>JAVISA010000017.1:0-748128 GCA_032595095.1 Didymellaceae sp. YAFEF048 | reverse complement strand
GTAGCGTAAGTCTATAATTAACTAGGCTGATTTGTTTAGAAATAAAAAATAGTCTAACCTTAACCTTGTCTAGTTTTCTTATTAGTCTTCTTATATATAGGTTTTTTATAAGAAGATATATTTTATCCCCTTCTTTTAGCAGAGGTACTGTTTTTCTTTTCTAATTAGTATAAGAAATTACTTATAACTAAGCTTTAGTAATATTTTTAAGTAATTTCTAGTATACTTCCTTTAGTAATTTAACTAAGGATATTGCTAAATCTGTTTAGATATTACTTTTAAGACTTTATATAAAGAGATTTAGATGTCTTCTATAATTTATAAAGAACAGTATTGTATCTATTACTTCTAAAAGTTTATTATTATTAGCAATCTATGCTATAGGTAAGAGTAAAACCTAGTTATCCTGTTGCTAATTGCAATAGATATAGAGGTATACCTCTATTATCTAGTTTACTTATTCTATTTATCTATCTATCTGTAGATAGTATACTGTAGATAGCTTCTTCTTAGTTTTAATTACTATAAGGAATATTGTCTAAAAGTTTAATATAAAGAGCTTATCTCTATTGCTAATAATAGATTCTAGAATACTGTAGTGTTAAATAATTCTGTCTAAAAACACTTGTGTAAGCTGCTCTACAGTATAACTATGTTAAAAAGGTATAAACTTAGCAGCTTTTGTAAATTAATTAACTATAATAAATATTAAGTTATAGGTGTATTCTATAACAGGGTTCTTAGAGATTAGTAATTATATAATAAAATCTATTATAATGTTTGTCTATAGTACTATAGGTAGCTCTATTACTTGTGCTTTTCTATACTTAGTATATATGCTGTGTTTATTTTACTAATAGCTTATGTATTTCTTAATATACTTGCTAACCTTATCTTTTATATTAGGAAACTTATAATATTACTTAATAAGTTGTATAGTCTGTGTAATTTCTAGGTGTCTATATAGTAGATTATTATAATATTAACTAATTACCTCTATAACTAATTCCTTAGGAATATTAGTAGGTAAGTGTTCTGTTATCTTAGTAGTTATTACGTTGTTAAGCTGCTATAATAGTCTAAGCAATCTATTAGTATTAAGCCTAAGAATAGCTAACTTATTAATTATCTTTAATCTAGTAAGATTATATTGTTAGCTAAGTGTGTTAGCTCTTCTATTGTCCTTTCTTAGTATGTATATAATTCTAAACTTATACTAGCTAAGTATCTTAGCCTATTATACTTATTAATAGTTTAAGACCTTAGTTATTATAAAGTGTACTAGGTTCTTATAATCTATATAGATTATAAGCTCTAAGCAACTCTTAGTATATACTCTCTAATATTCTAGGGCAGATATAATAGTAAGTAGTTCCTTGTTATATATATTATATTATTCCTCTAGTCCTAAAAACTTGTATAAGTAGTAGGTAATTAAATACTATTAACTATCTTTTTCTTGCGTAATATATGCTCCTAATACTAAATTTCAAGTATCTATCTCTATTTCTAGTAGTTATCTGCTTATAAATATAACTAATATTAGTAGGTTAATATAGGCTTACTTTAGTTTTTTAAAAGCTTTGTCTTGTTCTGCATCCTACTTAAAGGGCGTATCCTTCTATGTTAATTTTATAAGCAGCAAGGCCTTTATAGAGTAATTCTTAATAAAGTATTAGTTAAAGTTAATAAACTCTAAGAACTTCTAAATATTCTTAACTGTTTTAGGTGTTAGCTAATCCCTTGTAACCTAGATCTTTATCTTACTTATCTTAACTCTATGTTATCCTACTATAAACCTTAGGAATTTAACTTCCTCCTTATACTATTTATACTTCTTAGGTTTTAGGCGTAGGTATACTACTTCTAGGCAGACTAATACTTCTTATATATAAGTAATATGTTCTTCTAGTGTTTTACTATATACTAGAATATTATTAAGGTATACTACTACTATAATATCTAGGTGTGCTCTTAGTATATTATTACAAAGTGCCTAATATATAGCTAGTGTACTAGTAAGCCTAAATAGTATAACTAAATACTTATAATAACTATAATAGGTTCTAAATACTATCTTCTATTCTTTGCCTTTCTTTATATAGATAAGGTTATATACTCCTCTTAAATCTAACATAGTAAAGTATATTACTCTAGCTAACTAATCCTGTAGTTTATAGATATTAGGTAGTAGGTACTAGTTTTTAATTATAATATTATTAAGTTTCTAGTAGTTAATATAAGGTTTTAGCTTGCTATCTTTCTTTACTATAAATAGAATAGGAAATCCTACTAGGGATTCTAATTCTCTAATAAATCCTTTATTAAGGTTTTCTTTAAGGTATTTATACAGTTCCTTAAGTTCCTTTTCTAATATCTAGTATATAGGCCTAAATAGTAGTATCTTACCTAGTATAAGCTTAATCTTATAATCTTACTCTTAGTACTATAGTAATACTTTTATAGTTTTTCTATAATAGAAGACTTCTTTAAACTCTATATATTTATTTAGTATATTAAAGGTTATACTATTCTTCTTAACTATTATTTTACAACTATACAGTAAGTTAGTATCTATATAGTTAACTACTCTTACTTAGTATATCTTATTTAAGCTAATATTTACTATTATTCTACTCTTATCTACTAGTTGTATTATAAACTATATAGGTTACTATTATAGTATACTTGACTTATAATACTTAAAACTAATTCTCTAGTTCTTCTAGTTAATTATAGAATTATACTGTTATAGCTAAGAAAGTCCTAATATAATACTCTAAGTAGCTATTTCTATAATATCTAGAATAATCTATTTCTTATAGCTCAATACTTTTAGAGATTATAGTACTACTTTATAGGTTACTATAAATTCTTCTAGTATTAGTTTTCTATTAGCTACTAATATAGAATAGAGTTTATTCTTTTATAATAGATATTAGCTAGGTTACTCTATAATAGATTAAGATATATAGTTACTTTATACTTCTAAGTATAATAATATTATTATTTATCTACTATTTAGTATAATAAGAAATTTAGTAAGTATACTAATAATATTAAAGTTATAATATCAACTCTAGGCGCTCTATAAGGGATTAAGGTATTGTTCTTTATTAATTCTATTTCTATATCCTTATAGTACTAGCTTAACAAAGCCTAGATATTAGTAAATTTTAATAACTCTTTTCTTATATAGTACTATATATACCTAGAATTTAAGTATATTACTTATATAAGGTTTCTATAAATTTTATTCTTAATTTAATATATATTTAAAATATCTTTAACAAGAGTATATCTAGAGAGATAGAACTTTATTTACTTAATTTAAATATCTATAATATATATAGTATTGTTATATATATACTAGTCTCTATAGTATTTTATTAGTTTAGTTAAAAGCTCTTTACTATTAAGCTTCTATAGTTTATAAAAAGTATATTTACTATAGTAGTAGTAGCTTATATACAATAAGTAGTATCTAGAGCTTTTTATATCTTATTAGATATTAATAATCTTATTAGTAAAGATCTTAGCTAAGTTATAGGTATAGTTAATATTATATTATCTAAAGGCTATAGCTAGTAAGTAATCTAGCTATTCTATAGTAGCTTTGTTTATTTTAACCTATTCTTAAAAGGCTTTATCTCTTTAGTTTTTATTTCTAAGTACTATATAGTACACCTATTAGTTAGAGTTTTATTATACTATAAAATTATAAGTTAGGTATATCTATAACTTTATAATAAGTAATAAGTCTTGGTTATAATATTACTACTTATAGTTCTAGACTTATAAATTAAGTATAGTAACTTATTCTTTCTATTTTTATATAGTTTAACCCTTCTAAAGTTATAGAAGATTATTGGTTATAAGATTAATAACTATTTTCTTTAGTAGTATAGGCTTATACAATATCTATATACTATAATTTATTATCTTATTAATATATACTACTATATTTAACTTATACTCTATAGTAGGGGTTTCTTTTTTATATTATAGTATATAAGTTAAGTAAATATTATATTATATACTATAAGGTATTAGTAGTTAATAGTATTATACTTATTATCTACCTAATGGATATTATTTTTATATCTTTTTTTTTTATTATAATAGAGTCTCTATATTTATTATGCTTAATAGTATAGTAGTACTAGAGATTATTCTTAATTAATATATATTCTTTCTTAGAATAAGAAGTAGAAGCTCTTTATTTAATATTCTATCTATTCTTATTAGCTTTAATATAATCTTTATATTCTAAGCTACAACTAGAGTCTTCTATAAGATATTCTACCTTATTAGTAATAACCTTCTAGTCTAAGCTTTTATTCTTGCTATATATAAGTATATTAAGTTATCTTACTACTTTATTCCTTATATAGCAATCTTAAGTATAGTACTCTACTTTATAATAGCTATAATAGGTAACTAAAGACTTATTTTTACTTTTATTATTACTACTATTATATATCTTATTCTACTAGAGCTGTTCTTTATATATATAAAACAGGTCTATAGCTTCTAGTCTATAGTAACTGCTTAATATATTATTATAAATTTTATAGCCTATATAAAATCTATAGTTATTACTATATTAGCTATATTATAAAAAATTATTTTACTATTAGTTATTCTTAGGTCTAGTAGGTATTTTTTATAGGTCAGGCCTTAGAGTTATTCTATAGTTTCTAATATAACTTATACTATTTAGAGTTAATATTAATAGATATATTAATAAGATTATTAAATGTATTAATTTTAGTACTAGTATGTATAAGTTCTTTCTTAATATAAGGTTTAAGGCCTTATTAGAATATAGGTATTAGTATAGTATTATCCTAATTAGTATTAGTAGCTAGCTGCTAAATTTTAGTAGTATAGTTAGTAGCTAAGCTAGTCTATTAGATATATTAAATATTATTTTATATAATAACAGGTTTATTAGATACTCTAAAAATTAGCTTAGTTTATCCTTTAAAATTATTAAAGTTCTGTATTAATTTATCTACTTCTTTAGGTATATTTTCTTAGTTATACTAGAGTATAAATAGGTTAATCTAGGTACGTACCTTACTATATATATAGCTAGACACAAGAGTAATATACTTTAGCTTAGAGGCTTTTTCTTTTAAAAATATAAAAAATAGATTATATTATATAAGCTAGTTATTAAGCTTAGTATACTCTCTATAATAGAGATCTAGTTTACTAATAGGTACTATCATATAGGTTAAAGTAGAAGTATCTTCTTCTATAGTTATATTAACTAAGTTACTAAAGGTAGTATAAGATTCTATAGTAGTACTTATTTTAGAAGTATTTAAAATATACAGAGTTATACTTTAAGCAAGGCTTATAAGTACTTTTTTTATTAATTTTTAAGAATAAATATAGTAATAGAGAGTCTTAAGAGTAGTAGTTATAATAAGAAGTATAGATATAATCTATTTAGCTTAAAAGTTAAGTAAGTTCTAATAACTTAAATTATTACTTAGGTTAAATATAAACTATAAGAGTTTTTTTCTATTAAATATATACTTAGGGTATATTTTAATATCATTCTATTATTCTATTATATTCTAATCTTAGTATTTTCTAGAATATTATAGAATTCTTAGAACACACGTAACTTATTCTAATATAGTGTTCTGCTAAGGCTTTAGAACATGCAGGGCTTAGTTGTTATTAGTCTTTATGCTAACCTTCTTAATAATCTTTGCTTGTCCCTTAGTTGTTATCCTTCTAACCTTTCTTTATCTTCTGCTATGTCCCTCCCTTAGGTT
Organism: Didymellaceae sp. YAFEF048; assembly: GCA_032595095.1. Taxonomy (NCBI): domain Eukaryota; kingdom Fungi; phylum Ascomycota; class Dothideomycetes; order Pleosporales; family Didymellaceae; species Didymellaceae sp. YAFEF048. Next base: position 742,333 of record JAVISA010000017.1, on the reverse strand, counting down.
TGTAACAACTATATTATGCCTGCTCTACACCTTATCTCTTATCTTACTATAACTTGCTATCCTTTAGTGCCTCTAACAGCTTCTAAGCCTAACAGTTATTATGTTGTTAAAATAATTAGGTAGTCCCAAACTGTCTCTCTTAACAAATCGTCCTCCAGTCCTTGCCCCAGCCTACTATTCTTGTCACTAAGAAAACAACGAACGACGCAAGATAAAGGCCACCGGCAAAGATGATGAGGCCGAGATAATTACCGCCGCTTGCTTCCAGAACGGCACCGGCGGCCGGGATGCCAATCAAAGCCGCAAAACTTGCGATGGAGAAAGTAGTCCCATTGCGCTTCCCGTAGTCCTCAATTTTGCATACTGCTCCAACGCAGACGGGTGTCAAAGAGATACCAGTGCCAGACCAGAAGCCAAAGACTACGGCAAACGCAGTGATGGCGGCTTCATTTCGGGCGGCTGTGAGCCAGAGTGCGAATATGAGTGTGGCACAGGTCAACGACGTTGCGAGCATCGTGTTAAAGACGCCGAAACGGTCTGCAACATATCCAGGAAGCGCCCGTCCAGGAATAGCGCCAACATTGAGGAGTGCGCTGATAAGATATGCCTTCTGTTGCTCCACTCCAGCATGAATGGCATATAAGGAGATGAACGAATACGGAACAAAGACAGCAAATTCGACAAGAAACACCGCAAGAGTTGTGAGTGCGTACTTTGTATCCTTGAGGGCTTTGATGTCAATGGATGCCCCAGCATGCTTATTGTGGGGTAGCCGTTTTCTGAGTAAACAGCAAGCGACGATACACATGAGAAGGCATACGAAACCAACGATCCGCATAGTCCAGGGGAAACCGATGATAGGAGCCAGGTAGAGTATCAGTAGAGGGAAAACGACTCCTCCTAGACCGCCAGCTGTGCAAGCGATGCCAATAGCAAGTGCTCGACGCTTACAGAACCAGTGACCCACGGCAGAAACGGCAGGTGTGAACAAAAGACAAGCTGATGAGCCACCGAGGACGCCGAAAGACAACAACAGCTGATAGAATTCTGACAACCCATTAGACACACCAATTGCTGAACTGCATTGTGTTACACTTACCGGTAGATACACTCATGCACATAATAGCTGCAACAATGCCGATGCTACCAGGTACGAGGAGATATCGGATATCATGAGCATCAAAAATTGGCCCTATTCCGTGCGCATCAGTCTCGATGAATCATCGTCTTTTCAATCTAACGTTGCACTTACCAACTTGTGCTCCGCCAATGTACAAGAAGAAAGCATATGCACTGAAAATCCAGCCGATGTTTGATTCCGAGTAGCCGTGCAACTGATGCTCTGAGACCCAGGCCTGTAGAACACCCACAGTGTTAAGCAGGCCCATACTAATCATGTCAGCATGTAATCGAAAGATGTCCATCGTAGAGGAAGTCCGAACCTTGGTATCATAGCACACCATGCCCCTAGTACTACCGACCAGGCTGCGACACCTCCCTCAGGGTAGTCAAAGTCTTCATCAGCACTCTCGTAATGCAGAGTGTCCAGTCGGGCGTTAGTGGGGTTACCCGTGTTGCTAGTGAACTGCTTCCTATTCCCTGTAGCTGCTCTGGAGTCGAGTGCGATCGCATCAGCCGTCGAAGGTGGCATTGAAAGCGACATGGTGCAGGATAAGAGGAAATCTGGAATAGATATGATACTGTTTGAGATAACTCCAATCTGTCCATCATCGTTAACCCGCAAAGGGTGCCGAGGACGAACGACAACTAGCTGACAAACTTATCCACTTTTTCGAATTCTTCAATTCTCTAGCGGATACGGTAAGTCTGGGGTTTCATTGTGGTCAATGCGTCGAAACAAGTCGGTGTGGATACTCGCTCCGTCGCGGAGTTCCCCGACAGCAGACGGGCGTGTCCTTTGCGGAGGACAGCTTGACAGTATGTCCGTATGCTCATACCGGTCTTCAGAGCTTCTCGTTCTGGAGAGACCCCTCCAGCTGTGAACATGTTCTTTCAGCAGAACGGTGCAAAAATCTTTGTGTCGTCGCTGTGTTGCAGCTATGCCTATTTGGGGTAACGCTGAACAAATCCTCAAGTTTCGACACCGTCCAGGCAGCTACCTTGACATCACTTGTGAATGGCAAAGACCATTGAGCCTGTATAGTTTAATTTCTTATACGCGCAACGGCTTTTTTTCTGACTCGCCGTAGTCATCGGTCTGCTCTCACCCCGCCACCCACCACCAGTCCGGATCTTGCTGGGAGACTGCACTCGCTATCCAACATCATGGCGAAGATTCTCTACTCACTTGCAATCGTTGATCTAGATGGAACTCGGAAGTCTTGCTGCTCACCTTCCGATTGAACGTCCTTGTCGGTGTTTGTAGTACCCCACCGAAGAAGTTACTACCTAATCTAAAGATTAAACAGAGGATATGGCACTTTCCATGTCTTCCTGTCTACACTCAAACCTGCCCGCTTATGGTCAGTATCTCAATACTACTCATCTAGATAACGAGAGCATCGAGAAGGGTACGTGGACATGACAATAAAGGTATTGTGATCACATGAGGAAGACGCTTCAGTTCATTGTCTCTATTGAGCATCCTTCCAAAAGCTACGCTTCGTAGAGAGCCGATATATCACAAAGCATACGTGGAAGGTGATGTAATCTCGAGCACTGGATAGTTTGTTAATGTCAATGACAACTCAGTTCTTAGCCATCTCTCCAAGCTTTGCAAGAATCCCCGCCAAACCAGCGTTGGCACCTGCACCCGCTTTAGCCCCTATCCCAGCACCCCCTGTCAACATGCTTAACAGATTGCCTGAGAAACATATCTTTCCAGAGGCTGCCCCGCTGCCTTTTAGAGTTAGCCACGGTTATAGTTTAGCAGGACAGCGTCCTTACCAGAACCCCCAACTCCGGCTCCAGCTCCAGCTCCAGCGCCAGCGCCTGCATGCGTGTTTGAACTCGCCAAGATATTGTCGCGTCTGTATGTAGGTGCAGTCAGATTCGTGCTGCCGTCACTAACACCGCCAGTTTCGGCTCCGGGTCCGGCACCTCCGCCACCCATGAGTCCGCCTCCAAGACTCCCAGAGATACAGATCATGCCCGAACCTCCTCCGGTAGCTACTGGATGTCAATAAAAGTATTGAAAGATATCAAATTCGCTTACCAGATCCAGCAGCTCCTGCCCCAGCTCCTACCCCGGCTTCTCCTTCACCTGACTCGTTACCACTTCCGCTACCACCAGAGCAACCATAGTCCTTATCTTCTCTGTCCTGAGTCGCGAACGGCCAGGTACGCTTTTTTTGTGTTGAGTCGTCGGCAAGGTAAGTGTTGTTATACTGTTCAGATGTTCGTGTGAACCGAGCTCGACCGCCGGAAGCACGCATCTCTTTCTCCAGATCGTGTTTGGCAGTCGGAGCAGCAGAAGTGTGGGTGGAGAGGTTGACAAGAGTAAAGAGTAAGGCGGTGGTTGGGAGATACATTCTGGCGATTCAATTACTGGACAACGTGCGTGGCGGTATGCTATATAAGCGCAAGGTGGAAGCAAAATACACTGCTGATGAGAACCGATGGCCTCCACTTCTGATCCAAGAACGCTATGATAGATATACTGTATTCCAGGAACAATGGTATCTTTCTCGTGGACCATCCAACGTCTTGCAATGCAATTGTGCGCATACGTCACGGAAACATGTTACAGTCAGTAGCTACAATGCTTCATAGCATATTTACCTGTTGCGATCGAGGTCTTTGCTTGACCGGGTGACCATGTAGGCAGCGTCCGTGTTTCAGAAGTCTTAATCGAAGACTTAGCATAGAAACAAAGCGTTCGGGAGCCAATGACTTCGTAGCCAGCAAGACGTGACATCACCCAGTATGCGTCTCCACGTGATATATGGCCGAGCGGGGAGTGTATTGGCTCTTGGGCGATCGCAAACATGTGGGTACACATCATTTATCAGACGCCCGGACACGTTTTTCCCGTTGACTGTTTCCAGTGCTTTGCCTCGCTTCAACATGACCTTTGGGGTAGTCCGAGCGAAGCAATCGATTGTATGTTGGCTCACCTCGTACTGAGACATACTATGTCTCGTGAATACGCTACAGCAGTGTTCTTCGTCATTCGGACTCTTTATCTGAATTAGAACATACAATGAGATAGTAGGTGATTGAAGTTCACGAGGCTTGTGTGGCATTGATCAGAACGCCTTGAAAGTGGCGAGGGCTGGCTAATGCTTGATTTCGTCAATCGAGCGTGCCTTGACTCAAATCAGGAGTTGAGAAGCAAACAGCGCCGGTCTAGCTAGAACGCACGGCAATACCCACCTGTTGATGACTGCTGGCATAATCGATGAATATCCTGCTGAAGAACACGCAACACTTCAATGGGGACAGTAGGATTTCACCCACTCTGGGCCAATCGCCCATAGGGAACCTAAATTGAATCACCAGATCTGGAGCTCCTTGCATGCTGTCAGCAGCCCCATCAATCCATTCTACACGCAATCAAGTCCTCGACAAGGCGACCATTGCTGGCGCATCTACCTTCTCTTCGAGTACGCCTGCCTTCTGCAAGATGTTGACAGTCTTGTCCACAACATTCTGATCAACACCTCGTACGTTTTTGGCGAATTGCACCGTCTTAAGCCACTCTCGCGCGTCTTCTTCGGAATAATCCAGCTTCGTACTGATATATTGTACAGCCTCTTCTTGGTTTTCCTCGAAGTGCTTGACACCCTTGTTGATCTTCTCGAGGGCATCTTCTAGCTCCTTCTTCATGGGTGGCATAGTGGCATTCGCACCGTGACTCCAATTGTCAGGGTTCAGCAGTGCGTTAGCAGCAACTATCTTCCAGCTTGACCAAGGAGTGTAGATCTCTCCCACACGCTTGATGGAGCCATTGTCGTAGTATCGCTTCGATGTGAAATGCTCCCACATAAAGAAGTCTGCTGTCTTATCGTTGACACCATCGCGGAGATTCGAAAACGTATTCAGCACTTCCACTGGAAATGGGGTCTGGTTCCTCTGTAACCAGCCCTGCTGATCGGCCAGCACGAAGCTCATGACATAGCTGCCGCTCCCTATCCTGCTCACGCCCACCTTCTTGCCCTGCAGATCCTGCACGCCCTTCACATCTTCTCTCTTGATACCGCTCGAAATTGCCCAGCACAACGGTGTCTCGACATATGTGCCAACTAGCCGGAACCCAGCATCTTTCTTCGCAGCTTGTGCCTTGCCCAAAGCCGCAATCCATCCTTCTGTCAGCCCCACTCCAACGTCAATCTCATTATTCTGCAAAGCAGTGACCATGTGCCCAGTACCTGAGGGGAAAGGCAAAAGCTGCGAGTCAAGACCATAATGTTTCTTTGCGAATTCCAGTGGTGTCGAAAAGTGTTCTGGCACGAAGCCTATCCGTAAAGGCGCCATCGCTTGCATATGTGTGGAATAGGTGCGTGCAGCGGAGAAGGGTGAGGGAATGCGCGAGGTGCGCAACGAACGAAGCATTGAAGATAGTGGTGACGTGGCACAGGCTTGGTGAGGGGAGTTGGAAATTTATTGTCGTTTCGGTCCTGTTTCGAAGATGTCCAACGAAGCTCACAGCTGCGCGAATCGGTGATGTCGTCACGGATGTACCGCGGCCGCTAGCCAGACGGGTCGTTTCCGACACAGTTCCGATCAACGCCGAACATCGCTTGTGCATCCATAACACTTCTTCCAATATCAATAGCGACATCGTAGGGCTTGGTGTCGATGATAGCTTTTCCTTAGAATCTACTGTCCCTCTGCTTCAACATAGATCTCCTGATTGTTATTGCCATTTTGCCACCTCAGTATGGGTGATTTTGCAGGATCCGCGTCGGACATGCTATCATTGAGAGCGAAGAGCATAGCTGTTATCGGTGCGGGCCCCTCGGGGCTTGTGGCTGCTAAGTGAGTTGTTGCCTTTCTCAAGGAGCTAGGACTAACGCAACAAGGTATTTGCGTGCGGAGAAGGCGTTTTCAAAGATCGTGTTGTTTGAGCAGCGTGCCAGAGGCGGCGGTATTTGGAACTATACATCTGAAGAGAGAGATGAGGACTTGTTCACGGTCCCCCAAACCGATCCAACGGGGAAAAATCAGGACCCGATCTGGAAGCGTTCACTGAGCAATGGAGAGTCAGCCACGCGAATGCGAGATGTCGGCACCGCTGTCAAACAGCCAGCGTTTGTGTCACCCATGTACGAAAGACTAGAAACCAACATCCCACGAGGATTGATGGGTTTCAGAGGATTAGACTGGCCCAAGGAAAGCCAGTTGTTTCCGAAGCACCAGACCGTCTTGAAGTACATTGAGGACTACGGTGCAGACGTCCAGGATACAGTGCGGTATTCTACACAGGTCACGAATGTCAGTCCACTAAGTGACGACCCCACTAGCTCGTGGTCTGTCACATCTCGGGCATTGGAAACTTCCGATGAGACGATAGAAACATACGATGCCGTCATAGTTGCAAACGGGCATTTCATCACACCCTTCATCCCAGATATACCAGGGATCGCGGGATGGAACAAGACCCACACAGGTCTGATATCGCACTCAAAATACTATCGCCGACCAGAGGAATTTACGGGCAAAAAAGTTATCGTAGTGGGCAACTCTGCTTCTGGGGCTGATATCTCAAATCAAATAGCAGAACACTGCAACCTCCCTCTTCTCTGGTCAAGTAAGTCGACCAACCTTTTTGTCAGCGCAACACCAACAGACCCCCGGCGCCGCGAACTACCACCAATCACCCAATTCATCCCCTCAACCAGAGGTGTCAAGTTCGAAGATGGCACAGTTGAGAATGATATTGATGCCATCGTTTTCGCCACCGGATATTTCTACAGCCTCCCGTTTCTCACCGATGTTAAGCCCAGCCTCATTACAGACGGAAGCCACGTCAACCATACATACAAACACCTCTTCTTCGCGCCCAAACCCACACTCTCCTTCCTCGCCCTTCCCCAGCGGGTAATTCCTTTCCCGACGGCCGAAGCCCAGGCCGCGGTCCTCGCGCGCGTATATTCCGGTCGCTTGTCTCTTCCCCCCTTCTCGGAGATGCAGGCGTGGGAAGATCAGCAGAAAGCCGACGCTGGCGATGGGAGAGGTTTCCACCTGTTGCCGTTCCCCAAGGACGGACAAAACATCAATGAGTTGTCCAAGTGGGCGCTTAGTGCACCCAGGAGAGAGGGATTAGATAATGAGGGCCAGGGCATGGTGCCGCCTACTTGGGGGGAATGGGAGTTTTGGTGTAGAGAGAATTTCCCCGCAATTCGACAGGCGTTTGGGAAGTTGGGAGAGAAGAGGTTTGAAACGAGGTCGTTAGAGGAGGTGGGTTTCAGCTTCGAGGAGCACAAGGAGAAGAAAGCAAGGGAGGAGATGAAGCTGATATAGATTTGCTATACTTCGCTATCTCATAGGTGACTCTCGAAAGTCATAGCCACCCTCACTCTTTGTCACCGCTACTGACTAGTGATATGCTGTCGACTGGGTGCCCAGTTATTGGGTCGTCACACTGGTTCAGACCCATGATGTTTAGCCATGACGAGGCATTGCATAGTTTTACAAGCAGTCTAGCAACAGTGATTGATACTGGATCATTGTAGTCATCCAGACCCATTCCGGCATCACGCAAGAAGCGACAGAATTCTTTGAGGGCCTCCAGACAAGCCACACGACTTATACGATATAGGAATCGATGAGTCTGGGCAAGGAATTCAGCAATCCACCAGGAATCTATCATCTGCACGAATAGCGGGCTGGTCCTTCGGAAGACATTGCGCGGTGGCAGCGGGCAAATATGGGTATATTTCGTTCTCCTTCGCCGACACTAAATGATGCTCTGCTTGATCTCAAGCAAATGCTCTTCCACAGCCTATGTCAACAAGCCCAATCGTGATTCATACGAGCTGGCCTTACCGAACCTAAACGCCATAGCCATGCACCGGAAAGCTGAATTCCGAGGTTACAACCCCCTACAGAACGTCCATTGACTACCTCTTCCCGCGACCGCCTTGCTGTGGCCCACCCATTCCCATTCCTTTCATCATATTCATCATTTGACTCATGTCTGGCATCCCCCCTTGCCCCATCATGCCCTGGAGCGCAGACATATCTATGCACACATTAGCTGAACGTCAAATGTACTGGGGACGATGAACCCACCTGGAAGTCCACCCCCACCGCCACCCCCTAGCATTTTCATCATTGCGCCCATGTCTGGCATCCCTCCAGGCATCCCCCCGGGCGCCCCACGCCCAGCTCCGCCCATGGACTGCATTCGTCTCTGCATCGCAGCCATCTGACTCTTCTGGTTGAGGCCACCCATGGCACCTTGAGCCTTTTGCATGTTCTTTTGCATTCCTGATTCGTGAGTTAGCATCGAGACCCGTGATCGAGTTGCGGACCTCTTACCACCCATTTTCTTTGCCATCCCCGACATCATTTTGTGCTGCGTGAGTAACTCTTCGACTTCTCTGACACTGGTACCGGAACCGCGGGCGATGCGAGTCATTCGTGTTGGCTGCTCGATGAACATCTTGCCGTCGCTCTCGAGCTCCTTCTCGGTCATACTGTCACAGATGTAGATCATACGCTTCAGCTTCAAAGAACCTTCTTCATCGTCCATCCCACCCATCATATTGCTCAATCCAGGTATCATGCCAGCCATCTTGGAAAGTGGCCCCATCTTCATGATGTTGGAGAGCTGGTCGCGGAGGTCCTTTATAGTGAATTTTCCTTCAACGATGTGCTTCATGGTGTCCTTTTGGTCGAGCTTGAGGGACTGGACGTGCTCGACGAGCCCAGCGACGTCGCCCATGCCGAGCAACTTGGAAACGAAGGGCTGAGGACTGAAGCGTTCCAGATCGAGCATGTGTTCTCCGTTACCGAGGAAGACGATGGGAGTGTGAGTTGCTGCGACGGCCGAAATGGCACCACCACCTGCTGCAGCACCATCAGTCTTGGTGATGATGATGGCTCCAAAATCAGCGGCATCCTTGAAGGCGCGGGCCTGCGCCTCAGCTTGTTGACCTATTGTGGCGTCGAGAACCATGATGGTTTGATCAGGCTTGACAGCGTTCTGGATCTGAACCATCTCATCGAACAGGTCCTGCTCTTGACTGTGACGACCAGACGTATCCACGATGATGATTTCGAAACGCTCCTTCTTGAACTTTTCCACACCCTCGGCGGCGACAACGACGGGATCAGTCTCTGTGTGACTACCGTAGTAGGGAATTTTGGCCTTGGTAGCGTTCTGCTTCAACTGATCGAAAGCACCAGCACGGAATGTGTCGGCGCACACCAAGCAGGCCTTGAAGCCCCTCGCCTGGTACCACCGCGCGAGCTTTGTACACGATGTCGTTTTACCTGAACCCTGCAGACCAACGAACATGATAATGTTCTGCTTGCCCTTCTTCGGCTTGAACGGCTCGGCGTGGGGGTCGACAAGCTTGACGAGCTCATCGTAGACGGTCTTCTGGATAAGGCGCTTCTTGTTGACGGCGGGGGCGATGTTCTTGAAGTCTATTGCGCGCTTGACAGATTGGCGAAGGTTCATGACCAGCTTGATGTTAACGTCGGCTTCGATGAGGGCGTTCGAGATCTCCTTCAACATGCCCTCGAAGGCCTTCTCGTCGAGATTCGGCGACCTCGTGAGGTCCGAGACCGCGGCATTGATGCGCCGTCCGAGATCCTGGAGCACCATGACGGCGGTTGTGCTGTGATTTGGTGGGTCGTGTGTATCGCCAGGTGGGTTGAGCTGCGGCGATGGTGTTCAGTGGGGAAGCGAGGCGCCATGGAGTTGCGGGGTGGGGCCCTTGGCGTCGGCGAATGGCGACCCTGAGCGCCGATGCTTGCTGGAAAAAAGTTCTGGACGCGAGCCTTCACTGTCTGCAACACCAAACAGGTCGACACACACAGCCACAATGGTGAATACATCGCTGAAGCGTAGGCGGACTGAGGCGGAGATGAGGAAGGGCATGCCCAAGAAGGAAAAAAAGAAAGTCAAGCGTCAGAAGTACTACCACAGCTCAGACGACGAGTCTGGTGATGAGAATGTCGCAACCGATGCGCCCAAGAATTACAAGGCGCCGAGACAGGAAGAGGCCGAGGAGCCATTCGAACCATCGGGTGCGAATGCTGTCGAGCCCAAGCCCAAGCCACTGAAGTCGGCACTGAAAGTGCAACCCAAGCACAAGATGACCATCTCCGCAAAGGTTGCGCCAAAGGACCCCGCACACGATTCTGACCCAAGCGAGGACGAACTTGCAGGCGACGACGAGGACGAAGAGGAGTCGGATGACGACCAAGACGAGCAAGGTTCTGAACTTGAGGCAGATGCAGACGAATTCGATATCGAAGACTCGGACTCGGACGTCTCAGAGACATCAACAGCAGCAGCCCGGAAAGTCAAGAAGCGCAACGACCCAGATGCTTTCGCCACCTCCATCTCTCGCATCTTGAACACCAAATTGACCTCTACAAAACGATCTGAGCCCATTCTCGCACGCTCCAAGGACGCACAGACAGCAAACAAGGAGCTTGCCGACAGCAAGTTGAACGAGAAAGCCAGAAGGCAGATTGTCGCCGAGAAGCGTGCATTGCGTGAGAAGGGCCGAGTGAAGGATGTTCTTGGCCTTCACGACACAACCATCAGCACTGCCGAAGTCACGGCGAAGGAGAAGGAGCTCAGGCGGACAGCACAAAAGGGTGTCATCAAGCTGTTCAACGCCGTTCGTGCAGCGCAAGTCAAGGGCGAGCTGGCTGAGCAACAGGCCAAGGATCAGAGCTTGGTTGGCATGGCGAAGCGTGAGGAGAAGGTCAAGGAGATGAGTAAGCAGGGATTCTTGGACATGATCACGGGCGGACAGCAGGCAAAGGAAGGGTCAGTCGAAGCATAGGGACCAGAGCGGTGGACCAAAAAGGCGTTTAGGTAAAACTGATACAAATGATACCAATTCAAGTCGAAGATTGTATGCATACACCGTCTTGGTTTATCCAACGCCGTGAGCCGAGTGCTATATAGTACAGTTGATGCTCATTATACATCGGACACAAGCCACCGCTGTCGTTGTGATATGCCTCCGTGAAGACGACACTTTTCATTCGTACCATTACATGTGCTCCTGCGGCACTTTACTTGAAATCGCTGGCCTGCAGGTTCCTTGTCATGCTCGGTAGCTTGACAACCAGACCGTCCAGCTCCTTGCTCATCTTAACCTGACACCCAAGCCGCGACGTCTCGGTCAGGCCAAATGCAAGGTCCAGCATGTCGTTCTCGTCGTCGTCAGGCTCTTCCATGGCCTCGTACTTGGCTTCATCCTCAACAATGACATGGCATGTCGAGCAGGCGCAGGAGCCGCCACATGCGCCTTCCATCTCGAGGTCGTTGGCCTGGGCAATGTCGAGCAGGTTGTCGCCCTCGCAGACTTCGAAGGTATACGATTGGCCGTCTTTGTCGATGAATGTGACGTGCAGCCTACAGCGCTGTCAGCAAAGAAGGACATGTATAGTCATGCAACACTGACTCTTCACCAGGCTTTGGCTTGTCTACGTGCCCATGGCGGGAGGCAGGGCTAGACGAGAAGGGCCTGCGCGATGCCATGACGGCACCCACAGGACGTGAAGCGTGCTGTAACCGCGGTGCCAGGGCCCTCGTCGCATGTGTAGTACTCAGCGGCGCCCAATTGCTGGCTTGACTCGCGAAGCATCTTGAAGTGCGGGCGCTCGAAGCAGCCACCAGCTTCTCGGAGCACCGCAGCACGTTGCCAATAACCCTCTTGGACGCCATTGTGCAGCACAAAAGGAAGGGATGCGGGGGGGAAAGTGGAAAGCGTCGATGCGCGGAAAAGTCGCACTGCGCGAGAATGACAACGATAGATCCGAGGCGCTGTGATACGCTCCATGACGCACGGGCTGGATCGACGGTGCGGCCGTTGCGGCCTCGCTCGGAGGCCCTGAAAACTCGCGGGACGCCTGCGCATCATCATCATCGCCTATCCTTCCTTTCAGCGCTGCCGCCGTCACCACCAACCCGCCGCACCCAGCCATGGCCGACGCGCTGCCTTTGTCGCGCGATGCACCAAATCCTCTGCGCCCGTACTACATCCCGCCGTCCATAGGCCTGCCGCCCGAGCTGCCGCAGAACACGGGCAATGCCTCCTCATCCACCACGGCTCCCACCACCGGGCCGCCGCCCTCGTACAGCCCGCGAGGCTCGTCCAAGCCGTCGTTCGGCAGCCAGGCTCGCGACATACTGTCCGACCTCGACTACGACAGCTACTTCCCGGGATCCTCCCCGACTGTCGCCGAACACGCCAAAAAGCTGCTGGATCAGGCACTATGGAACTACACGAGCGTGCTACTGGCCCAGCCCTTCGAGGTTGCCAAGACACTCCTCCAGATCCACGAAGCTCGCGGTCAACTGGCACCAGGCCTGCGAGTGAATGGCGACGACTGGCGAGGTAGTGAGAGCGGGCGGCCGGACAGTGCTGCTGGTGCAAAGTACGCCGAGTACGTGTCTGATGAGGAAGAGTCGGACGACGACGCCCCGGGTTACTTTACCTCTGCCGCACCCACTGCACACCTCCATGGCCGACGATCGCCTTCGGGCTCACGTTCACGCTCGCCGCGAAAGCGCCACCAACGCAATGTCCATAGCCGCTCGCGCTCCGAGACACCCACACGTGCACCTCAGGCCCCCGCCCGAAAGCTCGACCTGAAACGTGCCGACTCGCTGCTCGAGGTCATTGCTCAGCTATGGCAGAAGGAATCGGCATGGGGCGTGTGGAAGGGCACCAATTGCACCTTCATCTACAATTTCTTGCTGAAGACGACGGAAAGCTGGTTTCGCAGCGCCCTGTCTGCCCTGCTCAACATCCCCGACCCGGGCACCATGGGCGCCTCAGCAAGCGGTATCGGTGGCCTCGACATCATTGACAGCCCCTCTCCACTCATGTCTCTCGGCGTCGCCGTTGCTGCTACAGCTATTGCTGCCACCATCCTCGCGCCTCTCGACCTGATCCGCACCCGCCTGATCGTCACGCCAATCTCCTCGGCCCCGCGCTCCATCTACCCATGCCTGTCGCTGCTTCCCTCACTATCCATCTCCTCGAACCTCCTTCCCGCTACACTGCTCCACGCCTGCATCCCCACCCTCATCTCCTCCTCGACCCCGCTTGTCCTCCGCTCGACATTCTCCGTCGACCCCATCATCACCCCAACGACCTACTCTTTCAGCACCTTCCTCTCCTCGACTGCGGAACTCTTCATGCGCCTCCCTCTCGAGACTGTCCTGCGCCGCGGACAAGTTGCCGTACTCCAAGATAACGAGAACCGCCGCCTGGCTGCTGAGTACCGCCAAGAGCCCCAGCGGGCTTCAGCCTCCAACTCCTATTTCAGTGGCTACGAGAGCCAGTACTCAGAGCCTGTGCTGAAGAAACCTGTCGAAGACAGCAGTCTGAGACGATTCCACACCATCATCGACCCTGGCCCATACCGAGGTGTACTCGGCACCGTCTGGTTCGTCATGCGCGAGGAGGGTATCACCACAGTTGGCCCAACCGCTTCCAAGGCTGCGAGTGCGCAGAAGATGGGCTTTCAGAGACCAGTACGGACAAGGAAGGGTCAGGGTGTACATGGCCTGTGGAGGGGTTGGCGAGTCGGTGTCTGGGGCTTGATTGGGATATGGGGTGCTGCTGCCATGGGAGGTGGGGGCGGCGAGTTTTGAAAAAACGCGTCCTGTCGTGGCCAAGTTCGGTGTCCGCTGTACAGAGGAAGTTATCTTTGGCCGGCCTTCTGATTTCCTCCCTTCTGTACCATGTTTTGTTCTTGATATCCACCCTCCATTAGCGATATACACGGTCTGGCGTTCTAGCTGTACAGATGGGCTGTACTTGTAGCATATGCACTTTGCTGTTATCTTGAAACCATCCTACTCACTTCCGAAGCTACCTCGTTTGCGCAGTTCCCCATTTTTTGGATGCTGTACGAGGCCTGCCACATTGAGTACTCGACAATTTGTCGCATCACCGTCAATCCCCTTCGGCTATTGGCCCCTGACGTCAATATGGGCTGACTACGCTGCGAAAGAGAGCTGCCTAGACAGCTGCAACTCACGATTACCTTCATAAGGAGATTTTCGTTCGATCCCATCTGCCAAACCAGAGCTCGGGACTAAATACCAGACTCCAGCATGCATCTGTGCGTATCTGTCCATCAGTCTCTTGTCGTATCGTTTCTGCAGATTGGTATCTTTCCAACGGTCGGTATCTTTGTTCCTCATCGTTGCACGGCAATGACGTTCGGGAACGATGAACAGGCAACGATATTGCCTTGTTACGTAGTTTCTTTCCGCTGCATGTAGCTTTCGTCTCCGCATTTTAGAGGCGTCAAGGTGTGGGCATGATTGGCGCTTCCGGCGCGTGGAAGCAGGCTGTGGCAGAGTGGCTTGGGCTCAGCCTGATCGACTGCGCAAACACCTTCATTCTCCGATTGAAATGCTATCATTTACATCAGCCGTGACACAAACCACACTTCTCAGAAGCGCCATCGAGAAAGATGTCCAGAGCAAATCGGTGGTTTGTCTCGGGTGAAGGTATCTCTCGAGAAGTGATCACCGCCGACATCCAGCGATACCTTGGACCAGATGCAGTCGTTGAGCCAGGTGTTGGAACAGACCCGAATAACCTGGGGGCCCCTGGGTACTATATCACGGCGTATCGCACGCTCACTTCCCAGATGATCCAGGACCTGAAAATGGATTCACAGCGATGGCAGCTGGAAAGAAGAAGCCTTCCTTCGCAGCGAGGACCGTCTGAGCGTAGACCAGATACTTTGGTCGGCTTGCAAACTATGGCTCTGACACACCCATCTCCTTTCGAGATCGCTGAAAGCTGTGGCTGGCAGGTGGGCAGGTCCAAATTCACGGCTGGGAGGGAAATCACCAACCCGCCTACAAAGACAGACCGTGGAACTCTTGGAAAAGGAGGTTTTGGCATTGTAGAAGAAGTGGCTATCATACCCGACCGTCCAATGGTTCAAAAGCGCGTTCATATTCCGCGCAGGAAGGAACAAGCTCAGCGTTACCGAGCCATGATCACAGATGAAATAAATAACCTCAAGGGTCTAAATCACGAGCACATCGTCAAAATCCTAGGAAGCTATGAGGAGCGCCAAGGCCTTCACGATTTGCAAGTCTGCATACTCATGTGGCCAGCTGGAGATCAGGATCTCGGTATTTTTCTCGAGGAGATATACCCAAACGCATCGCATCTCGACAAGTCATCAATCTACATTGGTTGGATACGGAGCTGGTTCACCTGTTTAGCATCAGCACTGCATTACATGCATCTTGAGGGTGTCCATCACGAAGATATAAAGCCGACCAACATCATACATCGGGGAGGAGAGATCTACTTCACAGACTTCAGCTCATCAAGAAAGCTCAAAGACCGGCAACAGACTTCTACCTCAAGTCCAGCTTTAGCTACTAGGTTGTTCGCGGCACCAGAGGCCATGCTTGATGAAGAAGGTAATGCTTCCCGCCATGGCTCAGGAACGGATGTGTACTCACTGGGTCTTGTCTTCTTCGAAATGCTCGCCGTGCTCAACGATTACGTGTTGGATAATCTGAGAGACGATCTTTTCGACAATGGGCCCCGGGTCCGACAATACCACAAAGTCATGCATCGAGTAGGAGTCGACCTCGAGATATTCACAATGGTCGACCTGGCTGAGTTATACAACGCATGCGTCAGCTCCATGCTTCACCCACAGAGACAACTGAGGCCAGCTGCCCAAGCCGTTGCTCAATATTTCTACTTCTATTTCTGGCCTTATGCTCCAGCGCCTTGCTCATGTTGGACGGGAATCTTCGGTTCAGAGTGACATCGTATCGTGTCAACAGGCTCTTAATCAACTTGCAATGATGTGGTGATACTTTGAGGCAAGTTTGCATGCAGAAGCTCACGGCGCTTTGGTTCAGGAGCAGTATCAAGATGAATGTTCACAGCTTGTACATCTTATCAGAGACCTCACTTATGCTACATTCTACGGTATATGTCTAAGGCTGATGCCTATGCGCGCAATTGTTAGAGGCATGGGGCTCGAGAGGTTCTTGATGCACTTGCCTGATAGGTTGGAAGCAGTACTGACTCCGCTACAACCACGTTCTCTCTTCTACTACACGCGAACACTACCACCTCAGCTATGTCGTCCGGTGTTAATGGGTCGCATCCCCTTCCTCTATCAGTCAAGTTCCCTCAAAGATACATACACACTTACTCGTATACTTTGTCAGCCGAAGCCTCATCACCTCGGTTGCGTATGACCGTGAATTCCTAGATCCACTTATCAGCGGGTTCCTTCGGGGTCCAATGCACTCACCGTCAAGACTTGTCCAGGATCAACAGTTACAACCCTGATCTTCGTCGCGATCAACTCCCTCCTCAGCGCATCTGTGAAGCTCCTCACCGCCGCCTTACTCGCACAATAGATAGACCCGCCCGCATACGCCTCTCTCCCCGCAATACTGCCAAGCATAACCACATCCCCTGTTCCCCCATCTCTCCTCCTCTTCGCAACCTTCAAGAACTCCTGCGTCATGTTGATCAATCCCGTAACGTTAGTCGCCCACACATCATCAATAATTCTTGAAGGGATATCCGGCGCACGCTCGTACCCAGACATGAATCCTGCGTTGTTCACCAGGACATCAACATCTCTGAACCCCTCAGGCAAATCCGCCCATAGCTGGCGCACTTCATCGGGCTTGCTGACGTCAAGCTTCACAACATGAACCTTCACGCCTTGTCCTAGCTCTTGCGCAATTTGCTGAGCGATCTCGTGCAGTCTTTCAACGCGCCGCGCTGTAAGAATTAAGTTGATGTTTTGTGGGGATGTGCGTGCGAATTCGAGGGCACATGAGCGGCCGATACCGGAAGAGGCGCCTGTGATGAGCACAGTCTTGCCGTGTAGGCTCTTGGATGTGTTGGTCGACATAACAGCGACAAGGCTAGAGGCTGTTCTGTATAAAAGGAGTGGAGTGTGATTCAGAGGTGTGTAGACACGGGATACGAGGCTAAGTAATTTTGGGAATGGTGGATTGCGGGGTGGTGGTGTATAGCCGAGTGAGCGTTGAGCGCTCTATCATACTTACGGACTATTATTCCGATGTACTTATGACCAGCAATAAAAACATGACCACGGACCTATCCACATGCAGTGACAGGAAAGGTTCTTGTCGCTCACCGATATCTTTCCAGGCTCTCCTTTCTCGATCCTGATATCCAGCCTCAATCCATTCTCCATCTCCTGTGCCCTTCGTTCCAATGAGGCCAACATGACCCAAAGATCCACATCTCCAAGTGTCTCGCCGTTGAGAACTAGCGTGTTGAGCCGCAGCGGAGTGGATATTGTCTCCATGGAAGTTGATCGACAGACTGTTAGCAGTCCTGCACCTATTTGGGACACGTCGAAGCGCTTGGTTTGTGGATCCCAGTGCAGTTCTCTTGTATCGCTTCGCAGCGCATAATCCCAGATGATGTTGCGGACCTCGGCCGGGAGTGTGAGGAGTGCAGGTGCCATGTTGTCCACGGATTTGTGCGTAGCTGTCGGGATCGGTACCGTCGACGAATTGAGATTGTGTGGGATTTCTGTTAGCCGCCAGAGCTGGTTTTATTGACGAGGTGGGGTATTTGGGATTGCTCGGGTACGGTACCGCGGCCAGGCTGGGAGGATTGCAGTGCTGCAGTGCTGCAGTCCGTCGCGGGTTCTTTGACTTAAGAGCGGCCTCAGTGAGGCCGCCAGCATTATTGCCGAAAGACAGCGAAAAGTCGACTGGATCGGAGATCAATGTTGTTGATTCAGGAGAGTAATGAGGGAACTGCGCGTCTCGTGCGGTGCATCGTACCATGGTCGCGCGGCTAGACTCTGTTGCGTAACGACAAACTTATGATGAACAAATCGCAATTCGCCATCGGTTGTCTATGAGTTGCAGATTACGCCTCTTGTAGTGCCTGGTATCTGAGTGCATAGAGTCAGGTCATCTGCTCTGGGTCTTCCCATTACTGTCTCTCAATGCGACTCTCGTTTCCAGGCCTAGAGATTCTTCAAGGTGAATTGCACCATGCTGGCTAGCACGTGAGCGAAGGAGCGCAGGGCACACGCACACCGACTTGTTCGAACGTGATGGCCTCGAGTATGCTACCGGATGTAGTGTGCCTCACAAGATTACACTACTCTTCTGTCCGGGGAGCGTGCTCTCCTCGAACTCAATTTTCTTGATGTGCCCTCCAGGCACAACTATCAAGCCCACGTAACGACTGTTCCACGTCACGTTAGCACTTGGATTGCCCGACTCCTCAACAGCCTTTCGAATAACCTCTGCAGACGGTGCACGGTACTCATGAGCGAGAGACAGGATGATGTTGCGGTCCTGCAATCGTCAGTACAACACAACATTCTTGGCAGCAGCAGATCACACCTTGTCAGTGCACTTCATCTGGCCGCCAAACACGCGCCCGTCAGAAGCATGGATGCGCAGGTTCTTGCCAATGAATTGCGAGAGCCAATAGGTGGCTTGTTCGTTGTCCATCTTGCTGTTGATCTTGCGCCTGTCGTTGGGAGATGACTTCATGTATGGGAGATACCAGCTATATCTTTTTGCAGACATGGCGGCAACGATGTCTTAGGAGGCTGTGCTCCAAGTGGGGTTGGGGGTGTGGCTACTTTGGTGGCTTTCGCGCAACGGTGGCTGAGGTTTCAAAATCTTAGTCAGCAATACTTTTCGGACAGAGGACGCCATTGTGAGCTATGCTGCAAAAGCATACAACGTATTACACCATGTACTCGATACGGCAGAGCTGCCAATCGGCACTGCGCAGTTCCAATCGTCTCGTCGCCTGTACCAATGGGTCGCGCCGCACCTTTTCCAGGACTGTAGCGCGATCGAAGGGTGCGCATTTGCCTCGAATAGTCTGGCCGCAGCCAGTACTGACAAGCACCAGGCGGCCTTCCCGTTTTCCTCGAACCCTCGTCCGCTGAGCTCTCGTCGCTCCTCGCCAAAATCAATGCAGAGGTCCTCTTGCCCGAGCACCTGACAAAAGGCCAACAGAACCTCATCTACAAGGAGAGCCTTCGCTCCAAGCTCGAGACGGAGCCTGTCGAAGTCACACTTGGAGACGTGACCCTTCCCCTTCAGCCACTCACCCGTGAAGCTCGCCCAAGCAGAGGGGAAAGTCTCCGCGACGTCGTGGCTCAGAGCGAGACCACCGCAGACTGGGAGAATGTTGTGCGCGTGCTGGAAGGTTACCACGGCGCTGGCTTCACGATCAAGCCGCAGTGGCAGTCAATGGTTGTGCGCCGTCTAATCGCGGAAGGCAATCACAGCATCGTCCTCCAGGCCCTGCAAAGAGTCAAAGCGACAGGGCTGCGACTGAGCCACTATAATGTTACCAGGCTCGTCTTGAAGGGTGCGCATGACCGTGCTGCTGCATCGGACTGGGACAAGGAGGAGACAGCCAAGGCGCTGCGCTACGCTCGCCAGATTGTAGAGCTCATGGAGGACAAGGAGCATCATGCAGTCCAGATCAAGGGCTCTAAGCAGACACAAACTGATTGGAGGAGCCGTCCGTTCGTTGTTGCAGCACCCACTGAGCTAGCGGCTGTTCTTGCTCAGAAGCACAGTGGTGATACCGACGTAGTCAAGACCCTCGCCAATCGACTAGTGCATGCGTTGAAGCAGGATGGCCTGGAATCGTTAAATTCACTCACCACCTCCAGCACAAAGTCTGAGGCAGACTTTTCGAACAAGAGTGCGCAGACATTTACTCTGAACCAGCACGGCGGAGGCTTGATCGAAGTGCTTGTTATCTGGAACGCACTCAAGACGTCGAAAGCAGTGTTGGGCGCAGAGATGCCTCTGGCGGCAGAGGCTGCTGAGTTTGAGAGCAAGACGAAGAGGATTCTGGACGAAGGTATCGCAGCTCTACCTAAGCTGCAACAGAGAGGTGGAGTTGAGATGAGGAGTTCGTTACCTGCGTACCTCAGAGAGCAACTGCAAAAGTGCCAGGCATGATTGCATGTCTCGGTCAGGATGTATATGTAGTTTGTATAACGAGATTGTCTAGATGTAACATAAGAAGCTGAACGCATGGAAAGTGCAATAGGATCACTCAGACTGCCAATTCTCGTTTCTTTGCCACTTTCGGTCACGTTGTACGTTCTTTCTCAACCTCCGCTGGCTCCCACTCAAATTTCAAATTTCGACTTCCTTGTAACAATACGATACTCAACGATACTGTAGATTCCCTACCCTTTGCTACAAACACACCAACGCTACAGACTTGGTAAAATCGGTGTCGTGTGAGATCTACTAAGCATGGATCGTGCAGTAGCGCTGACGTTGGCCATCAACGTACTTGGCCTCCTACCCTTTACAAAAGTGAGTGGCTTTGGGTCAACTCCTGCGTAGTACTTACTATTGGCCAAAATCACTGATCTAGTGCTCATAGTCCGACAAGCCGCTGTACTCAGCTGAGAAGGATGTCTACTTGAAGGGCCAAAGAAGGAGCCAATAGTCAGCTTCGGCATATTCACCGGGGAGCAGCTTCTACACAGAGTATAAATACCTGTTCCTTCTGCCTTAGGGTTTCTACTGCATCAAACGCCATCCCAAAGATCTTCACAATTCTCATTATGGCTGCTCCTCCCCCAGAATCAGGCTACGCCTTCGTCGGCTACGAAAACCTCCGCAACGACATTTACCCAGCCATCTCAGCCCAAGCAAACCCCAATCTCCATCAGCCAGGTAAGGTTGTCCTCATCACCGGTGCGGGCCGCGGTATCGGCCGTGCTATCGCTCTGCAATACGCCTATGCTGGCGTGGCAGCCATATTCCTCTGCGCCCGCACTGCGTCCCAACTGGACGAAGTCTCAGAAGCAATAACTGCCATCAATCCCTCCATCCGTGTACACAAACACACAGTAGACGTAAGCTCCGCCTCCGCCGTCGACGCGTTGGCGACTTTTGTGTCCGCACAAGAGTCTCGTCTCGACATCCTGGTCAACAACGCAGGCGCCTCCGCGCCCTGGGTCCCGCTCCACCTCTCTGAACCAGGGGAGTGGTGGCGCGCCTTCGAAGTCAATCTGCAGGGTCCATACCTACTTACTCGCGCGCTGCTGCCGGTACTGCTGCAAACTGCGCAGCAGACGGGGCATGTCGATGTGCTTAATATGGCGAGTATCGCTTCTCACACGATTAATGAGGTGGCATCGAGTTACAACATCACCAAGTCGGCGTTGTGTCGCCTGACTGAGCATGTAGATGCGGCGTATAATGCGCAGGGAGTCAATGCTCTGAGTGTCAATCCGGGAGGTGTGGTAACGGCGTTGGCGAATCAGGAGCTGGGATACTTGGGGCCTTGTAAGTGGTTGCGATCGTTTAGTAAATCAGAGCTGAAGCTAATGTTTGAGGATAGATTTGAATGATACACCGGAGCTCTGTGGCGGGTTCGCGGTGTGGGTGACTGCGGAAAAGAGGAAGTGGCTTGGTGGAAGGTATGTGTCTGCGACGTGGGATGTGGACGCACTGGAGAAGAGGGAGGATGAGATTGTTAAGGGAGACAAACTGAAGACCAAGATGGTGGTGTAGTGAGTCTTGATGAGTGGATGCAAGATCTCGGAGCTGCTGTCGACCATGTCAGCTAACTATGACGGCTACAACTTAGTCGGGCGTTCCTATTTCTCAACTTTGAATAAGCTCAAATGACTAACAGCGTCCAAGCAACTCGGCAGGTATTTGAGACCGCATGATGGCTTCCATTGCAATGTTTGCTTATTGTGAACCGCTGGATTGCTTAGATATGACCAACTAGCACTTAGGCCTTTGCCTTGGGTCCTTTCGACCAGACGTAGTTATCGACAGGAGCCTCCGCCTTGACAGTTTCCCACAGCTCGTCAATGCTCTTCGCCGCCTGCTCGCTCAACTTGCCCTTCTTGATGCCCGCTGCAGTCTGCTCGATCTGGCTGAGCTTGCTGGCGCCGAAAATAACACCGTCGCCCTCCTCTGACAGAGCAGAATGATGAGCAACCCACCTGTAGGCCAATTCTGCCTTCGTAACGCCCTCCTTCTCGGCGATCTCATTCCACTTCTTCAACCCCTCGCGCAGAGAAGGCTTGTCGTACATGCCACTGTACATACCACCAAGCGCATCTTTGCCGAAGCGGCCGACACCTGCATCAAGGTCTGCTGCAGACTTGGTGAGGAAGCCACCCGCGAGGGGGGAGTAAGCGTAAAACAGGATGTTCAACTTGCGAAGCACAGGGAAGAGATCCTTCTCAAGGTGGCGTGCCACGGGATTGTAGTTGCCTTGGTAGACTTCAGGGAGAGGGTAGCCCTTCTCCTTCGCAAGATCATACACGCGCTGAACGTCCTGTGGGGCGTAGTTGCTCAGCCCGAAGCGGCGGAAGATACCTTGCTTGTGAGCCTCGTTGATGCCGGCAAGAGTGTCATCAAGAGGAATTTCCGGATCGGGCGAGTGGATGTAGAGGATGTCGAACTGTTTGATGTTGACTTTCTCGAGGGCCTCTTTGGCATGCTCAACGATGGTGTCCTTGTGGGCACTGTCTGGAGCGAAGCCGCCCGGGACCTTGGTGTCGATAGTGAATTGCGTGCGCTTCTCCTGCCGGCCGAGAGCAGCTTCAGAGCCTGGGTAGATACGCGCTGTGTCGATGGTGGTGACGCCCGAGGCGAGGAGGACGTCGATAGCCTCAGCGACCTTTTCTTTGTTGTTGAAGCTGCCCATGGCGCCCTGGTCCATGAAGGAGCCGCCTCCAAAAACGACTTTCACCATAATGAATTATCACAGTGGTATGACTTAAAGCTTGTTAATTGTGAGAGGTATTGGATGTGTAAAAGAAGACAGTTATGGGTAAGGTGTAGTGGTGATTGATACAGTGAAAGAAAGAGATATTTCCGCAACGCGCAACTGCCTCGTACTTATGCTCCGCGCCAGCCTGATTGCACCATACCCGTCTAAAATGCCTGATTACTCACGCTCTCTCCTGGAGTGCGGTAGAAACACACCGCGATGGACTACGACGGCGGCCCCACATTTGACACTCGGTAACGTCACAGGCAGCCTTCATAGTGGATCGTCCGCGGTCTAGAATTGGTCCGTTAAGTCCGTTGTTCGGGCCTTTATGTGATCGCGACTAGCGTTATTACTTGAAGAGCGAAAGAGCAACGCAATCAACGAACATCAGAAGTCAGAAGTCAGAAAGTCAAAGGGTTGGAGGGTTCGTCAGCGAGATCCTGGAGCATGCCGGGCATACCGGGCATGGTAAGCGAGTCTTGGCCCTGAACCTACCTATAACATAAAGCGCATGCATTGGGCATGTTTCGTACAATTATATAAAAACTTGTAGGATAGTAACTGTTCTAGCGCCTACAGTGTACAATGCATCTTGACTACGATGGCCCTGAATCCATCTCTGTCCAGCCTCCCTCTGCATTCCACGTCCCAGCCTTCGTATAGTCGCCCCGCCCTCCGCCATTCAGATAGGCAAAACGAAAGTACTCAGGAAAGTCCCTTACGTGTCTGACCCATGTCCAGCTCTCCAGTTCGTTGTCTGCATACCCCCTGTATCTCTCAACGTCGTTGACGAGGATGCTGAGACCATCGTACTGCTTCGGGAAAGGCAATGCCCACTCGAAGGTGATGTTCGGCTTGATGTGCAAATTGTGGTTCATGTGGATGATAGGTGCAGTGATCAGCGGAAGCAGACTACTAATTGGTCCATCGCCACGCAGTTCATTAGGTGTCTGTAGAATAGAGTCGAAGCCCCAGCGTGCGATGCCATTGATGAATAAGCCGACCAATATGCCTTGGAACAGTAGCGACGGTCGGGTCTGCATCGACGTCCCTGGGACCAACAATAGTCCTAGGATGTAGTGGTGGATGCGGACGTTCATCTTAGGAACTGCGACGAGGAGAAGCAGCGAACCAACAAAAATACCGTAGATGCCAAGGTACTTTGGCAGTCGCCCCTCGATGCGCAGACACCAGGCTTGGAGTAGGGCAATACTGAACAAGCACAGAACAACGATGATCAGGGCCGGTACGGCACCAGGCTGGTTCTGCAGGTCGTGAGGTGTGAGACGCTCGATAGGGATTTTGTCAAAGGTGTAGTTGTTCAAAGCGCCGACCCAACAGCCCCCCAGCCACAGAACTGTTTTCTCAACCTGAGCGTCGAGACCGTGCAGAGTGCGAGTGACAGCAAAGCGATACACTGCGTACATGCAGAAGCTCGCAGGAAGTAAGCGACCAAGGCAAATGGATACCAAGGCATAGTAGTCGGCTAAGCTCGGTGGATCAGATGCAAGCGCGACGTGTAAGAATACACCCACAAATATCGAGGGGAAGAAGACGGAAGGTGCGGTGGTAAAAAGGGAGAGCAAGATGGTGAACGTCAAGCTCACTCCCAGTAGCGGCCAGCGCAGATCTCGGCATTGGGCAGAGCTGTCAGGTACGAAGGAGAAAGACTTAGGAAAATAAGAGTCGAAGCCGATCGACTTGAGGTGGTTCCGATTGACTGATGGGTAGGATGATTTCTCACCGACCATCCTCACAACACCGCACCCACCAGATTTGTCGCTGATGAAACCGGCATGAATAGCAGCACCGCAGATGAAGGAGTCGGCACGGTAGTAGGCCGTTTCCAAGGGTTCGTCTTCGTCTGTGGGACCTCCAATGATCAACGGACGATAGTTTGCGACATAATCACCCACAGCATGCGGATTCAGAAGTTGCACACGCTTACAATTCGCGGGACAGCGGAAGGGCATAGTGGCGTTCTCAAATGGACGGCACGAGTCACCATTAAGACCGCATCCATTCCCATCGTTCCAGAAGCGCTGAGTACAGCCAATCCTCACTGGAGCTCCATAGCCTGGAACATCGGCCGAGAAGGCACTCTTGTGCAAGACCAAGGAGAAACAGAGGATCCAGGTGGCATAGAAAGCTATCAATAGGCCGACTTTATGCTGCCTCTTTGGGAAGAAAGCATCCAATAAACGAAGCGGCGCAGTTTGGATCTTGGGGAGAAATGGTTGAATCTTCCAGGGTCTCGGAGGCTGTGGCCCCTTCACCCAGATTTTGGTAGATGCCCAAGCGCGAAGCAGCCATGGTGGGACATATTTGCTGCTGTAAGACTCGGGGCGCGGAGCCCCTACCTCGTCGGAAGCTCCTTCAGCGGGATCTCGAACTTGAGCTTCTTCGGGATCAATACTGATGAGCTCATCATCGCGGAAGACCTGAGGAGGTGCGCCCTCATCGTCATCAACGTAGCGCTCTGGGCTCATATCCGGGAGCGACCCCAGCTCGTGGCGGGAGGTTGGCGACGACAGCTTGTCGCTTATCGATAGGAATTCGGCGGCGTCGGTGGCGGCAGCGGCGGCGGGATAAGATGGAAGCTTGAGTGATGCTGACTGTCGGTGACAAGACAATTATGCCAAAATGCGTAGCAAATGCCAGCAGATACGACAAAGTCAGAGAAAAGTTTCAATGACTGCCGATGCTGGAGAGGAGGAGCAAATGGAAGCTCCGGAAGCGTGAGGCTCAGGCTTCCAGGAGCATGGTTCCGGCATAGCACGCTGCCGGCTCCATGACGCGCTAAGTCAGCCTTGTCCTGCCTTGCAGGTGCCGAGTACCTGGCGGACGCGTCAAGCTGTCGAGCTAGGTGTTCACGAAGAAGCGAAGAAATCGAGACATGGCTGCATTTCAGACCTGATCACAATGCATACAACCTTGGACGTCGCGGCAGCGAGCAGCTGCCTTTTCCAGCTGGCGCATGCAGCCAAACGAGGGCTAGCATTGTCGCGTTCCTCTGGCGGGATGTCGTCACGATTCGACATAGAGACTGCTTTCTAATCAGCGCGCCTTACCGCTCCCGCGGCTAACGCTCACGGACAACGGTCGCGGACGAGGGCAATCCTCTTCACTGGAGCTGTACTGAGCTGTCTCCACTGCCCAGACAATTGTATTGCCTTGCTTTGCTGTGGGGTTGTTGCTGCTATAGTCGCCGTTGAGGTTATCGAAAATACAAGATTGTGTACTGTAGGCCTCATCGCCACCATGGCCTACTATACGTCGGACCCAGCGAGCTTTCCCGAGCCGATTGATCTTTCGCACCACCTGTCGCGCAGCACAAAGGCTCGCGAGGCGTCGAGCGTGAAGCGCTTCTACAAATACTTCCAGATTCCAGGCATTGCGCAGTTGGCGGGAGGTGTGTAGTCTTCCCTCGCTGCCTGCTGCTGATGCATGGCTGACAGCTGTCAGGGCTACCCAACGACAAGTACTTTCCCTACGACACCCTTGAGGCCAAGGTCTCGCACCCCAACCGATGGAAGCCCACGCCCAACAAACCCGTCGACCCGCCTGCCGACGACCCTCCCACTGCACGCCTGGACGAGCTGACCATTTCAAACGGCAAGGGCAAGGGCAAGCATGATGAGCCGCCCGCAGCCCGCCTGCTGGTTCCCCACGACTCGCACACGCCCGACCCGCTACACAAGATCGATTTGATGTCGGCACTGCAGTATGGCCAGGCGCAAGGGTATCCACCGCTGTACTACTTCATCCGCCAGTTCACCCGTGAGAACCTGCATCCTTTTGTCCCATACAAGGATGGTCCAGAGGTCCTCCTTACCTGTGGCTCCACTGATGGCTTCTCCAAGACGATCCAGGCGCTCAGCAATGAGTGGTCAGCAGAGCACGACCCTGTCAACGAGCGACCAGGTCTGCTGTGCGAGGAGTACGCCTACATGAACGCCATTCAGACCGCCAGGCCACGCGGTCTGAACATTGCACCCGTTAAGATCGACGACGAGGGCATGCTGGCCAAGGGCCCTGGTGGTCTCGAAGATGTCATGGAGAACTGGGACTTCTCCAAGGGCCGTCGCCCACATCTTCTGTACACCGTCACCATCGGTCAGAACCCCACTTCAGGCACCCTCTCTGTCGCCCGTCGTACTGAGATCTACGCCGTCTGCGTCAAGTACGACATCGTCATCATCGAAGATGACCCATACTGGTATCTCCAGTTCCCCTCCTCTTCACCCGGGGTCGTCAACGCCAAGCCAAAGAAGTCCTCTGGCTTCGCCTTCCTCGACAGCCTGATTCCCTCTTACCTCAGCATCGACTACCAAGGCCGCGTCGTTCGCCTTGACACCTTCTCCAAGACCGTCGCCCCAGGCTGCCGTCTCGGCTGGATCACCACACAGCCCGCGCTCGCCGAGCGCATTCTTCGCATCACCGAGACTTCCACACAGCAACCCTCAGGCTTCGTACAGTCCATGATCGCTGAGCTACTCATGGGCCCCAGCAATGCCAACGATCCCGGCCGCGGTGGCGCAGCCGACGGCAGCGGCTGGAAAGTCGATGGCTGGGTGCGCTGGCTCGAGGGCCTGCGCGGCAACTATGAGCGCCGCATGTCGACAATGTGCGACGTGCTGGGTCGCGGGCGCTCGATTGTGAAGACCGGTCGTCGCCGCTCGCTGAGCTTTGTCGCTGATTCAGACGATGAGTGGGCTGTTGTTGAGAAGACTCACATTTACTCGTTTGTTCGTCCCCTCGGTGGCATGTTCGTCTGGGTCCGCTTCGATTTTGAGTCCCACCCACTGGCCGATGAGGTCCCGCATGCCCGCCTCAGTCAGGCGCTTTGGGTCTTCTGGACTCAGAAGCCGTACCTGTGCCTTGTGGCACCGGGAGCCATGTTTGCTCCTACTCCAGAGATTCGCGATCAGGACGCGTACAACTGCGTGCGATTGTGCTTTGCTGCTTGTCCAGCTGAAGATGTCAAGCCGATCAGCAAGCGCTTTGTGGATGGCGCGCAAGCGTTTTGGCGGATCAGAAAGAAGAGCACAATTGACAAGTTGCTTGAACAAGAAGAGGTTGACGGTGTCGATCACGTCGCCGGTATGGCTGTGTTATTTGGGATGTGTTAGGTAGAGAAGAGGTAGCTGAAATATGAGTTGTGGAGCTGGATATAAATTATGCCATCCCACGTGTCACGGAGTGAGCAGAAAAGCTATGACGTGAGCCGAACGGTTCAAGCAATTGCGGAAACGGGCACTCTTCTGACCGCGAGACTGTGTGTAGTGTTCCATTGGCCGAGAGGCCAGTCTTTCTCTTTCACTGTTACTGTTTCGCGTCGCTCGATTATCTCGACCCTTCAGCCTGGCCGAGCCCAGTACACACCGCCACCACTTCGATTTCACGACTAATTCCATATTCACGATCTAGCTATGGAGAAGATGGCTGATGAAACTAGGTTGCTCTACGATCTCGTCAAGAACGCTGACCACAAGCAGCGACAACTCGCCATCCTCGCTGCAACGATTCTGATCGACGACATCGCGGCCGTCATCGCAGGACGACTCTTAGCGATTGATCATGTTCCGGACCGGACATTGTACTTCTCTACACCCGCCAACGTCACTGATATAGGAGAGAGTATCGCGCTCGTGGACCCCGATGCGCTCGAGAATGTCCTGCTCTTCGTTGTCAAGCACCACATGCCTGCACGCCTTTGCTTCGCTGACGTTCTGGAGATCATTAGAACAAAGAACGTCGCGGAAGAGCTGTGCATCGAGCGCGGTATGCAACTTGAGCTCGCCCTCAACGAAGATACCGATGACACCTCGCAGTCCTCACCTCAAGGTACCACTGCTCATCAGGCTACTGTCGCCGCGGCCTTCACTGCTGCTACCGTTGAGCCCTCAATAATCTCCCTCGACACCCTCCCAACAGAAGTGGCATGCATGGTCCTCGACTATCTAGACGTCGCCGAGCTAAAAGCCATGCGCACATACAGCCGCCGCTACAACGACATCATCCTCGACCTGCCCGCCTTCAAGTCCAAACTGGGCACAGTCCAACTCTTCCTCGACGCCTCATTCCCTCAACTCGTCCTCCAACTGTGCAAGCACAAGACCTGGAGAGACACTACTCGCGAGGTCATCCTCGAAATCCCTCGCCGCAAGCCATTCTACCGCGTCCCCAAGTGGTACTGGGGTTACCCTTTCGGTCAGCCTGTAGGCGCGAGCGTGGGTCTGAGCATCGATTACTTGGCCTCTCCCGAGTACAGACTTGCGCTGGGTGTTGTTACTTCCTTACCTGCAGCCGTTGAGTGTAAGTTTGTTCATAACACTGGAAGTGGTAAGGATAAGTCGCGAGTGCATCGAGGGCGCTTTGTGAAGGCATTCAAAGCTATCATGGCGGATGTGCTGCACGAGGGTGTGAAGGATGGATTGATTGGGTATCTGCAAGGAACGGATATGGTTTTGAGGGGTAGAATGGAGACTGCTGAGGTCTATACCTTGTGCAAGTAGTTGTGGTGATGGTATTGGGTTTGTTTGGGGATAGTGTGCGAGTTGTGAGCACTCTTAGTGTGGGTACATGTCCAAGAGCGATATGTATAACGGCCTCCGTGAGACGGCTGTGGGAACCCATGCGTGACGCATCAGACTTGCGCACGCCAGCCGTGGTCACGGTAAAGGAAGTCGTCGGGGGTGAGCGGCGTAAGCGCAAGACGAACATTGGGATGGACAGCTTTGAGCGAATTGATTGAATGGATACATGAAGTCTACTTCTTAATACCCACAACTACCAAATTGCGAGGACTATGCTTGTACTCAAAAACAGGTTCCACCCATGCCTGCTCAACCTCCTTCTGCTCCTTCAGCCACAGCCACCGGTCTGTGACGATCACGGCCTCAACAACTCCAGCACTAAACGCCATCAAGCTCCACATCACGCTCAACTCCTTCTTGCGCTCGGCGTATTTGGCCTCGTAGTCGCGAATGTCGTCGTCAGTCAAGCCGTCCATCTTGCTCTTGATAAAGTCAGGGTCAACCTCGCAGAACGAGTTGGGAGCCACGAGTTTCGCTTCGGCTGCGCGGACGTAGGATACGAAGTCGCCGTAGGCAAACTTTCTCAGCGTACCGATTGTCAACGGCGTGCTTGTTCCGTCGGAGCTGAGCCCAGGGCCGCGGCCACCGGGCGGTGTCCAGTTGACGTGGCTTGTGTGCCCATTGGCGGAGACCGGGTCAGGGAAGTTGGATGCGTCGACAGGCGCGGAGACGATGCCACGGTCAAGGAAGATACGTTGGAGCAGCGCGCGGTAGAAGTGGCGACTGAAGAATGTCTCGCTGTCTTCTCGGCCCCAGTTGAAGGGTGCTTGCACAGCCATCATACGTGCGGTAATGTTTAGGCGAAGGCCTTGGCTGCCGGAGGGCTCGATTTTAGGTTCCTTGGATGACATGTCAAGGCTCGGAGGCTGAGGGATGGGATAGTTGGCGAGCTTCTCGGACATAGGGAAGCCTTGGGGGTCGAATGCGTTGGCGGTCGCTTCTAGACGTGGATGGTTGGGACGCAGGGTAGGAAGCTTGTATGTCGGGGGACCGAGACGCTCGGTTACCAGGTTATAGCAGCAGCCTACCATCGCAACTGCTGAGATCTCGGGGCTGAGTAGTAGGGAACGGAGGCCGTAGTGAACAAGATTGCCACATGAATGTAAGGACATCACCATAGCGTTGACCTTGCTCGATTTAGGTACCGCGGCAAGGTCTGATGGCACCTCGGTGTTTGAGGAGGTAGCTTCGACCTTGTTCTCTGGGATATGCGATGGGTCTAGCACTTGGTCGATCACAGGACGTAGATCGCCGTCCTTTATGATATGCTCGACATACTGTACGCTACCATGGCCATCAGAGTAGATCTGGAGATTGGTAGTACTGCTCTTAGGTTCGCTTACAAAGCTCCCTTTCGAGTCGCGCTGTATAATCCCTTCCGTCTTTGGTTTGCTTGGCTGTTGAACAGGCTGCTGGTGTTCAACCGTGCACCCCTCATCATCACATTTCACGCCACTCAGTGTCGGTGTAGGCGTAAAATCAGTTCCAACAGTAGCTAAGTGAACGAAGGTGTCCTCTTTAAGCTTCGGTGATGTGTCATTATGCATTTCAGTCTGCTCGACCTGCGCATTGTCTGTTGAAGCAGCGACCGTGGCATTCTTTGGCTTCTTCTTCTTCTTGCCCTTACCAGTCAGCGCTCGATACTCCTTCTTGTTCCTCATCACAAGAGGCTTATCTACCAGCTTGGCAAGCATGTCCATGTTCTTGGCGCCTTCGATGTTATGTGGTCTACTTTCGACTGCCACGATGTGCTTGGAGTACGGTTGAGCGGCAAGGGCACGCCCCAGGTAGTTCTGTCCGGAGCCAAAGTCTACCAGATGAGTGATTGGATCCTTGCCAGACGATGCGATCTCTGAAGTCAGATTGTCGAGGTAGCGCGCAAAGTTGTCGACCTCGTGTACTTTCTTAACTTTCATGCCCATGGTGATGTGTCGCGCCAAGGATGCCCTCTCAGGCTGTGATGCGGAGCCTGGAGGAGGGTATTCCCGTGAGAGCAAATGTTTCCGGACGTCCTTGATGTATTGCAATAGATCCTTGGGTGGGCTTGGTCCGTCTCTCCAGGTTGTGGATGATTCACCGAATTGAGCCAAGTCCTCCCGCATGAGCAGATCAAGGATCTCCATAATATCGCGGTGCTTGAACCAGTTCCTCCACTCCTGCGGCAAAATGGTCGAGTAGAGGTCTGGTGAGCGAGTGTAGAAATCCAGCACGTGGACACCTCCACACAGGGTCTGGAGAAGCCATGAGGAAGTGCTGAAGTTCAAGAGTGACTCGACATATTTGTCAACGTTGGTGAACTCGGCAGGCAGTGGAAGAGGCTGATCAGGACCCATGGTTTTATCCATACCCTCGTCCAGGAAAGCTCGTTCTGGACAGTTTTGGGTGTTTCTGGACGTTCGACTGCATGGCAGTGATTGTGGAGCCTCTTTTCTCTGACTCGTGGGGCCTTTTTTTCTATGGTAGCGTGTGGCCTGTGCTAGCGCTGTCTGCTCTGGGGTACCGTTCCGTCGGCGCGTTCACAGCACCCCCGAGCTTCGCCGCAACAGCTGTTCAGACGTCATCGCGACCTGCTTTCCTAATCCCCTCCCTTTTCCCTCTTCGATCTGATCACGTTGTCGCGGCGACGGCGCAGCTTCTGCCTATGATGATGTCCTCAACGAACGATGAGGACCCCTTCCTCCAGGTCCAGGCGTAAGCAATCCTCCACACCCGGCAGGCAGCTTCATTGACACCTGTCATAGCGACGTTCTTTCAGCGCTCAACACATCACGACCTCTATTCAAGTCATATCTTCGCATTCGATCCTCAGCATCCTCAGCAAACAGCCCAGAGCTGCGGGAAGCCCGCCAGGAGCTCGAGCAGACCCTCCAGGACCTCCGTCAAGACCTCGAAGACCTCGTCGAAAGCGTCAAAGCTGTCGAACATGACCCCTACAAATTTGGTCTTGAGATCGATGAGGTGGAACGCCGAAGACGATTGGTGAAGGAGGTGGGCGATGAGATTGAGAACATGCATGAAGCGCTGCAGCAGACGGTGCAGGATGCGCAGAAGAAGGGCAATGCGCTGCCAGATCCTGACTCGTTTGAGGAGGACGAGGACAACTACGCTCAATTTGAGCAAGAACAGCAGATGCAGATTATGCATGATCAAGATGAAGCCCTCGACGGCGTGTTCCGCACCGTCGGCAATCTGCGCATGCAGGCCGATGACATGGGTCGCGAGCTGGAAGAGCAGGGCGAGATGCTGAAAGACGTCGACACGGTAGCAGACAGGGTAGGCGGCAAGCTTCAGACGGGTCTGAAGCAGGTTGGCTCCATTATTAGGAAGAACGAGGGTGGGTCGTGCCACCGTCAACGTCTTGCAACACTGACACTGCTTTTCTAGACAAGTGGTCGAGCTGTTGTATCGCAGTTCTGATCTTCGTGTTGATCCTTCTCTTGGTCTTGCTCCTCGTACTATGAATTGAGCTGCTACCTTCTGCACTTCGATAGCATCGCCTGCTCAACTTGATTACGAGTCAACCAGCGAAAACGCCAGCGTCCTCTCTTCCAAAAAGGCTGTCACTGGATTGACCGCACGTTGAGGCAAGCGCTACCAATATCACGGACGACCGTCTACTGGGATCTCTCGATTTCACAGACCGCGAGCTGAGCCCTGAATTGTGCAACGTACGTTATGCGCATTGACGAAGTTCTTGTGAGAGTGCTGGGGCTGTATCGCCGACAATACGTGTCGCAGGTGCCTGTCAGCCACAGCTGCATGTTACTTGCCAGTATGGAGATCGGCTGCTGCAACCAGGTCATATCTGTCCCAGCATGCGATGCCATGCGTGCGACCTGAGCCCACGCTTTGCGCTCACCCATCGGTCAGGTCGCGACTTCAGCGTGAGCTCCCCACCTGTCACCTGCACAGGTACCAGTACGAAAGTAACTTCCAGCGACTGTATATCCATGACGCGCCCTGACGCGTTAGCGAAGAGGCGGCAGTCACGTCTCCTGCTCAACAGCATTCCTCGATGGTCGCACAAACACTTCGCCTCGCCATTCGCCAGAATATCGCTTCAGCCCTTTGGAATGCAAGTAGCGCTATTCTAGTGATCTTACCTCCGCATGGCTATTGTCACGGTTACCGGAACATTGTCGAATTGACGATCTGACAGCTGCATCAACCCAACTCTTGCTACTCTGCCACTGCTTCAGGTCGAGCTTCCTCTTTTAGTCATTTAGTCCGTTCTACGGTCATTCAATATACACATTCGAGCCTCACCATACAATCCAGTACCGGCATGCTCTTGTCATCGACAGATTTATGAGACCGCGCAGATCTGTTTGTGTATCGCGCACTACATAGGCTGTCTTACGAGCGATCTCCCAGTCATATGGCAAGACTGAATCGCCTCAGTCGCATTAGCGACAAATCGTTCCCGGAACCTACCGTCACTACCCCAAAGTTGGTTGCCTTCAAGATCAGCAGCCCAGCTCCCCACCGTCAGCTGAGCTTGTTGACACTGACGGTGATCCTGAACGTATTGCTCTGGAGCTCTGTTGTCTGCGCCGTCGTTGCTCTTTACCAAATTGCTGCAGACTCCCAAGACCATTCAAATGTCTTACCGGGTGTTCTGACGCTTGTTTCGGTCAGTAGACCTTCCGTCAATCACAGCTCGGACTAATGGAAACCAGGCTATTGTAACAATAGCATACACGATTGTACATACGACATACTCCATTCAACAACGAGCGCTCACATACCAACAACTTGACATTGCTACGATTCGAAAGACAACTTACATCGCCAATCGTCTAGTCATCTCGTTGTGTGTCCTGTGGCTGTTGACCGCAGGGTGGAATATGATCTTAGTAGCTAGAAGACCTAGCTGCTTGTCCAATCAGCTCGATGGCCAGAATTGGGAAGCTGGCATTACTTGTCTAGTTAGTCGTGTAGGCATGGCATTGGCAATGATTGCTCTGTGAGTACACCTGGAGCTTTGATTCTATCACGAACTCACATGTATCCGCAGCGTTGCATCTCTGACCTTGTTCGGCATGATGGCTGTTGTGCGCCGGCCTTTCGAAGCTCACTTATTTGCTTACGGTCAACGCGAGCCAAGAGACAACGAGCCTCCCCCTTCTGATTCTCGAAGGTCATCTGGAGACTATACTGCAACCGAGAAGCTTGTCACCAGAGGCGGTACCCCTGGTTACACTCACACAAGAAGCATCTCAAGCTTCACCAACGCAGATGTGGAGACCTTGGACCTGAATGCGAGCAGCCGGCCAGCTTCGATCATACAGCCTCCCTCTCCAACCCGCGATC
Source organism: Didymellaceae sp. YAFEF048 (assembly GCA_032595095.1). Taxonomy (NCBI): domain Eukaryota; kingdom Fungi; phylum Ascomycota; class Dothideomycetes; order Pleosporales; family Didymellaceae; species Didymellaceae sp. YAFEF048. The sequence continues at coordinate 707,514 of JAVISA010000017.1, read as the reverse complement.
GTATCGAGGCCTTCACTTCACCGTATGCACCGCCGCCTCTGCCACCGGCTTTTATGAAGTCTGTCGACAGCAGTGCATCGCTTCGAGCGCAGAGACCAACATTAGACCCCTTTGCGCATCGGCGGCGGTTATCGCTCACGCCTCGTACGGACGCATTACTTGCTCCAGAAGCGTACGCGCCGCATTCCATACCCATCGAATTCTCGGCGTCAGCACAGCGCGCTGTGTATCCCGAGACAACAGCCCCATACCGATCGATAAGCACAGCCCGATCGCAACCGCACCTGCGCAGTATGAGCAGCTTTTCCAATCGACACCGCTACTCGCGTTCCTCAGTGTCGCTCTCGCGCCCGCATCGTCTCAGCTCTCTTACGCCAGTACCACATCTGGAGTGCAGCTCGCGCAGTGATACTTTGAATTCGTCAGGCGGCATCTCCGACAAGGGTGAGAGTCCGAACGCTAAGTCAGTCGTTTCAACAGCCGTCTCGAGTACAGACACAAAAGTCAACGCGGCGGACATTACGTATGCGATCGTGAACAACACGCCTATTCCGGGGACCGAGACTTCGGCTCCGAGAAAGCATTGGCGCACTTCAAGTGCACCAGATATCTCGCCTAGCGCTCACAGGGCTCCATCAGGACAGCGCATGGCTATGGGCTGGAAGCCCGAACTTTCCAAGTCGTCTACCATGCTCCGCAAGCCAATGCCCATCAAGTTTAACAAACTCATGCGGTCCGCTTCGGCAGATTTGCTCAGCCGCTTTGGTCCCGTCGCGAACGCCGACACTCAAGATAGAGAGGTGGCGTGGAAGATTGCTTTCGAACGTGAGATCGAGGATCGTCTGAATGACTTGCATGTGCTCCCGTTCCCTGAGGAGAGGAAGAGCATGAGTACTGATACAGAAACGCTGAGGGAAAGCTATGACGCGGGGAGTTTGGAGGATGAGACGAGGTTCGAGGATGCGAAGGAGATCTTGAGTCCTCGGCCTGTGAGCCGGGACATAGCGTTCGTATGATGTGGTGTAGATTTAGCTTAGAATATTATAATGTACACTCATCTTCCGCATACACGCACAATTACCCACGTCATAAAGTAGTGCCATTGTCCATACCTTCCGAGACCACAAGCTCGACACTACCTCCCAGCCAGATTCAGATCACGCGCACAAACAGGATGATATACGGCGCCTGAGACCACCACTTCTTCGACCACAGAATGGCAAATCGACAGCGATGACACGGCCCTCCTTGATGGCTTCGTTTTATGACAAGATGAACTCCTTTGTGGATGAGCGGATGCTTGACTGTCCTTAGACCAACCATCTAAAGAGGTCGGTGGTGGGGGCCTTGTGGCATTAAGGTCCCAGCTGTCAAACGGAGAATAGTCTTTCGATGAGGGGATATAAAAATCATTGGCTGTAGTGCCCTCGATCCAACCCAAGCCTCTTGAGAATTCACAGGGATATAACACCGTTGTGCGCCTATATTTGCCAGGACCATTGCTTTGGCGATGCATGGTCTTGCCTGATAGCTTGTAGTCGATTTGAACTCGACACGGCCTCGTTCCTCAGTATCAAATCTTTTCAGCTCAAAGTATGACCCGCTTAGCTGGATAGAGAACGTGAAGGTAAGGAAACGTGATCATACTTGTTCACATCAACACCTTTGTCAACGCCTCCTTCAGACCTCTCTCATCCAGCCATTCCTCCACAGCCTTCATGTCACCCCTGTTCTGCCTCTGACCTCTTCTCTCGCCAACGGTATCCGTGATCTCTGTCATGTCGCTGAAGACTCTGTCCGCAGTCTCTCGATAGCGTTCGCTAACTTTCTTATGATGCGCTGGGATGTCTCCCCAGCTCTCGGTCTTGATGAAGCGCATGTACTCATCAATACTCTGCGAGTCTCCCTCCACACAAAGCAGTCCTGGTTTCCCAGCAAACAGAAAGCCGGTAAGACTGTAGGCGGGCGCAAATTTGATGAAATCGTCACGCTTGGAGCGTGTGCTAATCGAGGGGAAGTAAAACCAGACGCGGACGAGAGGCCCCGAGTTGGACGCTAGTGTTGCTGAAATTGTTGACGTCTGCAGAGACTCCTCATGCGCTCGTGCAGCTGTTTCTTTTACATGCTCAATGGTGCTGAGTAGATCTTCTCCTTCAGGCACGGCGTCCTGCAGTTGGTTCGTGACCGCCCTACTCAGCCATGGTGGCTGATGTATTCTGAGTTTGAAGTGTGGAGGCTCATCAGGGACTTGGGAGCCTTCATACGTAAATGGCGCTGTTAGATCCAGATGAATCTTTTGCGCTGCTGATGGATCATCCTCTATAATGGGTAATGCTAGTACCAATGCTACCGCAGGGGGGGCGTTGAAAGCCCTAGCACCGCCATCGTCGATTGCATTTCTTAAGGCATCGAGCAACTTTTGTTCGTGGTCATCAAGCACAATGTCCTCTGGATACATTGCCATCAGTAGATCGATTTGACCTATTTGAAGCTCTAGCAGATCGGCCGGCAATAAGCGCCATGATGATGCGTTGGCCATGCTTGCTTTGATTTTCGCCGTTGCAGTGTTTGGGTGCATGTCCCTGCTGAATGGGAATATTCCAGATTCGGTGCCCCGCAAATCGCGCCTCGCGTTAGTCGCCAGCTACCTAGCGCGACGCGTCGACAGATTACATCTTCTATGGTGGATGCCTTTGCACCGCGCGCATTTTTTTTTTGGCTATTGATATTGTGCCCTCTCTCGACCGCACAACAAACTATGCAAGGGCAAATAATGATAGTCTAGTGTAATGATGCTAATAGTGTTCTATGTCTGGACAAAAGAAAGGGTAGGTGAACGCGCGCCGTGGGACACAGTCTGTGCTGGTTCGAAACGTCAGCGAGGAGGGGGGCCGATTCACATGGTGTTGTTGTTGCAGAAATGCTATCAGTTTATTAATCCATGTGTAGGCGCCGTATCGCTGGATGCGTTCGTCGTATGCTTCGTGTCTTCGTAATTATGTTGCCGATGATGTTGTTGCAGAAAATCAATGCTGGGATCGCAGCATGGTAGGGTTGGGGGAGGGAGAACGACCTCGAAGCGCTGGTGAACTGGGGCACAGCATGGGGCTAGCGGCTGCACTCAGTGCATCCAGGCTCAGCTTGCTGATTGCCTCGAGATTGCCTTGAACATCATCGTCTGACAAGTCGAGCATCAGGCGCAACTCGTTGGCTTTGAGTTGTTCGCCGAGACCAATCATCAATTGCTCCTTAGCGTCATTGCCAGCGACGTCATAATAGAACCACCTGTACTTGAGATCCGACAAGCTGTGCGGCTCTGCAGGTGTTGTGATCTTGGCAGTGACACGCCTAACGTCCATGCCAAACACACCAGATATCTGAGGATCGCTCCCAATTCCTCCCAAGCCCGAATCTGAGGAGGCGGTTCTCTGAAGGGGCTTCGGAACTTTTGCGCCCATCTCAATAGCCTGCTCGCTCAGCCTGTTGGACGCGCCAGAGTCGTGAAGCTTGGCTCGCTTGAACACGGCATTCTTGAGCTCTGTGATACCCAAGACGATGTATAGTGGCTTGCCGGCCTTGACCGTGTCGTAGATCCAAGTGCGCGCATCGGGATCGTTGCATACAGCTTGGAACGCTGCGGTTGCATCTTGGGTAGTTCGCTGCACCATCTGCTCAGCTTTGACGGTGAGCAGGTTGGGCTGCCTGTACACTCTTCCGAGCTCAAACTTGGCACCATAGTTGGTCAAGAAACGGCCTTCCTGATCGAGGCTGTATAGATCCTTGTATCGAAGCTTGATCTGGTAATCGTTGAGATCGTCAACTTCTTCGTGCGCTGAGTTCGAATAGAAACACTCGCGCTCGGGGTGGAGTGGGTGCGTTAGGAGTTGGCCGACTGATGAGCTTGTTAGCCTGCCGGAGCTCTCGTGGGGTGAGTATACACGGACCCATCAACATATCCGCAGGTAGCGGCTTGGGGAGGAGGCTGCACATAACCATGTTGCCGGCTTGCAAATGTGTTAGATCTCAAATCGTAGAACCACTATTGAAGAGGTCAAAGGAAGCCTGGGCTGTGCACAGCTTCAGGACAGGTTGAGGGTGAGAGACACGGAAGCTGGTATGAACCCTGAGCTGCACAGCACCAGCTTGGCCGCGGCCTTGGCCCGATTGGCCAGCGGTAAGACATTGCGCCCACGTTAGACGCTGCGACGCTGATATTGGACGGACTCTCAACCCCAAACAGCAGCACAAAAGGGGCTTCAGACGCTGTCGTAAGGTGCGAGGTGCTGTGCAGCTCTAATCACGTGGTGGTGCTGAGGAATGTGTTTGGAGACCTATGGATGTTTCACCTTCGGACACAAGCGGACCTTGGTCTAAGGCGGGAGACTCGCAGCAGCCCACGCCAAGCGTATGTTGGCGGAGGAAAAGACAACGGTACGGTGTTGGGACATGCAGATAATGACTCCATGAGTCTTCCAATATGCGAATCTTGCATGCCTTGATACCTCCTTCTGCTACCACACACCCTTCGCGCTTGTGCAGTTTGCATTCGGTCCGGACGTGCTGCACAGCTGTTGTTCATTCAACGACTCCACTCCGCATGGCCTGTAGTTTCTGGCCGCACAGTTTCTCGGGGCTACATAACGCGTTGTCACATTCACTCGTTACAGCTTCCCCTCCTTTGCTTACAACGCAACATGCAGGGTTCCTTGAACAGACGCGAAAAAGCAGTAAGAGATGCAGTGATCTCCCGTGCGTAGATGATGAGTAAAGCTGACCATCGCTCCGAGCTGCAGCTTGGCCTGGCTGCTCTTTCATCTGGGAAGTAATTCGCAGCATTGCCAATTCTTCGTCAATAGCGCGCTTGATGTGTAAGGGTAAGCTGCTGGCTTTGGGTAGCTGCATGTCCACTTTCTACTCGGATGTGAACTCCGTTGGTGCATCTGATTCGGAGTACTACTATGGTGGCTGACCTGCGCGTGTCGAAAAGTCAGTGTCGCATGGACCAATCAATGACGTGACCAGCATTTATCAACATCCACTTCAGGAATCCCACCTTTGACCTGATCGTGGAAATCAGGCCATACGTGGGAGAAGCCATGAGAAAGCTGGCGAAGCTCCAAAACAAACAGCTCTTATCGATTACAAGAGGGGCAGACATCGCGATCGACGTCACACTTCAGCCCACTTGGTCCCACTTTCAGCCTCCGTCTAAGGTTAGCTAACAGCTGCTACCGCCGTGATAAATCCACACCCAGTAGCAATTGACGAATCACCGCTTCTTTGTGACGTTGAGCATGAAGCCACACGTCACCTATGGACCAGGCCCCTCACTAACCGCAGGTGTCCCGGCCTCAACCTTTTGGCGCTGAGAGTACTTGAACCCCTCACGCCCCTCGATAGAAGCCATCATCTTCAGCTACTTCCTCTGAACTCTATTATATTTTACAGCAAATCTATACCCCTTTTATACCCACATCATTCATCATGGTCCCAATTCCCAAGGCCGACGAGCTCAAGGACCTTTTCAGCCTTAAGGGCAAGGTCGTCATTGTTACCGGTGCTTCCGGTCCTACTGGCATTGGTATCGAGGCTGCCCGCGGTTGCGCTGAGTTTGGCGCTGACCTCGCCATCACATACAACTCTCGTGCCGAGGGTGCTGAGAAGAACGCAAAGGAGCTCGGCGAGAAGTACGGCGTCAAGGTCAAGGCCTACAAGTGCCAGGTCGGCGTCTACTCTCAGTGTGAGCAGCTTGTCCAGGATGTCATCAAGGACTTCGGCAAGGTTGATGTCTTCATCGCCAACGCTGGCAAGACGGCTGACAACGGTATCCTCGACGCTACTGTTGAGCAGTGGAACGAGGTCATCGAGACCGACTTGACCGGAACCTTCAACTGCGCACGTGCTGTCGGTCTTCACTTCCGCGAGCGCAAGACTGGTTCCCTTGTCATCACTGCCTCCATGTCGGGCCACATTGCCAACTTCCCCCAGGAGCAGACCTCCTACAACGTTGCTAAGGCTGGCTGCATCCACATGGCCCGCTCGCTTGCCAACGAGTGGAGGGACTTCGCCCGTGTCAACTCCATCTCCCCTGGATACATTGACACCGGTCTGTCTGACTTCGTCCCCGAGGACATCCAGAAGCTCTGGCACTCCATGATCCCCATGGGTCGTGATGCTAAGGCTAAGGAGCTTAAGGGCGCCTACGTCTACTTCGCTTCTGACGCTTCTTCCTACTGCACTGTAAGTTTATTCATTCAATCATGTGAAAAACCAATGCTAATCTACTTAGGGCTCCGATCTACTCATCGACGGTGGCTACTGCGCCAGGTAAACGTGTCGCCCCACCAATAGAGAATGGGTTCGACAGCGAAACGATCACGAAAATTACGATACCTTCCTTGTACCTAGTAACGTAAATGAAATAATCGCCACAAAAGGCTTATGAACACAACACTACCATCCCATTCTGAGACCACTTTCTTTCCTACTCCTTGGTGCAACGTGATTTAATTACTGAAGAGCTTTCAGATACGCATTCGATCGCTATCGATGATGCCAGGATGAAGCTTCTAAAAGGGCCCCACACGCCGACGCTGCCGATCGACCAACCCCGCACCTGACTCGCTCAGTAAGCTTTCAACGGGCCGCGGCAACACAACAGCTGCTCCGTGACAGAGGGCTGTTTATACAAAGGACAGCTCGTTGTGAGTATGGCTATGCACGCACTTGTACCAAAGCCATGTCTTTTCCGCCGACGAAGCCTGCAGTTGTATCCCCCGTGAAGCCGTCGCGAGAGAAGGAGACTTTTGGCAACCTCGGTCCTTGGGCAGAGCCATCTTGGTACTCTTCGCTCGCGTCGCCGTATTACAACGAGTCCCATAAACGACTGCGCAACGCATTGCGAGAGTACATCGACACCAATGTCAAACCATACATGTTGGAGTGGGAGGAGAAGGGAGAGGCGCCGGTAGAAGAGCGCAAAAAATGGGCTCGTACAGGGTTTGCGTTTGGGGATGTGCCGGCTCCTTACAGACCTGAAGACGTAGTGGGACCCGCTGGTATCCCCGTTGGGGAGATGGATGTTTTTCACTTGCTGGTGTCGACAGATGAAAGCAGCCGTATCGAAGGTGGCGTTGGCACTGCTCTTGGTGGTGGCAGCGTGATTGGCGTCCCTCCCATCGTGCACCACGGTACCGAAGAGCAGAAGCGGAAGTGGCTACCAGGTCTGTTCACATGGGAGACGAGTTTCTGTCTGGGCATCACGGAGCCGAGTGGTGGTGTAAGCACCTGTAGTCATTGAAATCTTAGGGTTCGCTAACATCGTAACAGTCTGATGTTGCCAACATACAGACGACTGCGAAGAAAACACCAGACGGCAAGCATTACATCGTCAACGGATACAAGAAGTGGATCACCGGTATGCCAACAGCAACACACATGACAACGGCTGTACGGACAGGAGGATCAGGCATGGGTGGCATATCTGTCATCGTCATCCCCGTCAACTCGAAAGGATTCTCGTGGCGACGCATACCGAATAGCGGGCAGAACGGAGGTGGTGCTAGTTTTGTCGAGCTGGACGATGTACATGTGCCGGTCGAAAACCTCCTGGGCGTTGAAAACCAAGGCTTCAGGATCATCATGACAAACTTCAACAAGGAGCGCTTCATCATGTCTATTGGCTGCAATCGCAAGGCTCGAACTTGCTTGTCCGAGTCTTTTGACTACGCGAACAAGCGACACACGTTCGGCAAGCCATTGATCTCGAATCAGATCATCAGTCATAAGCTAGCAACCATCGGACGATATGTAGAGAGTCACTGGGCCTGGCTTGAGCAGCTTGCGTACCACATTCAGCAATCTCCGTTGGCCTGGCAAGATCCTGAGATTGCTGGCCAGATCGCACTTTCAAAGGTGCACGGTGGTCGTATCCTAGAAATGGCAAATCGCGAAGCACAACAGATATTCGGTGGAGCTGGATACCAGAAGGGTGGTCCCGGTGCTATTGTTGAGCAAATGAGTCGTGATCTCAGGATGATGGTACGTCCATAACACAATGCCATGGCATACGGAATTTTTACTAACCGTTCTCAGGTGGTCGGCGGTGGCAGCGAAGAGATTATCGCCGATCTAGCTGTTCGTCAAGAAACTGCGCTGGCGAAGAAGAGAGGCTGGAAACTATGATTGTTGAGTTAAGATGGCATACGTCATGTTGCGTATCCTTTATCACTATGTTTGGGATTTGCAGACGTACGATGCCGGTTGCTGTGGTAAACATGCTGATCCTTGTGTGCCGTCCCTGTATGTGTTCGAATTTGGCGTGCGGAACAGGCCCTATTCATGAACCTTGCATCTTAACATGTTCAATCCTTGTCGACACATCACGTCTCTCCACCTTCCTTCGTTCTCGTGTGACTTCCAGTGTTGTCGCATTGACGATACGAGCCTGAGGTTACACTGCATCTCGCCCCACCACTCGTGCAGCATGCAAGCTATATATCAGCGTTCGATCCTTCATCCGCACAAGGATGTCTGCCCTTTCAAACACCAACGATGCTGAGCAGAATGATCTCGCGGCGATTCGACCGGCTGTCCATCGCCACAACATGTCTTGTCATGTTACCTGTCGCTGCTGCTTTCGACGTCTCGATCACCACGATCGATTCATGGAAGGTAGCTTCTACCAAGGACGTAGGGATCAATACCGCAAAGCTATCTGACCCTAACTTGGACACATCATCATGGCATACAATCGGCTCCAGGGGTACTCTGATGGCTACACTGATCGATAATGGTGTGTACAATGAAACTTCGCTCTTCTTTGCCGACAACCTACAACATGTCGATGTGGCACAATTTCGTGTCCCGTGGTTCTATCGAGCCGAGTTTCCAGGCCAGACAGATAACGGTAGTTTCACGCAACTGGTCACGAACGGTATAACATCTCGAGCGGACATATGGCTGAATAGACAATATCTTGGAGAGACAGTGGGCGCTTACGGCGGATCCGAAATCGACATCACTTCCCAGCTAGGAAGTGGGACCAATGTTTTGCTTGTCAAGGTCTATCCTACCGACTACAATCGCGATTTTGCTCTCGGTTTCGTGGACTGGAATCCTTACCCACCGGACAACGGAACTGGCATCTGGCGTGATACCCAGATCAAGAAGAGTGGGCAGATCAGTCTTGAAAAGCCACGCATCAGGACTACATTGACTGGCGCTGTCGATGTAGCAGTCAATGTGAAGAACCTAGGGGACAGATCCTTCAAAGGCAGAATCCAGTGCACTTTGACAGATCCGGAAGGTAAAGAGCTTGGAAGGCCGCGTGTGTCATTCGATGCAAGTGGTAAAAGATCAGGTTTAGTGGCTTTGCATTTTCAAGTCAGCAACCCCAGAATCTGGTACCCGTCGCACTGGGGAGATCAGCCTCTTTACAGCATTCAATGCGCTGCTACCAATTTCAGTGAAACGAATATCGCACCAGTTTACGACCAGACAAGCAAAGTCCGTTTCGGTATCCGTACAGTAACCTCACGGCTGAATGCCCATAATGACACGGTCTTTTCGATCAACGAGCGACCATTCCAAGTCGTCGGCGCCGGTTACACATCCGACATCTTCTTACGCTTCGATCTGAAGAAGCTCCGAGCACAGTTCCAGTACGTCCTGGATATGGGCCTGAACACGGTGAGGCTTGAAGGCAAACAAGAGCACCCTGAGCTGTACGATCTAGCAGACGAGATGGGTATTATGCTGATGCCAGGTTGGGAATGCTGCGACAAATGGGAAGCGTGGCCTTATCATGAAGAGAAGAGCGGCGAAGATTGGGATGACGCTGATTACAACACTGCGGCTACCTCAATGGCGCATGAAGCTGAGGTGATGCAAAATCACCCAAGCATTATAGGTTTTTTGATTGGGAGTGATTACTGGCCGGACGACAAGGCTACCGATCTGTATGTCAACACTCTCCGTGGGTTCAACTGGACTACGCCAATCATAGCATCTGCTTCTCAGAATGGCTTCCCTGATCGCCTTGGGAATAGCGGTATGAAGATGACGGGTCCGTACGACTGGGTCCCTCCGAGCTACTGGTATGATACAGACAACGGCAACGATACGCATCTAGGCGCCGCATTCGGATTTGGCTCTGAACTTGGAGCTGGAGTCGGCACTCCAGAACAAGGCAGCCTAACTAAGTTTCTCTCATCCTCTGACCTGGATGATCTGTGGAAAAATCAAAACAAAGGACTGTACCACATGAGCACAAACGTGTCATCGTTCTACACTCGCTCCATCTATAACGAGGCGGTTACCAAACGCTATGGGAAGTCTTCCAATCTAGATGACTACATCTTGAAAGCGCAAATGGCAGACTACGAAGCCACTCGCGCCCAATTCGAAGCATACATCTCCCGCTGGAATGCCGATCGCCCTGCGACAGGTCTGATCTATTGGATGCTGAACAGTGCCTGGCCCAGCTTACACTGGAACCTCTTCGACTACTACCTCCACCCTGGTGGCAGCTACTTCGGCACCAAAGCTGCGCTTGGTAACCTTGAATCTGCTGTCTTCGACTATCATTCCCGCGACGTCTACTACGCGAACCGCGCGCTGGACATTACCACGCACGATGACGCACGACGAGTTGATATCGACATCATCGACCTCTCTGGCAAAGTCTTGATGTCAGGCACTCTCCAGCCGGAGGAAGCCGGATCATTCGAAGCGGAGCCTAACATGAGCAAGAAACTAGGACACCTGTCCGCGCTTGACAGCATCAATACTGTCGTACTTCTGCGTCTCACCCTGAGCTCACCCAACCATGAGGGCCTACTAAGTCGCAACGTGTACTGGATCGCTCCCCGAGAGGATGTCCTCGACTGGGACAATTCGACGTGGTATCACACCCCAGTGACGTCCTTCTCGGACTTCCGTACGCTTGAGACTATGGACAAGGCCAAGATCGTCGTGCGCGGCAAGGGGTCCAGCGTGCAGATTGAGAACACGAGCGATGTGCCTGCAGTATTTGTGAGGCTTAACCTTGTGGACGAGGATGGGAAGGATGTTATCCCGGTGAACTGGGAGACGAACTACATAACGCTTTGGCCGAAGGAGAGCTACGATATCGCAGTGGATGCAGGAAGTGGGTGGAAGGTGGACGACTTACGAGTTCAGATTGATGGGCGCAACGTGAAAAGAAGGACGGTGAGGTTGAATGGCGGGACACAGGTACTTGAGGGCGATGGATTCAGGGCCCAAGCAATCAGCGCCTGAGAAGCAAGGTCCTTGTCAAGCAAAATAGACGATCGCAGTGCGACAATCACGAAGGAGGCAAAGCCAGGTAATCTAACGCAAACATTGATTGGGATATCACAATAGAACACAAAGAGACAGTAGTAGCAACAAATTCATCACTACCCCAATCTTTCTAACAGAACCAAAGCAAGCACATGCGGCTCCGGCACAGCCTTCCCACAGCGCTTCCATGAAATGCACGCACCTAAACGCAGCAAGGGATCCAACCCACGAGCAGGAACTCTCAAAAGCAGAGAGCCCCGCCAAGCAAGCTTCCAGAACAAAAATCGCACTATGTACTAGTTTCAAGTCCAAGGTGCCCTAGACAACATACACACCAGGGGCCATTTGGGAGCTGCGAAGCAGCAGAACGTCAAGCTTTTTGACAAAGGCCGTTCAAACGCCGTCCATGCTGACAGTGATAAGGATGATCAGAGGGGCAATATGTTACAATGCCACCAAATGTATCTGAGAGCATGGTCGAGTCTAGTGGAACTCGCGACGACGGTGGACGTGAGCGTGCCTCTTGCGGTAGGCGGCGTCAACGGTGGTGGTGACGACAACCTCCTCGATAGCAACCTCGTAAACAATGCCGCCCTCGGTGTAGATCTTGGTAGAGATGATGCTGCCCGCGGGGTCGGCGGCGTCCTCGAGAGACGGGCTGGGTGTTACAACAGGAGCAGCGGCTTGAGTAGGCTTCTGCACCTCAAGTGAGTCAGTGTTGTAAGGGCCCTTGGCAACGTCGGTCTTGACGTTGTAGACGCTGATTCCGTAAGAGTTCTTGGAGCGAGCAGGTGCGTAGCTTTGTGTGGGGACAGGCGCGACGGAGGTGATGGATGCGCCACCGGTGGGCTTCTCAGTGGCACCAGGCTGCAGCGCGGAGGCGTACTCTGGACCGTATTGAACGGGAACATTGCCGCAAAGGCCTTCGGAAGGACCACCGCAGTCATCATCAAGCAGGGCGGTAGGAATGTCCTCGATCTTGCACTGGCCCTGCTCGGCCTCGGTCTGCAGAGATGGGGTGAAGTGCTGGCAGTCCTCTACACGACCGGAGAGGTTGGTGCAGTCGTTGACGGCAGCGCGCAGGGTGTTGGTGTCCCAGCCGTTGATGAAATCAGCGTGGTATCCGTAACCAGTGGGGTCACCGTTGGACCAGGTGAACTGGCCGGACTTGCCCTTGAAGGCGTATGTGTTCCAGATAGTCTCGTAGAACAGAGAGGGAAGACGGGTCTCGTAGCCTTTAGGGCACTTTCCGCCGTCGATCAGGTTGGGATAAGCCATGTGAGACTTGTGATCGTCAGACTTGACGTCCTTGCCGTTCCAGCACGAAGGGAAGAAGATTTCAGCGCGGATACCGTTGGCGCAGTTGGCGTCGAGGAACTCCTTGTCGGGCATGAAGTGACGGTAGCGAGAACCCTCCGGCGCACGGTTGTAGTTCAAGCAGTTGAAGCCTAGAGACTTCTGCATAAGAGACTCCTGGGTCATGTCCTCGGCATCCCAGTTGGATGTTGGCGGGTCAGGAACAGGACCTGTGAAGTTACGCATGCGACTGTCACCTGCGAGAACCTCGAAGCCCTCAGGGAAAGGCTTGATGTTATCGCCAAGGAGAAGGTAGTATGCAAGCATACCACCAATCTGAGGAACGACCTCAGTCTTGCCATTTGTGTGGACAAAGTGCAGAGAAGGTGTCCTAAATGGGGTTAGTGGATGTGCGCATCCCTTCTGGTTGTTGTGACATACCAGTAGGCAGACTTGTCGTCAGAGAACTGGCAAGATGAGCAGTTGGAAGCACGAAGGTCTTCGTATGTGGTCGACTCGCCGAAATCTGTCGTCACTTATCAGTACCTGATATGGTATAGAAGTTGGACTGGCCTCTATGTGAGACCCTCATGAGGATCTAGATGATGCGACTGCTACCATGGATACCCTGAGTGGAGCGCATTCACGCAATCTCGAAATAGCCTTCGCTCTCAAGCAATAGGGTAGTAAGGAATTGGGATTTTAGACTTACTGCTGCCACCGTGGATAACGTGACCGTGGGACGAAGCAACTCCTGGGTCGACAATAGGGTCAAGACGGAGGAAAGCAGTTCTGGAGTGGCAGGGCATGCGCCAGAACGCATCAGCGGAGCCGGAGAGTAGCGCCGCAGCGACGGAGAAAGTGGTTGTCGACTTCATGATGTATATGTACGGGCTGGCGAAATCGAGAAAGTAATTGCTGGGGCGAGTTGTGTGGATATCGAAAGATAGTCCAGTGAAGGGTGTTCTTGGCGGAGGGGTTGGAAACGGTGAGGTTCAAAGTGAAAGTGAGTGTTTTCCTCGACCTCCGGAACTTCCAATCTGTTGCCTTGCTGGATGAACCGGTATGCACAGAAAAGAGAGTCGAGTTATCGATAGCGAGTGTGGGCGTTGCAAAAGAGCGAAAGGTAGCCAAAGGCAAAGGAACGACGAGCCGCAAGGGCGAACAAAAGAAGGAAGGGGATGGAGGGGAAACGAACGGTGCCCACAGGGCTATGGGGTGTTTTCTAGGAGAAATGAAGGAATGCTCAGATCAGGGACGTGAAACCCTAGACAGCCCCGCTGGCAGGATTGGTGCTGGTGGCTAGGGGCGCCTTGGTGGGCGGACGCTAACTGGATAAGGTAAGCTGAAACATGTCAGTAAGGGACACCCAGTTCGCTGCGGTGAATCAGGGACTGTTGCACGCGTGCAGCCTTGCAAGCCAGTCGCTGTTCAGTATGGCGGGACGCCGCAATCTGCGGAGGCGTTGAGGTTATCCAGTCCTCAGGCACCGCTGCGCTTCACCACTCGTGCTCTCACAGCCCAGGGCATCCCCTCAATCTCGCTGTCCCCAGCAGATTCACCTGCGCACCCGGCTGGGTAATCCACAAGTCAAGAGTAAGCCGGCCCCCGACTTGGGGACGTTCCGTGCGTGCTGCATCGCAATCTCCTGAAGCTCGAAATGCTTGTCATGGGACTACGAGCGTCATCGTCTCCGCTATTACGGCGCATCACAATCGCAGCTCGGGTATGGCGCCGAACAGCCATCGCGATTACAGCTCATGCCTGAGCACCACGCCAACTCTGCGCCATGCTCTGTTGAAGTGGCTCTTGCTGTTGTTGTTTGTTGATCATTCGCCACAATAGGGCACTGATTTGTTCACCCTCCTAATTGAGCGTTACCCCCAGCAATAGTCCACAGGACATAAGCAACTGTCTGCCATCGAAGAGATTGCGCCGATGCTCTCCAAGCGGGCCTGACGCCGCGGCAGCGCGGCATTGTCCGTGCAACCATGATATCCGAAGACGGCTTCTGGTGAAGCGTTGAATGCAGAAGGTAGTAGGTCTGCGTCTAGCGGGCTCGTACAAAGCATGCGACACTGAGCATGGCAAATGCAATTCAGCTGCAGGTGAGCTGATCACAAGTGCCGGTAGTCTTGCCGCCGGTCGCTGAATCGGAAGCGCACGAGAAGAAGGCCCAGCGCTTGTAACCGCCACCCTTTGTGGGTGGGTGGAGAGGTAGCGAATACTGGATTTGATTCGCCTAGTACCCAACGCTCAGCGCCTTCCTTCGCACCTTCAGCCCGGCCCGGCGCGGCTGACTATCTTACACGACTCGCAGCGGCAAGAGGACATACCCAAATGAGTAACCGTTCGGAGCATCATCGTTGTTCTCCTTCTCAGATCTCCTACAGCGCGATTTAATTTAATTTCGGCCGCCCGCAGGATCCACTGCTTATGCACGACGGACCTGCATTTGGATCCTGGCGCTGCTCAGGTACAGACGTGCTCTGATTGGCCTCATGAGTCGTATACCAAAACCTTCCGCAGATTCAATATGCCGTGCGATCTTGGTAGTCTTGTCAGCGCAAACATTTTTCTCTTTACGAGAACTGGAAATATCTCCAAGACGCTGCTGTCTTAGACTCTTAGCACGTCGATCCAGGAGTCCTGCGGTGTACTTGACTTTCGCGTCAGAAAGTTTTGACACAAGTGTGCCTCAGGTCAGACAAGGACCTCAAACCCAAAGTAGCGGCCTGCACATGTGCGGCACGCTGTCGTGTGGTACGGGAGAGGTGCAGCGGATATGCATGCTAGCAGCTCCCCTGGGTGTCTCACGAGACGAAGTCGGGTTCGAAAATACTCGGGTTCGAAAATACATGTCACCTCAAAATCGAGGACATGAGTTGTACAACTTCAGCCGCTTTCAGAAAGCTACCTGCACAATATTCAGCTAATCTGTCGTAGCGCATATCGAACGTTAACGTAGATCAGTCTGTGGAACCTCCGCCTTGCATATGATGTAACTCAGCACACGTTGAAATTCTCCTCGATTATTCTCCCGCGCTTCCAGCGCCCACGCGCTCATAGCTAGCTCACAAGCCCCCCACTTCGATCTCGTCTCTTGAGCATTCAGAGCTTTGCGCCGTCCCTCAGTGGCACATCTCTCCACGCTTGATCGAATCCACAACTCCTGGTCCAGTGCGGTTCGCCCGCCTCTACGGAATCAATAGCCATGTGGCCAATTTTTCGCCACGCATCACCTTTAATGACAAAGCCGGGCCTATCCTCGTATGGCTGGCAGGACTTCTGACCATTGGCCAACGCCCTGATGACTTTGCTCGCATGACCATCGTCTTCTAGCTTATTTACTCGCAAGATGATTCTGTCCCAAGCAGAGTCCTCCTTCGGTGCGTAATCTGTGATCTCTGATAGGAGAAGTTCTGGAGAGTGCCGTGATGCATACATAACGACGTCATTCCAGACCTTGTACTCTAGGAGGCGACGCTTGTTTGCAGGGGTGAGGAACTGATTCGTAGAGGCGAGGAAGTTCGAAAAAAATATGGACGAGGTGACGCAGTGCATGTAGTAGAAATCGAACTTGACCTGGTGTGGAGGACGTTGTGCTGCGGCTGTGAAAAAGACTGTTAGGGTTAGTACAGATTGTTGACAATAAGCTTCAGAGCCTACCAGCAGCGTTGATCATCTCTGCCGTCTTCTCTTCCAAGTCATCATCCTCTCGGATCGTGTACTGGCTCGCAACTGCAACCATCTTATCGAGTGCCCTTTTCATGATTCCATCGCGAATCTTGTTACCGTCGTCCCAGTGTGCAGCATTACTCAAGTCTTTGTCGTTCTTGACCTCCTCCAGGAGTTGCACAATCGTTCTCCTATCTCCCTTGTCCCTATTCTGGTCGGCCGCCTTCTCCACCGCCATAAAAAATGACTTCATCCAGTTATCATGTACGCAGGCCTGCGCCAAACCTTCTGCAACGATAGCTGGCTGCTCAAACTCGACGCCAAATCCTTGATGAATGATTGGATGTAAAAATCCGGCATATGTACGGGCCAGTAGATCATCCGCGCGATCGTCACGTGCAAAGAGGTATTCGTTTAGTACCGCTTGCCAGGTCTTCGCTTCAATCTCTTGCTGGAAAAAGACAAGAAAGTCGTGATAATACTGCTCTTTTCCAAGATATGTCTTGAAACGATCCGGCTTGTGCATGTCGTCGATGATGGAGTCCTTCACTGGTTCAGGAGGCCGTTGGTAAGAGACATTTGTATCATAGCCCTGCTGAATCTCCTGCGGGGTCGCTCCCAATGCAAAGAGAGTGAGCAGGTGATGGGCTATGTGGTTATCTGAGAGAGTCAGCGCATTGGCCGGAACATCCACGCGCAATCTACGTACGAAACCCTGACGCATTGAAAAAGATGTGGTGCTTCTCATGGTTGACTTGCAGAAGTTCCGACGTCTTCCTTGCGCTCTCTGCTGTAAGGTTTTTGACATGGTACTGAGGTTTTTGGGTTGCCTCAAGATGCACCTGGGATGCTGAAGCCATTGTTCTGGCAAAGACTGGTTTGAAAAGACGATGATCAGCGCAAACTGCTTGATTAGGATATGTGAAGTGCGGTAATCTTGTGGGCAGTATTCTTGTCTTGTAAAACAAGCGAGACATCCAGCTTCGCCAGTGCGACAGAGTTGCAGGCACATCTGCTACTCTGTTTTGATGCTACACGTTATATACATGTGGCGATTTACATCTGCATGACGTGTGGGGAAGCCTGGAAGTCTTGATTACACTTGTTCGGGCCTTCGGCACAAGCGGACCACGAGATTGGCTATCAGCCAAGAACATCCGCAGTTCACCACTGTAAGATCCAAACGCTAATTATGTGTTGGAAGTACCGGGAAAACTGATGTCCGCTGTTGCTGAGCAAAGCAACAGTTGTCGAGGTGATCTCGTACCATCTGACCAATCAGGGATGTGCGCTAAATCACGTACCCACGTACCGCGTCCTCCCTCATACTGTTTACAATGCCCTGCAGAGACCCACGCTCGCGTGTGCCACAACACCAAACTTGAAGCACCAAAAGACAAGCTTGAACACAAGCGCACACTGAAGGTAAATGCAATTCACATTCTCCATCCCGCCTTGCCATTATTTGTTCCTAGCTGTGGCCAGCTTCATACTGGTCACATCGCCATTCCTCTTAACCGCCACACAGCAGCTTCTTTATCCATACCTGGCTCCAGTAACAGCTCTCATTGTAACAGTTCTACACGTCAGACAACGTACCAGAGCTTAGATCTGTACGAGCACTGTACGGTCGTGGTGTTAACGCCAGTGAGGGTCACGTCGAGATGCGTACTTGTCGGCACAATGGAGCCCACAAAAGGTAGGATTTTATGCTGCGTTCCTGCAGCTCCAATCCTGAACATAAGGCATAGGTCATAAGCGCGAGAATGATTCACGAGAGTCGTTGGACGAACAAGAAACAAAGCGCCAGAGGATACAGCAAGAGACAGACGAAGATGAAGTAGTCGACATTTCCACAAAAGCTGAAGTTGAAGTAATCGAAATTTCCACAGACTCTGAAGAATCAGAAGTGAAGAGTTCTGAGCCACTACCCAAAAAATCGACCCGAGCCCAATATAAGAGAGCGCGCTGGAACCAGGTCCTGAGCTTCCGTCGAGGACTTGAGATTCACGACCTTCTGCCCTCTGATATCCAGGCTCACAAACAGAATGTGACCTGGAACGGTGACCCAGAGCTACTCGGCACCTACAACTGGTCCGACGCGGAAGACAGTGACAACACCATCTTCGCGCCGGGTGCTCCTCCGAAGTGGACACCACAAACGATCCCATATTGCGTCCCAGCTGATCGAGGCTTCCACCCTACATGCTACAACTCCGCACGTCAACCTATGAATCCATACACACCTGTCTTCCACGCCATGAGTTTGATGAATCCGGACTACTCATTCCTCGACGTCGATATACTCGCGGACCGGAACAGCCTCCGTAAGCTCTTGGAATTTGTTCAAGACAAATCGGTGGGTCCGTTCCGTTTAGACCTATACATAGTGGTCGACACGCTCGTGATTGTGCGCCGTGAGATCGGAGTTTGGCAGCGTTCAACTGGCGACAGCCACGGCTTCAACTTCGAGAAGCACTTCACAACGCCGTCGCCAGACCTGACCGATGCGGCAGCGTACTACCGCGCCATCAGATACCGTATGGGTCCACTCGACGTCGTCTGCCGTTACGAAGCAGACGCGTACGTTGACACCCCAGCAGACACACTGTCCGAGTCTGAAGCCGTGGCCGTCGTACCTCCCTTGATGAAAGACGATCTTATGCAGCGCCCTAGGTTCGATTTCACCGCGCCGTTCCATGTCCTTCAGAAAGGCCACATGGTCCCCAACAACCAGATTCTCGAGCTAAAAACCCAGATCGATAAGCCTGGCGACAATAGCCCCAAGTACAATGAGTGGAACGCCCAGCTCTGGTTCGGCCGCACCAAACACCTCTACATAGGACGCTACGAGAAAGGTACAGGAAAGGTGCTCCGCACCAGACAAGAAGATGCTACAGAACGGGTTAAGCGCTGGGAAGACGTTCACCAAACAGATCTACGGAAACTGGTAGGACTGCTCGGAATGCTGAGGGAGATAGTGGGGCAAGAGCCAGGCCCCGTTCGTGCAGCCGTCCTGGTTCGCGAGCACCCAAGGGGCCCGGCGACGTTGCATGAAATGCTAGATAAGAAGACCCCTATACCAAGGCCGTTTCTCGAGAAGAACTGGTTGCAGCACACGAGGGGTGGACCTAGGCAGCAAGTGGGAGGCCAGGAGGCGGGCAAGAGGTGAGAAGTGGGATGGGTCATCAGATCACATGAGGGAGGCATGGTGCACAGTGGCAAGTGGAAGAGGCAGAGGACAGGTTGGTAATCAGCGTGGTCAGCATACACGCACAGGGGATATTCCCCGCAAGGCCATTCGCCGGGCGAATTGTAGCAGCAAGACTTGAACGGTGCCAGGATTAAGTCTCGGGGCGCCGCGAGTGCCAGAGCACAGCGAGAGCCGAGGGAGATGAAGCAACACAGAGCAAGGCGAGAGCTAGTCACTTCTTCGATCACATCGCCATTCGTCAAGGACAGGTGGTGTTGTTTAAATATCAGACCTCCAGAACACCTTGCTACGGAGAAGCTCGCTATGCTACGCTATGTAAATTCGGTCTCACCGACGGCAGAGCGTCCGTTGGAAGCCTTCATAATGAATTATAATCATGACACTGTCCCTGTCATTGCAGTGATGTCGCTGATAACATAGACGTCGTGTTCGGTCATCAGCCCTGGCAAGGAGGTATTTCTCAGTACATTTTTGCCTCCATGCCTTCAGGTGGCTCAGGAACCACGGTCTTGCTGCCGACATTGCTCCAGTCAGTGCTGAGAACTGTGCCACCGCTCTCCTGGTAAGACTTCATCATGGCGCGCTGCTGGTCTGGCGTCGCACCACCATACAGCTTCTTGAAGAAGGCTGAGGCTTCGTCGCCCTCCATCTCGTCCTTATCATCCAGGTCCTCGGCAGCGACTTTGTCCCAGTTCTTAACGCCCGACTTTGATGATGTGGGATAGGCAGGAGCCGAGTCCTGGTTGGTCTTGCCGCTCAAAACGTGGTGAGGGATTGCGCTTGATGAACTATCAGTAGCCTCCACCTGACGGTCGCCTTCGAGTGATTTCCATTTTGTGCCCGGCGATGCTTTTTTCAATGTGATCTCGACTTTGTTCGGTGTGACGCGAAACTTTGACTCGGTGGTGACAATAGGAGCGTACAGAGGATCGATATTGAAGCTGTACTCGGCGCCCGAGCCTTCGACCGGGAAAGAAACAGACAAAGAGTCCTTGTCGAAGTCAACAACAACCTTGTCCTTTGGCGCCCCCTTCGCCAAGATGTTCACTGTCACTGTGTCGTTGCTTTGATACCAATCGTCCTTTATCTTGTTTGCAGGCGTAGGCGCAACAGGCTTGGGGGCTGCTGGAGTTGTTTCCGTCTTCTTTGTTGCTGTTTCTTGTATCGCGCTAGGAGCTTCTACATCTGGGATATTCTTTGCTGTAGCCTTCCTGCGCTCATCGTCCTCTGGAAACTCCTGTAATTTCCTTGCGACTTTACTGCTCCAGATGGGTAGAGTCTTCTCCTTCTCGTCAAGCGTCGTGACTATTTCCAAAACATACTCGGCATCGGCGTATCGTTCGAGGAAGTAAAGGAGCTGCGCGCGACGAAGTTGGGCATCCTTGATGAGCTCGCGGGTTGCGCGTTTGTGTGCAAGGACGACAGCGATCTCGGCGTCAGCGAGTCCCTCAGGGTACTGCTTCGTGCGCTGGTAAGCTGTAGAGCGATTGATATAGTATTTTACGGCGCTCGGATTCGTCTTGAGTGCTTCGGTGAAGTGTTGAATAGCTTCCTCATAGCTGCTGGCGCTGAGCGCAGCTTCGCCTTTACGAGCAGCGTCCATGGTGGGGGCTAAGAGTTGAAGTGCGCGGCTCGTGTGCGCGGTAGACCGGCCACAGTGATAATTAACATGTAAGGTCGTAGATCAAAGACCTGAATCGTGATCAGTGAATTCCAGACTGCTCTGGTTCGGTCAAGTGAAAAGGCACCCATGGAAAGCTCTCGAGGCAGCCTCCCGAAGTCCGGGGTCCACACGTTAGGCTATACCAATTTGCACTAGCGCAATTTTGCTCCTACCACCTTCAACGGCTCTCACACACCTTCCCGTCACAGCCTGGGGTACTTGGGCTTGATATCCTTGGTCCCTCCAAGCGACGCAGCTATTCAAGCTCCCTCTGAGAGTCGAACGTAGATGTTTGTGCTGGAAACATTGTCTGTGTCTCAAAGACGTGCCGTGTTGAGGCTGACGATTACCAGCATCAACGACTACGCCGCAGTTAGGTGCCCGAGAATAGGCCCATCGGCGAACCACGTCGCTCCTTCAACCGCCACCAAAATTAAACCCTGGACAAGTGTATTCGGGGATCACTTTGACGCCCGGGAGTACCATGAAAGGTAATATTCCGGTATGTTGGTTTACCACCTATGCCGGCCTGTAAGTATCCACGAGGCACAGCAAGTGAAACATAGATAAAGGGAGGGACTGAACAAGGACCGAAAACAAAAGCTTCACATGCCCACCTCAAGGATATCGAAAACAAGACCAATATCTGCAACCATGCTGAGCTTCCTTTTCTGCGCAGTACTTCCCTTGTTGGTGCACGCACAACACAATCAACAAACGCCACTCAAACCTCATCAACCTGAGCTTGTGGTTCCTCTGACGGTAAGGCTGGATCTGCGTGTTTTCTTTGAGTGGCCTCTAAAGACAAGTAGTTGAGCAACGACCGAACGTATACCTTCGAGACCACATTGGATGGTACAAAAGTGTTATCCACCAAGGCAGTCGAGCAGATTGAGAGTTTCCGCGAAATCAACTCTCATCCCCAGACTGTATTGATTACCATCCCACTCGATTCTACGCACTCGGGAACAATGGTGCTTGGGTCCGACGTAACAAACAACATCCGCGTCCAGCAGGGGACCGAATGGATCGACACTCTTGTTCCAGGCGAGGATGTGGCAATCAACCACATTGGCATCCGCAAAGGTGCAATGGTATCGATGGATGCATATGCAACACGGCTTGCGTTGGACACACCCTACATCTCCCTCCCAGGCGAGATCTACGACATCCTCGTCATGGCAACCCGCCCTACTCCCCATCAGCATGACGCTGGTTACGACGACGTAGTTGATTGCAACGAGCTAGACAGATATCCCGATCTCGTACTTGGTCTGGAGCCTGAGACCGACGAGGAAGAAGAAGGCGATGACATTCAGGACAGAGAACTAGTCATTACACCGAAGCAGTATGTATTGAAGATGGAGGAAGGCCAGTGCGTGCTCCTGGTTCGACGCGCCTATCAGCGGGGTCGCGAAGAGGTAGTCTTGGGCTGGGCTGCGGTGAGAGGGAGGAGTGTTGTGCTGGATTGGGTCAATGAGCGAACTGGCTTTGGCATATAAACGAAAGAGCAGCGTTCCGAAGCCCGATTATAAACTGTTCTTGTATATACTCTGTTTTGAAATCACTCGAAGAGGCCATCTAATTTCTGTTCACCTTCCAAGGCTGCTGAGAAGCACGTGCAAGTCGATCAGCAGGTCCTCCAGGGCTGGAGGCTCAGGTGCGGGTGCAAGTTGTGTTTCAGACCTGCCGAACATTCTTGCAGACCTCGCATGCACATCACACAAGCTTCTGCTCCCTTCCAAGTTTTTGTGTAATTTCTGACGACATGATAGCTGCAACGGATTGACGGCGCACGCGGGTCCCCACAGCTTGCCACAGTGCGCCGCACGGCTGTCCCAAGCCGCGCTGTCCCTCAACAATATGTCGATGCCAAATAACAACACTGCGCGCTGGAACACCAAGCGCTATATGCGTGCACTCTACTGCAATCGGTACCCGAGTAAATCTACCCTGCAGCTGTCAGGGTGCCGCCAGCGATCACTCATCGCAATTGTTCTATGGCTCGGCGTTACTGTCATTTCCCGGCTGCTCTTGTCTTCGGATACCAAGAGTTGCTGTTCCAGTCAAACTTCTCCTGCGACCCCTCGAGCTGTCTAATTTGAACCCGCTCACCTACTCGACGAGGCTGTGCATTAGGATTACTGACGCGCAATCGCGTACAAACAAGACTCTCGTCGCAAGTGCGTTGCTGGCACTCATTGGGAGGACGCCCCTGACCAAGCCTGGGCGCATACAAAGCGCGTCTCTCATCACCCATTTTCCGGGCCTTGGCTGCTTGGCCTCTGCATCCCGCTGCGCTCCCCTGCCACCCGCCAACACTTCAGGACTTGGCTTAGAGCCCGCCAGGCAAGACGATGAGGGTTGGCAGTTCCACATGTAGGATCTCGGGGGTTACCAAGACATTGGTGCCTCTGTCTCAAATAACTTCTTTCCCGGTCCCCGATTCCTTTCTCTTCATGCCTTCTGTTTGACCGTCTTCAACCCGATCTTCCTCTTTAACAGTCACTCGTTAGACTCAATTCGCGTCTTCTATAGCCTTTTAATTTCTCTTCCTTTACTACGGTCTACACAATGAAGCTCATCATTCTGTCCGCACTCGGCGCGGCTGTCAGCCCAGTCTTCGCCAGCGTTGTTGTTCGTCAGTCCAACTCAAAGGGAAACCTTACTCCAGTCACAGTGAAGGGAAACGCCTTCTTTGCAGGCGATGAGCGTTTCTATGTTCGCGGTGTTGCTTACCAGCCCGGTGGTGCCGCTGACGCGAAGGACCCTTTGCTCGACATCCCCAGCTTGAAGCGTGATGTTGCCAACTTCAAGTCCCTCGGCATCAACACAATCCGTGTCTACACCATCGACAACTCCAAGAACCACGACGAGGGTATGAAGATGCTCGACGACGCTGGTATCTACCTGGCCCTCGATGCCAACACCCCCGACTACTCCCTCAACCGCGAGTCTAACGCCACTCTCCACCGCTCTTACAACGACGTTTACCTTCAGAACATCTTTGCCACAGTTGAGGCGTTCCACAACTACAACAACCTTCTCCTCTTCTTCTCTGGTAACGAGGTCATCAACGAGCGCAACAACACCGGTGCCGCTACCTACATCAAGGCCGTTACCCGTGACATGAAGCGCTTCATTGGCAACAAGTCACCCCGTACCATTCCTGTCGGTTACTCCGCTGCTGATGTCACTGAGAACATTGAGCAGCAGGCTCTGTTCATGAACTGCGGATCTGACGACGAGCGTTCTGACTTCTTCGCCTTCAATGATTACTCCTGGTGCGACCCCTCCTCCTTCACTGAGTCTGGCTGGGACAAGAAGGTCAAGCTCTACGAGGATTACAGCAAGCCTATCTTCCTTTCCGAGTACGGCTGCATCACCAACCGCCGTGACTGGGGTGAGGTCGCCGCCATGTACTCGACCAACATGACCAGCGTCTACTCCGGTGGTCTCGCTTACGAATACACTGTTGAGCCCAACGGCTACGGTCTTGTCGAGGTCGGATCTAACGGCCAGATTGAGACCAACGGTGACTTCGACCGCCTGAAGAAGGCGTTTGCGGCTACCAACAACCCTACTGGTGACGGTGGCTACAAGTCCAGCGGCTCTGCTTCCGAGTGCCCTGCTGCATCCGACGACTGGGAGGTCCGCTCAAACGCTCTGCCCGCCATGCCTGCCAAGGCCGAGAAGTACATGGACGACGGTGCCGGTAAGGCTGTTGGCCTCGCTGGCGATGGCTCTCACTTCGCTGGGGAGCCTTCTGAGTCTACCGCTACCTCCGGTTCCGGCCAGCCCACACGGTCCGCCAGCCCTAGCGGCAGCAATGGCAACGGTGGTGCCACTGGTGCTGCCCCCGGCATGGAGATTCCTCTCAAGATGATGGGTGTCATCGGTGCTGGTGTCGTTTTCGGCGCTGCACTCTTGTTCTAGATGCCCTATGCATGAGTGTGAATGGCAAAGAGGAGTGGTGGTGGGGAGGAGGAAATACCCGTAAAGGATAGAGATGTGCTTTACTTTGTTGGAGTTCTCGTTACAGGCAATAAGTCCACACTGTGTACTTACCAAATATTCTACACATTTTCTCATAGCCAATCATTGCGCGGCGCATATACTGTCTGCTTTACTTGAGTCAAACGAAGCCTTGGGTCTCGCCTGTGATGCGTGTCTGTAAAGCGGGTGAGGAAGGATAGGCTGTGGCAGCGGCCCGTGCCGCTGTTATGATTTCTGGTTCGAGTGGGCTTAACTCACTTTGAAGATGCACATGTTTAAGCTCAGGAACAATGGTCTTCTTCGTGCACGTTACGGTACTACAGTAAGACATCATTGCTTTGGCCGATTGTCATACAACGTATCCCACTCTTAAGCGCATCTAGACTACCGAAGGATATGTTGCATTCGTGCGACACAGTTAGTACCTGGGGATGAGACTGTGCAAGTGTTCTCTTACTGAACGCTAGCTTCTGTATCGCCATTGGTCGGCTCGACTTGCCGCGGTCGCTCTAGACCTTGCGCCTCTAATCAACGGGTTTTGCCAGCATTACCTACGCCTGCCGGCCACAAAGTAGCTGCTGCTTCCCGAGCCAAACACCAGAAACCAGCTTCTCCATGATATTAACTTGGCGTGTTAACTGCAGACTGCTATTTGCGAATTGTACATTGAAAGCAACTGATTGATTCCCAATGGCAACGCCATATCGACCGTTGCGTCCGGCGCCACTAGCTGACGGGCAGCCGCTACTGCCGCCAGAGGAACCGTCAAGCAAAAGAGGCGATCGCGCTGCTCTTGCCTGTGAACCTTGTCGAAAGAAAAGACGGAAGGTAGGTGTAGACGGACATTCATCTGGCGACTCGACTGACATCCTGCTCGCGTTAGTGTTCAGGGAAACGTCCACAATGTAGCGAATGCAGCAAAAGAATGCTGAGATGCTTCTATGAAGCCAAGCCCGGCCAAACGAGGATGGCATCTTTGAAAGAAGATAATGAGAGCATGAAACGTGATCTCGATACCATGGTGGAGCTCTACTGGTCTGCTACGCTTCTATGGTCGTGAGTCTCAGGGCCATAGCTAACCCAGCACAGGTACATGCAATCCAAGTCAAGGGAGGAGGCAGAGGAGGCACTTTCCGCGATCCAGTCTGGAAGCAGACCCAGAGAGGTCTTGGAAACCATCAGAGATCGCACGGGCTCAAACGTCGCAACGCCTCAATCAGGCTCTGCCAGAGGGACTGAGCCGCCGAATGAGACGCGCACAGTCACAGGTCGCAGCTCTACTAGTAGCAGTAGTCGGTCGGTGCTGGTTTCTAGTCAAGATGTCCAGACGCCTACTGAAACGCCTGTGACCGAATCGCCATCTGGCGAAGCATTCGCTCTCTCCGCGCTCTCGAGAACTATCGACAGCTTGGGTAAGGGCTCGCAGGCCTTCTTCACGTGCACAGGTTGTATCTTCCACATATACGACCAACACGATGCAGAGAAACAGTTCAGCGACCTGCGACCGTATCTTGAGAACTCAAGGCAGAGTTGGCTAGAACTCGTCTCTCAGGGAACACTCCCATCCCATTTGAAGCCAGCCCTGTGCTCACTGTGTATCATGGCTGCAGTCGGATTACAGTATACCAAGAACCCTATCCCCGCTCTTGGCTTCGTATCGTCTAGCTCAGACGGATCATATGAATTCGTCAACGTCTTCTACGAGAGCGCCCGTCATCTCCTGGAAGCAGTCATCGAGATCGACATCCTAGAGGCGATGAGAGTATGTGCAGCTCTTACCGTGTTCAACACGATCGGACATGCCACTGTTGCAATGGTTTACGTAGACATGGGCATCAATTTCGCCCTTAGCATTGGATCCGGTCTACAATTCCGTCCCGAACGTATCAGTGATTCCTCGTGGATCAAGCACAAACGCGTGGCAAGAACGCTAGTCACGCTGCGAAGCTGGCTTGTATCGACACTGGGGTATATTCATGGTGACCATCCAGGTTTACAATCAGGCACTCGTTGGCTTGTAGACAGCAACAATCTGACTGCTAACGAGACAATTCAGCAAGAGCTGAACAAGGTTGTTCAAATTGAGGCGAACCTGCTTCGCACCCTTGACAGCTTTCAAATGATTGCACCTGGGCTTTTAAGTTCGACACGAAGGGACCTCATACAGTGGCACGAGCAGTTGCCAGGCTGGATGCAACTTAGCGCACTGCTTGAACTTCGCGGAGAAGATGTTGTCATAAGAAGGACAGGTGAGTCTTCTGGTTACTTGTACGAAAGTGTGCTGATTTGGATGCAAAAGTGTTCTTAGTACATGTATTCTTTCTTTCAGCTAGCATGCTGCTGGGTCGTCTCGCCCATGGTGCATCGAACATAGAAAAGACGATTTCCTCTCCCCGTTACGACATAGAAGAAGTGAGAATCGCCACTGCAGATGGCGTGCAATCAGCACGTACGACATCCCGGATACTTCAATTGCAGATGGACGAAAAGGCCATCTTTCAGAGATGCTGGAACTGCGAGTGCGCCCAAACCCCTTCCATTTACGAAATCTCCACTAAGTTATCGTACAGGTTCGCAGCATACGTCTCATGCCTCACACTTCTTCACAGCGTGGCTCAAATGCAACTCCATGACTACTCCCAAAAGGCATGGAAGGAAGAGCTCTCCCACGCACGCTCCTGCCTCGATGTGCTCGAACACTGCGCCAAAGCAGACACAGTCGCCGCCCACTTCGCCGAAATCACACGAGCCCACTATACCACCCTTTCTGCTCAAATTCAGCTCATCGATGACATCGATGTTTTCGAAACGCCCACAGACTTCGACTACCTCTTCTCTATACCTCAGAACTCACCAGCACATCTTGCCCAAACAGCTCACAATCTATTAAAGAATATCAGCTGTCCATTTGGGACCCCTTCTAATTTGCAGGATGAGGGTACGCTCAAGGCAGGACTGGGGGCTCATGTTACTATGCTGTTCAATAACAGTCCACCGCAAGACTCGAGGCCGAGGTCTGCGGTCGAGACGGCGTTTTCGAATATGCCAATGGGACAGTTCGTCGGGTCGACGCAGCCGCATGGGTGGGATATGTTTTTGGACTTCAACACGCTTTGACTTGCGCCGGTGAGGAGAAGAAAGTCTCTCTACAGAGGTGGTGTGCATCGAAATCTCCTCGGTTATCACCACGACTTAGGCCGTGTGTCAATGGTCCTACTAAAGTTTGCTCAGGGAGAGGATGTCGCTTTCATTGACGATGGGTGGCTTTGCAGATTGCTTCGTTGCAGTGGAACAAAAGATATTAGTAGGTCAACAGCCGCTCGACAAGTCAGATGGATGTTATGTGAACAACTTATCGCAGTTTTCGGACTGAAGTCATCACAAACAAGTCAGCGAACGTGGTGGGCATATCGAAAGACGGGTCTGATCTCTGGCATGATTCGAGGGGGGATTCCGTGAAGGTTTGAATGTCGATCGATATGCTCGGTGTAGATCCCAACGAAGCGGAGCAAGAGGCTCAAATGATCCAATCCAACTTTATTTCCGATTCTAATAGACGTCTCGACGAGAGCTAAGATCTGCCAACAAACGCAGTCTTTCGTATATATACGTATATGTAAAAACGCAGAGATGGTATAGTGTCAATGCTACAATCCAATGAATGCCTTCTACGCCGTGTGTTATGCAAAACCATGGCGATCTCTCACCGCTTTAGCATGTAGCTCAAGTCTGGCAATCCACCCAATATATCGTTGATGACCTGATCTTCTTCAGTCTTCCGTCGCTGTGAAGAACTGGTAGTGCCGGTCATAGTTTGCGCTTGTGCCGGAGTAAAGTCATGCGGCGGCGACCTGCTCGCCGCAGGCGGTAATTCTGTTTGAGCTGGGGTGTTGAAGAAAGACAACGGGTCAGAAGGGTCAGGCATCTGCGACAAAGGCTGCGGTGCTACCATTGCTGGCGGGCCATCGAAGAACGAAAAGTCTGCATCTGCCCATGAATCTGTAGATGCTTGAATGGATGTAGCTGGTTCTGCCGCTGGCGTCGAATGTGGATCTTGGTCAATGGCAGCCTCAACCACCGCAGGCTCAAAGGGTGAAGGTGCTTGTGGGGGAGAGGACTGGGAGGGGATCTCGTCAGCGCCAGCAATTTCAGCCTCGATGGTAATGGGCTTCCCAGCATTCGATGTATCGAATCCGTCTGTAGGCAGCTCCTGCTTGTGCACGGAGGGGACAGGACGATTCGCTGGCTTGAGAAGGCCAGGACCAATCGGGCCTTGTTCAGCATGCAAAGGGACAAAGGCACCAGGTTTGAACAAAGCCGATGTTGGCGAGACTGTGCTCTGCAGACGTACGATTGGAGTAGGAAACGATGGCTCAGCCCCTCCTATCTGAACTGACGTATTCGCAGGTGGGCTTAGCTTTGGCAATAGCCCGGGCGAGGGTGATCTCGATAGATTCTCAACCGTTTCCGAAGACAGTGGAACTGTATCTGAATGCTGTGGAGTTGGTAGAGTAGGTGTCTGTACCATCTCTCCCCAGTCGTCGTCATCGTCATCGATAGGTTCAACGGTAGCTACAGTTGTTGTTGTAGTAGCCGAAGGACTCTCGAGAATGTCAAGGCTAGCCCAAGGGTCTGCAGGTGGAGGAGGCGTAAATGATGCAGAGGGTGAGATGAAACTTGATACAGTCGATGCCCCAGGAGCTACATGCGACACTGTGCTTGTTCGCTTGTGCACTACCTGCTCGGATCTGTGTGGCGTCAGATCTACCGATACTGCACGACCCTCTTGCCGTTGGAGCTTAGCAACGGTTGGGTTCTTTAGTGCTAGAGGTGTCGAAGGCGGTCGTGATGCTGGGCTCTCGATTTTCCACGGGTCCGCAGATCCTGGCGAACTCCAGTCGAACGCTGCGGATTGATTGATAGCCAAGGGCGGCAGGCTTTGTCGCGCAGGAAGCGCGGTCTTTGTGACAGGAACAGATGACTGTGTACGCAGATGGCCAAACGGTGCTTTTGACTCAGCTGGCGCCGGTGTATCCCAGTAGAATGAAGCTCTTGCACCAGGACCCGTACCCGAGATGCGATCTTCGCGTGCCCACCGACTGACGACCTTGTGCACATCGGCTCGCACATGTGAATTAGTCCAAGTGACGCGGATGTAGTTGTCGTCGTCGTCGCCATGATTGAATTCTCGCATGGTTTGCTTCCGTGTCAGCCTGTACCAGGCCTTTCGAGCGGAAGTAGAGAAGATCGGATCATCATGCTCATCCAGTCCCTTTCCTGGCTCTTCATTGCTCAAGGGAAACAGCTGGGCCAGCAATGCTTTGTCACATCCGACATCTGTCGCTTGGGTGCGTGACGGTGTCACGTCTCCCGTAGCTGGATCCTCGATGGGCTTGCATATTTCCTGCTTACGAACTGGCTCTTCATGATCGCTAAGCGACCGATCTTCCGTATCGCTGGTGACTATCGTGTCTCCCACAGTCGCAGCAGCGTTGAGATTGCTGTCAACCTCTTCGAGACTTTCTGGTGTTGCTTCGGACTCAGGCTCTGTGTCGAGGTCGGGTCTTGCCGTGGCAGGTAACGGCTCGATGTTTAATTGTTCATTCTTTCCCACGATCCGCTCGTCTTCAATCGACGTGCGTGGCGACTCAACGGGTACATCGTTACGGCTCGCCTCAGAGGGAGACGTTGAAGATCGTACAGAAGAACCGATGTTTGCCTGCACTTCAGGAGTCGCCAGGACAGCCACATCCTGATCGGTAGCTTCCTCAAGTTGAGAGACTGTCGACGACTCCGAAGGCTCTGAATCGACCTTTTGGAGATCTTGTGGTGTACTTATAATAGACTCTGGCCATTTGGAGCCGAGACCTTCCCTTTCTTCGTATGTCACAGTGCTCCAGCCAGCGCTGCCTGGAACTTTATCCGTAGCCGATGCTGGTAGCACATCTGCAGAAGCAGCATCGCCCGTGTTGGGACTGGCCCAATCGTCAAATGCATCTGCATCGTTGTTTCCCCATCCCGCATCGTCCACGAAGCCGCTTACAGGCACTGGGTCGAAGGTGAAAGCTGGCGGTAGCGGCGATGTGACGGCATTCTTTAGCGGCGATTTATCGTTGGCATTGTCGGCCCAAGGGTCGCCCCAATGATCCATGTTCGGACTTCCGTGTCAGGCTTCATAGTGAGCAGCTTCTGCTAGAGAAGCATCCCTCACGGCGAGGTGTTGGTGCGTTCGCGTGGTTTGGTGTTTACGTTGTTCGTAGCATTCGCGCCGCCGCGACTTCCGTCGGAGCAGCTCCTTGCCAAGCCTTAAGTGGATCGTTCTTACCGGCACCTGAAGATTGAATCATATCTTGTCTCACTACAGCTCCCTGCATGAAAGCTACACGAAAACGACAGGCAATCTCGCGAAGGACTTGAGTTTGTTCGGCTACAGCTTGAAGAAAACATGAAGTTTGCTTGCTCCATTGTTCACATCAAGCTGTGGCCCCAATTGTTCAAACTCGCATTGTGCACACACATACTTCGAGGTGCATCATCTCTACAAATGTCTATCCAATGGCACGTTTTGATATGCAGACAAGTTGTCAACAACTGCATACAATTGCACCTCAAGCACCACAACTATCTGACATAATCACCTGGAGAAAGCTACAACATGCGTAACAAGCCTAACCTCCGACTTGATATCTCGCAGAGCGAGCCTAGTCCTCCGGCTAAGACTGAAGTGCGTAAGAAAATCAATTACAAGGAACATACGAACTATGTTGATCTGGTCCGGAATCTCCGCAACCCCACGACAGCTAGACTCATCAACCAATGGACGGAGACTGGTCGAAAGGTAGGCAAGCTCGTCTCAGTTCCCCCCAACCAAGATCATAACATGTCGCGGGGACGGAAGTCAACCCCGAAGGTGCTGAACCACAAGCGAGCGTTCGAAGAAGACAAGAGCGACTCGTTCGATAACTCAATGGACGAAGACGTATATTCAGACGAGGATATCGAGGAACAGGTGAAAGCGAATCAGTACATCTCTGCAGCGCTGAAAGCTGGCATCCTCAAGCCAACAGAATTCAGCACTGAACATTCTGCCAGTGAGGACTCTGGGCCGGAGGCTGAACAGGGTCAACGTTCGAAGGAGACTCATACAAACGAAGGGACTAACAAAGAGTGGGAGGCTATGTGTGCTGCTTTGGAGGAATCGGATAAGAAATGCTCATTCTAGCGCAGGGTACCCCCTTCTGTGGGTAACACATCTGCTGGTACAGAGCTGTTACTCTGCGCAACAGTGAAGGTTCGTTCAGAGACTGCGATGCATTCAATCTGATCTATTTGTAAAGCCGGAACCCTTCACATATGTGATGTGGATGACGCGAATGCCCTGTGTATCTATTCCACTCAGATATGCCTACTCTCACTGCGGGGTGCGCGGGGTCAACTAGAGTCGAATCTCAGCAGAGAGACAGGTGCCACTTACAGCGAGTTTGTTCGACCCAACCTCTTTTTTGACCCGGGCCATTGTAGCAGGATCTAGCTTTGGGTTATGGCTTTCCTACGGGAACTGACGTTGTCGTGTTCGTGCGGCGCTGCAACCCACACCTTCAGCGTACCTACATCTTCCTTGCCATTAACTTCACACCTCTGCAGCTGCGATACATCCCGTCGCATCTCAGGCTCTCTATTGACATCGTACGTCAGCATAACGCATGCTAATCCAGCGAGCAAACCAGACCTCTCGGCCTTGACGCCATACCATAGCTCTGATCGATTGATCAGATACTTCTGCTCAACATGTGGAACACACATGTACCTTGAATACCACTACGATGGTCACTTTGAGGCTGCGACTGGCACGCTTCAGATTGATGACGCAGCGGGAATCGTCGAGTATCAGAGCTGCATGTGGGTAGACGATACGAAAGATGAAGGCGCTAGCATCTGGCTCAATACCATCAACGGAAGAATTCTGAAGAAATGGGCACAGGAAGCTAGTGAAGGCGACGAGATTCAACCTGGCCAACACAAGAGCCCACTTGATGGGTCTGCGCCAGCCACGAAGCCTGTATATGCGCATTGCCATTGCAAGAGTGTAGAGCTGTGGGTTAAGCCTCCAGACGCGACTTCAAAGACGGCACGTTCAGACTATCCAGATCTGATGATCCCATATCACCTTGGCTCGAAGGCATCAAGCAACCCTTCCAACGATACATGGTGGCTCCGCAATGACAACAAGCGGTTCCTGGCCGGGACCTGCGCTTGCCACTCGTGCCGCCGTGCGACGGGATTTTACATAAGCTTTTGGGCTTTTATACCCATTGCAAATCTATTCCTGGACTCAGATCTCACACGGAAATTACCGCAATACCAAGCCGAGCATAAGAATGGGCACTGGAGTTCTATGAGGGTGTACCATAGCAGTGACGGTGTGACGAGAACTTTCTGCGGTACTTGTGGTGCAACAGTTCTATGGGCTGGTGGCCTGGAAAAGGGGAGAGAGGGCCTGGTGGACGTGGCGGTCGGTTTGCTGGACGCCGAGGGTGGAGCAAGGGCGGAGGAGCTGCTGAGCTGGTGGACCGAGAGAGTGAGCTTCGAGGAGTTCGCGGTAAACAAGAGCTTGGTCAAAGCCCTGGGGAAAGGCCTGAAAAGTTGGAAGGCACGAATGCAGATTCAAGATGCAGCGTAAGTTTACATCCGTCTATGAGCCTACCCATTTTTGTACAATCGAAAGAACATTCTTCTTACATTCCTTCTGTCCGCCTTTCATGTGAATATGACCACACCATTGCATTGGCACCTGAGAGCTGGCCTTCATTGCCCTGACTCGACACGCCCGGAGCCGTCGTTAGCGTATGGTTCGATGCACAGCTGCGGCTAGCGATATCGGCCAACCTCGGATGGAGAGATTCTGATTTTCGATCTTTCGGATCTGATAACCTGATGTCCCATCTGATAACGCACAACCACCCCCATCGCCTGCGTGAACGCCGCCAACTCGATATGTCTTCTGATGATCAAGGCATTGCTGCCCTTACGCCACCAGCTGACAACCATAGCGGCGCGGGCTCTCCTATCGACTACAGCTCACCACAATCATTTTACAGCCCCGCTGCAGAGTCTTCTCGCCGCCCTTCGAACGGCCGCAGTAAGTACATGTTCTTGTGCATTTGTATCCCGTTCCGCCACAGCTCTAGCTGTTGCAGCTCGTGCAGTCCCGCCACCGTCGACCTCATCCCTCCGCTGCATGGGTGGTGCCCAGTTGGCAAGGTCATGGTGATGATGTGCGGGGTTTCCAGCACTCCGCTAGCCCGTTCTGTTCCGTATATCAATCAAAGTCTGCACAGACAGACGGCTAACACTCGAAAGCTCTCGTTCCCACGCCTGCCTTATGCGCAGCAACCTCCTCTGGCACCGTTGCCACGACGTCTTCCACATCTAGCAGCGGCGGCCCCTGCACTCCTGCAGCGGGCGGCCCAACGGGGAGGAGCTATGTCATTCCACCCCGACCAAAGCCTGGTCGCAAGCCTGCCACTGATGAGCCCGCTTCAAAGCGCAAGGCCCAGAACCGCGAGTCGCAGCGAGCATTCCGCGCTCGCAAGGCAGCCAAGGTGACAGAGCTGGCAGAGCAAGTAGAGCAGATGCAGCAGAAGTTCAACGAAGAGAAGAACGATTACCTCAACGAGATCAACAACCTGCACAAGCAGCTGCATGATGCAAAGAGGAGTCTGGAGGAGCAGTACAACTACACAAAGCAGCTTGAGGAAGAGCGCGATTACTGGAAGGAGCAACACGACAACGTGCAGCGCAACCAGCAGAACGACAGCATCCAGACAAACACCCGAATCAACAGCCGCAACGACGCCACAGCTACCTTGTTCCAGCCCTCTGCAGCCCTCAACTCTCCTGCTCGCCACTCTGTCAGCAGCTTCACTGGGTTCGGCACGCCCATCTCTGACGATGTACCGGGTGGTTGCTCCAACTGCAAGCCAGGCAACTGCGCATGCATCAACAAGATGGAAGAGGACATGAAGGATTTGGAGAGCATCATGGATCAACCCTTCATGCCAGCCGTACCACTGCCCCGTCGCAACAACCGCTCTACAACAGAGGTCCACCTCTCGTCTGAACCAGAGGAGATCGATTTCACCGGCTTTGGACGCCCATCCACGGCCCTGCTCGACGACGACCAGAAGATCCACGACTCTTGTGGATTCTGCGAGAACGGGGGACACTGCGTGTGTCGCGACGCTCGAGAGAAGCTGCAGGCCGAGGCCGAATTGGCGCCCATATCGAGTGCTTCTAGTCAGCAGAAGCAGAAGATCTTGCCTGGTGGATGTGACGAATGCCAGACCAACCCAGCACGGCGAGCATGGTGTCTGCGTGTTGCGCAGCTTCGCGAAGAGGAAGGACCTCGGTCGAGACGCAATTCAAATCCCAAGAGTCCCAAGATGGACACATTGGAACCGCCTGTGGTGTCTCAAATCGACATGAACATCAGCCGGGCATCTCCAATCCCCGGTAAGCGGTCAGTCGGCTGCAGTGAGACTTTCACCCTGCTTGACGGTCGTATCCCTATGGATGATCCCACCGCCTTCCGGACTCTGCGGCCCATGCTGTCTGATACCCGTCGAGACACCTTCACCATGGAGCCCCGGGTGTACAGCGCCATGGAGATCGACGCCGCAGACATCATCACAACAATGCAGAACAGCCGCGGCCCTCTAAAGCCTCGACCGTCAGACGGCGAATATGCGGCTCTGGTTGCTGCAGCAGAGGAGCGCCGCCGCGCCACTCATTCGCCAGCCGTTCGTCCGACGCAGGATGACCAGCCGACTCCCATGGAGCTGTAAACTATGTTCTTTCCCGAGCGCGATTCATTAGCGTGCGCCTTCAACCTCCCTTTCTGCCCGATCATTCTTGATACCCTTTTACCTCCTCCTCGGTTTGACATTTCGTCCCGAGAGATTGCGTGTGTGGACATGGCCATGCATGCGTCTGTTTACATGATTATTTAGCCATGGCTTTCTTTCTGTCTGTTTGCGCGAGATCACTGAGTGGGATGTTCCTGCTGGCGCTGTAGGAGCTGGCTTTTCACGCTGCTATTTAGATACAATGAATGAATGCAAGAATCTAATGTTAACTCTGAACAAGTCCATATCATATGTGCACATGATATAAACGAAGTCAGCTCCGCGTTCAAGATCTGAGTCTTTCCGCTTAACGTTGGGAACCTCCTGCTACATGCTCATCCACAAATCCCAATCTGCGTCCTCCCCACCACCCAGACAGACGAATATCAGGGTCTGAATGACCAAACGCTCCACACCACCGTTCAAACGGCACAGCGAGTATTGGATGGAGATCGCTCGGGTACTGTCGGTGATGGCGTGAGCGGGGTCGTCCTGCGAGAGGGTGTGATTCGCTGGACGGTGAAAATTTTATCTGATCATCAGATAAGATCCTGCCTTCTCACCCGCACCGATGTCGCTGGCGAGGTGATTTGGCAGGATGACCAACGTGAGTTTGAAGAGGGATGGTTGTGGTTAGAGTTGCGAGGCACGGGAAGGAGAGCGGGCTTGAGAGGAGTTGTGGCAACGTCGCTGGTACACTGCTTTGTAGCTGGTCTTACTGCGAGGTCATCACTAGACCAGGGCCTATCAAGCAGGCAGTTTTGGGACATGCTGAATTCTTGAGCACATGTAGAACTCTACACAATGTGATGCAAGATGTTCCAAGTGGACATGTAGGGTAGGGTGCAATCAGAACACGCCTGCTAGATACGAGTGCTACACATCTCCCTAACATCTCCTCTCCTCTGTCTTCTACTAGCCTCGCGTTGCTACTCTGCATCACTCTACATGCGGCATATGCTAGTACTGCGTGGGATGCGGATAGGGGGTCTGGATCTGACTTGCTGCTTCCAAGCCAACTATCATCAATGTATCTTGACCATACTCCCCCCCTATGTTTCAGCATGTTACCAGCATATTAATACTGCAATATATTGTTGCAAATAAGTGCTACTTTCATCAAAAAGCATTTCCGAGGCACTTTGGCGGAGTGGTTAACGCGATGCCCTGCTATCTTCTAGCCAGGCATTTCCTTCGGGAGCGTGTGTTCGAATCACACAGGTGTCGTTCTTTTTGCCGCTGTGGGCGCTGCGGGCCTTGAAGCGGTGAACGTTGTGTAGAGGAGGTTGAAGATGTGAGCATGCATGTCTTGTTTTTGCACACTGTACTGCAGCAAGTTCGCAAGATGACAAGAGGGAGAACAAGGGAGGAAGGGCTTGGGAGAAATTTTTTTGGTGCTGGGGTGCTCGGATTTGCTTAGCGTGGTTGCGGTGCGGTAAGTGTACCGCCGAAGGACAACCTCCGCGCACTGCACTGGTCGTAGCGGGCTTGGTCAGCGTGCTTGCGTTGCGCTGGACAATTGTTGTCCGTCTGGACTCACGTTATTGCAATGTCTTGATGACACTCTACCGTACTTTTAGTTTGGGGGCTTTCAAGCTTTGATTCTGGAAATAATGTACAGCATAATTCTTCTGGCTTGATGAAATGTTTGAGCAATGATACTAACCAAGACACAGGGTAGAGTACGGTATGGTGTACACTTTGGAAGCCCCAATGCCCTGTCATCCTGCAATCTGTCGTGTAAATGGCCTTTCATGTAGACTCGTTGTACATGCTTATGCTACATTGAGACTGAGTTCAATCATAAACTGAGTCGCTGCCAACTGACAGAACCTGAGGTAGCTCTAACGAAGTAATGACGGCAATGATTTGAGCATCTCACCATGTATGCAGCGACTTCTCTTTTCAAAACAAGTGATAATCAAATAACAATCTAAATGGTATCCAGTCGACTTTTGACGAAAACAACACCTCTTCCAGCAGAAAGCGAGCGTAAGAGAACACAACCCATCCCTCATGTACACATTACACTTCGTCTATTGACTCAAACACCTCCACCCCACCTGGGCGCATTGAGGATGATACCCATCAAACATCCGGACATCAAGCCAGCACAAGGCAGTGTGATGAACCAACCCATGTAGATCCAGGCGACCATACGCCAGTTGATAGTCCTCCAAGTGCCGTTACACAGGCCGACACCGACTGTGGCACCAGTAATACACTGCGTGGTAGAGACAGGGAGAGCTAACTTGGTAGCCATGATGATAGTGACGGCGGCACCAAGCTCCATGGAGAAACCACGTGCGGGAGAGTGGAGGGTGATCTTGTTTCCAAGCGCGCGCATGATGTTGTATCCGTATGTCCAGAGACCGACGACGATACCGGCACCACCGAAGGCGAGGATCCAGAGGGGCACGGGGACCTTAGAGGAGATCTTTGCGCTGAATGTTTGTTAGCAAAGCATATGGTGACAGCAGTGGGTAAACTTACGTGGACCAGATGAAGTATATGGTAGTGTAAGGACCGATGGCGTTGGAGACATCGTTGGCGCCGTGAGCGAACGAAGTGGTCGAGGCAGTCATGATCTGGAGGAAGGAGTAGGTGTACTCTGCACGGTTATCGTAGTGTTCACCAGTAGCATGGATCTTCTCAATATCACCAGAGAGGAAATCCCTGTGCTTCTGCTGGTCGACAACGTCTTGCTCGACACCACGGAGAGCGAAGTACTTGACCCAGAAAAAAAGGACGGCGGGTGTGTACCAAGCACCGGGAGGCGGCTGCTTCTTGGGCTTGGACAGTTGACGGAGAGGGGCTTGGTTGATGACGGCGGTCGAGGGCTCCGGAACGGGAGTGATGTCAGAGTCACTGCGGCCCATCTTGGGCTCGGAAACGTGTGCGCCGCCCTTCTCGAGATCCTCGACACCACTGGAGGCAGCGATGCTGCTCTCGTTGGCGCGCTTGGCCTCGAGCTGCTCAGCAGTCAAGTGTCCCTCGTAGAAGTCGGGGATCTGGCCAGTGGTGACACCTTCAGGGCGCTGGCGTGGCTCGGGACGCCTCAACAGTAGAGGGCCCTTGACAACCTCCCAACCTTTGAGTTCCCAGTCATCCTTGATAATCTTGCGGTGCAGGTAAGGAATGAAGAATGCAGCGACGATGAGAGCAACACCACCACCAACACCGAAAGCCACACCCACAGACTGGTAGTCGGTAAGACTGATCTTAGCGGATCCACCCTTCCAGACGATGAGAAGTGCCAGAAGGAAGGCGGTAAGGAAGAAGTAGACAGGGACCATGACGAACGCCCACTTCACAGGGTTGGACCTGCGCATGACACCGTACTTGGTGACGAGGAAGATGATGGCACCGAAGCATGCGGAGATACCAGGGGCAATACCCCAGGCAGCGAACACAGACGAGACACCCTTGAAAGACCAGTTGACACCGTTGGGTCCAGCAGCAGCAATACCGACACCGATGACACCACCCATGATGGAGTGGGTAGTCGAGACAGGCATTGTGAACTTGGTAGCAATGGTGAGGTAGGTGGCGGAGCCAGCAATAGCGCAGACCATGCCGAGCATGAGAACAGAGGGGTCCGACTCGAACAGCGAGATAGAGATAACCTTGGTACGGATGGTATCAGTGACACGGGAGCCGACAAGCATGGCACCAGCAAACTCCATCACGGAGGCGATGCACATGGCTTGCTTGAGGGTGAGCGAGCGTGAGGCGACCGAAGTCGCGAAAGAGTTAGCCACATCGTTGGCACCTGTGAAGAAATCTCAGTAAGCTGCTCTTAGAGTAGATAGTAGTCGATATCCTTTCTCAGCTACGAGAAGGAGTGACGCATATTAGATGCTTACCGATGTTCCACGCATCGAGAAATGCGAAGAGAGTACCAATGGCGAAAAGATAATCGAACTGCGGAAGAGCAGGCATCTTGACGGTCCTGGATTTGTCGATGGTCCCGGTGGACTGGCTGGTCGACGACTGGATGGTTTCCGTTATCCAGGAATCGGGTGCGCTCTATATAGGATCCAGCTTTCTACACGTGCAACTCTCACCATGGTCACATCGAATATCACTTCAACGCCACTTTTGCACCATGATCCAATCAATGGATCAGGTCGTCTCATGTGCATTATGGTCTATCGACATTCGAAAGCGGCCGGAGTCCAGAAATGGGTCAAGGCCGCCCAAGAGGGAGGCGACTCTCCTTGGCCCCTTGGGATCGCGGGTGACCTCGCATTTCAGACAACTGAACGGGTTGCAAGAGATTGATGATAGCTCCGTTTAGAGTTCCGCTGACTTGGAGGATGAAGGTCTCCACTTGGCGCCACTGAGCCAAGCCATGCGTTGCTTGTGGTTCCGCCCCTAGGTTCCTCGGCGCTAGGGTGATGCAAGGATCGACAGGAACCAATGGGGAGCATCGACTTCACCACGAGGTGTTCGCGATGCTCATGTATGGCCCTGTTTTCAGACAAAACCCGAATATAAACCTACAATTTCTTGGGGGCAAGCAACTTGGACCTTGTGTTTTGATGCCGACATCCGGCTTTGCTATCTTCTCTGCATCCTTCTCGAGCATCCACTATGCTCGCATTTGGTTACTGATGTGAATCGCCGTAAGCATCAGTGACTGCGGAGACGACCCACAGAGCAGCTAAAGACTTTGGACACAAGAGTAACGCTAACAACTATCAAGTACAGGCTGCAGGTTGCTGGCTGCAGGCTAGACGAGAGTCCTGAAGGGGCACACGAGCAATCGAACTTTCTCAAACGTACCTCAACGGGCCTCGCCGATGGTACGCACACCCAAACTTGAACGCATGGCAATGATCGACGATCCTACAAATCTATGCAGACAGCCAATACTGCGCCGCAGTGGCGAGAGAGGCCAACAGACTCCGAGCTCAGTGCCGACAGGATGAGTGCCATGCCACCGCGCACCATCGTAGTCGCCAAAGTGAGCCTGAAGATGATGGGGTCAAGAGATTGTCGTGGGGCAAGTGGTCTATGGCGTTACGGTAGTAGACTCATTGGTCACGAGAGACGGAGCACGCAAAGCGTACAAAAGACCAAAAGCCTTGAAAGAGGAACCTCAATCAATGACAGAGGAAGAAAACCCCACGTGTATTGCACTGGGATCCACAAGGCAACGAAGCGCAAGGTAGCCTTGAGGTGCCAATGTCTAAGCAATCTTGTCAGTATAGGCGCGCTTGGTGAAAGGAGTGGGTAGCAGATGCGCCAAGATTCCACTCAAGTTGCAGATACTAGATAATTCCAGCTCTGGTTTCCGGCGGGAAGCCTGGCGTCGTACAAGATCGTCTGCACTGGCGACCACTAAGGTACAGTATGCTACTTGTCGATTTCAATAGGCCGACTCAGACTTCGGCCAGCTGGTAACGCGACGTGCTATCTTGCGAACAGCGTGCGCATGCTAGCCATGGTGCCCAAATAGCCTGCCCGGTACATATACGAATTGATTGGTTCGTTAGACTGAACCGTATTGAGCGTCACCCTTCTGACAGCAGCGATGTGGGCCCGTGTACATTGTGAGCATGGCCCAATACCTACGACGTGCGGTACTTTCGCTTGACATTGTCGTTTTCATCCAACAGGAGAGATGAACGGACTTGATGTTGACTTGTCAATATGCCATGCTGTCATGCACCAGAACGAGAAGCATGGGTAGGTCAGGCAAAGGCTAGGGTTACTCTAGGCGCCGGAATCGTGGTTCGCAGAGGTTGCAACTAATCTCTCAAACATGATGTTTAAGCTCTGCAAAGATTTAGTAAGTGTCCAAAAGGTCGTGTCTTCGAGCATCGTGCACGCAATGAATCTACAAAGAAAGTCAGGGCACTATGCGGAGTGATGCTAACCGTATTAGGGGTTAAGTGGCAGTCGCGCGCTAAGACGCGAGATCGCGCGTCGCCGGGGGAACACGCGCATTGACTGCCCACTTTTGCACTGCGCAACCCCTCATACACAACACCATACACCATGGCGGACAGGCAAACGGCATACTCAATTAGTATTTTCGGCAGCCAGGCGGGCGATGAGCGTCAGGATGGCACCACCCCTTCGCGTGTCCAGCAGCAGCTGGTCGACTTCATCATGGATTTCCACCTCGACAACGTCTTCCTCTACCGAGACCAGATCCGCGAGAACGTACTTGTAAAGCAATACTATTGCGACATCGACATTGCCCACCTGATCTCGTACGATGAGGAGCTTGCACACAAGCTTCAGCAGGATCCTGCTGAGGTCATTCCTTTGGTAAGTTTGAAGACAGCCCCTCAAATGCCTAATCTTAACTTCGGATAGTTCGAAGCAGCGCTCAAGACGTGTACACAACGCATCGTGTATCCCTCGCAAAGAACCATCAAGCTCCCTGAGCACCAGTTGCTCCTCCACTCGTCAGCCTCGGAACTATCCATCCGCGACCTCACAGCGAACAACGTCTCTCACCTCGTACGCATACCCGGTATCGTAATCGGTGCCTCTACACTTTCCTCCAAATCCACAGTATTGGCTATTCGATGCCGAAACTGCCAGCATGAAGAGATGCTTCCTGTATCGGGTGGCTTCGCCGGTGTGTCGCTGCCACGAACATGTGCGCGTCAGGCGGGCGAGGGCGAAGACAAATGTCCCCTGGATCCTTACTATGTCATGCATGAGCGTTGTCAATTCATTGATCAGCAAGTACTTAAACTTCAGGAGGCGCCTGATCAGGTCCCCGTGGGAGAGCTGCCTCGACACATCATGATCTCTGCGGATCGTTACCTCGCCAACAGAGTCGTGCCCGGTACACGATGCACGATCATGGGCATCTTCTCCATCTACCAACAGAAGGGCTCGAAGAAATCGTCCAGCGCCGCAGTCGCCATTCGAAACCCCTACATTCGAGCGGTGGGCATCCACGCAGACGTCGATCACACAAACAAGGGAAATGCCGTTTTCACAGAGGAGGAAGAGCAAGAATTCCTGGAGATGAGCCGAAGACCCGATATCTATTCAGTGTTTGCCAAGTGCATCGCGCCATCTATCTACGGGAACGAGGATATCAAGAAGGCGATTGCGTGCTTGTTGATGGGTGGCTCGAAGAAGATTCTGCCAGATGGCATGAAACTTCGTGGTGATATCAACGTCCTGCTTCTTGGAGATCCAGGTACAGCCAAGTCCCAACTACTCAAGTTCGTCGAGAAAGTCTCGCCAATCGCCATCTACACATCTGGAAAGGGTTCGTCTGCAGCTGGTCTGACAGCATCCGTCCAGCGCGACCACAACACCCGCGAGTTCTACCTTGAGGGCGGTGCTATGGTGCTCGCAGATGGTGGTGTTGTATGTATCGATGAGTTCGATAAGATGAGGGATGAAGATCGTGTGGCGATCCACGAAGCCATGGAGCAACAGACAATTTCCATTGCCAAGGCAGGCATTACAACCATCCTGAACTCGAGAACATCAGTCTTGGCCGCCGCCAACCCTATCTTCGGACGCTACGACGACATGAAGACACCCGGCGAGAACATCGATTTCCAGACCACCATTTTGTCACGTTTCGACATGATCTTCATTGTACGAGACGACCACGACCGCGGTCGCGATGAACGAATCGCCAAGCACGTTATGGGTATCGCCATGGGCGGACGGGGCGTTGAAGAGACTGTCCAGGCCGAGATTCCAATCGAGAAGATGAAGCGCTACATCACATACTGCAGACAGAAGTGCGCACCACGGCTCTCGCCCGAGGCGGCCGAGAAGCTCAGCTCGCACTTCGTCAGCATCAGACGCCAAGTCCATGCATCCGAGATGAACGCAAACCAGCGAAGCAGCATTCCCATCACCGTGCGTCAGCTAGAAGCCATCATCCGTATCACAGAGTCGCTCGCCAAGCTCTCCCTCGCGCCCATCGCTGACGAGACGCACGTCGATGAAGCCATCCGCCTCTTCCTCGCTTCCACTATGGACGCAGTCACACAAGGCGAAGGCCAGAGCTCGAAAGAGCTCATGGACGAAACGAACAGGGTGGAGGAGGAGCTGAGGAGACGCATGCCCATCGGGTGGCAGGTAAACCTGTCTTCTCTCAAGCGAGAGTTCGTCGACGGAAAGGGCTACTCCGAGCAAGCCCTTGCACGAGCGCTCCACGTTATGGCTGCTAGGGAGACGATCAGGATGCGTCATGGTGGAAGCGTTGTTTTCAGGGCTGGCGCTTAGATGACCTGACTGGGGTTTGGGCTACGATATCATGAGGAAAGGGAAGTCGCGTAGGAAGTACGTCGTGCTGGCGTTTTGGAGTA
This sequence comes from Didymellaceae sp. YAFEF048, assembly GCA_032595095.1. Taxonomy (NCBI): domain Eukaryota; kingdom Fungi; phylum Ascomycota; class Dothideomycetes; order Pleosporales; family Didymellaceae; species Didymellaceae sp. YAFEF048. The sequence continues at coordinate 663,153 of JAVISA010000017.1, read as the reverse complement.
CGTGCAGCGCGTTTTGCATCTAGATACTCCCGGAATAACATACTGTTTATCATGTTCCTAAACACTGTGTTCAATCGAGCCATTGCCGTTGTGTATATCGTGTAGGAATAGATTCGTTGCGTTGTTCGCTTGGTGGCTGTCAGGGTTTTGTCGAGGCAGGCGCTGGAAGAACGCTTTCGATTACACATCTATAAGTACTAATAAAATTAACTTGAAAGAGTTCAGCGTTGTTCCTATGTCTCAAGCACCGACCCACATCATACGATGTCACTTGCTTCACAGGACCTTCGACGAACGTGGAACATAGAGCTACGTTCTGTAGAAATCATTCATTCATTCATTCATACATCGTGTCGTGAATAGAAATCATCAAGCATACATTCTCCCCTCCACCACCACCCCAACCTCCTGTCCCGAGAAAGCACAATGCCCTACCCCATCCACACCCGTCGCGACAACCCCCCACTTCAGTTTCTTCACCGACAATTGCCCACCGTCCATCCTCTCGGCCTCCTCGGGATGACAAGCCGCACTAATCGCCAAACTACAGCTCCCCACCAACGGCATTCCAGACTTATACGGCACATACCCGCACCCAACAACTGCGATTACCATCACAATACCCACGGCAATGACCGCGCACATTGCCACCGGCGAGTAGCCCACTGTACGCGTCACGGTATCGGTAGCCCAGCCTAGCGATGAGGTGATAGCCTTCCCGGACTCGTCGTACACGTCCAGCGCCACGACGAAGATACTCTGTGAGACGAGCCAGTGCAGCGTGCCGCTGAGAATTACAAGAGGAACACCGAAGCGATACGGCAGCGAGAGGAAATACGTCGATCGCTGTTCGCCAGCTGGCACACGCGAGACGCGCAGGCCTTTCCGCTTGTGTGCGTAGGAAGCCCATTCGCGGCCCATGAGCATGGCGGTGAAGAGGCTGTTGTAGGCAAAGTAGAGAATCGAGAGAATGATCTGCGGCGCGTTGGCGATAATGGCGAGCGAGATCATGTCGGTCGGGAATTGGCCGCTGGAGATGAGGGTGCGGGGGTCGACGGCACCAAAGCCTAGACGCAGGGTAGAACGGGTGCTGGTGGCCTTTACTTGGGAGACTTCGCGTAAACCCCAGATGAGGAGGCCGGTCACGGTGCCTAGGGCGATGGTGAAGCTGGGCTGGTGTGAGATGTATGCTGGCGGTGGGGGGAGGGTAGCTTACAGAAGGATGGTTATGAGGCGTCGTGTTTTGCTGGTTACGTCTTTCCAACGCCAGCGGCGGTTATGCCACGTAGTCGAGCTTACAGTGTAGCCTTTTCTCAAGTCGCGTCTGCTCAAGAGACCCAGGCCGCCCGTTGTAACGTCCTTTTTGTCAAGGAAGGAAGCGACTGCGTCGCCCATCGTCATGAGTGGGTTCTCTCTGGTAGCGAACAGAACAACAAGCATCAATACTGCTTTGCCTATGACAGGTCAGCCTTTGTAAACTCCAAGCGAGGATCGAAGTCACGATCTCCATTTAGAGATCGTATCTGGGGCTCCAGCTTACAGAAGTTGAGTGCGGTGACAAGGGATGCGATCAATGTGCTGAAGTGTAATTGACATTTCACGTCAGTCCGCTCGCTCAGGCAATAATCGACCGGCAATCGATTTTGGTCGCAGTAGCCCTCAGGCCCGCCGTAACACAATCCAGGCATTGTCCAACCTGTTGCTGAGCTTTTGAGCTCCTCTAGCCGACCTATGCAGAGTGTGTCTGGTTTATACGAGAGGTCGCTGCACATCCAATCAATTGGGGAGCCATAATTCTTGGGGTACGTCCTCAGTCCAGCTTGAGCAGTGGAACGCCAATAACCAAGCGTGTTGCTATTGTTCATCCCTGGGAATACGTTCCCAGTTCGAATAGTGGTGATCCTTTTAGAGATGACGACGAGGAGATTACGCCTAGTGGACTGGATCAAGGTGCCGTACGCATCTATGCAGTCCTCGGGAGCTAGTTTATCGAGAGAGCCATTGCGTGACTTGAGCCAAAGATCGTTCAGCATCTCTCCAGCCGGGAGGTATGTTGGACTAGTATTCGTGCAGTTTGTACAACTGGTGTCTTCCAAGAAGGCGCTATTGACGATAAAGACTCGATAGCTATTTGTCGGTATAGAGGGATAGATCGCAGAGTTGTACCTGACATATACCGTTAGAGCTTGTCTCCCCATTGTGTAGATGACTTACAGTAAATGGAGCGGAACAGAAGTGACTCCTAGCAGGAACCACAAGATCAGCCTTTGTCGACTGATACGTCTCAGATTTCGAAAACTCGGGACGCCAATATCCAACCATTTTCTCGCCGTGTGAGCACTGTCAAGCTCTGCTCTTGTTGGAGCAGACAGACATTGCATACAGTAGTTACTTCCACTTAGCAGGATAGTGCTGAGTATGTTGATTAGGACGTGAAGCGCAGAGTTCAGGGATTTGATGTGCCCGCAATCGCCTTCGGCCAGGACTTGATGCTTGTAGCCCACGGAACCCCAGATGCTAACGACCATATTTATGATAAGCACTATACATGCGCAAATCGCAAAGTTGAGGACGCCAAACCGCCATCCGGAGAATCGATTCGAGTATCGCCGCAGCGGTGAGGATTTGACACTCGCCGCCGAAGTCGCCTGGTCAGGCTCCTTGATTCCATCGGCACTTGATGTGTCCATGTTTAGGTTGTCCTCGCTTCGAGCTGTGAGTGTGTAAACTTCGGCTGCATCCCGTGGTCCAGGGTAGTCGCTTGTGTTACGTGTAGACCAAAAGCGCGGCAGCATGTTGGAGTTTGGTTGCGAACAGACCTGAGATGGCCAGGCTAGTTTAAGAACAAGTCAAAGGCGACATTGCTAAGCGCTCTTACGATGCGACTTTAAAACGTGCTGACGCTGCCTTATTCTGGGCTGTGGCGCAATACTGTAAGGCCTCCCGGGGCCCCTGTTTGCGCAGCCCAAGATAAACACATCCGTGGGTATAGCGGATACTTCAGCATCTTGCGCCTTGAGATCGACAAGACGAGCTTCTAGCAGACATAGTGGACTTTTTCTGCGCCATTGTTTGACGGTACGTCACTCCCATCTGGTTTGGATGCAAGTTGGAGCGAGCATCACTGAACGGGCGAAGATGCAGTATAGTTGTGCAAGGCTTTGGAACTTCGAGCCAGCGCGCACTGTACCAAAAGTCTTCAATATAACGTCAAATAGGCAGCATATTCAGGTTGATCAAAATCAAACACAGAGTACTGAAGTCAAGCTGTCCAGATAGAAGTTGTACTATTTGCACTCAAAAGGGATAGCGGCGAGAAGTGCCACGCCAAGTCTGGGACCCTGGTCGACCTTGAACTTCGACAACTTTTGGCCAGCAGCACGCGCCAGCCATCACCAACCGCACCGCCGCCATGGCCGTCCCACGCTCGCTCGCTGCGCCCCTGAGCGTCACACGGCTTGCTGCATCGTCGCTCTCGACTCTCCGCCCTGAAATTTGCCGCTTCGCAACACCCGCATACCAAACAATTCGATGCGCGACAACATCGAAGTCGCAGCCCGCGAAGAAAAAGAAGACGCGCAATACATTCCGCCAGTATGACCTGAGAAACACGGAGCAATTCGCCCTCGTCGATGCCATGCGATACATCCGTGCATTCGAGGTTGGGCGGAACCCATCCTCTTCCAAGTACGAGCTGCATGTCCGCCTGCGCACGCTCAAGAACGGTCCCGTCGTGCGCAATAGGTTACGGCTGCCGCACTCGGTTAAGACTGATCTGCGCATCTGCGTTATTGCGCCCGCAGACTCCAAGGACGGACAAGAGGCGAGAGCGGCGGGAGCTTCGATGGTGGGCGAGGAAGAGATCTTCAACCAGATTCAAGCAGGCGTCATTGAGTTCGACAGGTGCATCTGTCACGTTGATTCACTGCAGAAGCTGAACAAGGCTGGATTGGGAAGGATACTGGGTCCCAAGGGACTGATGCCAAGCACAAAGACTGGTACGGTTGTGACCAGCGTCGGACCTACTGTGAGGAACATGGTCGGCGGTAGCGAGTACAGGGAAAGGATGGGTGTGATCCGCATGGCGGTTGGACAGCTGGGGTTCACCCCTGTCGAGATGCAAGAGAACATCAAAGTGTTCATGGATACATTGAAGAAAGACATAACCCAGTTGCAGGACAGGGTGTCCAAGGAAATCCATGAAGTGGTACGTCTGATGTCATCGCGAAGCAGTTTTGTTACACCGTCTAATCCAGCTCTAGGTCCTCAGCTCTACAAACGCCCCAGGATTCACATTGAGCGGCGATTTCAAGGGTCCCGACTCGATATCCCCGGCCCTGCTCAACGGCCCTCTGTAAATTCATGTAGTTTTTCCGTTGTACAAATAATGTACCATATCAACGCCACCGCTATGCTGGTATCACGAGTAACTTCTACTTCTTCAGCGTCCTGAGCACCTTGACAGCCTCCCCAGACTCCTCCATATCCGCGTACATATTCATAATTTGCATGACCCTCCCCGACCCTGCATTCCCGGCCTTCTTGGCCTGCTGTAGCGCCGTGCTCAAATCGAGCAATAGGGTGCTGCGCACCTTTGCCACCCTGTGAGACTGTCCCAGCACAAACGGATGCTCCTCCAATTCCTCTACCACCTCCTTCACCAACCTATACTGCACCACATTCCTCCTAATCCTCGCCAAACCCGTCCCCAACTGTCCATCATCATCGGCATCCTCGTCACTCTCGCTCTCGCTCTCGTCACTCAATACGTCCCTCCCCTCTGCGGTAACCCCACCCGCAACCCCAACACCCTCCTCACACTCCCTCACCCGCTCCTCGAACTCCACCAGCCTCCTCCCCACCTCAATCCTCTGCCTGACGTCTCTCCTCTCCCTCACCAACGCATCCACTTCTGCTTCCCTCTCCCTGACCGACCCCTCCAACGCTCTAACCTCCTTCTCGAATCCCAACAGCCCGACGCGCACGCCTTCTATCTTCTCATCGCCGCCGCGCAGGCTGTTGCCAAGGGTGAGGAAGTCGGCGTAGTTTGCGTTTACGAGGTCGAGCAGCTCGCGCGAGAGGAGTTGCGAGCGGGTGCGCAGCTCAGCGCGCAGGTCTTCGAGGGTCTGGTGGCGGTTGGAGAGTGTGGAGAGGTAGGTTGAGGGGGTGAAGTCAGGGGTGAGGAAGTCTGCGCGTGCGAGGGGCTTGGCGAAGGGGAGAGTGTCGAGGTTGTCTTCGTCTGAGGAGGTGTGTGTGGTGCTCGGGGAGGGGGAGCGGGTGTCGGAGATCTGCAGGTGGGTGTGTCAGCCAGAAGGTGTCTTGAGAGGGAGAGGAGGTGCGTTACGTAGAATTGGCTCATTGTGGGTGTGTGTCGACTCTATGTCGAGACCGCAATGGAGTCGTGGGGTAAGCTCAAACGCCAGCAATGGCTTACGGGACCCTGCAACACGTCCGCCCAGCTTGTCGCGTTGTCCAGATAAACTTCCCAGCCCCGATAAGCTTATCGGTTCCGTACCGCGGCAAAGCCTCCCCCCTCCCCCCTCGGAAATCGCAAAGCGCTTCGTGACGACACATTACCAAGCACACACACCGCCCCGCCGTGGGGCCATGCTTGCGTCGGCTATGTCGCCGTACAGCGCATCGGAGCCGTGGCTTTTGCAATCCTCCTGTCCACTACCTACGGTACCTTAACCAACAATAATCCAGCCGTGGAAATCTAACGCTACTTTGCATTGACAGGATTATGGCCCCGCTTCCCCAACCCGATCTCCCTGAGCCCGCGCACCCAAACGTCGATTCCATGTTGAGCCGCAAGTTTGGGAAGGAGGTTGCGAATTACTTTTCTGGTATGATCAATTGCAAATCTCTCATGTTTACATCCATACATATAGACATATATGTGTATATATTCTGTGTATTGTTGACACTCATCCAGGTTCGCCTCTCAACCGGGTATCCTTCCTACGTCCCGACCACGCCTTCCTGTCCTCCGCCCTACGCCACCCATCCGCGACATTCCTTCTCTTCAAGAACATTGAGCCACTCGTTTCGTCGCCCACCTCATTGGCACAGGTCTCTTTCGCTGATGTCGAGCCTGTGATTGGTAAGGACATCTTCAACACCACTGAAGAAGACGTCATTGCGCAGTACAACTCGAACCTGTACATTCCGCAGATCGTTTTCCTCGGACTGGACGAGCGCAAGGAGGGCTTCGTGTACAAGGAGCACTACAAGGGACAGCCATGGTTCGCGGTCGATGTGACGCCGAAAGAGAGCGTGAAGGAGGCCGCTGAGGCGCTCATTGCAAAGGTGCAAGGACAGGGCCATGACTTCAGCAAAGGGCGCATGCACATGAGTTTGCCTGCTGAGGAGGGTACGTATCCCTTCTTCTCATCTTCTCAATTCAATTACCACAGCACACTAACACGTCCCCCCCAGCCGCCATCTACGCGGAAGCGCGCCATCTCCTGGACTGGAACGCCCGCAACCCGTTCTGCGCCAGCTGCGGCTACAAGACACTGTCCGTCAACGCGGGCTTCAAGCGCACCTGCCCGCCCAAAGATGTCGCCCACGCCGTCAACTCGTCCACGCCCGGCGAGCGGCCCCCCTGCGCAACCCGCACCGGCATCTCCAACCTCTGCTTTCCTCGTACAGACCCCACCGTCATCATGGCCGTCGTCAGCGCAGACGGGAAACGCATCCTGCTCGGCCGCCAGAAGCGCTGGCCCGCGTACTGGTACAGCACGCTGGCTGGCTTCTTGGAACCCGCCGAGAGTGTCGAGGAAGCGGTGCGCCGCGAGGTCTGGGAGGAGAGCGGCGTGCATCTCGGCAGGGTGGTGATTCACTCCACGCAGCCGTGGCCGTACCCTGCGAACTTGATGATCGGCGCGATTGGCCAGGCGATTCCGGATGGCGAGAAGGTGCATCTCGGCCATGATGCTGAGCTCGACGATGCGAAGTGGTTCGAGGCGGACGAGGTCAGGGAGGCGCTGAGAGTGGGGACGAGTGGGCTGGGTGAGGAGCCCGGGCCAGAGTGGAAGGAGGGTGGATTGCGATTGCCGCCTAAGACAGCCATTGCGCATCAGTTGATCAGTTCCTTGGTGAACGGGTTCGCGAGCGGGGCGCCGATGATGTGAGTTCAGTTCAGCCCATTTGAGTCGCAGTGGAGAGGAAAGTAGCAATGTGGGAGGTTGTAGAGTAGACTTGTAGATGGGGAATTGATTAGTGTTTACTACCACGCGTCAAACCTACGGCAGCACAATATACTTCCTCAAACGCTCCGGTATCGCCCCATACAACTTCTTCTCCTCCAGCCACTTCCGACTAAACAGCCGATCCGCATACCTGTACGCACCATCACACAGCAGTGTCACAACGGTGCTGCCCTTGCCCAGCTTCTCCGCGACCTCCTTCGCCGCGACCACATTCAAACACGAACTCGCGCCCAGATACAGCCCCTCCTCGTCCAAGCACCTATACACCATCTCAATCGTCTTCTCGTCACTGATGTGCAGACTGCCATCCAAGAGATCAATATCCGGCTTCAGATTGTCCGTCACGCGGCCCTGCCCGATCCCCTCGGTGATCGATCCTCCCTGGCGCTCGGCCAGCTTACCCCCGGACTGGATGTAGCTGTGCAGCACGCTACCAGGCGGGTCTGCCAGAAACGACTTGACGCGGCCGCCGCTCTTCTCCTTCAAATAGCGCGTGGTGCCCGCGAGCGAGCCGCCGGTGCCGGTGGCGCAGGTAAACGCATCGATCTTGCCGGCGGTCTGGTACCAGATCTCCGGACCGGTGGTCTCGATGTGGGCCTGTCTGTTGGCGACGTTGTCGAACTGGTTGGTCCAGACGGCGTTGTCGAGGCGGTCGGCGTGGCGCTTGGCCTGGTGGTTGTAGTTCTCTGGGTTGTCGAAGGCGACGGCGGGCACGGGGTGCACTTCGGCGCCTAGGAGACGCAGTAGGTCGATTTTGCCCTGGGATTGCGTGTTGGGCATATAGATGACGAGCTTGTAGCCTTTGGAGCGGCACACGTGGGCGAGCCCGATGCCCGTGTTGCCGGCGGTGCCTTCGATGACGGTGCCGCCGGGCTTGAGGAGGCCGGCTTTTTCGGCGTGCTCGACGACGAAGAGGGCGGCGCGGTCTTTGACGCTGCCGCCGGGGTTCTGGAATTCGGCTTTGCCCAGCACGTTGCAGCCGGTTTCCTCGGAGAGCTTCTTGAGGCGGATCAGGGGCGTTTTGCCGATGGCTGTTGCTTGTGTGAGTCTTTGGTCGGGAGCGAATGGGTTGTAGGGGAAAGCATGTGTATACCGTCAAGGAAGCCCCGCTGTCCGATGCCCTGGGCTTTGGAGATGCCAATGGCGGTCTGGTGGTTTGCCTCGAAGGAGACAGCCTCAGCGCTTCTGCGCGCCGAGGCTGCAAATTGCCGCACTGCTGTCCTCAGCATGGTTGGGTGAGTGTAGGAGGGCTGGGGGAATGCAAGTGGTGTTGGAGCTATAACTATTTCAAAGCTGCTGGTGACGCGGGCGAATCAGACCTCGGGATCTGAGCGACGACCCGATGTCGCCATCTTCGGCTGGCGTCATGCTTGCCGTTTGCACGGAGGCCTTTTGCGGTACCTACGGGTCTATTGCTATCAGATTGTAAGAGATATACATCCAGATGAACGATCATTCTTGGTTCATAAGTATTGAGATGGACTGTCTCAAGACAAGTACTACATGTAGCCATGGGCAAGTTAACGTGAGGTTGAGCGGCGCCGCGGGGGTCCCGATCAGGCTAGCGTCACGCGTGGAGTAAACAAACACGAATGGGTGCAACTGCCATGAGGCGGCACGCCCAGCACTGCAACCACCGCAGCGCACCCACCATGCCGCCGAGGACGACAACGCGTACTGCGCGCACCACCCGCGCGGGCGCTGGCACACGGACAGCCCGCTCGTCAGCCATCGAAGTCCCAGACGAAGGACCCGCAACTTCCCTTCGCACCCGCATTGCCCACGTCTTCAGCGACGCACAAAAGACAACAGCAACACAGCGCAAGCTGGTCGTCACCCTGAGAAAGATCCAGGAGGAAGTCTGCTATGAGCCGCCTACGACCAAGGCTCGTAAGGGGCGGGACGAAGAGGAAGACGAGTTTGACGAGCGGGACTTCAACGCTGAGATCATCCGCAGCGTGCTTCGCATCATGAATGTGAAGAAGAGCGAACCCGTCGGTGACCGTCTTGTTCGCTTCCTCACCATGTTCTTGAAGTACGCCACAGAGAAGGACCACAAGAACGCCGTCGCAGCCGAGGTGCCCAGCGATCAGACGCCCAGCACCCGTCTGAGCTCACAGATCCTCCAATCCGTCCTCCGTCTCCTGCCCGCCAAGGACAAGACGATCCGCTACCGCGCCACCCAGATGGTCGTGCAGATGCTCAATACCCTCGAGACCATCGACGATGACCTTTTCGACCTCATCAGGCACGCCCTCACGAAACGCTCGCGGGACAAGGAGCCTTCGGTGCGTGTGCAGGCTATCTTGGGCTTGGGCCGACTCAACGGTGACGACGATGGAGAAGAAGAGTCCGATGACGACGACGACGATGAAGACGGCGAGGCCCGCACCATTGTAAATCGCCTCGTGCAGATCATGGTCAACGATCCAGACGCCCAGGTGCGACGTACCATCCTCACAAATATACCCTTCTGGCCCCGCACACTCTCCCTCCAACTCGAACGCGCTCGAGATGTCGATCCCGCCACACGAAGGCTCGTCTACACTCGCATTGTCCCAATCGTTGGTGATTTCCGCGCTCTGTCCTTGGTCCAACGTGAGAAGTTGATACGTTGGGGCCTAAGGGACCGAGATGATGCTGTGCGCAAAGCTACAGCACGGTTGTTCAGCGAGAACTGGATAGAGGCTTGCGCTGCAAAGCGAGACCAAAGGCCCGAAGAGGAGAGAACACCAGGTTCCACTGCCCCACCAGACAGGGAGGCTCTGTGTGAGCTACTGGAGCGTATTGATGTTGCTCACACTGGTGAGGAAGGCGGCATGGCACATGCAGCCATGAAGGAGTTCTGGGCTCTGAGACCTGACTACCGTGAGGCTATCGAGTTCGACAACTCATTCCTATCCGATCTGGATCCGCCATCTGCCTTTGTGATAAGGAGCTTGAACGACTTCTGCCAGAACTCCGACGACGACCGAACCAGGCAACTCATCGAGGACAAGCTTCCTGAAGTCAAGACATTTGCTGCGGTCCTTAGGAACCAATTCGACAAGATGTGTCAGGCTATTCTCACCGGTGTCACGATAGAAGAGGACGACCCAGAGGCGGATGAGATCGACGAGCTGATCGAAGATAACACCTTCGTTACCGAGCAGCTCTTGCACGTCTTCCTTACACTCGACTACTCGGACGAGTTCGGGAGACGAGACGTGTACAACTTTGCTCGAGAAGCCATCAGCAAGGCTATGGTCCCGGAAGAATGTACCAAGCTGCTGATTGAACTGCTGCGTATTGCTTGCGGCAGCCGCGGAGAAGCCGACTTCTGCGCTCTCGTCATGGAAGCTATTCAGGAAGTTCGTGACACGCTACTCGACGACGACGATGAGGACGACACGGCCAAGGTTGGTGACGATGCGCAAAGCTTCCACTCTGCGCAGTCCGCCCACAGTAGCCCTCCCCCCGAGGCCGCAAAGGCGCCAAAGCCAAAGAAGACCCTCACTCCGGAAGAGGAGCAAGAAAAAGCTACGCGTGAAAACCTCATCTACTCCAAGTGCTTACACATCGTCCAATGCATGCTACAGCACGTGGAGAGCACTCTGGAGGCCGACACCAACCTGACCAGCATATTAAACACTCTCATCATCCCCGCTGTAGGGTCCCATGAAAACATGATTCGCGAGCGGGGTGTCATTTGCTTGGGAATCGCATCGCTTCTTAGCCGGGTAAGTAGAAGCCACCCTCGTTTTATGCTAGACACTAACAGTAGTAGGACCTTGCGGCTAGTAACCTCGATCTGTTCTTCCACTGTTTTAACAAGGGCCACGAGAATATGAAAGAGATCATTCTGCAGGTGCTTGCAGACATCTTTAGTACATATCCGCAGCTCCTCGCACCTCCCGCACCCGAACCGGACACGACAGAGCAGTCCGAGCTGGAAGAAGTCAATCCGCTGTTGAGGCCGCTTGTCAAGGTTCTGCTCAAGGGCATTGCTTCGGAAAATGTACGCGTTGGTCTGATCGCTTGCGAAGCAGCGCAAAAGCTGGTCCTCCATGGCGTGTTCCCTGAGGAGCCAACCGCAGAGATCGTCCGAGCCTTTGCCTTGACATATTTCGACCCTGACGCGTCAGAGAGGCCGGCAACAACGCAGGCGCTGACCTACTTCATGCCGGTGTTCTGTCACTCAAAGATCAAGAATGCAGAGCTTATGGCGCGCATTGCAGTGCCGGTCGTTTCCAGGCTCTTGATCATACGTGACGAGATTGAAGACGATACGGACTCTGAGATGGTCGGTTGGCCCGTTATCACAGCACACCTGTCAGACTGGACCGATGGCCGCAAGGTCGTCGGTATGACAGAGGTCGGTTCCGACGGCAAGACCACATCCAAGGCAGAGTCGGAAGTTCCTCACCTCGTCCTGGCTGTTGAGATCCTCGAGCGAGCCCTCACGAGCACGTGCTCAAAGGATGAGCGCAAACCACTTCTTTCTCTGTTGACCAAGTTGTACATCTCCCCGACTGCACCGAAGAGGAGCGAGGTCGAGGCAACTACTACCGAACTTCTCGAAGTACTCCAAGGTCTTGTCTCAGAGGCCGTGGAAGACAAGATCGGTGTAGACGCAACCCAGCGCAACGCCATCGCCAAGCTCGAAGCCACACTTACCAAGCGCATTGGCGACGCAGGGGTTGTTCAAGAAGACCGCGAAGACACAGTCACCCCCGACACTGCCAGACCGAGCGCCACTCCGGCACGCGCAAGTGTAGCACGCTCAAGCGTAGCTCGCTCAAGCGTTGCTCCCTCCGTAGACGGCAGCGACATGGACGTCGACGAAGACGACACCATGCTCGCAGGCATGCAAGGGGAGAGTACACGCATGCCACTCGAGGCCGACGATAGCGACGACGACGACAATGACGACAATGAGAGCACACCCCGTGCATCGCGTAACGCCCGACCCACGCGTGAGTCGACGCAGAAGACTGAAGCGGATATCATGGACGAATTGCTTGCGAGCAGCGACGAGGAAATGACCATGTAAAAGCGTCTAGTGTGGCGTGTGCGGGCGTGTGTTTGTGTGTGTGTGTCTGTATGTACTGACTGACTGATGACTTTGACGTTGGGATATGGTTGGGTGGGTGGGTGCATGTGTCGGCGTTGTGCAGGTTCTGGTTCGCAAGCTATTTATCCATCTTCTGTTGTTCTTTGATACCCCCGTCGGATCTTTCTAGGGTGGGTCGCAATGCAATCTAGTCTTGTGCTCCTTCTCTACTGCTGCATCTCTTCTTGTCTCCTTCCCCCTTCCCCCTCCTGTTCATGCTCTGGTGTGTAAGGTGTTCAAGGCCAGGGACGGTTCACGAGCGATGCAAGATCGTCATCTCGACGTATCTAAACTGTTGGAAAATGTATTGTCGCTGCAGAACGATCTACTTAAGGTACCAGTGATGACTGGGGTGCTGCCAGTTCATTCAATATCAACCGCTCACCCACTCACAACTTACTCTTACCGATCCCCCAAATCTCCGCACCGGGATTGTTGTCCTTCGCGCCCACGCTCGCGCCCTCCGCCACAGGCTGCTGGCCCTCCTCGATATACAGCGTCTGGTTCTGCCTCATCGTCTCGATCGCCTCCTTCTCGATCCTGCGCAGCAGCTCCTCGTTGGTGGGGATATCGTGGATAAGCCCGATGACCTGGCCCGCGGTCCAGACACCAAAGTCCGGGTCGCCGTTGAGGAAGACCTGCCTTCCGCGCTTGCCGGACACGTACTCTGCAACCTCTTCGAACTTGCCCGTGGGGCTGGTCTTCTCGATATCGACGGCTTGGAGGGCGACTTTGTTAGCGAACAGGCGGGAGGTGTTTTTCCAGCGGCGCAGGACGAGGGCAGTGTCAGTTTCCTGGGCGTCGACGATGGCTTGTTTGATATTGGCGTGGATGGGCGCTTCGACGGTGCACATGAAGCGGGTGCCCATGTTGATGCCGCAGGCGCCGAGGGCGAGCGCGGCAGCGAGACCCTGGCCGTCTGCGAAGCCGCCCGAGGCGATGAAGGGAACGCCGAGAGACTGGCGCGCACGGCTGAGGAGGATGAAGTTGGTGATGTCGGTTTCGCCGACGTGGCCGGCGCATTCGAAGCCGTCGATGCTGAGGAAGTCGACGCCGAGTTTGACGGCAGATTGCGCGTGGCGGATGGTAGTGCATTTGTGCAGGATCGTGGTGCCGGCGGCTTTGAGCTGCTTGATCACGGGGCCGGGCGAGTTGCCGGCTGTCTCGACGATGCGGACTTTCTCTTCGATGATGACGCGTGCGTACGCGGCGTAGTCTGGGGGTACCATGGCGGGGAGCAGCGTCAGGTTGACGCCGAAGGGGTACTTGGTCATTGTGCGGCAGCGGCGGATCTCCTTGCGCAGGTCCTCAGGCGACGGCTGAGTGAGTGCTGTGAGCTGGGATCATGTTAGTATGTGTGAAGCATGGTTTGAGGAGACTATGTTTACAATTCCCAGGCCGCCGGCGTTCGATACAGCGGAGGCGAGCTCTGCATAGCCCACCCATTGCATCCCTCCCTGAACAACAGGTACTGCAGGAGGTCAGGACATGTGAAGCATACAGATCCGACATCCACTCACCTCTGATGCCCAGGGCGCGCGTGAGCTCTGTATTGAAAGGCATAATGAGCTCGGTGTGTAAATTCAGGAAGGACTAGGGGACTTGACAGCGTCCGAGGGACCGTGATGGTTTTATTGGAAAAGTTGGAGGCTCAGCGCTCGGTAAGTTGCTGTTGCGGCTACAACCTGGGGTTTCATGTGGGGAAGCTTTGAGCCGAGGCATTGCACGCGCCGCGCGAGTCGTGTCAGAGCGAGGATCGAGGCACGTCAGCTGTATGATGACTGATCACATATCCAAAACGTCTTGCTCCGAGTAGACTGCCATGAGTCGGCTCGCATCGATGTCTGACCAATGTTGTTTGTCTAATACTGCTGCAAAGTTGCTGCACGACATGCGCTGCGTGTATGCAATCCAAAATCGAACTCATCAAAGCTCGACTTAGAAGAGGATTCGACGCGAACCACACGGGTCTTGATGATGCCCAGTTCCATCTCGTCCGTCCTGTTGATGATGCTCCGCTTCGAATCTGAGCTACTATGATTTCTAGTAGGCTCTCGACTTGGCCCTTCGTGGTGTGGTCCAGCTGCCGAATCACCAATCGCCGCCTCGCGAGGAGACGACCCTATGCCAGCGACGGCTCGATGCCAGACACCGGAAAACATCCCATCGATTACTGGAAGCGATGCCGCAATCAGACCCAAAGCTAGGTCCAAGCATGTGAATGCCAGAACCTCTACATAATCCCACGTCATATCTCGATGTACCAACGGCCTCACTTGTCGAAGCAAACCCCCTAGGACTGTTAGACCCCCAAGAGCCCAGACCAGGAAGAGGCGGATTTTCTTCGAACGCTGCATTCGAACAGTCCATAGTATGAAGATCGGCGCTGACAGCAGAAGCATCCCCTGGGCGACGTGGATCGCGCTGAGGATCCGGCCCTGCAAGATCGTATTCAGGCAGTGTGGAATTGGATCTGTCACGCCTCGAGCATGGAGCGACCATTGTGCCTGGATTGGATCGCACGTAAAGACCAACCAGAACAATGCTAGCAGCATGTACGCTCCAACCGAGACAAGAAAGATATCGCAGAACCATCTCCATCTTCGCGATGTACCACTTGCAAGTCGTCGGATGAACAGAGCGATGGAGATCTTGATCAGACTGACCGCCTGATAGAAGGTGATCTTGCAGAAGGTGCCGATTGCTGTGCCAATCTCGTACTGTTCGTACGTGACTTCCCACATGTGGAATCCAGCTCCACTGATGTAAAGGCCTGTGGTCTGAGCAGTGGGGTAGGTGAGAGCAAGGAGCTGAACAGTCAAGGCGTCAGAAGAATCTACTCGTCCATGCGTATCTCAATTGAGCTGTGCTTACCGCCGCTGCAAGTATAGCCCAGTCGTCGCTGCCAAAATGCATTCTCTCGTGCCGCGCCCGGAGAACCAGCCTTATTGTTGTTGGGATGATTATTGTCAACATGACAATCACTAGGCCGATTTGTACTCCAGCTCTACGGCTCTCATGCACGTAGTCTGGAGGCGGTCGTGCAGCGAAGAAGTATCCTGCCATTGGGTTTGCATCCTTCAAGCCGACCATCCTAAAGAGACCATTGACGATGTAGTAGTCTCTCACTGTCTGAGGGGGTTGGCCAATAAATGCAGATGGGCCTATTGTGGGAAGCGACGACGGGTCGCTAAAAGAAGGTGTCATCACGGACAACGATGTTCGTAAGGGTTTCTTGATTGACTGGGAACCCCTTCGAACGCATCAAGACGGGGCGCGCAGATACGCAGTTGACCGCAACGCATGAGCTTTTGATGATCGTACGCAGTTTACGTTGATGGATGCTCTCTCATAAGAACGGTACAACCGAACAGCAGAGATGAGCATGCTGATTAGAGATCATAGCTCCGCTGGTAACGTTCACGACCGTACAGTCGGGTGACATTATGCCGGGTTCCATGGTACGGTTGGTTGGATGCAATTCTCATAAGTCACGAAGGATTCGTGTTTAGCCGGAAGCCCTGTGGTCCTTTACGGATCTCAAAGAACTCGCTCGTGACAAGCCAAGGTGTTCTGCATACAATTCTGGAAGTGAAGGTATATGCTTGCTGTACCATTGCCGAGCTCCTTCGTATCTGTGTCATCGTGTTGACAAGTCGAGGAGAGAGTGTACATGGAAGGTCTTCACGCAAGCAATCACGCCCCACCCGCCAAGCATCCTAGCAGCTCAGCACCTTCCCTTCCTTCCCAAGTATAGCTCCGAATTTCTGTACTTCACTCTGCCATTTGCAATGCTAAACCTCGCTCTCTGAGTTCCTATTCAGGCTTGTGCAGTACAGCGTATCGCGACGCTGAATGCCCTTCAAGTGTAGCGCCCTAAAACCATTGAGCCTGTGCTATGAAGCACTGCTAATGCAAGATTGTGAACCTCGAAGGATGTCTCGATCCTACCCTCGGGTACACTGTCGCATAGGGTAGCTTCATTCAAAGCAGAGAGATTGCTGTTGGGGAAGGATTCAGCTACTCCATAACGCGCATGGGTGTCTGCAGGCTGAAATTTGACTTGCAAGGGTGCCTACTCGACACAAAACCCGCGATATATATGTCACACGCTACACCATGCTTATAGCTCTTGATATTCATTTACATTAACACCACCTCTCCACATCAGCGCTACACACCATGATTTTGTCAGCAGTCTGGATTGCCTTTCTTTCGGGCCTCTCATCTGCAAAGGAATCAGACTGCATTGGAGCAAACGCAATCAACCCAAAGTGCGTGTCAGCCGAGGTGCCTTATACGAGAGACTTCTTTTATGTCGGCGGGAGACCACTTGACTCTCCCACAGGAGAGCTTGTTGCGGACAAGCTATACGTTGAGAAGATCAGCTCATCATCTCGAGAGAGGAAGGCAAAGCCTTTGGTCTTCTTCCATGGTGGAGGCTGCGCCGCGACCTCCTGGCTCAACACACCTGACAATCGCAAGGGCTTCGCGTCGTACTTCATCGAACAAGGCTATGTCGTCTACCTGGTGGATTCTGCGTCAGTAGGCCGTAGCGCGTCGGCAGATTTGGTCAACTTTCCCCTCACTGCCGGTTCCTCGTCACCCTTGATTGAGCAAGGCTTCACTGGAGTAAAGCATTACAACACCTACCCACAATCTCAACTCCACACACAATGGCCAGGCACAGGCCGAGCGGGCGACCCAGTATTTGAGAACTTCCGACAATCCATGGTACCTTACACTACGAACAGAACTGCCTTCGAGCTGAACATGCGTCATTCCGGGTGCGAGCTGCTTAAACTAATTGGACCTTCGTATATGATCGCTCATTCGGCGGGTGGCGGTTCAAGTATTCTGCTTTCAAACGACTGTCCGCAATATGTCGCTGGAAGTATCAACCTGGAGGCCAGTACAACTCCCTTCATCTGGTACACAGTCGGCACCGGCAGTATCCCTCAGAACCCATATGGACTCTCGACAACACATCTAAGCTACGATCCGCCCATCTCAAGCCCTGAAGAGCTTGTCACTGAGGTTGTTGGCAATGCGACAACGGCTCTCCGTCAATGTGTGCAGCAGGTCGAACCTGCGCGAAAGCTGCCGAATATTGCCTCTGTGCCGTATCTGATGATCACTGGAGAAGCTAGTGTACACATGACTTTCGAGCACTGTATCGTGAACTATATCAAGCAGACTGGAGGTGACCCCGAATGGGTTAAGTTGAGCGAGATTGGGATCAAGGGCAATGCGCACTTCATGCATCTGGAAAAGAACAATGGGGAGATTGCGGACTTGGTGTTGAAGTGGATCGCGAAGAGGGAACAATCAGTCAAGTGATAATGTGAAGCTCACAGCTGCAGTTGACTGACAATATCCCCTGACTCATCGTTGGTTTTGGTGTAAGACTTTCCTACATTTTGGGTGGAAGACTATAGATCATTTTAATTGTTGCGACCTAAAAGACACTTGCATAATTTGTACATTTACATCCCACCAAAATCTGTTCATCGCCAAGCAGCAACAGCGGTCGTATAGCGTACTCTTCAGATCTGGTCAATGTCTAGCTGTACCCAAAGATAAAACCATTTCGTTGTGATGGTACTCTGCGATGACGTAATGTCTGTACTTTTTGGAATCGCTAGTGTATCCACAGCGCCCCTTTCGTTTGCAGCTAATACGAAGGTCTGGTGAATTATTCTACAAAAGGTCGTACATCCATATCAATTCATTCCGCGCCAAACATACTCTCATAGCAATACGAGCACGATGCCATCTCTCATGGACCTTCCGCGCGAACTCCGCGACCAAATCTGGACCCATGTCCTTCTCACTCCAGCCACACCACCTGATCTTAGCCAGTCCTTCCATGCACTGCTAGAAGGACGAGTCAAGACCTCAGCGCGCTTTAGAAAATCCCTAGGGGGCGTCTTCTACTCCGCTCAACCCTCAGCCCACCCCAGCGTACCCTTACTCCTCCTCAACAAACAACTTCACCAAGAAACGCTCTCTACCCTGCATCACCTCGAACAGCGCCCAAGCTGCCACATGGACCTCATCATCGCAGACGAAATGGCCCTCCTCCCAACCTGGACGCGTCTCCCCTTTTCGCGCACCACAGCCCTGGACACAGTCGATGTGAGCTTCCGCATTGCGGGCGCGTACGAACGGAAGAAAAACTACGAGGGACTTCCACGCGGGTTTTCAGGTGGCGATGGCGGCGGCCCGTGGATGTCGTTCTATTTGCATCATCTCTTGGAGCGGTTTGTGTATACGGGGCCAGGCCGCGAGGATGAGGTGACGGATGCCAACCGGCACGTCACTGCAAAGTGCCTGCGCATTGATGTGCAGACACCAGCTGGGATTGATCCATCGCGATTCGGGACGGCGCAGACTGGGTTCGGACCGTGGAAGATAGGGAGGAGGCCTGAGGCGGATGTGCTGGGGCCGGAGTGGCTGGCGACATTTACGGGGCGTTACGTGTCGAATTTGCTCAGGTTGACGGTAGGTGGGTGGGATAAATATGGGAATCTGTTGTTTGAGCATTTGGATGAGGTGGTTGTGTGTTTGGATGGAGTGGAGAGGGAGAGGTGGGACGTTGCTGAGTGCTTGAGGCTGCGCGATACATCGGAGTATGATGGCCAGAGCGAGAGACTGGTCGAAGGGAAGAAAGCTATTTGGAAGGCGCGAAGAGAGAGGGGGTTGAAAGTTTTTGATGATTAGGGTGGACTGACACAAGATTGGTATCTTCTTAGTGATTGATACAGCTTCCCCTCTACTTCTCAGCCTTAGTCTTCAAGATCGCATCCGCGATCTTCCCAGCAATCGCATACACACTCGCACTAAGATGTCCACTGATCTGCGTAGGGAAGATACTCGCATCCGCAACCCTCAGATTCCGTGTCCCATACACCTTTCCCTCGTTATCAACGACACCACCCAGGTCCTTTGCCAGCATCCCACATGTAGTCACTGGATGCGAATTTCCGTTGAAATTGCTCCGAATCCAATGCGACCACGTATCATCTCCATAAGAAGCATTTGCAGGCACCACTGTGAAACCCGGTGTGACTTCCTGACCGACATGTTCTGAAAGCGGCGCCGTAGCAAACAGCTCACGGATGCGCACTGCAGTCGCAGCCAGAACCATGGTATCGATAGGAAGCTGCAGGAAATTCGGATCGATCCTGGGGTGGCTCAAAGGGTTTGTGGAGTTGATGTGTATGGCACCTGTTGAGAACGGCAGGAGGTTCCAGTACTGCGCGATGATTGCATTTCCAAACGGAACCCAGAGGATCTCAGCGAGCGGAACGGTGCTGTTTTGTGTGAAAATGAGATCAACCTGGTGCTTAAGCAGGCGTTCTTGGATTGCAAGTGTGGTAGAATTTGGCGCTGAGTCGGCGAGGATGGTTTGTGCGTAGGAAGATAGGTTCGCTGTGATGCTTGCGGTGATGGAGGGGAGTGAGGAACCGAAGAGGTCAGATGCTGTGAGAAAGCCTGCGAATGTGGCGTAGCCGGTCCAGTTGGTGGGAGAGGAGTACACGATGCCGTTTGCTGGCTGGTCGTGGAGCATTCCTACAGACGGGAGGTCGATGGCGGTTTCAATGCCCAGAGGCTTCAAAATGGATGGATTGCCGATGCCGGAGAGCTCGAGGAGTGCTGGTGACCGGATGGATCCTGCGGTTACGATAACCTCTTTTGTTGCATGCAGCGTTCTGATCGTCCCGTCTGATCTGATTGTTTCAACCCCCGAGGCGATTCTCTTGGAATCTCTGTCTGATTCTTGCCAGCAGATCCGTGATGCTGTGGTGTTGAGAAAGACGTGAAGGTTCTTACGGTTTTCAGCAACAGGATAGTAGAATGCTCTCCCCGCATCTTCGCGTGTCAGCGTGGTAGCGTTGAGAGTCATCGGCCAAACGTCGAAGCCAGGCATATGTCCTGTGTTCACGTCCTTGTTCCACGCGTAACCTTTTGCTTGATGGGTGTCTTTCAACATAGCAAACGCTCCTTGGCCGGTTAGGTATGGAGTGAAAGCCACATCGAGCTCACCATCATACCCATGAGCAGCCTCGTCAAATGTTGCTCCATTCGACAATTGCACCTCATTCGGTTTTAAGAAGCTCTCTTGCTCCAGGTAATACTCGAACAGGCTATCCCAATCCCATCCTTCATTCCCCAGATCCTCCCACGCATCAATCTGTATCTTCTCGGCGCGGACATAGGTCATCCCATTGATCAAGGTAGACCCTCCTATACCCTTACCAGCCCAGTACGAAATCGTAATATTGCCGTTCGTAGAATATTTCTGAGGCTCAGTCTTGTAACCCCATTCGACAGAGGTGCCAAGACCGAGACCATACTCTCCAATAGACTTAGGTACGTAAGTCACGTTTGGATTGTTGAAGGCTGTCTGTCCGGCTTCAATAACAGCAACAGTGGTACCGGGGTTCGCAGACAAGCGGTTGGCGAGCAGCAGACCTGCCGGCCCGCCTCCCACTATGACGTAGTCAAACTCGGGACTCGAGTTGCTTGATGCGACGACGAGCTGGGCTGCTGAAAGAAAGAGGAATGGGTTGAACATGTTGACCTTAGGCTGCAAGAGGGCTGGAGCTCAAGAGCTGGGCGATGGGGGAGAGGTGAGGTATTTCAGCATGCATGCATCTTGCTGCCGCTGCACTAGCGCGGGATGTTGATTGGTCAATAGGTGATTTGGAGGAAGGGGATATGTACGAAGTAGGTCATCGAGCCTTTGCTAATGACCAGGCGTCCAGGCGAGGCGTCCAGAGCAGCTGCGGGGTGACGCGGTAGCTCTTCAGGACGAGGATACGCAGAGACATTGCCGACTTTACTATGCTACCGAAGCATGGGCTTCAATCTGACGATAGGTCACGGTCGGAAGCGAGCAGGCAGCATCACTCGCAACAGCTAGGCAAGAACCTGAAATCAAGAAAATCTGTACAGCTACCACAGCGAGATACCGCTCAACTCGCCTACCTCTACCCTACTCAATCAAGCTTTAGTCCAATACACGATAAGGAAAACGTCACATAGTGATACAGCATCCTGCCCTCCCGTTCGGTCCGTCTAGATAGGAAATCGATGAATTCGGCATTTACATGATGGCGCTTGGAGGCTCGTTGAGAATTTGGGTCGACGGGAGAGTCAAGAGACGGCGGGCATGAGATTGTGACTCTCTACTTCTCATCGGGGTACATAGCCTCCTTGAGGGGAATGCCGAGCTCCTCACGGATAGGCTCGAGCTCCTGGAGGTACTCCTCGTACTGGTTCTTGTTCTCGACCTTGAACTTGATACCTGTCATGTGTTAGTAATCTGACTGGTCTGGATGGCCGTTCGGACAGATGCATTGAGATTGGATCTTGAAAGATGCGCGTCTCTGCCCCAGCATTCGCTTTGTAGTGAAAGCTGAGTTTTGTCCTCTCGTACGGTTTACGTACCCTCGAAAACTCGGACAGCCGAGGGGAAATCGTTCACGCGCCTGGCGGCCTGGAGAGCGGCGGTGATGACGGAGGGCGAGGGGACGAGATCGTAGGCGAAGCAGTTGTTCAGGTTACGCTGTTTGACGGTCATTCGTTACTCTTGCGCCAAGGTCTATGCGAGCAGACCCGAAGTATTCGGGAAATGCCGGTGGGGTAGTGGTGTGGTCCCCAAGAAACGTACCTGAAGCTCGAAAACATCGTTGACCTTCTCAAACTCCTTCTCGTACCTGTTCCAAAGACACACAAGTCAGCGACAAAGCTTCTCCAAAGCTTCCCAGAGCTCAATGGCTGCCGTCTGACTCCGAACAGCTCCGTCCCCTGTCCGAGTGCGCAGCTCCCCCACGGATGCGTCATACCTGGCGGTGAACTCCTCGAATGTCTCCTCAGCGTGCGCATCGCTGGCCCTGACGGCAGACTGGGAGAAGGCGCGCTGAGCGTTCCACGCGACGGGGGTCGAGCGGTAGACCGGGGCACGAATGGCCGCACGGCTGATCTTCGAGGATGCGCGAGCGAAGGACATCTTGGGTTTAATTAGCCTGAAACGAGCTTCAGGGGCGGTTGTGCGAGCAATTGGGGGGCGAAGCCGTACGGTAATGTGGTCGGTGGTGGTTCGGAGGTCGTACTGTGATGTTGGTGCGTCGCTCTCCAGATTCTTGCAATGACCTGATCTCTTGGCAAAGTGGCACGTGTTTTGACCGGCGTGAGACGCAAGCAGTTCGACACCAACATCACAAGCATACATCAATTTCGAGTGCAGCTTCTAGACGCAGATGTATGCGCTTGAGCAACCTGGCTATCGTGACATTCTCTCTAGCTTGATTCCTTAGTTCAACAATTCCGTTACACATTGTACAAGCCCCCGAATGGCATTGGCCCTTCCGAGACCGCTTGTGCAGGCATGACTGCCGCATCGTCGTCATCTTCCTCCCATGCTCCATCTTCATCCTCAAAAGGCTGCTGTTGCGCATCGTCATCATCGTCATCCTCCACATCGTCTCCTTCTTCCTCGTCTTCTTCTCCATCGTCGTCATCTTCGCTGTCGCTGCTTTCAACAGTCTCTGCCACTTCAGTCGAAGTTGCTTCCGCTGTGTCTGGATTATCTGGATATTCACTCAGATCCTCAGGGATCTCTGTTTCCTCGGTAATTGCAGTGGGAGGACTCTTGACCGCATCGCTGGTAGAATCCTTCTCCATATGTTCGAACGCGTATCTTGGATTTCTAGCTGCAATGCGGACGTTGTGCATGACTTCGTGCTCTCTTCGTTTCACTTCGTGCATATCGCGATCGTTGACTTCGTCTCTGTAGGTTGCATAGATTTCCTTGTCATCCCAGAGCTCAGGCCACTGGTAGACGCGTTGGTACAGTGAGTTGTCGGGTACTGCACCACCTATGATCATGTTCATCTTGTCCTTCAATATGACAGTCGCTTTGGCCCATGTGCCCACGTGATACCAGCCTTGAAACGTAGGGGCACATGTTGTTCTGATGTTGTCTGTTGCCAGTATCTTGGCGAGCAACGGGTCTGTGATATCACAGAACTGAAAGGTGTTACCTGTGTCAGATGCGCGTTTGCCATCAAACGTATGTTGATGCTTGAGCTCTTCTGCTGTCATTTGGCTCAGCTCTTGGACGTGTCTATCGAACGCATCGTGATGTCTGGCGGTTCCTCGCTTCTTGTAAGACATGAATGATACCGTCTGGTATTTTCGGTACTGAGCGTCTTTGCGCGGATCAACCCCCCACGCGATGAGTGCCTCTCGCCATGGACCACTTTCGAAGAAATAGCCACAGTACACGGCAGCCTGTCGGAGTCGTGTACGCTTGTCCCAGCCAAGCTTGTTGTAGAGCATGTGCCGTGTGACTATGGGTCTTTCTCTTAGCAACTCTTTGATCTGAGCGACCAGAGTCTGCAAATAAGGTGTGAGAGATGACTCCGGCTGTAGGGTAGGTTTCGGCTTTGTCGGCACGACATCATCGGTGGGCTTGAGGATGATGTAGCTATTGTACTGGAACCGCTTCTGTAAGTTGATTTCGCCTTGATCCGTATACTTGACATAAGCATTCTGTTGAAATCTGAGGCACAGTCAGTATGTCCCGCCAAACATGAGATGGTGCTTTACTTATAATTGAACGCGATAGGCATCTGCAGGAACTCTGCTGATGGGCCAACGCTTTTTGTGAGATCTGCGCCAGCTGCTGTATTGATGTTGTAACTTTTGAGATCGTCATCTACAATGTGGTCAGCTGCGATCACGTAGTGACTGGGAGTTCCGCTCACAGCGTGCAGGCAAGACATGGTTTCTCAGATCGACCATCACATCATTTTGAGACGCAGCGTATTGCAAGTCAGGCATGGCTACAAAGTCAGTCTGTGTGCTGGCATAGTATCGAGAACTTGCTCCTCACCTCGAAAGCGATGTGTCTCATCAATGACACCAGCAAACGCGACTTTGTACGCGGATGCATTGTCCTGCAGTGATCGATAGATTTGTGATGCTTCGACATGGGTGGAGTTCACTCCTTCAGCGGCCACATCTGATACAAACTGATCTGTGGTCCCTCGCTTCCTCTTTCTACCAGTTCGCTTGGGCACTGTCACCTTCAACAGCAGATTGTTGGTCGTTACTGGTGTTGACAGCAGACGCTTGGCAAAAGGATCGTTTGGCCGCAGGGACACAGAAATAAGCTTCTTGAGCTCATCGTCACCCGCAGCATGGGTGTTCGTCTCCAGCTTGGATCTCAGACCCTGGAATGTGCGTCAGCCAGCGGGTGTGGATCTGCAGCTTGCCTTCTGACCTTGCTCAGTTTGACTGACCCGCCCAATGAGGTAATGCCCTTGTCAACATTTTTGATGATGCATGGATGCTCGATGGCCGAGACAGCGCGAGATGGGATGGGCAGCCAGGGCGCAAGCTCAGTGTTGTTGCTCTCACGGTCCATGTCACGTTGCTTGTTGTTGTCATCCATGTTGTGCAAGTGTGTGTGATTGCAGCAGCCTCTTGGAGCAAGAAAGGGTCTTGCGCTGGGCTGCAGCCAGCAACCTCTTCGAGGGTCCAATGCCGTGACACAATAATAACACACAGAGGCTGTCCGTATCCTGCCTACCGTTCGTAGCTCCTGCAATGCAGCACGAACGACTGTCTAGACTAGCGACGTCGTTGCGTAGCTCCAAGCTGGCGGTGATAATGTGATGCTCTGCTGCCACTGCTGAGATTGGGCGGGGAGTGTGCACGGTTCGCTAACTGTATCGAACGGCATCTCATGGGGGCTCCACCAGCTCACATTACGCTGTTGCCCTGAGTTGACCCTCTGAGCCTCCTACACGCATTCATCCGCTGCAACGTCCCTCAGCTCGCCCGAACATCCCCTTGACGCCGCCGTCGCGCCCTCCCATCTGTGCGCGGTCGCCTGTGCACGAGCTGTGTGCCCCCTCTTCTCCAAGCTCTCCTCGACGCCGACTCCCGTGGATCGTCCTGAACACCAACACTCGCGACGATCTCGCCGGGCACGCGTCCGTCCTCGATGCCGACTTGAGTCGTACATATTCCTCCTCCTGCGATATCGACTGTACATCACGTGTCCCCCCTCCCCCATTGGCGCTGTTGGGTCGCGACTGCACAACGGACGCCTCGCAGGTCTCCCATTCCGGACGCACCTCCGTCTCCGCACTACCACCGCACCGCTTGACGTGCTGCACTCGCGCAGGCCGCAGCAGTCATGAAGGGCTTCAGGCAAAGGGTTGTAAGTCCCCACAATGCACTTGGTTGTTGCGTCTCCTGTCCCCCTCAAACCCCCTCACCTTGCTGCTTGCGAGCGCAGAAGCTAACATGCTTAGCATGAACAGCTCTCAAGAGCGAAGGACGGTAACAAGTCCTCTAAGAAGAAAGATTCGTCCTCCGGCACCGCTTCGCCTTCGCAGGGCGCCAGCTCCCCCGCCAACGTCACCCCCTCTTCGTCGCAGACCCAGCTCGCAGACGCTCGCAAGAACGCGCCCTCGGCAGATGGCCAGCCCAGCAGCGGCTCCTTACAGCCTGGTCAACACGGCGCACCAGGCGCAGCAGGCGGCGCAATGTTCGGTGGTCCTGGAGGCATGACCGGCGGAGCTGCTGCTGGCGCCACCGGCGCTGGCACACCGCATAGAATGGGACAGCCACTTGTGCCTAACGTCACCATCAGCCCAAGCGCTCCTGTAAGTCAATCCTGAAATTCTCCCCATTCTCAAACTGACTCGACTGCTGCAGCACATCCCGCCTCCTGGTGCGGCTGAAACCATGCCTGGCGATCTCGCACCTCCCAAAGCTGGCCAGAAGTCGAACGTGTTCGATCGCCTACAAGCCACTCCCAAAGATAACATCGAAGGTATCAGAACACCAAAACGACAGCACTCATCGAGATTCGACATCTCCGACCAGCGTCAGCGCGAGTTGGAAAAGCTCCCAGGCTTCCACGAGGTGCCGCCCAATAAGAGAGAGGAGCTCTTCGTACAAAAGATCGATCAGTGCAACATCATCTTCGATTTCAACGATGCGAGCGGAGACATGAAGTCAAAGGAGATCAAGCGCTTGGCCCTCCACGAGCTGCTCGACTACGTTGCTAATAACCGTCAAGTCATCACAGAAAAGATGTACCCGCTCGTTGTACAGATGTTCGCGAAGAATCTGTTCCGACCCATTCCTCCTCCAATGAACCCACAGGGGGAAGCTTTCGATCCTGAGGAAGACGAGCCGGTGCTGGAGGTGGCGTGGCCTCATATCCAGGTCGTTTACGAGTTCTTCCTCCGCTTTATCGAAAGCCAAGACTTCAACACAAACATCGCCAAAGCGTACATAGACCACAGTTTCGTTCTCAACGTAAGTATCCGCTTGACTGATTCTAGACCTTGATGGTTAACGTGTCACAGCTTCTGGAGCTTTTTGATTCGGAGGACCCTAGAGAACGCGACTTCTTGAAGACTACACTCCACCGCATTTACGGAAAATTCCTCAATTTGCGTTCATACATTCGTCGCTCCATCAACAACGTCTTCTTCCAGTTCATCTACGAGACCGAGAGATTCAACGGAATCGCAGAGCTGCTTGAAATCCTTGGCTCCATCATCAATGGTTTTGCCCTGCCACTTAAAGAGGAACATAAGCTCTTCCTCACCAGAGTGTTGATCCCGCTGCACAAAGTCAAGAGCTTAAGCATGTACCACCCGCAGCTGGCGTACTGTATTGTCCAATTCTTGGAGAAAGATGCTGCTTTGACAGAAGAAGTTGTTCTGGGTCTCCTCCGCTACTGGCCAAAGGTCAACAGCACAAAGGAGGTTATGTTCTTGAATGAAGTAGAGGACATCTTCGAGGTTATGGATCCGGCCGAATTCGCGAAGGTTCAAGAGCCGCTCTTCAACCAATTGGCCAAGTCGGTAGCCAGTCCCCATTTCCAGGTCAGTAGTTTGCCCAATGGTCAAAGTCGATGCATAGCTAATTCTATTTGTAGGTTGCTGAACGCGCACTCTACTTCTGGAACAACGAGTATTTCTGCAATCTTGTCAGCGACAATGTCGAGGTCATCCTGCCAATCATGTTTGCTCCTCTGTACGAGAACTCGAAGGGTCATTGGAACAGGTACGCCGCCAGCATTCTCCCCCGAGCATCTTCTAACACTCTGACAGGACTATCCATGGCATGGTGTATAATGCCATGAAATTGTTCATGGAAGTCAACCCTCAGCTTTTCGATGACTGCTCACATGACTATGCCGAATCCCAGAACAATGCGGGTCAAAGGAAACAGAGCAGGCAGGACCGCTGGGACAAGCTTGCTCAGCTTGCCGAAGCACGCCAGAACGGGACTGCCCCGCCGCTCGACTCGGATCCGCTCAGCCAAGGACGTTTGGAGAACCTACGGCTGCAGGATGATGGGGCTGCGAGAGACAGGCGGCCGAAGGAGTACGAGCGGCAAAGCAGCCAGACTTCGGTACGTTGATTCTTAAGTCCTTAGAACTCAGGATGAGCATTCTCTGTGGCCGAATCGATGTACTTTTAATTCTATCCCTAGACTTCTAGGTTGTTTTTTTGTTGAAGATTTGCATTCTCGGTTCAGGTGGATCTGACTCGTTTGTGCTTGCTTATTGCAGCGTCGACATCATGTCGCTCATGGCGGCCATCACGCTCACACCACGGGACGGCGAGCATCTGTTGGTCGACCTCGCAGCAACAGTCAATCCAGCGGCGGCGCAACATCGTCGCGAAATGGAGCGCCTCTCGTCCGTACAAAATCCGGCGAAAAACCTGGTAAAGCAGTCACGAAAGTCGTCTCGAATTAGCGTCATGGCGAGCAATATATTATCTCTATTCTGAACCTTTGCTTTTCCGTTCTTCGAAGTCAGGGTATTGTTGTCACAATCCCTGCCGGTTCTGCTATTGCGTTGATTGATAGATTTCTCTAAAAGCGCGTTGTTCCTTCGATGGGCTGCCAGACAGATTTTCTTTACAGTCTGCTGTTGGTACTTTGGGAATATAGAAGCGCTCAACAATGTGAATAATCCAAACACTACAATACTTCGATCATCCCAATTCTGGCAAGCCACATACGTCGCCTCTCACAGATTGCCTACTCGGTTCGGCAACCTTGGCACTCCGGCTGCGATCCCCCTTTAACGAGATGGTAGGGCTACCAGGTTATGAGCCTTGGACGAGGTACCTGCTGCGCGCATGTGAATGTTGTTTACTGTCACGAGCAAATATATATGTTTATATCTACGTCATTGTGTACAGAGTCGAATGTGACCGAGTACACATGAATATTTCCTCGACCGCCGCATGCAGCTGCATCCCCGCTGAGTCAGCGGTGTCGCAAACACAAAGAATGATACAGTGTGACGCTCAACGCTGGAGAAATGTAATAGAGTTCGGCCAATAAAATAATAGCAATTGCCTCGGCCAGCAAATCGCAATTTGTGCGGCTCGATCTGAGCAGCGGCGGCGCGTTCGGCAAGCGCGGAGGTGCAAGACGTTCATCTCCGACCTCCTTTTGGCTGGTTGCGAAAAACATTGGCGCTTGACCAACAAAAGCCCTGCTGAGCCACTTCTTTCTCACGTCGTCGAGGTGTCCGTCTCTTCTTCTTCTCACTTCTCCTCCGTCGTTCCTTTGGCTCAACCCGCCACCGTCTTGCTACGCGTCTGCTAGTCAATAGCAGTCTCTCCTCCGCATACACTTACGCGGAGTGCATAGACCCCATCCGTCCACGTCGACTTCAGTACACAGCACATAATGGGTCTCGATTGGCTCGAGGTCGGCGTTCCTACGCTCGACCGACCCTTCGGTGTCGCTTTGTGGCCTATCTTCGAGAAGGCTTTTGAGCCCATCGCTGGCTACAAGCCCCAGGACTTCCGCTTCGTGCCCGGCGAGACGCCCCTCTCGACATTCAAGAGCTGCGCGGCATTCCTCGTCACATACTACATTGTCATCTTTGGCGGTCGCGAGCTGATGCGCGGGCGTGAGCCGTTCAAGCTCAACTTCCTGTTCAAGGTCCACAACTTTTACCTTACCGCCATCAGCGGTGTCCTTTTGGCGCTCTTCGCTGAGCAGCTGATCCCCACCGTCTTCCGTCATGGTCTCTTCTACGCCATTTGCGACCACAAGGGTGGCTGGACCGACAAGCTGGTCATTCTGTACTACGTATGCGCAATTTTCGGAATTTGCGAAGCGGAAGCTAACCACTGCAGTTGAACTACCTCACCAAGTTCCTCGAGCTGATCGACACTTGCTTCCTTTTCCTCAAGAAGAAGCCTCTGAGTACGGAACACCTACAATGTGGAAAGCGCAATAGCTAACATTTGCAGCCTTCCTCCACACCTATCACCACGGCGCGACTGCCATGCTTTGTTACACTCAGCTCATTGGTCACACTCCTGTCTCCTGGCCCGTCATCACCCTGAACTTGGCTGTTCACGTTGTCATGTACTGGTACTACTTCCAGAGTGCGCGTGGCATCCGCATCTGGTGGAAGAAGTACATCACAGTCGGCCAGATCACCCAGTTCGTCCTGGATCTCGGTATGCTTCTCTACCTCCCAATTGTGAATTCGAGGCTAATCTTACTCAGGCTTCATCTACTTCGCCTCGTGGACCTACTTCACCAGCACCTACTTCCCCCACCTCCCTAACATGGGCAAGTGTGCTGGTGAGGAGTTTGCCGCCATCTCAGGCATGATCATCATCACCTCGTACCTCTTCCTCTTCATCGGTTTCTATTTGGCTACATACAAGAAGCCCGTCCCCAAGGGCCGCCGTAGGGCTACCAGCGCCTTGGTTGAGATGAAGGACGAGACCGTCCCTACGGTTGGTGAGGCTCGCAGGCGTCTCTCCACCTCCCGTCCCACCAACATCCTG
This sequence comes from Didymellaceae sp. YAFEF048, assembly GCA_032595095.1. Classification (NCBI taxonomy): domain Eukaryota; kingdom Fungi; phylum Ascomycota; class Dothideomycetes; order Pleosporales; family Didymellaceae; species Didymellaceae sp. YAFEF048. The sequence continues at coordinate 632,974 of JAVISA010000017.1, read as the reverse complement.
TCTAATGGTGCTGCCACAGGTGCTTCGCCCAGCGGAACACCCAACGGTCGTACTACCAGGAGCCGCAAGGCCTAAACTCGCATCAAGGCACGAGGCCCACGATCGAACTGACGGGCCGGAATGAGCATTTTCGTGCTCAATACCCACCACGCGCAACGCCTAGTGGTTGGGAATAGTTGTAGAGGGTGATGGACGCCCCTCTCAAGCCACAGAGGAAGCACTTGCAGCTAAAGGTCTCAACAGCGGCTATGCACGCTTCGCCAGCCGTGCTCCCTATTTCTTCGTTCTTTGGCACAACGCAGTCTAGAAAGCTGCAGTTTCATATTACATTGTAATTGTTACGGTGTGGGGTTGCTCCCTTGATGGCACCTCCTGTCACGAAAAGTCGCAACGAGAGTTGCATGCATGTAGAATTACAGCTGAACGGGTTACGATGGTCATACCTTGAGGTTTTGATACATGTAGAATAGACGGATGAAGCGTAATGCATAATCAGAAAGATTACGAAATCGACCGCGGACAAAAGACTGCTGGTGTTGTGTTATGCCTACTGCTAAGTGAGCTAGTGTATTCATCGTGCTGAATTTCTGCGTGTGCTGACCACTGGCAACAACATCCAACATCCATTGTACGCTGTGTGCCTCCATGATACCCTGTATTGCAAGAAAGAGGACCCACACAGCTTTGCAAGCAGATCACGTAATTTCTAAGCAGGGGCATCCTCTTCATGTACGATAGACACGATGAACGTGACTGCCCGTAAGGCATCCAGCAGTCCAATGCACAGTATCACAACAACAGCAACAACAGCAACAACAGCAACAACAGCAACAACAGCAACAACAGCAACAACAGCAACAACAGCAACAACAGCAGCAACGTAATCACAGTATCTAAAGAGGACCTATATGGGTTCACTCAGATGCCTCAGAAGCGCAACGAAGCAATCAGAACACGGAGTTCTCTTAGGCGCGATGGGCTAAAGTGAAAGAGGCAAAGCGGCGAGCGCGCGCAATACGACAGCCAATCAGAACGCTGCTTGGCGAGTTCCGGGTCAGAGCGACTCCCGCTGCGAAAGCATCTCAGTGTCGAGCTCCAGTTCTGAGTTCGCGATTCACACGACACCCTCACGCGGGACGCGTTCACCAACCCACCACGGCCTCTCCTTTCCCGTTTACGATAATCATGACCCGATAGCTATCGACGACCTCTAATTCGACATCAACAATAAATAAAATCGACACTTGCCCGCCGTCAAGTGCAGCAAGCCAGGCGCAAACCGAGCGAACCCTTCCAACCAATGCAGTTCTCGTGAGCTACTCTCCTGCGACGAGACAGCTGGACGGAAATAGGCGGTATTGGCCTGGCAGAAGGCTTCTGCAAGCTGAATTCGTAGCTCCGCGCTGCGCACACCTTCGCCATGGCAACGCACAACTTTGAGGCGATGGCCTCGAAGCTGGATGACCCAAGCTCTGGTATGGTAACACTGGACATGGCGCACAATAGTTACACACAAGGCGCCGCTGTTGCATGCAGGATTGACTGCTGACATGGCGCAGATCTGAGGACGAAGGAGAAGCTTGTGGTCGAGATACGGGACAGCATCGAGAACTACTGTCAGGGCGCACAGTATGCGCAATTCATGAATGCGCTTGTGCCAGCATTCTTGAAGATTCTCGACGGAAACCCAGTCTTCATATCCACCTCTCCGGAACAGGTGAGAGCGCGCGGCATGCCAGCAAGTTGAGAAGCTAACATGGGAGCAGCGGATACGGAACTGCGTACTCGAAATCCTACACCGGCTTCCTATGAGCCCCGTCGATGCGATCGAGCCCCACGCGGCTAAGATTGTGGACAAGCTCATGAGCCTTGTGAAGCTCGAGAACGAGGACAATGCGGTGCTCTGCATGAAGACAATCATGGACTTACTGCGACACCAAACCAAGGTGCTACAAGACCGGGTGCAGCCTTTTCTCGATTTGATCCAGGAAATGTTCGAGACGATGGAGCAGGCAGTACACGACACATTCGACAATGCAACGACTGCTTCTACGTCGCAAGGCGTACCTTCCACACCAAGCAACCACCAATACTCGCAATCACCTCGACCAAATTCGCCTGCCACGGCCCTCACATCCGGTTCTGCTGGCGATTTGGGGCAGGAGACCCAGCAGACACGCATGTTGTTGAAGGGGATGCAATCATTCAAAGTACTTGCAGAATGTCCCATCATAGTCGTATCGCTCTTCCAGGCGTACCGCAACTGTGTGAACAAGAACGTCAAGCTCTTTGTTCCGCTGATCAAGAATGTGCTTTTGCTGCAAGCCAAGCCGCAGGAGAAGGCCCACGAGGATGCGAAGGCGCAGGGCAAGATCTTCACTGGGGTCAGCAAGGACATCCGCAACCGTGCTGCTTTCGGCGACTTCATTACGGCACAGGTCAAGACCATGAGCTTCTTGGCATACCTGCTTAGGGTATATGCGAACCAGCTCAACGACTTCCTACCGACGCTGCCTGACATCGTTGTGCGACTGCTCAAGGACTGCCCGCGCGAGAAATCTGGAGCACGCAAGGAGCTACTAGTGGCGATTCGGCACATCATCAACTTCAACTTTCGCAAGATCTTCCTCAAGAAGATTGATGAGCTGTTGGAAGAGCGGACTTTGATAGGTGACGGCCTCACTGTGTACGAGACGATGCGACCGCTTGCCTATAGTATGCTTGCAGATCTTATACACCACCTACGAGACTCGCTTTCCAAGGAGCAGATCCGGCGCACTGTTGAGGTTTACACCAAAAACTTACACGACAGCTTCCCTGGTACAAGCTTCCAGACCATGAGCGCAAAACTTCTTTTGAACATGGCCGAGTGCATCGCAAAGCTGGAGCCCAAAGAGGATGCGCGTTATTTCTTGATCATGATTCTCAACGCTATTGGCGACAAGTTTGCATCCATGAACCGACAGTATCACAACGCAGTGAAGCTTTCAGCGCAATACAGCCAGCCTTCTATCGACGCAGTGGATGAGAACCACATGGCTATACAAGACCAGCCCCCAGACTGGGATGAGATCGACATTTTTAACGCCACACCGATCAAGACGTCAAACCCTCGTGACAGAAGCTCGGATCCGATTGCTGACAACAAGTTCCTCTTCAAGAACCTGTTGCATGGTCTGAAGAATCTGTTCTATCAGCTACGTGCTTGCAATCCGCAGAAGATCAAGGAAGAGATCGACGCCGCCAACGCTTCGGCCAACTGGCATGAGGTCTCTTTCGGATACAACGCCGAAGAGGTTGAGGTCCTTATCAAGCTCTTCCGCGAGGGTGCTAAGGTCTTCCGTTACTACGGCACCGAGAAGTCTGCCGACACGCAGGGACTCTCACCGGGCGATCTTATGGGTAACCAGCACATGATGTCGAGTGGTAAGGAAGAGAAGGAGCTGCTCGAGACATTTGCTACTGTGTTTCACCACATCGATCCTGCGACTTTTCACGAAGTGTTTTCATCTGAGATACCCCATTTGTACGATATGATGTTCGATCATCCAGCATTGCTCCATGTCCCGCAGTTTCTACTCGCCTCGGAAGCAACGTCTCCTAGCTTCTCTGGAATGCTACTACAGTTCCTCATGGATCGGATAGAAGAGGTCGGCACAGCCGATGTTAAGAAGTCCTCGATCTTGCTGCGGCTGTACAAGCTATCCTTCATGGCAGTCACGCTCTTTTCACAACAGAACGAACAAGTGCTATTACCTCACGTCAGCAAGATCATCACCAAGTCGATACAACTGTCGACTACTGCCGAGGAACCGATGAACTACTTCCTCTTGCTCAGATCCTTGTTTCGAAGCATTGGTGGCGGTCGTTTTGAGCATCTGTACAAGGAGATCCTTCCTTTACTTGAGATGCTGTTGGATGTCCTCAACAACCTCTTAATCACAGCTCGCAAGCCAGCGGAGCGTGACTTGTTCGTGGAACTGTCACTCACTGTACCAGCGAGGCTGAGCAATCTGCTTCCCCACTTGAGCTATTTGATGAGACCGTTGGTCGTGGCACTCCGAGCAGGCTCGGATTTGGTCGGGCAGGGCCTGCGCACACTTGAACTTTGCGTCGACAATTTGACAGCTGACTATCTGGATCCCATCATGGCACCGGTCATTGACGAACTGATGGCAGCGTTGTGGGAACACCTCAAGCCGAATCCGTACAGTCACTTCCATGCACACACGACTATGCGCATTCTCGGCAAGCTCGGAGGGCGCAATCGAAAGTTCATCACTGGTCCTCCAGAACTCAACTATCAGCCGTACTCTGATGATGCATCGTCCATCGACATTCGATTGATTGGCTCTACAAAGGATCGCGCTTTCCCTGCAGTCATTGGTATAGAGACCGCCATCGCCAAGCTCCACGAAGTACCTAAGACACCAGCGTCCAAGAAATCCGACACATTCCACAAGCAGCAAGCTTTCAGACTTATCAGCGCCCACACCAAACTCATGATTGGATTTGACAGCTTACCAGAGGACTTTGCACAGCTCGTGAGACTTCAAGCGAATGACCTCTGCAGTCAAAAACTTGACGTTGGTGCAGATGTACTGGCCGCGCCGGATCGGGAAAAGTCGATTGCAAAGAAGACAGTCGAGCGAGAGACACTCAGGAAGCTTTTGAAGACCTGCATCTTCGCCGTCTCTATTCCAGAGCTAAAGGCCGAAGCTGAGCCTCTTCTCTTAAACATCGCCAAACACTTCACTCTGTTAGAGCTCGGGAGTCACTTTGCGTTGTCGAAGCACAAGAGCAAGCCGTTCGAGGTCCATCTTGGAGAGGGACCGGTCGTCATAGAAAGCGAAGTCATCGCTGATGCTATAGGCGACTCACTCGCCTCCGAGCATCCCGACGTGCGCGCTGCGGCCGAGCAAGTCATTTTGACAATGCGAGATGCTGCCAAAGCTATCTTTGGAAGCAGCGACAAGCTTGACAAGTTTCCATTCTTCTACGATTTGGCGAGCACGTTTTGTCATAACTGCCACGCTGATGACTGGTTTATGAAGTCTGGTGGTACTCGCGGTATCGAGATCATCATAAAGCAGTCAGGTCTCGACACTACATGGATGGTATCCCGGCACTTTGAGCTTATTCGAGCCTTGAACTTCGTCATGAAGGACATGCCGATCGATCTCGACTCCAAAACACGCGTACAGGCTGAAGGCCTCATTGAGGATCTAATTCGTCAATGTCACAAGCCAACAACAAAAGAGGACTTCGAGAAGGGCAGCAACATCACCATGAGGCTTTGTGGACAACTAGTTGGCGACCTCTCGCACATGAACAAGAACGTTCGCGACGCCACACAGAAAGCCTTCCAAGTCTTGTCCGATGTAACAGGCTTGGGCGTCCACGAACTCATTGCGCCAGTCAAGTCTCGCTTGATAGTGCCGATCTGGACGAAACCTCTGCGCGCGTTACCTTTCAGCATTCAGATCGCCTACATCGATGCGATTACTTTTTGTCTAAAGCTGAAAAACGGCATATTGGAGTTCAACGATGAATTAACTAGGTTGCTCATGGAGTCTCTGGCCTTGGCTGATGCAGAAGATGAGGGCCTTGCGAGCAAGCCCTTCGAGCAACGTAACGCCGAGCACATCATAAACCTTCGGGTTGCTTGCATCCGTCTTCTGTCCACGGCCCAAAGCTTCCCCGAGTTCAGCACAACTCCACCGAACCAGACGTTCCTACGTATCATCGCAGTGTTCTTCAAATGTCTTTACTCAAAATCGCCAGAGGTCATTGATGCTGCAAACATCGGGCTGTCGGGTGTCATCTCGGCGACGAACAAGCTTCCAAAGGATGTCCTGCAGTCGGGACTTAGGCCGATCCTAGTCAATCTGCAAGACCCCAGGAAGCTCACCATCGAGAATCTGGACGGCCTTGCACGACTCTTGAAGCTACTTACGAATTACTTCAAGGTCGAGATAGGCGCTCGGCTGCTGGATCACCTCAAGACTATTCTGGACCATAACAGCTTGCAGAAGATTTCCTTTACAATGGTAGAGCAGAACCCGAAGATGAAGATCGTTTCGGGCATCTTCAATATCTTCCATCTGCTTCCTCCGGCTGCTGTCCAGTTCCTCAAACAGATGATTGAAAAGGTCATCGAGTTCGAGGGCAATCTTAGGAGAACTCACTACAGCCCTTTCAGAGAGCCTCTGATTAAGTACCTCTGCATGTATCCAAGCGAGTCATGGGCATACTTTGCCCCGAATCTTAAGGACCAGACTCAAGGTCGTTTCTTCGCACAGTTGCTTGAGGACACAGAGGGCGGCGCTCTGCGGACGCAGGTCGCAGAGGATGTCACTGGCTTCATGCAAGCTTTCCAGTTCGAAGGGGCTGACAAAGATGTCTCTCAAGCTCAGCTCAACGCCATCCACATTGCATACGCTCTTAGTCAGTTCCAAGAGACGAGCAAGTGGCTGGTAGACAACAACGATCTTCGCAAGGGCTTGTTTGAGGCAGGTCGATCACTTGAGAAGAAGCTTCGTCTGAACCAGGTTGACTCTGAGCTCCGATTGGCGACAGAGCAGGCTGGCGACCAGATCATGTTCATCTTCACAACGTACCTCAAGCACGAGCCTGATAATTTGGACTTCTTTTTCGAGTTGATCGATAGTGTTACTTCCGAAGACTTGAAGGCTTCGCCTCAGCTTTTCGACTTCATCTACGAACAGATTATATCCCATGAATCTGTCGACTACTGGAGGACCATTATCAATCGATGCATTGATTTGTACACGTCTCGCAACTCGTCGCAGAAGACCAAGACGTTCATCTTCCACTACATCGTTAATCCAATTTTCGCGATGGACGTAAAGCGAAACTGGGATAGTCTTTTCGACCAGAACTCGCAAGGAACGAAGTTGATGGACAAGAGCATGACTGAGACTATTCATAAACGCTTGTGGCTACCGCAGTCTACAACAGACACTTCCGAGGAGACCGCACAGCTCGGAGTCGATCACTCCCGAATGGAGTTGCTTCAGCTTACGACTTTGCTGCTCAAGTATTACTCCGGCATGATCGAGGAGTTCAGAAAGGATGTTATCAAGTTTGGTTGGAACTACATCAAGCTTGAGGATATCATCAATAAGTACGCTGCATACGTCTTGGTGGCATTTTTCATTGCGGTGTATGAGACACCGAAGAAAATCGCTGCGCATACCTACCAATCACTGCTGAAGGCCCACCAAAACGAAGGCCGCAGTCTAGTCATGCAAGCTCTCGAGCTGATGGCGCCGGTGTTGCGCAAGCGTATGGGTGGTGGTGAGAGAATGCCACTCTGGATTCAACACCCTCGCAAGATCCTCTCCGAGGAAAGCTCCAACTTGCAGCAGCTCATGAGCATCTTCAATTTCATTGTACGCCATCCGGATCTCTTTTACGAGGGTCGCGAGCATCTTTCGCCTATTATCATCACAGCGCTGTCCAAGATCGCTCAGCCGCCCAACCCATCGACCGACGCAAAGAAGCTTGCTCTGAACCTGATAGGTCTCATCAGGACTTGGGAGGAGCGCACGGCTGTCGAGCCCGCGGCTGCCGGTGAGCGGGCCTCGTTGTCCCCTACAGCAGCCAAAAGGCGAGCGGATGGAAGCGTCATCCTTCCGGGCAACTCGAAAGAATTTGTTGCTTCAGCACCCACTCGCATGATGCTTGTTAAGTACCTCATCCAATTCGTTGCGTATCTGCCTGAGCGCTTTCCCGTCAACGTTCCAAAGCCGAAGGACGCTACCGTGGCTACACCGAACACACCGCAGGCTGCTGAAATTTGTCGCAAGGCTGTCCAATTGCTGCACGACCTGCTTTCGCCTCGTCTCTGGAATGATCTGGACTTGGACCTTATGCTTACTAAGAAGATCGAAGAGATTCTTCTGACTGAGATGAAGCAAGACGACAAAGCCGATGTTTTCAACACAAGAATGATCAACACTCTTCAGATTGTCAAGGTCATCGTGAATGTTAAGCCTGACGACTGGGTATTGCAACGAGTACCTATCTTTCAGAAGATCCTCGACAAGCCAATCCGTTCCGAAAATGCTGAAGTGCAGGCCAGTCTGCATGCAGTGGACGAGAACGAAGATGGGACGATGAAGTTGCAGCCAACGTTGAAGCGCATCTTGGATGTCATGCCAGACCCGGTGACGGATGAAGAAGGCAACATTGAAGAGTCAACCTCGACCGAGTTCGTCAACTTTCTAGGTGCTGTTGCAACGGAGGCGCTGTCAAATGGGTCATACATCTGCGCCATTAACGTCTTGTGGACTCTTTGCCAGAGACGACCTGAGGAGATCGACCAACACATTCCTCAAGTTATGAAGGCATTCCAAGGGAAGATGGCCAAGGACCATCTCGCCGGCCAAACCAGCACTCCAGGACCAGGAGTGCCCCCCAGCATGCGTACCGAAGGCGCCAACCCCCCGACAGACCCACGCGAGATCGAGATACAAATAGATCTGGTTCTGAAGAACATTGATATCCTTGCGGCGAGGATGAACGAGCTTGGTGAGAACCGCAGACCTTATCTGAGCGTCCTGGCGTCCTTGGTCGAGCGATCGCAAGTACACTCAGTGTGCATGAAGGTTCTTGATCTTGTTGAGAACTGGGTCTTCCATTCAAATGAGCCTGTACCAACGCTGAAGGAGAAGACGGCTGTGCTCAGCAAGATGCTGCTCTTCGAGCATCGTCAGGACACGTCCCTCCTCACTCGCTTCCTTGACCTCGTCATTCGGATCTACGAGGACCCAAAGATCACCAGAAGCGAACTCACCGTACGAATGGAGCACGCTTTTCTCATTGGCACCAGGGCACAGGACGTCGAGATGCGCAATCGATATATGGCTATATTCGATAAGAGCTTAAGTCGCACAGCTGCCAGTCGCTTGAGCTATGTCCTAGCTTCCCAAAACTGGGATACGCTGTCGGACTCGTACTGGCTGAGTCAAGTCATCCACCTGATGTTCGGCTCGGTTGAGATGAACAACTCTGCTGAGTTGCACTCAGAGGATTTCAAGCTCATGCAGCCCTCCACTCTGTTTGGTACCTACAGTAAAGATTCCAGGATTGGAGATGTCATGGTGGATGATGATCTCGAGAGCCTTATTAGCAGTCACCGACGCTTCGTCAATCAGCTTGGAGATGTGAAGATCAAAGATATCTTTGAGCCACTCGGCCACCTACAACACACTGACAACAACCTTGCGCACGACATATGGGTTGCTTTCTTCCCACTTGCTTGGACAGCCCTAACGAAAGATGACCAGAGTGATCTTGAGAAGGGTATGGTTGCGCTACTCACTAAGGACTTCCACAACCGACAACTCGACAAGCGACCCAACTGTGTGGCCACTATGCTCGATGCCATCGTTCACGCAAAGCCGAGAGTCAAGTTCCCTCCTCACATCATGAAGTATCTGGCACAGACGTATAACGCTTGGTACACTGCCGCTGTGTACATGGAAGAGTCTGCCATATCACCCGTTGTCGATGTTGAGAAACTAAGGGAGAGCAACCTCGATGCTCTCCTGGAAATTTACAGCGGCCTTCAAGAAGACGACTTGTTCTACGGTACCTGGCGCAGGCGATGCCAGTTCCTAGAAAGCAATGCCGCGCTCTCGTACGAACAGTGTGGTATCTGGGACAAGGCCCAGCAGATGTACGAAGCGGCGCAGATCAAGGCCCGAACCTCAGTGTTGCCATTCTCGACTGGAGAGTACATGTTGTGGGAAGATCACTGGGTGATTTGTGCGCAGAAGCTTCAACAGTGGGAGATTCTAAGCGACTTCGCTAAGCACGAGAACTTCAATGATCTCTATCTGGAGTCTACTTGGAGGAGTTTTGAAGCCTGGCAGAACGCAGAGACTCGCGAGCAGCTTGACACCACCATCAAGGCAGTGAGCGATGCGCCAACACCTCGTCGAGTCTTCTTCCAGACGTTTATGTCGCTGCTCAAGTTGCACGCGAAGCAAGAATCTCCGCCAGAATTCCACAGGCTTTGCGACGAGTCGATACAGCTCTCAATTCGCAAGTGGCATCAGCTCCCTCGTCGCATCACCCAAGCCCACATCCCGCTCTTGCAACACTTCCAACAGCTAGTGGAGCTCCATGACGCGAGTGTCATCTGCCAGAGCCTAGCACAGACGACGCAAGCTAATCTCGATATGAAGTCTCAGGAACTTAAGTTGCTCCTCAGCACATGGCGGGATCGACTGCCAAACTTCTGGGACGACATCAATGCCTGGCAAGATCTGGTGACTTGGCGACAGCATATCTTCCAGCTCATCAACGGGGTTTACCTCAACCTACTGCCACCGAACCAGAGCAACGCTAGTGGCAACAGCTTCGCATATCGAGGTTACCACGAGACTGCATGGATCATCAATCGCTTCGCCCATGTAGCTCGTAAGCACAACCTCCCTGAAGTATGTATCAACCAGCTGGGACGCATCTACACGCTTCCCAACATCGAAATTCAAGAAGCTTTCCTCAAGCTGCGCGAGCAAGCGAAGTGCCACTACCAGATTCGGGCGGATCTGAACAGCGGTTTGGATGTTATCAATAACACCAACCTGAACTACTTTGGTCCGCAGCAGAAGGCAGAGTTCTACACCCTTAAGGGCATGTTCTTGGCCAAGCTTGGGCAGAAGAGCGAGGCAGGAGAGGCGTTTGGCACTGCATTGTATTTCGACATCAAGCTGCCGAAGGCATGGGCGGAGTGGGGACGATACAACGACATGCTCTTCAAGGAGGAGCCGCAGAACTTGGAGCGTGCGGAGGCCGCTCTTAGCTGTTACCTCGAGGCTGCCAGCCAATTCAAGAATGCAAAGAGTCGGAAGCTACTGGGCCGAGTATTATGGCTGCTCAGTTTGGATAACCCGGAGCGCAAGTTGGCGGAGAAGTTTGAAGAGTTCAAGGGTGACACGCCAGCATGGTACTGGATTACGTACATTCCTCAGCTGCTCAACAGCCTATCGCGGCAAGAGGCGCCTATTGCAAGGTCGATTCTTGGTAAGCTGGCAAAGACATATCCTCAGGCACTCTACTGTCACCTTAGAACCACACGCGAAGATATGGTGGTACTCAAGAAGCAACATGAGCAGAAGGAAGCTAAAGAGAAGGCCGCACGTGCCGCTAAGGCAGCGCAACAGGGCAACCAGGCTTCACCGGCACCCAAGCAAGGCTCGCCCGATGCACGACCCGGTTCCAGTGGCAATCAGAATACTGCTGCCAACAGCGAGGCTAAACCCACCGTCCAAACAAGCACACCAGGCGGCACTGTCAAGACTGAGACCAACACTCAGGGCAGCCCTGCCGTCAATGGCGCGCCGACTGTCGAGGTTACGCCGCCTGCTCCGAAGAAGCCTTGGGATCACGTCGAAGAGATTAGTGCTATCCTCAAAACCGCATTCCCACTGCTCGCTCTCTCCATGGAGACAATGCTCGATCAGATCCATAAGAACTTCAAGTGTCCACCGGATGAGGATGCTTACCGCCTTATTGTGGCATTGTTGAACGATGGTCTGAGCTATGTCGGCCGACAGCCCTCTCTCTACGCGCGCGATACCAAGTTGCCGTCCTCAACTGAAGGAAACATAACACGTTTCGCTGAGTCTGTACTCCCAGCACACATCAGAAAGTCATTCGAGACAGACTTCATCAAAGACAAGCCCACGATGTTCGAGTACATTCAGAAGCTGCGTACCTGGAGAAATCGATTCGAGGAGCGCCTTGATCGCAGGAGGCTTGTGGTACCTCTCGAACAGTACACGCATCAGTTGAGCGAGTTCCGCTTCCTCAAATTTGACGACGTGGAGGTCCCTGGTCAGTACTTGTTACACCGCGACAAGAATTCCGACTTCGTACGCATCGAGCGTTTCCTCTCTGATGTCGAGCTGGTCCGTGGCGTTGGCGTTTGTCACCGCAGAATCAAGATCCGGGGTCATGATGGAAGTACACATCCATTTGCCATTCAATTCCCCACCGCTCGAAGCTCAAGGCGTGAAGAGCGCATCATTCAGCTGTTCCGTATCTTCAATGGTATCCTAGCTAAGCGCAAGGAGAGCCGCAGAAGGAATCTGCAGTTCCACTTGCCCCTCATGGTCCCTATCACACCAAGTGTGCGCCTGATCTCAGACGACCCGTCGGCCATGACACTACAGGGTATCTACGAGGACCATTGCAGGAAGAATGGTGTGAATAAGGACGAGCCAATCCTCTTCAGCATTGATAAGCTTCGAGCTCTCAATCCCGTAAGTCAACATGGGAATTTGGTCAACAGGCAGCCGCTAATATACAAACAGAAGAACTTGGACCACGCCAACAGCATTCGCCTTGAGACATTCTCTGCTGTCCAGGAGAAGTATGTGCCCAACACGATCGTCCAAGATTACTTCCGCGCAACATTCCCTACCTTTGATGACTTCTGGCTCTTCCGCCGTACCTTCTCGTACCATCTCGCGGCTCTGACCTTCATGACTTATGTCATGCACATGAACACACGATTCCCCCACAAGCTACTCATTTCGCGACAAACCGGTCGCGTCTGGGGTTCCGAGCTCATCCCTAGCATGGCAGTTGGCAAGCCCGTCCTACACAATTCGGAACCTGTACCTTTCCGCCTGACACCCAACTTGCAAGTTATGCTCGGCCCTCTCAACCTCGAAGGCATCTTCGCTCCCGCCGTCATGACAGTTGCAAGGTGTCTCATCGAGCCCGAAGGCGAGCTCGAAATGCAGCTCAGCATCTTCATGCGCGACGAGATGAACCACTGGTTCACAAGCCAGCACAAGATCAACGCTCTAACACCGGATGTTCTTAGGGAGAGTGTCCAATCCAACTCAGACTTGGTCGTCAAGCGCGCCAGCAGCATCGGAAGCCAGCCCAGCGGCGCAAACCTCCCGGCCAATCAGACCATGGTCGATCTTGTCAGCGTTGCTGTGCACCCACAGAAATTGGCTGCCACGGATCCGCTGTGGATGGCTTACTTGTAGGCGCTCTACGTTTATCTTGATTTCGAGGTTGCAGAAGGCGTTTTGGGATTTCACTTCAAAAAAAAAGGGAGGATGTTTGGGGCTGGGCTTTCCTCTACTTTTACGAGTCTTGTTTGCCGCATTGGCTGTGGGCCGGTTGGCGCGAGCTTGCTGCATATTGAGCATGGGCGTTCATGGGGTGCCTGGGTCGAGCATGCCGTCTTCGGAAATGCGGTCGATTTATTGCCTGCTTCGTTTTCTATTACAATAGATAGTCCAATTAAAACTACACATACACATAACGCTGGTTCTCCTGTGGCGGTGCGAATGTCTGCTCGACGATGTATGTTTAGGGAAGTGTCCTGAGATGCAGTGATCTTGCTGGGCAATGCCAGAAAGCTCGCTGTGTCGCCCGACTGCTCTGTGCCGGTGTATTCATGCGTGAGTAGCTGGCCACGACGGTTCTGGATAACAGTTGTACTCTGCAACACCTGCGGCACACTCCTTAGCATTACCAGTCGAAACAATCAAGTCTATGCGGGACGAGTGAAATGTTCACATTCGACTAGGTGCGTGTATGTGATTCTATGAAACATAATTGGAAAGATGTAGGTTTCGCTTTGTCTGTCACATGTATGTTGGTCGTGTGAACAACCGTATTTCCGATTGCGGGTAGGAGAGAGAAGAGGCGGGAATCCTTTTCCATCTTGTGTGCGCCGTAGTACTCATGGGAACAGTATACCTCTCGATAATACTCCCCACGGCTATCGACTGTTCGAAGTGCGCATACTGGCTGATTCCGCGGAAGTTGATGAGCCACTTGTCGTGCTTGTAGAGTTTGAAGATGTCGCTGATGATTGTGGCTGCGATGAAGTCGGTTGGACTTGTCCAGGCACCGACGCACCTGAGACCTGGAATGGCGCGAGGCGGATGGGGGTAAAGGACATTCTGTGTTTGACAACAAGCGGTATTGACTCAAGATTTGAAATTGTTGGATGCGTTCATATCTACAGAGTGATGTTTGGAGATTTTCTAGCTTTGACCTACGGTCTGGCTTCTCCTAAAACATCATAGGCATCGATTGTTTTAAAATAGACATAGTTCTCGCCGGCACTCGTTTAAAAAGCGAGATACAGCATAGATGCGTTCTCTTAGTAGGCTGTTAACATGATTTTATTCGCGAGTGTTCATCAAAAGACGTCAGAACGTGTCTGCCTTGTACGCAGTGTCCAGACAGACCTAACTTTAGCTGTCCGGTGTCGCTTTCTTCGCGAACAACGGTTCGTGATTTGGCGAGGCAATGTCAGCATCTCAAACTAGCCAGCTCGGGACAAGGTAGCATCGACAACAGCAATATTGTCGGTGGAATCTTGAGTAGATTGTATATCTATATTCATCCATATCTCTTTTTTTTTTTTTACACACAGACTCCACAAGTGATTCCGTGCGGCGCAAATACCCGCAGGCAGCTCTTGATACGAAGCCAGCGTTTGACTTGCTCTGAGCGGTGTGATGTGCAATTCCTTGCGTGCATTGTGCAAGGCTCAGTCCGCGAGTTTGTGATGCGCCCGAAACGTTGACCGGCTTGCAGCTGTCGTTAGTGATGAACCCCTGGGCGGTAGGTATGACAACAGCAGTAAGCACGCGAAGCCTGATACAGAATCCTTCGGATCGCGGGACGTTCGCGACCCGACACAGCCACTGTTGTGCAGACCAGTGGTCAGGGGAAACTTGAAGCAAGGGTTGTCGTTCTGTTATCTTCAATATGTCCTTTTTCCTTCTCAACGTAGTTTTTAGCCGAAGAGGAGAACCTGCGTATACGATCTAGGTGCTAACACCCTGAGAGCAGCTCCAGAGCAGAAGAAGAATAATAACGCCAAGGAACTTGAGCATCACCTGTCAGATTCGGGAGCTAGCGAGCAGGTAATAAGACGTGGATCTGAAAAAAAGACTCAACTCCATTAATTTGCGCCCTTCTCTTCGAAGGATCGTCACCATGATATGCGCTGATATGAGTACAGATGAGTCGAATTGATGGCGGCTCAACGTCCGCCTACAAAAGCCCGAAGCGCAAGTCCCGCCTCAAGTTGCCGAGCGCTAGATAGTAAACTTTTGCCAAGTCTCGGGCCTGATGAAACTTCAGTGCAAGCTCTCGGGGTGCTCAAAGCGCAAACGGCAAAAAGCACAGCGAAGCGACACGAAAAGGTGGAGGATTGCGATTCTGGAATATGCGCGTTGCTTGCATTGCTCCACCTCTTGTGCTTCAAGATTGCCGAAGAGAAAGCAGGGGCAAATGACAACGACGCCTGAGTCGGGCCGCCTCGAGTTCTTGGTGGCGGCGACTTTTGCCTGACTCGGGAAGATCACGTTTTGACAAAGCCGATGTGGGTCAGCGTGGGTACAAGCATCCAACATCAGCCTTACACGTGCGGAAGGGCGACTGTTCCTTCCAGAAAAGGCTGCCGTTCATTGCGTGGCTGACGAAGCTGCACCGTGAGACAGATTCAATGTTTCGTGCCGCAAGCATGTAACAACGCGGCCGTTTCTACACAACCTTACAGACCTCAGTACGAGTCGACGTCACGATTCGCTTGCTGAATTGCACTTCCTCGGGAAGCAGCCGCTAGAGCCAGGGTCTTGGGTATGCTGCATCGCGTATTCGGCGTGTCCCTGTGTTCATTATGAGTCGATCACCGCCCTTTCTTCTTCGAGTGTCCGTCCGAAGCTGTCCGCTGAGGAATTGACAGGCTCCACCCCACAGGGTAGTGTGAAAGTGCAACATTGCTTCTTATTTGACTAGCCGCAGGAACGGCATCTTAATATGTCGTTTTAGCCATCTTGAGTCGTCGCGGGCCCCACAAAATTCCTCTTGAGCCTGCGCGGAGATAAGACCCATCGGTGCCCATCCCTCCCCAATTTTTTGTTTAAACAACAGTCGTCCCCCGGGCCAGTTGTTGCCCCTCTTGTTGTCCCCTTACTTCCTATATACGTTCCTTAATACTTTTTTGTAATTGACGCACCGCAGCGTGGAAGTGTTGTCCCCTGCAAATACCTTCTTGGTTATAGTGGCAAGGTGCGCCCTGCGTAAGCACCATGGAGAACTCCAACGTGCCACTGAACCACTCCACGGCCCGCGAGGAAACCGAGGGCAAGACATATGAGGCCATTCACCCAGATAGCTATCACATCAAGCATGATGACGATTCAACAAACGATGACACCGCACGTAATTCCCAGTACACCAGCGAAAAGGGCGCGACCGAAGAGGTCAAGGGCGGCATTGCGGTTCAGCGTGCCGAGGCTGAATTCGCTCAACTCTCCAAGGAATTGTCACGCACAAGTCAGATCTCCCGCCGCATGAGTCGTGTCCAGAGTCACCACAGCAACAAGAACAAGACAATCACCGATATTGAGAAGGGTGGCGACGGCTCCAGCATTTCATCGGAAGAGCCCTTCGATCTCGAAAAGACTTTGCGTGGAAACCGTGATGAGGAAGAGGCTGCCGGAATCAAGTCGAAACGCATTGGTGTCGCTTGGGACGGTCTGACTGTCAGCGGTATTGGTGGTGTGAAGAACTATGTCAAGGTAAGCTGTCAGCACTTTAAACCACGCGCCGAACCGTGACAGCTGACATTCGGTTAGACTTTCCCTGATGCTTTCGTGTCTTTCTTCAATGTGTTTGCGACTGCACAGAGTATCCTTGGCCTTGGAAAGAAAGGCAAGGAATTTGACATCTTGAAGGATTTCAAGGGTGTATTGAAGAGCGGAGAGATGTGTCTGGTTCTTGGTCGCCCGGGCAGTGGTTGTACTACGTTCTTGAAAGTGATCAGCAACCAGCGATTTGGTTACACTAACATTGATGGAGACGTTCGTTACGGTCCCTTCGATGCTGATTTCTTCGAGAAGCGGTATCGTGGTGAAGCCGTTTACTGCGAGGAGGATGAGAATCACCATCCTACACTGACTGTCGGACAAACCCTCGATTTTGCTCTGGAGACGAAAGTTCCTGGCAAGCGTCCAGCCGGATTGTCGCGCCAGGCATTCAAGGACAAGGTCATCGACATGATGCTGAAGATGTTCAACATTGAACACACCAGGAACACAATCGTTGGTAACCCATTTGTCCGTGGTGTATCTGGTGGTGAGCGCAAGCGTGTCTCCATTGCAGAGACTATGATTACCGGTGCTTCCCTCATGTCATGGGACAACTCGACTCGAGGACTGGACGCCTCCACGGCCGTTGACTATGCACGCTCTCTCCGCACGCTCACGAACATCTACAAGACCACCACCTTTGTCTCGCTTTACCAGGCTTCTGAGAACATCTACAAGTGTTTCGACAAGGTCCTGGTCATCGACAGTGGTCGCCAGGTCTACTTCGGTCCCGCAGACGAGGCGCGTGCTTACTTCGAAGGCCTCGGCTTCCTCGAGAAGCCTCGCCAGACCACTCCCGATTACCTGACCGGATGTACCGATGAGTTTGAACGCGAGTTCCAGCCCGGCCGTGATGCGACAAATACCCCTTCTACACCAGATCAATTGGCTGAAGCTTTCAACAAATCGGAGACCGCCGCTCGCCTCGCAACCGAGATGACCGAGTACAAGGCTGCCATGGAGGAGGAGAAGCACGTTTACGATGATTTCCAGACCGCCGTCAAGGAGGGCAAGCGCCACGCGTCAAAGAAGTCGGTCTACTCTATTCCCTTCCACCTCCAGGTTTGGGCTTTGGCTAAGCGCCAGTTCTTGCTCAAGTGGCAGGACAAGTTCTCTCTTGTCGTTTCTTGGTTCACCTCTCTCGTCATCGCCATCATCGTCGGTACTGTGTGGCTCAATCTTCCGGATACTTCTGCTGGCGCCTTCACTCGTGGTGGTGTTTTGTTCATTGCTCTTTTGTTCAACGCTTTCCAGGCCTTCTCCGAACTCGCCAGTACCATGTTGGGTCGTCCGATCATCAACAAACATCGAGCGTTTACTTTCCATCGACCTTCAGCATTGTGGATAGCCCAGATTGGAGTCGACGTCATCTTCGCCGCTGCTCAGATCTTGGTCTTTTCCATCATTGTATACTTCATGACCGGTCTTGCAAGGGATGCCGGTGCTTTCTTCACCTTCTTCCTCATGATCGTCACTGGATATCTCGCCATGACCTTGTTCTTCCGAACAGTTGGTTGTCTTTGTCCCGACTTCGATGTGGCCATCCGTCTTGCTGCTACAATTATCACCTTGTTCGTCCTGACATCTGGATATCTGATCCAGTGGCAGAGCGAGCAGGTTTGGCTACGATGGATATTCTACATCAACGCGCTTGGTCTCGGGTTCGCAGCTTTGATGCTGAATGAGTTCTCGCGAGTTGACCTGACTTGCGCCGATGCTTCGCTCGTTCCTTCTGGTCCTGGCTACACCGATATCAATGCTCAAGTCTGCACGCTCCCTGGCTCTGTTGCTGGTTCTACCATCGTACGCGGTCGTGACTATGTTTCACAATCGTTCTCGTGGGACGTGGGCAACCTCTGGATGTACTGGGGTATCTGCGTTGCTTTGATTATTGGTTTCCTCCTTGCCAACGCCTTCCTCGGAGAGTTTGTGAAATGGGGTGCTGGAGGTCGTACCGTTACTTTCTTCGTCAAGGAAGACAAGGAGCTTGAGCAGCTCAACGCTAAGCTTCGCGAGAAGAAGGACAGGCGCAACCGCAAGGAGGCAGGTGCAGACGACAGCTCTGAGCTCAATATCACCTCGAAGGCAGTGTTGACCTGGGAGGATCTCACATACGACGTTCCAGTTCCCTCTGGAGAGCTGCGTTTGCTCAAGAATATCTTCGGTTACGTTCGTCCCGGCCAGCTTACAGCTCTCATGGGTGCATCGGGTGCCGGAAAGACTACACTTCTCGATGTGCTTGCCAACCGAAAGAACATTGGTGTTATTGGAGGCGACAAATTGATTGACGGCAAGGTTCCCGGTGCTTCCTTCCAGCGTGGAACTGCCTACGCTGAACAACTCGACGTTCATGAGCCTGCTGCCACCGTGCGGGAGGCCCTCCGCTTCTCCGCCGACCTCCGCCAGCCTTTCGAGACCCCTCAAGCTGAAAAGTACGCCTACGTGGAGGAAGTCATTGCGCTCTTGGAAATGGAAGACATGGCCGATGCCATCATTGGAGATCCTGAGACGGGTCTTGCTGTTGAGCAGCGTAAGCGTGTCACAATTGGTGTCGAACTTGCCGCCAAGCCCGAACTACTCCTCTTCCTCGACGAACCTACCTCCGGTCTCGACTCTCAGAGTGCGTTTAACATCGTTCGTTTCCTTCGTAAATTGGCCGCAGCTGGACAAGCTATTCTGTGCACAATTCACCAGCCGAACTCAGCTCTCTTCGAAAACTTCGATCGTCTCCTCCTGCTCCAGCGCGGTGGACAGTGTGTCTACTTCGGTGATATTGGCAAGGACGCCCACGTTCTTCTCGATTACTTCCATCGCCATGGCGCTGACTGCCCATCTGACGCTAATCCCGCCGAGTGGATGCTTGATGCAGTAGGCGCCGGTTCCGCACCACGCATCGGCGACAAGGACTGGGCCGACGTCTGGACCGATTCAGAAGAATTCGCACAAGTCAAGCGTGAAATTGTTACCATGAAAGAGCAGCGTGTTGCCGAGGTTGGCTCTGCTGAACCGGTTGAGCAGAAGGAGTACGCCACCCCCATGATGTACCAGATCAAGCTGGTCAACAGGCGTATGAACCTCTCCTTCTGGCGCACACCGAACTACGGCTTTACTCGTCTCTTCAATCACGTAATCATCGCTCTATTGACTGGTTTGATGTATCTGCAGCTTGACGATTCTCGCGCGTCGCTCCAGTACCGCATCTTCATCATTTTCCAGGTAACCGTTTTGCCTGCGCTCATCCTCGCGCAGGTTGAGCCCAAGTACGCCATCTCGCGAATGATCTCCTTCCGCGAGCAGATGTCCAAGGCTTACAAGACTTTCCCCTTCGCTCTCTCCATGGTTATCGCCGAAATGCCATACAGCATTCTCTGCGCGGTCGCTTTCTTTCTGCCCCTCTACTACATCCCTGGTCTCAACCCCTCCTCCTCCCGCGCCGGATACCAGTTCTTCATCGTGCTGATCACCGAGATCTTCTCCGTTACCCTTGGTCAGGCCATCGCCGCGCTCACACCATCGCCGTTCATCGCCGCCTACGTCAACCCCTTCATCATCATCATCTTCGCCCTCTTCTGCGGTGTCACCATCCCCAAGCCCCAGATCCCCAAGTTCTGGCGCGTCTGGCTGTACGAACTCAACCCGTTCACGCGCCTCATTGGTGGTATGGTCGTCACCGAACTCCACAACCTGCCCGTGACCTGCACAGCAGGCGAATTCAACCAGTTCCGTGCCCCCGATGGCCAGACCTGCGGAGAGTACATGCGCGATTTCTTCGCCAATGGCGCTCCAGGATACCTGCTCGACGAGGGTGCCAACCTGTGCAATTACTGCGCGTACAAGGTTGGTGACGAGTTTTACAAGCCGCTTGGTTACTCGTTCGAGAACAGGTGGAGAGATTTGGGCATCTTCCTTGCTTTCATCTTCAGCAACCTTGCTATTTTGTTTGTTGCTGCCCGCTTCTTGAACTTCAACCGCCGTTAAGATTTCCTTGCGGGGTGGGGGCGGATGTGTAAAAGCGTTTTTTGGCATATGTAGACACGTAGATCTCCATTGGGCGGTGTTCATTCAATCGTAGACTTTGTAGGAAAGTCAAATGCAATACTAGCACATAATACTCATTTTTAGATTGGACTACTTTTGACGTCTACACTACTTTTTTCTTGTGGCAGAGGTCTGCGCTGGAAATCACTGGAAGCCTCCAACCTTTAGTGTGCTACAAAACCCAAAAATTTGAGTCTGGTCAAGGTGAGCTCAACGTGCAACGAGAGAGTCAGCCTTGTATCCTGTGTCGTGTATACTCACACCTAGTGATATACACATCGAACATCGATGCCCAGGCCACTACGGCATTCAGATGCCTGAGTGCGCACTTCCCACACGTCGCTCCGGTTTTGATAACAATACTCAAGCCTGTCCAACATCGGGCTCAGCCACCACTTCGCTCTGATAGCCTCGACCGTCTTGCTCCGCCCATCTGACTGTCAACATGTCTTGAGCATGGCGCATCTGTCTCAGTCGCGACAACCGTGTCTTGCTTCAGGGGGAGACTGGTGCTGCTCCCGCGACCTCCAACCCATAAGAGATATAAGACTACATGATCGTGTGGAAATGCATGCTACGACTACCTCGGCAGGGTACTGAAGGCGACACAGACAAGTCATCACTGTCCGTGAATTTCTCCCGGTGAATGAGAAAGGAAGTCCGCGCACTGTTAGTGGACAGTCCGCATTCACTTTCACAGCTACAAGCAGAAGTGCCAACACATTGGCCTAAGCGCTTCATGAACTCGGCGTTACCACTCTCCCCAACGGCACCATTTCGTGCCTGGATCGATCAACACTCCACACGCACTCACGCACACCATGCAGCACAAAACCCAACACCCCCAGCCGCCGCCACCGTCTCACCACCTACAAGCGCGCCCACCGCTCTCTTCGACGCAAACATGCTTTGCCCTCTTTATTGCTTTAGTGATCGCAGCAGCGGCATCATGGACCCTCCTCGTCTGCCTAATTCACTGGCGAGGCCACACAACAGGCATGTCCCGTCAACATCGACGTCCAAGTCCAAGCTCACCCACAACGCCCCCCCATCGCTGGACAGATCCACTGCACCTGACTCCATACACTCGCGGGCGAGGAAAGGAGTACACTGATTTCCGCACAGCCAATGTCGAGCTTGACTCCCAAGCTCTGGTATCGGCACGCGACCTGCCTTTACAGACACGCGATGCTGCCTCCCCACTGAATCCGTTCCTTGTGGTGCCTGGCCAGGCTCTCGGCGCTCGGGGAAGTATTCTGGATAGACAGCGTGGGGAGCAGGAGTGGGTGCAGCGCCATTATGCGTTTTTCGGAGACAGAGAAGGAGAGAACGCGATGGGCTCGATATTTGCGCCAAAGCGACGGCGCGCGGCTCATGCTTGGTCTAGGTATGAGGAGGTGAGCGTTGGGATCGAAGCGCAGGAGGCACAGGGAAGAGGGGCAGTGAGTGCGAATGATACTTTGAGTGAGATGAGCAAGTATGATGGGGAGGGTATGAGTTGGGTAGATGTGGGTCTTGCGGCGGTTGACGGAGCGGTGGAAAAGGTTGCTGCTGGGATTGTGAGATGGGCTGATGATGGGGGCAGGGATGAGGAGTTGGTGTTGCCACTTGCGAGGGGAAGGAGCGACTGAAAAGGGGAGTAGCGCCTTGTGTAGAGTAGTTGTATTTTCAAGTTGTCTACTACCTCCCCGCCAGGTTGTTCATGACTATTGTGTACACGTGCGTGCCCTTGTTCCTAGCATTGCTTCGCTTCTGTGCCATGGTATTGTCGTGCCGCTGCGTCTGAGTGGTCTCCGCGTGGCGCCTGTTCGTGGCGTGCCGTGCTCGTATAGCTCGTTGTTATTGTCGGTGCGCAACCTTTAGACGTACTGGCTGAGCCACCTGATACCCTCTCCGTAACCTACAATCGGTCAGTGTCCAGCTCCACCATCTAGATCCGGGTATGCACTCACCTTGCCTCATGACAACACTGCACATGAAGACCTCGATGGGCCTGATGCCCTCAAGCGGCACCTTACCCTTGCCTGTTGTCTGGTACAGACCGAGCTCAGCCCTCAGCTGATCCTCGGAGATGGCCTCGGGATGGTCGATCTTGTTTCCAAGGACGAGGAAGGGGGTGTTGGCAAGGGGCTCCATGGCCAGGAGCGCATCGAGCTCGGCCTTGGACTCAGCAAGACGCTCATGGTCCTTGGCATCGACAAGGAAGACAATGCCGCTGACCTCGGGGAAGTAGTCGCGCCATAAGCGGCGGGCTTGTGCGTGGCCTCCGAGATCGAAGGTTGTGAACTTGACGTTACCGATGGAGAGCTCCTCGGAAGCTGCGTTGCGTTAGATTATTAAGCGCTGAGGCTCGACGAAAGGCTTACTGGGGTGGAGAGCTGCGTGGCTGTTAGCTGAGATCACAGAAGGGAGGGGCGGTCAACGGACTTGGTTGCAGGACGGCTACACGGTCGTTCTTGAGCATATGCAAGAGGGTTGTCTTTCCGGCATTATCGAGACCGAGGAACAGCAGCTTTGCGTGCTTGTTGGCGAGGCCGAGCGAGGCCAGAAGGTCGAAGACTGTATGCGGATATCAGCGTCGTGTGCTATTGACATGTTGCGCCGCCGCCCATGCATGGGTTACGTGGAGCTTGGGAACACATACACCTGCGTATGATTAGCTTCGCAGCGCCCAAAGTTGATGCAGTGATAGCCTACCAGTTGACAATCCACATGTTGCTAAAATCTCGAGATTACTGTCGTTCAGGGTGTGTGCACTGCGGCGATCTTCAACGTAAATCTGTCGGAGGTTCTGGAGCCCATGAACGCTAAGCGCATCCAGGGTTCTTGGCGGTTCATGATCACATGTGAGTGGCCAACACCAGTGCATGGAAATCGAAAGGACAGAACTCAATGAATCTCAGCAAACACGACTTTTAGTATTCGTTACAAGTATGGTATCATTCGAAAACTTCACCCAACGCCATAACGCTTAGCGACCTAGGCCTGGTACCCTGCCTCACATATTCACATCTGTTTCCAAGATGACCTGTGCAGCCGCCGAAAGCTTGTTGACGATGATTTGGTCAGCAATCATGTCCCCGACCTTTTCGTTCAGTCGTTCTCTCAGTCCTTCCATGTCCGCAACGCCGTTGGTCATTGTTGTTGACGTCATGTTCCCCAGCGCTTTGATCGACTCTGTAAGGACGGCAAGCACTCGCTCAGCATCCTTCTTCTTCCCCTCGTCTGCCAACGCACTTTTCAGTACATCGTCGTTGTACATCTTCAGGTTGGGCAAAACCAGCATCTTCGTGCCTTCATTGCCAGTAATCATCAGCAGCGCAAGCAGAGCTCCGTAATGTGTGCCCAGCGGCTTGCCAATATCCATAAGTTGTCTGAGGCAGGTCCTCGCAATCCTCGACTTGAGCCCTTGATTAGATGATCCGTACTTCTGACAGATTCGACTGAGGATGGACGCAGCCAACTGGCGTAACCTGAAGTGATCTGGACCACTCGACTGGCCATTTGCACCGGTACCGTTGAGCGTTTCTGACGAAGCACTCGAAGACGTTGCTTGTGTAGTTGGACCTAGGTGCTTGCCTGTACAGCATGTCAAGACAGGCGGCACCATATAGGCCACATAGGGGTCCAGATAGATAGCTTGATTGTCCAACAGGGCGCTCGTTGCTTGCATCATCTGCTGCAGGACGAAGAGATTCTTCACATTATGTGTAACCTTCTCGGCGATGAAAGTCAGCAAATAGGTTGTTAGCTGGTGGATACCAGGCTCGGTGCGAATTGCGGCAAGGGCTGCATTTTGCCATTCGATATTCGTTTCGTCGATGAGTGCACCGGAAAGCTTTGCAAACAGCTCTTGCGATTCCTTGGAAAGCACGTGCTTCACCAGTGGCTTGACGTTGACATTGTCCAGCCCGTTAGCAGCTGCAAGGTGTGGGTTTGCGTTCGTTCCTTTAGGCAACAAGTCGCCTTGATTGATGGCGGTTGGGTTCTGAGGTATCGATGGTTGCACGCCTTCCACAGCGAGCCAGTGAGCTGGAACATGTTAGTTATAGACGTTTCATGTATGCGCGCCCTCAATGAAGTGTGGTAACATGCCTGTAAATGTGATCTCTCGTGGCACCTTGGGCAGCGGCGCATTGATCAACTTCTCAAAGTCCACCTCCTCATCCTCGACATAGTACAACGGCTGTCCAGGGCCCAAGGATGCCTCGCCAAAACGCAGCGGACGCGTCGACTCATATCCATATAGAGGTTCCACATTCAACACCTTCAGCGCGTTGGACACGTCCTGTGTGCTCAATGTTGTTCGTTTGCCGTGTCGCATGAACTTCAGCGCTTCCTCCAGTACCTGCGCAAGCCGGAAGTCGACGTCGCGCGCTAGCTCTTCGACGACGTTGTCGGCGAGTGAGGCGATGCCCACTGATTCGGCGACATCTCGTACGTTGTCCGGGTTCCAGACGGAGGACATTTTGGGCAGGGCAGTGCTGGTGCTGTGTTGTCAAAGTCGGGGCGTTTCGATCGCGGTCGTGTTGCGTCGAAAATCCGAGGGCGAGTGTTTGAGCCGATGGAAGGCACAATAGCGTGTCACCGAGCGGGTGACGCAGGTCTGGAGGTTGTGACAGCCAGCCCTATGAGCAAGTGAAGCACATCCCGGACGCGCGCATGCAACACAAGATGGCCAATTTCGGAGACGATCGTTCGGATCCGACGATCAATACACTCGTAGCAAGACGCGTCGTATCTAAGGTAGAGCGTTGGAGGTGGTGAATTAGAACCGCCGTTTACTGCTGTGGCTGCTTGAGCGGAAGTCGCGATTGCGTGAAGCTTGGCGCGTCCGCTCCGCCCACGGAGGCTGATCCTCTGCCCTTTGACCATCACCTGCGTCACGAGCATCACTAGTCTACATCTCTTGTCTAAAGGCTAAGGGTAGGGACTACTTTCACCGATTTCTTCACCGATAATCGTGGTTTGTGCACCAGAGCTGCAACCATCCATCTTAATAATTTCTTTGCTTGTGCCCGCCCCTACACGTGTGATGGGATACCTCTTGTGGTCTAGTGTTTGCTTCACTCAGACCGGAGGCAAACATTGCCTTACTGTAAAGTCAATGCCATGAGCCTCTCGACCAATGAAATCGGCCTCCCTCGCTTGCTCAGTCGCGGTCGCTCGCAGCCATACGCGTAGCCTGGGAAGCTACGCAGTCGAGCAGCGCTTTCGACTGGTCCCAGCATACCAGACCGCCACTTTCAAACTTTCCTCACGAGAAGACCAGTCAACTCACAGCTCTAGACGGCTACGGCAGCTCATCCCCAACGAATAAGGTAGTTGCGTGCTTCTTCATCCCTGTATGTTGTGGTTACACGCATACTTTATAGTACTCTCATACAGTACCTACCCGCAGCCACGTTTCTCTCTGTTGCTGGAAATGCCAATCTTACTGCCATGTCAGGTACATAGGAAGACGGGGAAGGGCTGTAACTCCCGATTGTACACCCTTCCTGCCAAACAGGTATCTCATTCCAGTCTATGTCTCCTCACCTAGCTTTGTCTGACACCACCCGTCTTCCCGTACGGGCCGTTGCAATCGTAATTGTCATCTTTGCCTCTGCCAGCTAGGCGGATCCCCTGTCGACTGGCTTACCAGCTCCTATAAAGGACTATTTAACAGCCAGCCACGGCGTTGATCCTGAATGCACACGACATTCTCTATTTCTACAGCTGAACCAGAAGTTCTGTACTTGTAGATACTTCCTTCGGCACATCTCACGCAGCCCTTCCGCAAGGAAACATTCTTGATTATCTGAACAAGAGTCGCTATGGCTGGACCAACAGGCAGCAGGATTATGCAACTTCGCCAGCTCCACAACGTCAATGGACTCGCCATCGACGCGTCTGCCACAGTTTGTAACAGATCCAGAGACGAACCACCATCTCCACCACCTCAACCACCTCCAAGTCCGGCAGGTTGGCACCGTCTCGTCTCGGTACGTTGCGTTCCTGTTGATGCCTACCAATGCTGACCCCACGCCAAGGTCGACGCCCTTGCATCGTTAGACATCTGAAGTCTGGGGTACATGACAGAAATGCGGGTAAGAACACCGCGCTATGATCACGCTCGTCTACTGATTAGAACAGACCGAAGCTGTACAGTATCGCCATGGTTACTCATTCGCACCTGGCATCGTCGTTTTGTCGCATCCTGCTACTGCAATCTGGGCTTGGTACATGTATCAGAAATCAGAATTGGTCTTAGCCTGGTGCAACATTTGATTGTAGCCAGCGGGTGTTGCTGTTGTACAGCATGCTTCTCGTTGGACTTCTCGGAATCGTTGTGGAGTTCAGACTACTGCATGGTCCTCACCGCATCTCGTATGGCACTATTTTCGCTTCTTCTCTTGCGCGATAGCGCCTTGCATCTTCTATTATATCCCTGGCAGATATTGCCACGCGTCGAATCGATCCAGTCTTCACCGACTAGATATCTACATTCTGCCCTTTCGTCCGTTTGTACGACCGTGCAAGGTACCATTCTCCACCACTTGCTGCATCCTCACGGCCCGCAGATACGGGCCCGAAGGTGGCAAGGCTACCTGGGTGCCCAACGATCATCGTCGTACATAACGCGGGACGGCAGCTCACATCATTTGAAACAAGGTTTGGTGCGATTGAGGTGCAGCGACGGCTCCAAGGCGTACCTGAATCAGCGCGTGCGAGCATACATGTGCTATGCGTGCTCTAGTAACATGCCCAAAGCTGGAAGCCAACACGAGTCTGTACGAACCGAAGGCATGTCTTCGGTGTTCCTCTCAACATGAACAAAAACAACGCCTTTGTCAGATCCTTTGAGCACAGTGCTATTGATGTTTTGTCGCAAACTGACACGCATTCAAATGTGGCAACATGAACGCCAGAGCCGGGCGGGCGGTGAACGGCGCCCGCCCTTGGCTAGGCCTGAAGCAGCTAGTGGGGTCTAGTCACTTCCTAAAATATTCTCCTACGTCTTCAACCCCAACAAACACGACCAGTGCCGTCCCCCACGTTCTACAAAAAGACACCTCCGAGACTTGTCTTCTTGTTACACCCCACTTTCAACCATCATCACCGAGTGTGTCACTTCACGAACAGCTTCATCTGCTGCGCAGACGGCTGAGATTGCAACGCAAAGCTTATCGTGCTTGCGCCTGCACAGACTTCAAGCCACTTACGACGGGCGATTGTCCTCGTCGAGCACTGGCTGCCACACACATTCCACTTAAAGAGACATCTTTTTATTGTTATGATTGCTGCATAAGCCAGCGTTGACCTGTACACCCTCTCGCCTTCAACCGCCACACAATATGGCTGGCGCTAGCTCCACCGTCTCTCTACAGACGGCTACAACAGAACCAATACTGCAATGGTACTCCAAACTTTTCAGTCGCCGTGTTGATCTTGTTGGCGACTTCGCAGGCAGCGAAAGATTCTTGATTCATGGCGAGTCCTTACTGCTTCATTGCTTCAGCGATGCTCAGATCGACTTTGAGCCTGGGCTGCAACTCCTGCACGCGTCATATGCGGTAGAGAAGTTCTTGCACGGGCTTGTCTCCCGTCGCTGCAACTTTCACATTGCCTTCTTCGATGAATACCAAGATCTCTGTGTGCCTCAAGATGCTTCGCCTGCTATTAGCGAGAAGTACTTGCTTGCTCGCGCGGCAATCATCCGCCATCTGCAAGTCAACCTGCGCCCAGTCCACCCAGATATCGAAGTCAAGGTTTTCCCATCGACCTCCTCTGAACTGTACGAGGAATACCTCCGCACGACAGATGTATATTTCATCTTGTGTCACGATGGATCTTCCCCGCAAGACGTACACAAAGGAGCAACTTTACAGAAAGACGTCGAGTTACTCGAAGGCGAGGACAAGAGGTTGCACGAACGTCAGGGCCACTACAAAGCATCGCTGCGCACACTCATTTACGGCATGATGCAACGAGGATGCAGTGCTGCCCTCATCAATGGTCTGGAGTTCGAAGATACAAAGGCCATTGCATCAGTGCTTGAGCACTCTCGTGCAATGACTCTGGAGCTCCCAAAAACGGTAAGCGATAACCAGCAATTCATTCTTAGCACTGCACTTTACACAAATGATGCCCAAACCTATAAGCAAGTCCAGGACATCACTAACACACATGCGTAGGAGACCGTATCAACATCGAGTGGAGAAGTAGACTCAAAGGCACTGAATGAGTCGCTTGCTACCATTCAATCCCATGAGCAGGCTTTCACTGAACGAGAATGTTTGGCGGTTATTATTGCTGCCAAGTTCGCATCCAGGACGAAGGACCACCAGGATTTCGCTATCGCCTTGCTGCGTCATACCGCATTACTCTCAGAACTGAGCTTGCCTGACCGATTAATGCAGTACCAGGAACCGTCATCAGAATCCCGCGCCTTGATTGTTGATTTCTGTCAAGAAGCTCGCAAGACCCTTGTACAGAAGGCATGGAACGACGATGTAGGCAAGCACGGCGCAGCTTGCGATGTTGCAGACCTGATTGACGGGCGATTGTTCGCTGCTTGCTTACAGAACGCATCGACTTCAAGCTCCGATCTGTTTCAGTCTCTCGCTCGAGCTGCCTCGGCGCTGTGTGGACAGGATGGGCTTGCGAAAACACAAGGTGCTCCAGTTTCGGGTGTCTCTACGAACGACAATGGCGCCAAGCAAGACGATGGCGCATCCTACCGCCTCCTACCA
Organism: Didymellaceae sp. YAFEF048; assembly: GCA_032595095.1. Lineage (NCBI taxonomy): Eukaryota > Fungi > Ascomycota > Dothideomycetes > Pleosporales > Didymellaceae > Didymellaceae sp. YAFEF048. The sequence goes on along the minus strand of JAVISA010000017.1, from coordinate 603,528 downwards.
TTTGCTAATGAGGTCTTTGACAAACATCTTGCCCCTGTCCACCTTAAAACCTCCAAATCCGATGGCAAAGTCGACTCTACGTCATCAGTCATCTTCCGTGAGGTCTCGCACTGGCACAACACCAAACCACTGCAGACTAGGAGCGGCCCGGTAGTCAAAGATGAAAAGGCAGCAAAGAAAGCACTGCGTCGCAACCAATTTTTCATGGCTGAGATGACGACATATGCTGCTAGTCTTACCAATGCAGTCGGAAGGGCACTTGAACCGGAAACGATCCATGTCGGTGCTTCAAAACCTAGCACTCCCGTTCCCTCGAGGCCAGCAACACCCAGCCAAGACCCTGCGGATAAGAAGGGAAAGAAGCAGGGTGGCAAGCCTGGTGGCAAGAACAAAAATCAGGCTAAGCAAGACATGCTGGCAAACATAGCAGCGAGCTCAAAGAAGAAAGACGAAGACTCCGCCGAGAAGCAATTGAAAGCTTGGATCGTAGTGTGCGACGGTCTGGAAAAGCAGGCTGATTTGACTACACGATACGAAAAGGCCAAGAAGCACCTCGTCAATCTCAACACTGATATCAAACGAAAGGCACTCGAAGCAGAGGTTCGTGTTTACATGCTGAATGTCTTGCTGAAGATGTGGATAGAGCACTGTCGTAAGGATGACAAAGAGGAGGGTCTCTACACCGCCGCTCTGATCTTTGATGCTGTCAGAGCTATCTGTGGGCTGTCGAGTATAACAAAGACCATCGCGACCTGCGTCAAGAAGACCATTGATCGCTTGAAGCTTCCTTCCCTTCAGGTGCCACCGACTGATGGCGACAGGAAGCTGACTTTCTCATTTGTATTGGATGAGACGTCGAGCGCGGACCTTGAATTGGGCCTCTCGCCTGAAGAGTTCCAATTGCTATATTGCGGACCCTACTTCGACCGAACCATGGATTCCGCCCCAGATTCCCGAGTGCCGTTCGAGCCTGACGCGTGGCAGCGGAAAGTTTTGGATGAGATTGACGCTCGCCGCAGCTTGCTTGTTGTTGCTCCGACATCAGCTGGTAAAACTTTCATCTCGTTCTATGCCATGAAGCAGGTCTTGGAGTCCAACAACGAAGATGTGCTGGTATATGTGGCTCCGACCAAAGCGCTTGTCAACCAAATTGCTGCGGAAGTGCAGGCTCGGTTCTCGAAGAACTACAAATACGCCAATTCTGTTTGGGGTATTCACACCCGTGACACTCGTGTCAACAATCCCACTGGATGTCAAATCCTCGTCACTGTACCACACATTCTTCAAATAATGCTTCTCGCCCCCACCAACGCCAAGAACTGGTCTGAACGCGTGAAGTGGATCATCTTCGATGAAGTCCACTGCATCGGACAAGCTGAAGACGGTTTGATTTGGGAGCAACTGCTCCTCATGGCACCCTGCCCCATCATTGCTTTGTCCGCCACTGTAGGCAATGCTGAGGCCTTCAGCGACTGGCTTTCTTCGACACAGAAGGCTGCTGGCAACGATCTGACAATGGTTCAACACAAACACCGTTACTCTGATTTGCGAAAGTTCTTGTACATCCCGCCAAAGGATGCCGCAAAGCGTGTTGCAGCAGCACTACCTTTGTCAACAAATCGCACATTTGCTCGATTGGGTCTGGATGATGTACCGAACTTTACCTTCATGCATCCCGTTGCTAGTTTGACCAACAAGAAGCGCGGTATCCCCAGCGACTTCTCCCTTGAAGCGCGAGACTGCTATTTCCTCTGGCAAAGCATGTCTAAGCACCAGACCAAGGATTACCCTGTTGACAAATCCCTCACCCCGTCAGCTGTCCTTCCGAAGGTCATGCGCAAGGCAGATATCATTGATTGGGAATCTGGTCTTAAGACTTTACTTGCTCAGTGGATGGCGGACGACAGCTCCCCATTCGATGCTGTACGCAGCGACTTCAGTTCTTCAGTAACCAAATCTGCTCTTCAGATCAACGAAAGTTCAAATGAGGAGCCAGCTAAGGATGATCAAGAGGTGGACGACCCTGCAAGCAGCCATGATGTGGATAACATTCTGCCGCTCCTGACTGAGCTTCACCAGCAGGACGCTCTCCCAGGTATCATCTTCAACTACGACCGGGCGGTCTGTGAGAGGATGTGTCGCACGGTTTTGACGCAGCTTGAAGAAGCTGAGACAGAATGGAAGAAGACGAGCCCCAGATGGGCAGAAAAGCTGCGCGAATGGGAAGAATACAAGAAAGAGGTCGCTCGCCGCGCGAAGCAAGGTGTGCGGGCAGCAAAGGGAACTACCAAGGAAGAACAGATGATGGAAGCTGCGAACCGGGAGGTCAGCCCATTCGCCACGTTCGACCCAGACAGGCCGCTAGAGGGCTTCCATTTTGCGAACAGCAAGAAGCTATCTAAGGAAGAGATTCTTAGTCAAGAGAAGGAGCTGCGTTACCGTGGTGTTGAAGAGGTGTTCATTCAAGGTCTCCAGCGCGGTATCGGTGTTCATCACGCTGGTATGAACCGAAAGTACCGATACGCTGTTGAAGTTCTGTTCCGCAGAGGCTACTTGAGAGTTGTCATTGCAACAGGAACTCTTGCGCTCGGTATCAACATGCCGTGTAAGACGGTTGTGTTCTCGGGAGACTCCATATTCTTGACAGCGCTCAACTACCGGCAAGCTGCTGGTCGTGCTGGTCGTCGTGGCTTTGACTCTCTGGGAAATGTCGTTTTCCACGGTGTATCACTCAGCAAGATCAATAAGCTAATCAGCTCTCGTCTGCCTGATCTGAATGGTCACTTCCCAATCACGACGACCTTGGTTCTGCGTCTCTTCACCCTTTTGAACGACTCAGACCATTCACCATTTGCGGTGCGCTGCATCAACGCGCTGCTATCTCAACCGCGAGTGTACCTTGGTGGCGAAGAGTCAAAGATGTCTGTTCTCCACCATCTGCGCTTCTCCATTGAGTACTTGCGCAGACAGTCACTGTTGGATTCAAGTGGAACACCACTTAACTTTGCAGGTGCAGTTAGTCATCTGTATTTCACGGAGAACTCATCCTTTGCCTTCCACGCATTGCTGAAGAACGGTTATTTCCACGAGCTGTGTGACAAGATCAACACAAACCAGGAGACCGTCTTGCGCGAGATGATGCTTACGATGTCTCACCTCTTCGGTCGTCTCCAATGCAGACAAGCCGACAAAGAGTTCGTCCAAGAGGTTGTCAAGGGCAGCCCATCAGTTGTCTTCCTGCCGAATATGCCCGAAAATGCAGTCAACGTACTACGCAAGCACAACAAGCAGACCCTAGACATCTTCACATCCTATGTCCGCACGTTCGTTGAGCAGCACATCCAGGAGCCCGACAATACACTTCCCCTGACAAACAAGGTTGTTGGTGGCAAATCGAACAAGAGCCAGGCGTCTCCCAAGGTCCGATCCTCCTTCGTTGCACTCTCTGGTCACGACGACACCTTTGACTCCATCCATGACCTTTGCACAACCAGCCGATCGGGTGTCTTCCTGGAGGAAGCCGTTGTGCCCTTCGTCGGTATCTATCCTGAAGAGTCATCACTTCCACTCAACGCGTACCTGTACGACTTCTTCATGCATGGCAACGCGGACGCCGTGGTGACCGCCAACCGCATCCGTCGCGGCGACATCTGGTTCGTACTGAACGACTTCAGTATGGTCCTGGCCACCGTTGTCACAAGTCTAACAAACTTCATGAACCTCGGTACCGAGTCCGACCTCGACTTTATCGATGTCCGCGGCGGTGGCGATGACGATGAGGAGGACCTTGAAGACAAGCTGCAGGGAGTCGCAGATGACGTGCAGGGCCCGGCAACCGGTTCCCAGGGTGCTAGAGGCCCAGCTGCGCAGCAGAACCTACCTGTGCAGGTTGCAAAGAAGAAGAAGAAAGTGGTCGATTCGTGGGACGACGAGGCTGAGAGCGAGAGCAGTGAGGGCGAGAACTGGGATGATGGGGAGGATAGCGAAGAGGAGGCTGGCGAAGTGGCTTGGGACGAGAAGACTGGATTGCTGAACGTGCTCAAGGCATTCAAGTTGCTGAAGGCGGATTTCGACACGAAGTTCAGGGCTATGTGGGCTTAGTTGTTTGGTGTCTGGACACGGATAACGGCACGAAAAGCTTCGAGGTTGTTTAAAGAACGACAGGCCGTTGTTAAAAAGCGACGTTTGAATATGTAACAGAACGATACAAGATGAAAGACGATGCTCTTCTGACGTCTCCCTTGAACGTCACTGTTTTAGAACTCGACGTGGCTACATGTACGCACAGTCCATACATTGATGATTGGTCGCAACGAGGCGACACAATCTGATGCAGGAGAATACAAATCAGGCGACAATGAAGTCTCTATTATAGGTCCTGAAGATGAGAGCCTAACATTGCTGTCATACAGCCCGTGTTTGACGCGAGAACTGCGTGTGACGAAGCGCAATTCGGTCCGTTGCTGGATCGAGATTACTGGGCGTCATCCATGATCGTGTAAAATGATCATGAGGCACGAGTACTGGCAGTCAGTGCCTAGGAGAGGAACAAGCGTCTTTAATCATGATATACTGTGCGTACACGGCTCAGTTTCCATGCCAGCCTCTCGCAAGCTATCCTCAAATTGCTCGGGCTTTTAGCTCCTATATTTACGGCGTCCTGCAGCAGCATATGTGTGTTTGCAGAGCGTGGGGGTCGTAGCACTACAGGACAAGGCCTTCCTGCAGCTCGCCTTGAAGGCGCTCGCTCTGATCGCATCGAGCCGCGAGCCTCTGGGGTAAGTCTTTCGTTATGCTGCACGTCATTTCTTACTCCACCAGTGAGAAGGCTGGGGACAGCGCACAGACGACAAGTCAGTGGAATGAGGTTGCGGGGTAGCGTGTACACGTTACACCTGTCTAGAAAAGGCACTTTCTAAAGCCTATGGTGGTATATAGTCACGAGACTGTTCCAGTGTGATCACCGCGTCAAACAATTGGTAAAACATACCAAACTCAAACGACGTCGAGAGAAGAGTGATCAGCGAACAGGGTCCACGACGGTGGCGGCGGCTATCGTCGCTACAGCAGCTCGGCTTGCCTTATGCGAAGACTGTGCATACGAAGCCACGCACCCTAAAAGCTAATCACATTGCTGCATGTCAGTGCTCAGCAGCGTGCCTGTGAGGCGATTGAGACGCGCTGGACGCTGTCGTCATGATGAAGTATGTTGGCGAATCGAGCCTCCAGCCAGAAGTCCAGCCCGAAGGCAAAAGCATGCGCCATATGCTGTGTGATGTGATATTGCTATTATCAGATTGGTGCTTACAATGCCAGGTACATCTCAGGTACGCGACATCCTCGTGGAAGATGAAGTCACAGCCCGGGCAGCAGCGATGCACCATAAAGCATGGCACGGTCATGATTCCCGCATCGAGCAACATTGCATGACCTGGCAGTAACAGAGGTACTGCGTTGTGGCTGTCCTTGACTTTGCTGACCACAGTGTCATTTTCTTCACTGTGCGTTCGACGGTTGTTGGCCGCCGGTCTTATCTCTGAGTTTTCCAGGAGGGTACTTCAAATGGGAAAATTTCGGATCTCAACGTTCGAGTCACCCACTTTGGATGACTACGAAAGATCTGCTCCACACTAATGTGCTGAATCATTTAAACTCCGATATACCCAGTTATCGGATCTTACCAGGTCCTGAGCTCTAGCCTTGCTCATTGTCGCGCTCGGTAGTCGCCCTGCATCGACCTTTGTTGGACTCTCGTCAGCGCCAGCAGCCGCAGTACGCGCAGGCCTGTGACAGATACAGGCTCGGCCTTCAGCCGCCTCTAGCCTATTCACGCTCAAGTCCACCCCCACGCCCCGCTTCATACGCATTGTCTTTCCAACACGACCTGCAAGCTGCAAAGTAGATTGAACTGCAACTCGTCGGAGCTTACCAGCCAATCGAAGAAGAGGGGTTCCGTTCCTACGCCGCAACTCGACGTCGGAGCTCAGGCCAACGTCCTGCTCCTGACAGCACCGACATCAGAGGGTATACAGCGGCTCCAGCGGGTCTGCTCCTTGTCAGACCAACCTGGTACGCTCACCCGCACCATTAACTTTTTGGGGAATTCAATTGTTGCAATCAAAAGTCGACTATCCTGTCCACCACCGTCATTGTTCGGCAGTCATCATCTTCACTCGTATCGGTTTTCACAGCTCTTTTGGAATGAATTTCGGGTTTAAGAACGATACATCTCACTGGCCTGTCGGACAAGAACACATCAATCGATAGGTGGCTGCACATTGGAGTGCACATCTTACATCCGTACTACATACAACATCGAGAGCGTACACTGCTCTAAGCAAGTCGCCTATTAGAGATCGGTCCACGCTTCTACTTCGACTATCCCTGGGTCTTGGCCTCAGCCCTGTCAAGCTTGTGCTTGCCGACCGGGAAGGTACCCACAGCACGACCCGTAGCCACGCTACTGGGCATAGTCTGGAGTCGGCTTATCTGTCAACTCGCACGTCATGGATTCGTCTCAGACATTGATGAGCGCGAACATTAAGTTCCTGGTATGTACCTTATCGTTCCACTATGTTGTGTACCTTGCGTTATGGAGCTCCATGCATCATACCTGCCTGGAATGGTTGTGCGGGCCGTATGCACGGATGCAACTTTCAAGTCTTATATCCGACGCATAGTTGGTCTCTTCTACTAAGACCCCCAGATACTAACATGTTGTCGTTCCAGGACACACGACTCGCTCTTCTTCATATTCCGCTGCATCTCTACACCAACTTCCTCCAGTCTATCCTTCAATTGGTCCTGCCGACTGGGCCAGGTGATAGCAGCTCCGAAGACAGTGACGGCGCTGTCCAGCCACCAGATAGCTGGAATGATGAACAGCCTTTCATCAACATCTCAATAACACCTGTTGAATGCTCGGTTGTCTGTTCACGAAAGCTCATTGATGAGCTATTTGTACCCTATCTCGACCTCTTGGACTCCTCGTTAAGAAGTCAAGTCAACATCACCACAGAAGATTTCGTCGTGATGCAAATCGATGGCGAGGGTCTTGATGCAGATCGGCGCGTCCTCGAGCTGACTGGACCTCTTGCTTTGGCTGGCATGTGAGTTTCATCTGACTCAAATCACTATGCATTTCTGACAGAGCGGAGATCTATCTTCTTCATTACTAGTTACTATTCAGATTACATCTTAGTCCCGTTACGTTACCGCAACAAAGTCGTTCAGGCTCTTGAGGACAAGGGCCTCCGTTTCGAGGATGAGACATCGTCCTACATCAACCCCAACCACCACAGTCGAAAATCATCAGTACCGACTTTTGAGGTTCTACCTCCTGGCACACCACCACCCGCGACCGTATCAGAGCTACAAGCTCGAACGTTTGCGACGCTGAAACGCCGCAACATTGTTCCCACAGTCGATTCGAAAATTCGCTTGGTCCAGTGCGGCAGCCGACGGGACAGCCAGAGCAACGGGTCCGGCAATCCTGCAGAAGATGCACTGCATCTTGGCCTCGTAAAATGCCTCATCTCGCCTCCATGCCCAAAATTTTTCTCACTCACGCTAGCTGACTGCGAGCCCGCATCTCTTTTAATCGATCACGCGCTCGTCTCGCACTTCTCACATGATGTTCTACTTGGTTCGAAGTACGAATACCTCACTCCGATCACATTAGATCTGCGTGATTTGCCCACAGAAAGCACAGGTATCGTGTGTGGCGTCGCAGGAAGACTGTTGGGGGAAACTTCTGAAGGATTCCAGGAACCTGTTGAGATGAGCTATCTGAGTACAGCGCGAGCAGGAACAGTCATGGTAAAAGAAGCCGAGCTGGATCGCGCCCTCAAGGCGTTGAAAGGGGTTGAGAATGGGCTGTCATCGTCACCAGACTGATCTCCTATCGAGTCTCATGCATGATTTTGTACCCATTTACAGCATAATGGTTTCACAGCGAGGGAGTAGCATTATTTTTAGCTTCAGAACATGGCGTAAGATTGCAAGGTTCGAAATTAGCATATGATACCTTTATCTCAAAGCAATCACATGATTCATACTCTATGCAACAAGGACACGATATCTGCAAGGTGACATTGATCTGGACTAAGCCCTGACTTTTATATGCCACCCTGTAATCGCCGCTCTGCCTAGAACCAACACGCAGCTCCCGATCAACACCGTCGCGCCACCAAACATCTGCGCAGCAAGATAACTCCCCCCATGACTCTGAATCAGGGCGCCCGCTATCGGCGGCCCAACAAGCGTACCCACTCCCATGATCGCAAACCCCATACCATTCCGCGTCCCCACACGACTCATATCCTTCGTCAGCGTGGTCAGCACCGCAGGGAAGATGCCCTGGAACCCAGCAACGAAGAAACCATAACACACCGCCCAGGCATACAGTCCAGCCTCGCTGTGAACAAGTGGCCAAAAGAACAAGACAATGGATGACACAAAGCAGAACGGGATAAGCACATTGTATGGCCCCGTCCACTTGTCTGCGAAGTAAGACGGTATCAAGCGGCCGAGAATGCCCACACCGTTGAGCACCAGCAGTACGTTGACACTTGTGGCATACGGCGCGTGCAGGATGTTGGCCGCGAAGGACGAGATGTAGTAGAAGGCGAAGTACTGGCCCAGCCCAATGAGGAAGATGCCGATCAGGAAGAGGCTGTATGGCGGCTCTTTGAAGGCGCTGAACTCAAACAGAGGGCCCGACTTGCGCGGCGGCAAGCGTGGCTTCAACAGCGAGGTGTAGAGCGCGCCCACCGCGAGCATCATGAACCCCATCACGCGCACAGTCCAGGGGAACCCGATCCGGGGCATCAACTGGCGTGCGATGGTGGGATAGACCAGGCCACCTGAGGCGCTCCCACTCGCCATGATAGCCACCGCGACACTCCTGTTCTTGCTGAAGTACGTGGTGACCAGCGAGATAGTAGGCGCAAACTGCAACCCACACCCCAGACCCGTCATGACCCCCTGCGCGAGGAAGAACTGCCAGTACTCCGTGCACAAACTCGTCATCATAGTGCCCAACGCCGCAAGCAGCATGCCCGGGATGATCACCCAATGAAAGTACCCGGCGTCAAACATGCGCCCACTGAACATGCCCAGCGCAAAGTGCCCCAGCATCTGCATCGAGCCGATCCACGACACAGCCGAGGGCTCCAGACCAAGATCGTTGGTGTAGTGGGATTGGAAAACGCCAAAGGTCGAGATCAGGCCCCATGTGTTGAATACGACGAAGTGGCCCATGAAGGATTGCGTCCAGGCTTTCATACCGCCGTCCGGGGGTGGGCCTGGGTCGATGACGGAGGCATTGCTGCGTGCAGTGATGGTCTTGGCGAGGTTGGTAAGAGCGGATTTGGATTTGTTGGTGCGTGTGTGGTTAGAGGTTTGTGTTGGGATTCTTGCTATTTCTTCTTCTTGTTCTGAGGTGGAGTGTGAGGAAGATGAAGTGTGACTCGGTGCGTAGATGTTGTTGTGCGTGTTGCCGATTTCACGGTTCGTGGTGTCGTCATTATATACGCCTTTCTCTATGTCTTGGGCTGCCATATTGATGGAGGTGGCAGGAGCCTCATTAATTCCAGCTCTTGCTCCTTAATCAAAGTCCGTGGTGTCTGAAGCTCGAGAAACAAAGCTTTAGGAAAAAGTTGTAGCGGTTAAACATTCCCGGCGTGGGTCCCGAGAAGCGATGAGTCGCAGCTACAAGCGCGTCCGGCCGCGGAGGCTAGCTCAATGTGATATGGCATGAAGCCTCCGAGCTGAGTTTCTAATGCATCTGCAGTGGGTTTGAGGGAATAATTGTGGGCTTAGTGGGGATGGGTATGCAGAGATGGGGGATTGAGCATGGTTTCTCCACACATTCGGACTTCTCGCCGTTGTTCACATTCAGACTTTCCCAAGAAAAAGATGTTCCGCACTATCTTCACCTCTATCCATCACAGTTGCCAAAAACATACATTATACAGACCATTGCATATACTAGATGAATGCTGACAGGGCGCAAAATGCGCCGGCCGCGGAGCGCGTTTGTCGCTTAGGAATACAGTGCCGCTGCCATTGTGGTCGATCTTCGCCAGGTGCAGCGCTTTGTGTAATACAGACAGCACAAAACGAAATCCAGGGTCTTCCACTGAGCAGACAGGCAACCTTGTGAGCAGATACAAATAAAACGGCTTGAGGATCGACGAGTTCTACTAAGTCAAGGCAATGTTGTTGCAGCCCTATCGTGCTTTGTAAGGACTCACTTCTACACCTGCAGCGTGCGATGACTTACAAGGTTGGACGGCTTGGATCCTGCAGGTAAATGATGCAACCACACATGCTGACACGACGATCCATGATCCATAGCCAACTTCTCGTCACACCCGAATTTCCTTCCACAAAAAAAGTCATTTGCTCTACATCAAGTTCAACCCAGCCCTACAATCCTACCATGTCCAACTTTACCAACCACAAGCTCACCCTCCGCTTTGCCTTAGCCATCATACTCCTCTTTCAAGCCACACACTGCACGCGGCAAATCCTCAACCGCCAGCCCTCAGACAGCCCAATCGAACCACCGCCCCCGGTCTACATCATCAGCAATGCAAGCGAATTCCTCTTCTATACGGCCATCAGCTACGTTCTCGCCGAGCAGAACCGCGACGCCTGGATTGGGCGGCGAACAAGCCGACACGTGATCTTTCGTGGATCGAAGGTGGTACTGTGGACGGCGGCATGGAGTGCGGCTGTTGTGGTGAATGATTTTTTAGGAGGTCTCCATGGGTGGATGAGTCTTGGGCAGTCGACGCTGGTGGCGTTGGTGGAGTGGGCGGTCATAGTGGGTGTTGTTACAGGGTGGATCAAGGGAAGGGGAGATTGGATGGTTGTGGGGTGGATCGAGCGGAAGGAGGCGCCAAGGGATGTCGATGGGATCAGAAAGTATGTGATTACGAGGGATGATGGGAGTGAGGAGGAGGTGGTGCTGGAGCGTGCAAAGGGCTGTCAAGGCTTGTTGGGATGAGGCATGTGCAGGATGGGTTGCTGCAGCTTTGTTGCGGTACCTAGCCGCACCGAACAGCCTTGAGACATACGATTTGTACAAGGTAAACAAGTCGAAGCAGTTGATTGACTTATAGTTGTTAAATAGCATGAGTGACAGTCCTAACACCTTACTAAATGGCGCTCAGAGTTGGTGAGGTATAGTAAATCTACGAGTTTCGTCTGAGAGGTGGTCGCGCTCATAAGAAGTGACTTGAAAAACATAAAAATTAGATCTGGACAGAATGGTAATCGCTCACCAGACGCGTGAAAGCACTCTGCTAGATGACAAGGAGCGAACCATCAGTGTCGCACGAGACTTCGATCCTGAACCCTACAAAAATGAGTGATGCAACACAAGCATGCAGGCTGACATGCTGTCTTCGCAGCCTTACCACGCCAAAACACCTAAATGCCATCACCTATCTCATCTTGTACACGAGCAAACCATCTTCCACTTCGTCCATATCTCGAATTCATCGTCAAGCACAACGCTCACCATCATGACCACCCACAACCTCACCCGCCGTGTCGCCATCACCCTCATTACTCTGCTCCAATCAGCGCACTACATCCTCGTCGTCCTCGACGCATATGACCCACACAGCCGCTGGCTCAAGGCGCGGAACCCGCGCTGGATGACCATCTTAGTGCACCTGTTCGAAGGTTTCTTCATCGCCAGCTCCAGCTATAGACTGGTCGAGCACAACGTGAACGCCAAGGTTGTGCGGCACGTGACCATCAGCGGGTCGCGAATCGACAGGTTCCTGTGGTATGTGGCGGCATGGAGTGCGGCGCTGGTGATGAATGATGCTAGAGGGGATGCGGGTGGGTTAATGACGCTGGCGCAGCTGGTGATGTGTGATGTTATTTGGTTGTGGGCGATGTTCAGCAAGAATGTGGACTTCTTTGAGAGGAAGGAGGTGGTGGAGGAGAGGCAGGATGGGGATGAAGAGGAAAAGACTGGTGGTAATGAGGGAGAGGTGGTGGAGGAGAAGAGAGAAGAGAAGAAGATGGAGGCATGAGCAGTTTTGCACCCACGCTCATTAAGGCAGTACGCGTGGTGGATTTCAGACAGACAGTTTGAAGTGTGAAATTGGTATTTGATGCATCGTCGAAAATCCCTGGGCTCATGCTAGTCGTTGAACAATAGACTGCACTTCCACCCGTACGCCGTGTAACGCCATGCCGTGCCTTTTGTCTACATCGTAGTCATCCCAACAGCCGCGGATTGCGCGTCAATTGCGGCGCTTCCCTCGCACAAATCGATTCGTTTGCGATGTCAACTGTGTTCATCCGCGAATCTGATATAGCAGCTCTGAATTTAAGAGCGCTCGGCGACCTTGTTCTCTGCAAGATTGTTAGCGAATTGGTCGTGAATATCCTGCGCACTCAAAATTGCGCGCGTGCAATCTCCTTCCACTCCATTTTCCCTCCTTCACATAGGGTAGACTTACTCTGCTGAGTCAACAGAAGTCCATAGCGCTTCTTGATAGTAACGCGGTGCCTGCTGTACTTGTCGTCGGGCGAGAAGCGAGCCGGGTGGGCGCTCTTGGAGACCTGTCCGTCGATGACCTTCTTGAGGGTGTAGATGCGCTTGGACGGATCCGCGGGGTCGGCGATGTACATAAGATGCATGGCGGCGGTATTTGGTCGGGTGAGCGGATTGGGTGAGAGACTGTGTGCGTGGGCTGCGAGTCGGGCGTGCTGGAGCTTCGTGAATTTCGAGATGGGATTTTTTGCGGACCACCGAGATCGAGCGGCTTGGCGGTGCATCCTTGCTTGTTTCGAGAGTGGGCCAATCAGCGTGAGGTAGGCGCAAGCTCCACATAAGCAACACCATTACCACGGTGTCGCTTCATACTAAGTATACAACTACGTTTGAGCAGTGCACACATATCGATACACCGCAACGATGCTCAAGTTCATGCTTCTCCTCGGGCTCTGGGCTCTCACAGCGTCTGCGCAATTCGGCTTCTTCGACCAGATGTTCAACGGCGGCCAGCAGCAGCAACAGCAACAGCAGGCAAACGTGAGGAGTGATAGCAGCTGGTACCAGGCACAGTACGACAATGGTAAGTCTGATGTTTACTTATCTCCAGTATATATGGAAGAGCCATCACTGACGCTTCACAGCCCAATGCTCACACTACCTCTGCCCCGGCACCCTCTCCTGCGTACACTTCCCACACCACTGTCCCTGCGCATGGGAAGCCAACGAAGACAAGGTCGAGCTGGGCGATGGTATTGCTGTTTGCGGATCGAAGGGTGGGTGGTCAGAGGGCGAACTTGCAAAGAAGGTTGAGCTAGCGAGGAAGGGCCTATTGTGAGCGATACACTTGGGAAGAGTAGATGGGTATGGTGAAGACAACAAGAGGCGTGGAAGGATTGCAACACTTGAAAGGTTGCAAGCTGTAGACCTATGAGATAAAGATTTAGACAAGACACAAGAAAAGTATGGGTTGGAGTGTTGCATCATTGCAAATGGAAACTGACGACCCATCAATGTTGACTATCCTAGCCCGATCGAGGTTTGCTGACTGCAGTCGAGCTTCGCCCCAAGACTTTCTCAAAAGCTCACTATGTAGGTAGTTCGCTGTATCTAGACGCATATACCGAAAGATCCGACTCCAAACCCATCCCCACCTCACATCTGCACAAGGACCTTTGCCTGCTAGAAGATCGCACAGGAGCCTGACATATTAACGCAGACTCAGTCAAATCTATCCCACGGGCAGTATGTGGTGGAAGCAGAGACCGATCGGCTATGGCGACCAGACAGCCTCGAGGTGGTATGAGGATGCTTCCCCATATAATGATCCTTCCAGACGTCCGCCTCGCAGATCGACTGAGCCAAGTCAAACGCATCTTGCAGGCTGACTTTGTCACCAAGACCCTTGTGATGCACCCATTTCCACACTTCTGGCATGCCAGTGGTGATGATGGTCTTCTCCGATCCAGACACATCTCTGCCGTTGATGGGGATGCGGATCTCCTTCCCTCCAGACTCGATGGCGGCCCAGTAGCTGACGCTGCATGGCTTGTAAGAAGCGAGCTTAGGCTCAGAAGTTGCTTTGTTGCTTCGACTGCCCCAAGGACCGGTACATGTAGGTCCGTCCAAGATCTCGTCGTTGTTTGGGCCAGCGTTCCATTGACTATCGCACTGGCATGAAAGGTCCGACTGGCCGCACATATTGCAACGCTCGGGCTCTATAGTCCAACCCCATGTATCGACGACCGGACTACGCGCGTGAAGACACTTCTCCGAGACACTCCAGCCGCATACATTGTTTGCTGGGCTGTGGTCGGGTGTATCGACGAAAGGGGGTTTAGGCCAATCATTGTTGGTACTCTTCTCGGACAAGCTCTTCGTCTGAGCTTCGGCTTTGAGTTTGGCCTGATTGGTCTTCTTTGGCTCCAAGTCCTTCGGTCGCCAGTCTTTCGGCTTGATCTGCTTGAAGCGCTTCTTGCATTCAGTTTGATCCTTGGCCAAGACCTCAGCAATGCAAGACCAAGTATTACTCGCATTCTTCAACAGCAATAACTGACCGTCTTCCTTGTCTGTCCAGGGGAACAGCCCTTCAGAAGACCGACCGTTGGGCGCACATGGGAAATCTTGAGAAAGGCTAGCAGTCTTCGTGCCTACGTCATTACCTGTCACGCTGGGACTGGACATTTCCGCTTTGGCATCTTCCCCGGACTTCTTCTGGAGGCGTTTACGTGGGGTCGCAAAATCGACAGAGCTATACCACTGAGGATTGAGGGTATGCATAGCTTCCTCTGAGAGCTTTCGACGGGTATTGGCATGGTCAGATCCTGACGGAAGATATGACTTCGGAGATTCAGCAGGCTGCCGCTCCTGTACTGAAGTCTCTGATGCAAAAGACGATGACTTTGACTCTGCAGCACCAGGACTGGGAAAACTGTCAACCGGGAGCCAGGAAAGCTCACCACATTGAGGACAATGTGTCACAGATGAAGTGGTCAAGGTGATGCCACAGTAGCCACACTGAAGACGCTTGTTGGTGGCTGAGATGTACTGCGAGGACTCGTAGTCATAGCCAAGATCGTCCAATGTGCGCTCTTCTGCATGGATGTCAACTTTAGAGTCTAGAGCTGACGTATTTGAGGAGACATAGTTGGGGCAGGTACGATGGCCCGCAGCGTCGGAGTCCCGCGACGGAGGGTCGGTTGCGTACAATGAGTGCACTTCAGCTGCAAGTTCCTCGTCCTCATTCGGCGTCATCTCGTCATCCCAACACTCTGTACAAGAGGACACGGTATCGGCTGCATCCTCAGCCGGCGTGGCATCGCTATCAAGAGTAGAAGTCTGACCGCGGTATCGGTCTGCAGCTTGCAAACCCGCTCTGAGATAGCCGTCGAACTTGGTAGAAGTGTTGTAGACTGGCTCAGCTAGTGCCGAAGTATCTGTAGGTCTCGACGAACGAAGCGGCAAGCCGCGTAAGCCCAAAGAGTCGGACTGCATGCGAGGCCTAGTCAAAGACTGGGCAGCTGGTACCTCTCGGCCCATTGGCGGAAACCGTGTCAAAGGGTTGCTAATGCTGAGGGTATCAATATCATCTGGAGCCACGCGATTGCAATCAATGCCTGCACCGGTATTCATTTTAGCCGTTCGGTAACTGTAGTACATCAATACATTGATACCAGATTCGGGAGTCTTGTAGCTGACCTCAAATCGCGCTCTACGACGGCCGCGAGCTTCTTATTTTTCCGCTCTTCCTGACTGATCGACAGCTCCTCAACCAGGTCTGCGATGGGCCTTGAGTTGAAGGAGTTGAGGATACTATAAGTGGAGTCGGTTAGACGTGTAGCACGTGGCAAGGATGGTTCGAGGTCGGGCGCGTCGTCACCGACTCGACCTTTCTTGTCTCTCCACTGCGGTTTCATATCGCGACAGTTCTGGGTAACGTCTTTCGTAGCAGCTTTGTACGACTTTTGATCGTTTGCATACTGTTGAGGAAGCGTGGCGCGGGTCGAGGAAGACCTATTGTTCGTTAACATCAATACACGAGCATAGCAAAAGAAGCACAAACTTCTGGTTCATGTGATGTTGCAGCGAGGCTTCCTGCGACATCGAAGACATTGAGGGGATGTTGGAAACAACAGACCGAGGTGGAATCTGCATTGCCTCGTCCTTTTTTGTGCCAGAAAGCTTCACCGTACTCCACTTGCGCTTGATGCGGCGGTCGCTGCCGCTGAGATCAAGCTCAGCTGTTCGAGTGTCGCGATGACCCATTTGTTGGGGCTCTGTAGTCGCAGGAGGAACTGTATACATTAGCCATATGCCTAGAATGACAAGTCAGGTCTACAATCATACTAAAGTCACCGAACTGGATCTTGGACAGCCCGGCGTTACTCAACGCCTTGCCAATGACCGCACTGAGATCTGGTGGAAAAGATTCACCCACGAGAGGTGGCTTACTGCCGGGCCTGGCGGACATAGTATCAGCTGTTGGCACTAGACTGTTGCGAGTAGATGTCAGTGTTGTAAGAAAGACGTGGGGAAGGGATCGTTATGGTGAGCGGAAGAGGATTGATAATGATTTATATGGGTAGCGTAGTATAGCCCCGCGCGTGTAAACGAAAAAGAGGAGAGGGAAGCACACCGATTTTGACGACGTTGTTGCCGCTGCTGCTGTTGCCGCTGCCGCTGTTGCCTTGTAGTGAAAGTATACCGCAGTCAGGTGGACATGTCTCCTCGCGCATGACTGTCAATCGAGCCGTTGCAGGCTACTCCAGTCGCACTCTCCCCTCATCCGCTGAGCTATTGATAGTCCTCTTAGCCGCCTTCCACCAATTCCAGCCTCTCTCTCCTGTACCCTCATCCACCTCCTCAACCTCAAGCTCCTTCTGCTGCCCAATGATCCTCCTCCACCATCGGCCCCAGCTCTCTTTCCTGACCCATATCTCTCCTGTGCCATCCTCGTACTGTACCCAGCCGTTGTTGCTTCCTTTGATTGCAAGATAGAGCCATTTGATAACTATCGCCAAGCCATAGATGAAGAGGAGACCAAAGATAGTCGCAAAAATGGTAACCAGAGCAGTGAGGAATGTGATTGTCGATACTTGACAACCCAGACCGCGGGTTCTGAGCTCGAAGCGTTCTGAATCATAGGCACAGATGCCCTTGTAACGCACTGGAGTCAGAAGAGGAAACGCTTTGTCCATGAGGTTCTCCCTAGGCAGGGGAAGACATGTCGATGACTGCTTTGACGTCAGCAAACAATGCGCTTCTCAGCTTCGATACGCATCACGATCATCTCGTTGCAGAATCACTCACTATCGGGCACCAGCCACAGGAGCCTTTACTGCGGTGACAGTCTCCACAGTCGGATATGCCCCAGCATTTAAGCAGTCGGTCCCAGTCGTCTTTAGGTGCGTTTTGGTATCGCTGGTATATCAAGGACGTCACATTGGATAAGGAGACCTCGGTATGCGCGAGACTAGAACAGTAAGACGACATTGCTGCACTGATTGCAAGATTACAATATGCTTTGATACATGAGTTGATCAATCGAAGGGACTCTTTTGCGAACTGAACGATAGCTGACGTATGGTGGCCCGGGCTGGAAGTGGGGTCGCGCTAGCACGTTTTGGGCATTGTACCATCAACCTTGGAAGTCGCATCCTGAAGAGGTAATGCATTCGGCACCATTGATGAACCAATGAATACCCATCTATGGGGATCATTGAACGAATATAACACGCTTACTCAAAACCTTCCCATCCTCCCTCATCATCTTCGTCGTCGTCATCGACCATCTCTTCATCGACAACACCATCACCTATCGCTTTGACCTCAAAGTCAAGCCCTCTCGACTTCTCTGCTTTCTTCACAGGCTGGGCAAGCAGATACTCTATCCGGTAGATGTTCTCATCTGCTAGTCTTGCAAGCTCCGCTTGTATCCGCCTAACAGCCTTCTCTACGCTGCGCAGTTCCGCCTCAAGACCGCTCTTGTTGTCCTTCATCCAACGTCCGTGCTTGCTGAGGAGCGACTCTATCCAGACCAAGTTAAACTCGAGATGTGGGGACTCGTCGGCTTGTACAGCTACAAAGCGAAGTAATCGGCCAAGGTAGACGGATGGTAGGTCTTTGACCACAAGAGGGACGTCTTCGACCGGTGTGGCCTCGTAAACGCGGCGGATTAGGTTGCGTTCATTAAGGCGGAAAGCCATGACGAGTGCTTTTAAGTACTCCTTTTGAGCGAGGGTATCGAGTGTTGTGGAAGGTGTGACATCGATATCGAGGTCGAAGGGATCAAACTGGAACACGTTGTCAAGCGAGTAGATGAGCAATCCTTCTGTCGAGGCTGCACAGAACGCCCGTCCAGTCGGTGAGAAGGCTACAGCTGGTACTCTCACTTCGGGCCGTGTCCGTCTTGCTCCAACACCCTTCTGAGCGCCAGGTAATGTGGTATCGCGGCGGTCCTCGAGGTCTGAGGCTTCACCAGTTTCGTCGATAAGGCCCTGCGGCCCTGCATCTGTCAGTAGCTTGCTGTTGAGGAACTCTTGTGTGCCATCCAGGGACAAGTTGACGGAAACAGTAAACTTCTTTAAGAGCGTCCCCGAATGTACGTCGTACAGACAGATATACTTGCTGTTACCGCCTGCAAGCACACAGGATCCGTCCGCGCTGTATCTGACAGCCGTGAATGACTTCGTTCCAGCAACGTTGGCCGCTGTGCGGCGATCTGACATCTTGCGTCCACCCGAAACATCGCGACGAGCATCGACACCATTTTCTTGGGCAGCATCAGATACGTTCCAGAACGTTAATTGACCATCGAGAGTGGTGACCGCGATCTGTTTCGAGTCAGGCCGGAAAGCAACGGAAAGCACGTCTGCCATCAGCTGAAGCGGCTCGCTGGTCTGGGTACGCGCAAAGATATTCCAGACACGGACTGTCTTGTCCCAACTTCCACTAACAAGTGTCGATGCATCTGGTGAAAAGGATAACGCTGAGACTGGTCCCTCGTGGCCGGATAGTGTATCGAGCAATTGTCCAGTCTGGACAGACCAGATGTGAATGTCAGACGTGTCGAGAGATCCAGCGCAGACGACCTCACCACTGGGGTCGACCGCTAGCGAGGAGAATGACAATCGTGACGGTGCTGTGAAGGTCCGGAAGTTGCGGTATCTGATCAAGTCCCAAGCTCTCACCGATCCGTCCAAACTTGCTGTGAACAGAACATTGCCTCTCTTTGCAAATTCGCAGGCTGTTACGCCTCCCATATGTTCAGTGAATGTGACGACGCAGAATCCAGAATTCACGTCCCACACCTTGATCTTGCCGTCGTCAGCCGCAGTAATGATGCGCTGGCCCTCAGGCGAATATGCGATCGTGTTCATCGAATCGAAATGGCCCTGCTGCTTCAAGACGTAAGACTCAGATTGCCATTCCCAGACGAGCAACTGGCCCAGTTTCGAAGCGCCAAAGGCCAACCACTCGCCAGTCTTGTTGATCGCGACATAATCGATATCGTTCTGCGAGATGCTCAAACTCTGGATCTGGGCGAATTCGGGAAGTTCGTGAATGAAGAAAGTTCCATTCGAGAAGCCTGTGACAAGCAATTTTGAGTCTGCGTGGAAGCCGGCGCATGTTACGTGAGCGTTGTTCTGGTTGAAGAAGTGTCGCTCAGCGATGCCCCACTGCAGGTTATCGTCGTCTTCCTCATCAGCATCGTCCGGCGCATCGTATCGCAGCATGTACTTCCACATGAACAGCGCTCCGTCCTTGCTGACCGTGTAGATCGTTTCCTGGTCCTTGGAGAACCATGCACCAACAATAGCTTGTCTGTGACCACCAAGTGTAGTCTGTGCGGAACCCTCCTCTTCCTCGACACTCCATATCCGTGCTGTCAGATCTTTCGATGCAGTAAGGAAAAATCTGGAATCGCTCGACCATTCGATGCTCTGTACCGCGTCGTAGTGTCCGGTGTAAATACGGTGTCGCACAAAGGGCGCGAACTCCAAATCACCTTCAGCCACATCTGGTGTCGATGGTGTATGCCATACTTCAATCTGCCTGCCGAGGCCTACTGCAAAGTGTCTCCCAGAAGGCGCAAATGCGAGGGCGGTGACCTCGCCGCGGAGGGAAAAGTGGTACAGTACGACTCGTCGGGGGATATTGGTGAGGATTGCACGACCGTTCTCGTCGACAGAGAGGAGAAGGTTGCCGCGAGGGTTCAATGCCAGGCGGGCAATGTTCGTTCGATGCGCGAAAGGAAGGGTGTAGGATTTGGAGCTGAGATTTCTTAGCAAAATGAGACCAGAAAGCCGTAAGCGAAACGTACTTGACAAGATCAAAGACAGTCACCCTGTTACCTACTGGCGACAGCAGACAGGTTCCATCGGGCGTGAAGAGCAGATTGCCTCTGCTGTAGACCGTTCCGAGCAAGTTGGAAAACTACGATTGCGTGAGCGGGCCACTCAAGACGCGTTCCCTGTCGCAAGACATACCTGGAAGTCGGTTTTCATTGTGGAGGTCTCCAGTGTATATCAGACCTCAAGAATGTCGACTTTATCGCAGCGGGGCGTGCAAGAGCATCATCTCGAACTTTTTTGAGAGTTGAGTCCGTGCGAGCTCACCAAAGCCGCCGGCGCGCGCAGTAGCGCGGTTTCCCCGTTCAGGGCCAGTGCTTGCCGAATGGGCGTCGTGCAGAAAGGGGACAGCCAAATTGTACAAACACCACATCGCCCCAGCACTCTCCACCCAACACTGCAGCGCGCACTTCTCTCGACGGTGCCAGCTTCATTTATCCGCACACGAGCCACCCACGTTAGTCTTGCACGCGAAAACAACACCAACGCCGGTCAACATAGCTGACGCCCGCTGCAGAGCCCCCGTACACACGACAGCTGGAACCCAGTAGCTCACCATGGCCGAGTCAGCTTCCCCAATTGGCATTGCCAATGTGCGTATATTCACTCTGATTGTTGTGCGAAATCTATACTGACCCTGAGCTTCAGCTGCCCAACCAGAGGTGCGACCCCTCTCAGGACACGCATATCGTACCAACTAACCAAGGACAGGCACAAGATTGTCGCTAAGCGCGGTGCTGCCTTTACCATTATGGTGAGTATGCTGTGGAATTGCATATAGACTATTACTTACGCGTGCAGGTCGCCGGCGAGTCTGGTCTCGGAAAGACAACCTTTATCAACACCCTTTTCTCTACAACCATCAAGAACTATGCCGACCACAAGCGACGACACCACAAGCAGATGGACAAGACCGTCGAAATCGAGATCACCAAGGCCGAGCTCGAGGAGAAGTTCTTCAAGGGTACGACAAGTCCCATCCTGTACACCACCCCTAGCTAACAGCCCCAGTCCGTCTGACCGTCATTGATACCCCTGGCTTCGGCGACTACGTCAACAACCGCGACTCGTGGCAGCCCATTATCGAGTTCCTCGACGACCAGCACGAGTCCTACATGCTGCAGGAGCAGCAGCCCCAGCGTAAGGAGAAGATCGACCTCCGTGTACACGCCTGCTTGTACTTCATCCGTCCCACCGGACACACCCTGAAGCCCCTTGATATCGAAGTCATGAAGAAGCTGTGCACACGCGTCAACCTTATCCCCGTCGTTGCCAAGGCCGACACCTTGAGCCCCACAGATCTGTTCAAGTTCAAGACAAGGGTACGTAGTATTAGAGGAGGGAATGACCAGCATCACTAACATTGCATAGGTTCGCCAGGTGCTCGAGGCTCAGGGCATCAAGTTCTACCAGCCCCCGCTTGAGGACGACGATGCTGCCGCTATGGCTCACGCCCACGGCCTGATCGACGCCATGCCCTTCTCGGTCATTGGCTCCGAGAAGGACGTTCAGACGAACGACGGCCGCACCGTCAAGGGTCGTCAGTACGCCTGGGGTGTCGCCGAAGTCGAGAACGAGGAGCACTGCGACTTCAAGAAGCTTCGCGCTATCCTCATCCGAACTCACATGCTCGATCTCATCCACACTACCGAAGAGAACCACTACGAGGCGTACCGTGCACAGCAGATGGAGACACGGAAGTTTGGCGAGGCCCGCCCAAGGAAGTTGGACAACCCCAAGTTCAAGGAGGAGGAGGAGGCTCTCCGCAAGCGTTTTACGGAGCAGGTCAAGGTCGAGGAGCAGCGATTCAGGCAATGGGAGCAGAAGCTCATCGCCGAGCGCGACCGTCTCAACAAGGACCTCGAGGCCAGTCACGCCGAGATCAAGCGTCTCGAGACCGAGGTCGACTCTATGCAGGGAAGCGTCAACCGCTCGCACGGCCGTCGCTAAGCTATTCGCATGGTATTTCTGTCGCGGCAATGGTTGCTGTGCACTAAGGCGTCGCTCTTCAGTATTCTTCCTTCGAGATTCCCCACTTTATTTCGAATTCCCATATGTTTGTAATGCCACTTCGCGACCGGGTTGCGGATTTCGAAAACGTGTGCTGGGTTTGGGGGCTCAAGTGACATGTTTCTCTTATATATCTACTACGTAGATTAATTCAGTTTGGTGTGGCTTTGATGTCGCCGCACCGCGCTTGACAGCCTCCATTTACAGACGTAGTCATATCAGCGAAAGTGACTTGCTCAACTCGACTCGTGATCAGCTTGAATATGTAGGGTTGTGTCTTAGCCCTACTCAAGACTGGGTATCGCGTGCCAATCTTGGTACCTGCAGCGGAGCTCCACAGTCCCTCCAACTTCCCCACCACGCATCATCCCGCACCCTAGCAGCGCACCATCCGCGACGTCACGAGCCATACGACCTTTCGATAGCAACGCCAAAGACCGCCACTGCCTGATCAACTTGCGCAATCATTTCACCATGCACGACGAACGTAAGCAGTCCCACAGCCACTCACCTTCCACAAACCACTAACCGCGCCCTAGACCCGCACCCACTCCTCGCGCAAGTCCCTCTCACCGTCTCCCCCTTTCTCTCGCTGCCGCACAGCGTCCCCCTCCCATACTCCTACGTCGCCCTGCCTTCGACCCTCCCCCCATCCCTCCTGCAAGCCAACCAATCCAACCCGTCCGAGCCGCCCCAGTACATCCAATCCGCCAGCGGGCAAACCGCGCACCCAAACCAGATCCTCCGCAGCTGCAGCGCGCTGCAAGAGCACCTTGTAAAACTCGAAGCAGACGCGCGCAAGACACTAGACGGGTTCAAGACGCGCCGCGCTGCAGAGGATCTGGCGGAGAAGAGAAGGGTTGCACCGGGTTGGTTGGACAGCGGGGTGCATATCTTGAAGCCGGAGAATGTGGACGAGGGGTTGAAGGCGCAGGAGCAGGGATTTTTGGATCAGAGGCAGGAGCAGAGTGGGAGGAGTGGTGCAGTTCCGGCGATTGCAACGCAGAACAGGGAGGGAGAGGAGCTGGATAGGGTGTTTGGGGGGCTGAATGTGGGGAAGTGAAGGGGTTTGATGCGATCTGGTTTTTGATAGAGAGCGTGGAGTTTGGCGTTACTAGGGCTGGGCAAGAGGTCACAAATTGTTTCTCCGTTATTACATGGACACTGCTACATAAACAGGTCGTTACAATCTGGTTCTTCACGCATTCATACACCTCTCCTACTCAGCATGTGAACGGCCTCGGTCCTGGGATCGCATAGCTCGTCGGCACTGGCCAGTACAGCTGGAACTTGATACCGGGATCTGTTCCCTTGTATGCGCCCGGGAAGCTGACCGTCGATGGCGTAGCACTACCTCCACCAGAGACACTGATCTGCGCACACTCCATGTAGAGCTGCGCACCGGGATAGCTCGACGCGGCATGCAGCGCAATGATCTCAGCACGAAGCAAGTACCTACACGTATCAGCAGTGTCCAGTCTTGGCAGCATAGATACTTACTGGCCGTTCTGGATGCACTTGGGCAGTGTGAACTCAACGAGACCTTTGTTCTTGTACAGACGTGTCACAGCCCAGGTACCGTTGGAGTCCATTCCGTCTTCGTAAATCTTAAACCATTTCAGGCCTGTGACGGTGGTTGTTAGGGCACTGTCTACTTTGGCGAGGTACACCATAATGGGGCCAAGGTGGCCAGGGTCGATGGGGTCGGAGGAGTCGGTCTCAGGCTTGGAGTCGAGCGTGTGGTGCCATTCTGCTGCAAGCTTGTCGCCAGCTTTCACGTTGATGATATCTTTTGGAAGAGGCTGGTTCAGGGGGTTAGGGCTGAGGGTGTTAGCTAAGGGCAGAAGGAGGATGTAAGGTCGCTAACCCTCCATTGCAGATCATGTCATTGGATGTCACGTCTGTAATTGGGCCATCGTAGGTCTATTGTTTGTCAGTGATCATACCGCGCACGTCTATGTTGAAGATCACCGCACGGGTACCCGGACACCCTTGGTGTGGCCTTGTCCTACTCCATTGACATGGAGCTGTGTGAAAATTGTGTGTGCTGAGGCACTGGCCAGAAAAGTGCTAAGGACGGCATGAAGCTTCATGTTCGCGTGGCAAAAGAAAGCTGTCTACCCGCACTCCACATCCTCGTTTGGCGCTGGCTTCTATAGGGACCCATACTCGTAAGTCAACCTCGAGCCCGCCGCTTTGGAAACGGAACTGTCGGTAGTCGCCCTCCCGGACAGGATAGCAAGCTTGAGTAAGCCTTTGCAGTACGAGGTCGCCTGACTACCTGACAACGCTGTCAATAATTGCTCATAATATACAATCTATACAGGTACCCGCCCCGGGTCTTAAGGCACCCCAGAGATAATCTGGACATAACCGTAGGAGGCGAAAGTAGCTCGCTGGCGATTGAATTAGTGCAGTGTAGACCGATCAACGACTCTCACTGCAGCACACTCAATGCGAGGGGGAGTTGGTCAGCGTCATGTGCAACCGCACGTGAAGTCTAGGTTGGGCAGTTGTAAATTACTTCACGGCCACATAGTTGCATGTGGAAACCATGGCGCTACACGAAGGCTGTACAGCGCCTCTGTGGCGTTTAATGCCGGTGGCAGATGTCAAATCGCGGGTTGATTGCAGGATCAAGGAATCGCCGCGCCAGGCAGGATACTGTTGGAACCGAAGGACATCACAATCTATTAGATTGCCGTCCATTGATCATAAAGTTGTTTCAGGCCAAGAAATAGATCGAAGGCGACCAGGCGCGTCTATTTGGGTTAGCAGTGTGGGCAACACGGCCGGCACTGGAGCCGTCGTCAAGCACAAGGAATATGCTGGACTAGTGCGGCGTATGGTAGGCTTGGGAAATTCTCGAAGGACATCGACATGCAGCAGACGTGTTTGAGAAGGTCTGTGATGAACGGCGCGGGGAACACAAAGCGCCACTGCCAGTCTGGTTCAGGGCAGGCAAGCGAGTCTGGGGCAGCTCTTTCCAGACTAGTTTACCTTGGCTGGCAGGGGCACCGGCATATGAGCCTTGGATCCCGCCTGCAATCAATTTATATCAATCAAGGTACCTCGTGGACATAGCGCTCACAGATTAAACAACAGCCTCGAATCTCTAACCGGGTCTTTTTGGCGCCGCACTGTCCAATCACATGTGTGAAGATCATCATCAGGCCGTTATGTTCGGGGCACATCATCGTTCGAAGGATGCATGCAAACGCAAAAGCCGTACCTGGCATAGACTGACCCTGCGCACAGCGCTTCGTGGGAATATCAGCTCTTGGCTGATTGGTTTTGCGGCTATGCTCGAGGAGACAGCTACCAAGCCAGCGAGGAAATGAGCGTGTATAAGACCTCATTGTATCGCCTGTTTCGAAACTTCAAGCTCGCTCACTGGTTTGCTGGCGACTTCGATTGATCGATCCTTCAACAATCGCTGGACGTTCCTCCACCATGAAGACCACTACATTTTTCAAGGCAGCATCGCTGCTTTCCTCTCTTTTCGTTTCCTCTGCCAGTGCTCAGCAGGCCACTTACACTCATCCCGGAACTGGCATTACTTTCTACAAGCAAACAGTCACCTCAGCTCAGACTAAGGGTGGATTCGAGTGGGGTTATGCTTTGCCTGGCACAGCTGGGGGAACTAACGATGAGTACATTGGTTACATGGTGAGTCGGATGCTGGGAAGTTTTCCGGCAAGATGCTAACACTACCCAGAAAGGTTCTCTGGAGAGCGGCAGACAGGGTTACTCGGGTCTCAGTCACCAAGGTGGCATGACCAACAATCTCCTGCTCGTTGCTACGACGGATGGAACAAAGATTCAGACCAAATTTCTCTTCATCAAGTCAGTAAAGTCACTCCGATATCGAAATGCGCGTCGCTAACGGTTCGGCAGCGGCTACGTCACGCCTCTACCATATACAGGAGATGCGACTTTGACCCAGCTCAGTGCTACCGTCACTGACTCTTACTTTGAGCTCGTGTACCGTTGCGAGAAATGTTGGGTTTGGAACCAAGACGGTGCGGAAGGCTCACAGCTGCCGACTGGAGCAGTTCAAGTCGTTGGATGGGCACAGAACAGCAAGCGATACGATCCAAATGATGTTAAGCAGCACGACAAGGGACAGGGAATTTTTGGCATCAGCGTGGATCTGGCCAGGAACGCCAAATATGACGACTGGAAGAATCTACCCCCTGTCGATGGTACATCTCCAACTCCTACCTCTGCGATCCCATCTTCGACCCCCACACCAACAGCTTGTGTTGGTAGCGCAGTTCCTAGCGGCTCTTACGACTACATCGTTGTTGGCGCTGGCGCCGGTGGTATCCCTGTTGCCGACAAGCTTTCTGAGGCTGGCAAGAAGGTTCTGCTCATCGAGAAGGGCCCACCATCTCTTGGTCGTTTCGGTGGCACAATGGGCCCAGACTGGCTCAAGGGTACCGGTCTTACTCGCTTCGATGTGCCTGGTCTTTGCAATCAGATCTGGGTCGATTCTGCCGGTGTCGCTTGTACCGATACTGACCAGATGGCTGGCTGTGTCCTTGGTGGAGGTACCGCTGTCAACGCTGCACTTTGGTGGAAGCCCAATGCTATCGACTGGGACTACAGCTTCCCGAACGGCTGGAAAGCTAGCGATATGAGTGCTGCCGTTGGTCGCGCCTTCCAGCGCATTGTTGGTACAGACACTCCCTCATCGGACGGAAAGCTCTACAAGCAGGAAGGTTACGATGTCCTTTCCGGAGCACTTGGCGCAGACGGCTGGGCCAACGTCAAGGCCAACGACAAGCCTAATGAGAAGCACCGCACATACAGCAAGACCCCCTACATGTATGCAAACGGACAGCGTCAGGGTCCTCTCGGCACATACCTTGTCACAGCTATGGGTCGATCGAACTTCAAGCTGTGGACCAACACCGCAGTTAAGCGCGTCATCCGCACCGCTGGTAAGGCGACTGGTGTCGAACTTGAGGGAGGTTACTGTGGCAATGTCACCCTCAATGCTGGCGGACGCGTCATTCTCTCTGCTGGTACTTTCGGCTCTGCGAAGCTTCTGTTCCGCAGTGGTATCGGACCTAAGGATCAGCTCAACATCGTCAAGGGCAGCGCGCGTGATGGCAAGACCTTCATTCCCGAAGCTCAGTGGATCAACTTGCCTGTTGGTCAGAATTTGAACGACCACGTCAACACTGACCTAGTCATCCAGCACCAGAACGTCTCTTTCTACGATTTCTACCAGGCGTGGAGCAACCCCATCAAGGCTGACAAGGATGCTTACCTCAACAAGCGTGCTGGCATTCTGACACAGTCAGCTCCCAATATCGGCCCCATCGCTTGGGAAGTCATCAGGGGTTCTGACAACATCGACCGTCAGTTCCAGTGGACTGCTCGTGTTGAAGGTCCTGGTGCTAACGACACCCACTCGATGACACTCAGCAACTACCTTGGTCGTGGTTCCACCTCCCGTGGTGCTGCGTCCATCAACGGCGCTCTCACAATGGTTGTCTCCAAGTCGCCATACCTAAATGACCAGAAGGATACCGATGCCGTGATTGCCAGTCTGAAGAGCATGGTAAAGGCGCTCTCGAAGAACCCGAAGATCGAGATGCAAGTACCACCCGCCGGCACCACTATCGAGGACTACGTTGCCAGCCTTCCCAAGACTCCTGCAGCTCGCCGTGCTAACCACTGGATTGGTACTGCTAAGATTGGATCTGACAGTGGCTTGAACGGTGGTTCTTCCGTCGTCGACCTGAACACCAAGGTTTACGGAACCGACAACATTTTCGTCGTCGATGCCTCAATCTTCCCTGCGTGAGTAATACCCAAGTCTTTGTATCTGCGATATCTGAACTAACATCCTGTAGTCACATCACCACTAACCCCACATCTTACATCGTCTCAGTTGCGGAGCAGGCTGCTGCTAAGATCCTTGCCCTCAAGTAGATGATTTCTGTCTAGATTTGCTACCTCATACCCTCTTCTCTGTATATATTCTTTCCATGCTCTGTAGCATACAATGCCAGCATATTGCATACGCCTACTCCAAGCCGTACTTATTGCTTGCTTTTTCAGCAGTGGCAGCATAGTTACTTCCCTTCTCCCACCTTTGCACCTGCCTAATCACTCACATGGTAATAGCTACACGCAGGTGGCAAATATGAATTTGTTTGACTATCCTAGATCTTATGTGTTGACATTACACCATCATTACGATATCCAATCCGCACATTCGTATCCATTCATTCGCGGCCAGTAAAATGTCGGAGCAGCCCGGTAGATTTACAAAGGCCTGCATAACGTCTCTATCAACATCACTTTCCTCGCACAGAGGCGGTTACATGCGTATCAGCGATCGTGTCTCAGCAAAATCACGATCGTTCTACGACCGCATCCTCAAGAAATACCATGTCGCTGGAACCCTACAAGAGCCAAACCTCTCCATCCACCCCATGTCCTGGAAATTGCTCCCAGAGAACAAAATCAACAGCATCTTCTACCACGCCGTCGCAGACGCAATTCTCGGATCAAAATGGCGCACACGCCGAAACAAATGCTTCTGCGACCTCGTGCTTCACATCATGCAGCAGGCCATGAGCTCAGTTCTTGACATCACAGTCGATGGTCCGACAGGCAAAGCGCAACTGCTTCGGGTTCTTAATGTTCTGTTTACATCGACAATAGTGCAGGCTATTGAAGGGGAGATGCAAGTAGTGGCTCGCATGGTGGATGCGAGTGCAGCGGACACAAATAGATTCGTGGCGTCAGAGACCTAGGAGAGACAAATGAGGCCGCACCTTGCGAAGGTAGTTTGTAATGGCTTGGTTGACCAGGCGTATGAGAAGTGGGAGAGGGAGGAGATGGAATTATGGGAGAAGGATGCTTCGCGCAAGGAGCGGAGGTGGGAATGTCTTTCTCGTACGAAGTGGTGGGCAGAGAAGTTCAATCTGCGTGTCAGCCGAGTCTCAGGTCCGTAGAAGCGCTTTACAGGGTAGTATAGAAGTCCTTCTCAAGCCAGAGCTTCTACGCTTCGGCCAGTCCTGTCTTCTTTCGTTCGTTCAACCTGTCTAATCAAGCCACGTTCGTGTCGCCTCACTCTCGTCAATAATAGCCTGACGCCGCAACTCACTTCTAGGC
The DNA here is from genome assembly GCA_032595095.1 of Didymellaceae sp. YAFEF048. Classification (NCBI taxonomy): domain Eukaryota; kingdom Fungi; phylum Ascomycota; class Dothideomycetes; order Pleosporales; family Didymellaceae; species Didymellaceae sp. YAFEF048. Next base: position 574,008 of record JAVISA010000017.1, on the reverse strand, counting down.
TTCAACTCGACACCGAACTCGGTCGGTCCAAGTACCAAGCCCCCACTATACCCCGTCTCAATACTGAAATCTAGCTCACCCTTCGCTACAACATCGAAAGCCCAGACTAGCTTCGCAGCCATGATCATGAACGTGCTCTGCGCCCACAAATCACCGGGACAGACACGTCGTCCAGCACCAAAGACGTATGAGGTTTTTCGACCCCTGGCCTGCGACTTTTCGATAGACTCCGTGCTTCCGTAGGGACTCTGCAAGTAGCGCTCCGGGTCGAATGTTGACGGAGAAGAGTAGAGATTGGGGTCGTGGGAAATACCCCAAGTGTTTTGGATTATGATCGTTCCTTTGGGGATGTGCCAGCCTCGGAATGTGTCGTCTCTGTCGACAGTACGGGGAAAGATGGCATTTGCTGGGCGCCATCGGAGAACCTACATTTGTGTTACTCGGTGCTTGAGAACCAAGTCCTTCAGCTTGCACTTACTTCGAACCAACATGCCTTCAGATACGGCAAACGAGCTATGTCTTCCGGGCCAGGAGGTTTCGTGCCTCCACAGATGGTGTCGATTTCTGCTTGTACCTTCTGCAGGATGTGTGGGTATGCGGCTAGGATTTTGATGAAGGTGAGGGCGCTAGAGTGGCTTGTTTCGACGGCTGCATCGAAGACTGTACCGCAAAGGTACGCGATCTGATCATCCTCAAAACTACCTTCTTCTTTCTGCTGCCGGAGGAGTGTGACTATCAGTGGCTCGAGAGACCCTGAATCACCACGCTCATTCACAGAGCCTGACTTCAACCTCTCCTTCGCAGTGTCCAGCATCATGTAGTACCATGCTCTCTGATTACGGCGCAATATACGAGCTTCTCGCTTCCATCCGGCCAGTGACGCTGGAAGATACTTCAGCAAGGGAATCATATCCACCGGAGGTGCTAGTCCTGGGGTCAGAAGCTCTACCCAGGCCTGCAGATATGTGAAGAAGTCCTTGATCAGCTTCTTATCTTTCTGAGCTCCTCGATGCCCACTAATTCCATTTAGAGGCACACCAATCGCCCAGTTGAAAAGATGCGCTTCAGACTCCTCGGGACTTGTAGCGAAGCTTTTCATCAGAAAGGCTGCAGCTGCGTTATGTAAGGGAGCGCGTTCGTTGACACCTGCAGCTCCTAGTATAGCTCGAATGGCCGTCCTACACTGTTTGTAATATCTGTCGGCCGAGACAAATAACAGATGCTGTGATCCGCGCAAGATGTGCTCCCGTTCGACGTAGCCATAAGGTCGTTCCGAGTAGAGCGCTCCACGCTTCTCTAGTAGTTCGTGGCAAGCTTCTGGACTGTTCAGAACGACGATATTGCTGGGACCGGCCTTGAGTCCTACTACGTCGCCATATGTGGTGTGCCATTCGGTGAATTTGAGAAACGGTTTCAAGGATGCGAAGTGGTGGGCATTGCCGACGAACGGTAAGGCTGATGGTCCTGGGGGAAAGTTCTTCGGCCTGAGAGAGCGGAGGGAGAAGCGCGTGATAGAGACGAAAATGTATACCAAGATCAAACCCCCAAGGGTCTGTATCAACTTGAGATCGTTGTTCTCCATCGTTTGTCCTTGGAAGGAGTCATCCGAGAGGAGACTGCGCAGCTTTATATGGCAACACTAGGTGGGGTGTGTCTGAACTCACAACGTATCCCTGTAGTCGAGTTCACCATGTCAGCGAATCCAAGACTGCATTCCGTACATCCGTAGGGTTTGGGGGCTGGTGCCAAGAGTGTTTGCCATATCTCTACTAGCTTACATGCTGTCAGCACGCAAGTACTAACCTGTCCAACTGATCTTCCCTGGGAAGAATTGTCCTTGTAAATGCACTTTGTCTTAACACCTGCCCTTTTCGTAAGGCTGACGGACTCGTTTCCCTGCATTTGTTTCAGAACATCTATGTGCCAGTCCCAACAGGTTCCTTAGCAGTTGCAAGGCGATGGGAGAGACCCCTCTTGACTACTTTTATCTTGTCTATACTTCTCAGTTCCGCGACCACATCGTTCCTTTCAAGGCTGCGCTCCAAACTGGCCGCTATTTTGAGATTTTGCAATGTGTCTCAAGATGAGAAGCCACTTCTGAGAGCGTAATCGATCCAGCAACTGACCCGATTCTGCTTCAGTCTGTTCGGTCCATCTTTTCCCTTGTCATCCGACTTGTCCGTTGGCTGGGATTTAGATGGGATAGGGGCTACTTCGAGACTTTGTTGGTTACAGTCCCTAAGGGAGGTTGCTGCAACATGTTGTTGTCGATGTGCTTCGCTTTGCTCTGTACTTTGTCAGATTTGCTGTAGTTTCGTCAACTCCAGGGGCTTACCTTGGGTCTTGTCCTGACTTGAGAACGTATTTCTCTTCATCTGCTTAAACATCTTGACTAGTGTCAGCTAAGTACATGCGCAGGAACCACATGTGGAATTGTTTTGATATGGGGTTATCTGTAAAATGTCGGGGGCGTGAAGTCGCGCCACATAAGCCAATCAATCCTGAAGAAGCCCAGTGTGGCGGAGTGCATACAGTTGTCGACCTCCAACGAATTGCACGCAGATTCCGTCAGAGGCAGTGTATCAAGTGATTATACTCATTATCGTATTAATGGGTGTTAGACCCGAACGAAAGAAGGTTCTGTGCCCAAAGTTCATCGGGCTTACTGTGCAGCAGTATTGGGCGCCTCCAGACTTATAACGATGACAGTGCAGTTATCTGAGCCTTTGGCCTTAACTGCGCGCTTCGACAACTCATCTGCGATCTGCTTCGCTGACCATCCTTGGTTCTTGAAGTCGGTTGCAGTCTTGGCTGCGAGCTCTGCGTCCTTTGTCTCGCCTATCCCATCTGTGGACAGAAATACCAGACTCTCACCTTCAAGATGCTCAACGCTGAAGTGCGCTTTGTTGGTGACGAGGTCTGCCGACGCCTTCCTACCGGGTTTGAGGCCTGTCTCGACGCCATCCAGATCTGTCAAGTTATGACCAGCCAGATGGTTGACCCTCGGTAACTTCAGTTCCGTATCGCCCACCGCGCGAGTCATCGCAAGAGCACCGACTCTTGGAGCGCCTGTATCATAGTTGACCTCGCCTCCAGCGTCCTCAATTCTCTTCTTCTCGCTTGGGTTGTCAGGACTATGGGGTTCGGAAAGTCGCTGGAGATTCCATGCATTCTTGTTCTTAGCAAGATGGTGCGCCCTCAAGGTATGGTCCAGCTTGTTGAGTTTGTTCTCATCCTTCTTGTTCCGCCTAGTATGTCTGGCAAAGATGGCATGAGAGTCGCCCAAATCTGCTTCCACCAGGATCTTCTGTGATACGTCGATCAGGACCAGCGCAAGAGTGGAGCCGTCTTTCCAACCCTTCTGGTCAACAATCGCATCCGTTTGATCGAGTGCTTCCTGAATCGCGGATTTGTAAGTCTCTAGCGAGTGTGATGAAGCCTTGGATAGTGCTTCGTCAATGAAGTTTGCGACATTCTCTCTCAAATGATCGGCCACAGTTGCACCTGCACTACATTACTGGTCAAAGGATGTCTCAAATCGGATGAGTGCGGTACTTACTGTCCATCGAAGACCCCAAAGAGCGCAATGTCTTTGTTTGACTTCAGACTACCTGGCTGTAGCTCAATAAACCTGTCCTCCTGGTGAGGTCGGTCACCCATCATCTGCAGGGACCAATTAGCGAATTCCACAACTCGAACCTCCATGAAAATCACACGTGACGTACAGAAGCGGTGCCAACGTCATTGATTTGCACCTTGCTCGAGTCTGTCGAAGATTTGACTGCTCCTCTGCCCTTATCAATCGACCTTCTAATCCTGTGCATCATGTTTTTGATGTTGTGTTGAATAAAATGGTTGAAGAATTGTAGATGTTGTATAGGTCATCAGTATGACGACGCCATGGCGCGCAAAATATACTGGGAAACCAAACTTGTCCACACGCGCCCAGCAGCGCTTGCCCTTCTACGCGCAAACGATGTAAGAAAGCAACCACGATGGCCTAGAAGGTCCTCATTCAATGCAAGTGCCAGCGAGAGCAAACTGATGCTTCGTGCAACACGATTCACCACCTAACACAATGCGTGTCATCAGAGTGGTAACAGGCGACATTCAAGGGCCGACAATAAGCTGCACTTGCTCCTCTTTTTCCTAATATGACACCTTGCAATCGCTTGACCTCGAGATTGTTTGCGATACACCAAGGGTGAAGTAGGTGCGTGACGTCTCCAGCGCGTCGCAAATTGCTGGGGTAGTGGTGAGGTCTCCAACTGGTGCTGTGTCTGGCAATCACTCATCCTTTACGCATGTGTCGTCCAACACTTATGGACCTTATTCGTGTGTCACCTGTACTTCATGCTGTCGTCTCTTGTGCATGTTGTTTCTGACGATCAATTGTATATGTCTCAGGCCCTCGTTTGTGCGTAACCGTCTCGCTGAATGGTGCCCAATCCACAAATCGGCACTTTTGTCTAAAAGAATCGTCTGGGTAGTCTCGAAGTAAAGACATTCGTGCGATCGCATCAGGCTGACTGTGCAGATAACGCACTGTCATCGCTGCAGCTCGCTGCGATCTGCCTCGTTCCCATGTAGACTGTAACGTGCGCGGTTGTCAGCATTGCTACGGAATGGTGGATTCGATATCGAAGCCTAATCTTATCTCATGCCGCAGAGATGAGCGCATTACAGGTATGGTAGCAACGAGCTGATGGGCTTCGAGTGCGAAAACGAACTGTATTTGACTGCAGAACTGTGCCTCCTTTAGCTCGGGTCTCGAACCTATGCTCGGAGAACGATCCCATGGGTACCGAGAGCCCTAGATCTTGGCCCGTTGACGGCGTCTTGGGTCGATCGGCTCGTTCACTCGTTTCCCCGCATTCGGTTCTTGGAAGCCATGCGATCGCAACTGCCGTGCATGAAACAACGTCTCTTGCTGATCGCATCAGACGTGCAACCGTTATCTTGGTTTGCGATGTTTGCCTTGTTACGCGATATAACAGGCGAAGATACGAGATCCTTCTGCTAGGCGCGCAAAGGTGAATGAGCATCAGCCGCGACTAAGGCGTTCCCGTGAGTTTTTGCCAGCGGTGGCGGCCGCCAACCATTAGACGGGAGTGATCAATCCAATCATAGAATAACAGGGCCGAAGTCAGACTGCAAAACATTGCATTGACGGCGTGTGGCTTGCACTAAGCCCCAGACACCTCCGATGCCTTATAGTGACAGACCCTGGCATCGCCTGCCTCAATCCTTATGCCTGCACTCCATGTAGACAATAACGTTCAATCAGCCTAGCTGTTTCACAAAACTGTGTCGCGCGCCGCGATGGCGATAGATCCAATGTCGTCGGTACCCATGTGGGTCTGTCTTATCTTGTCCGTCGTCTTGATTGCCACACGAATTGCTGTCCGGTTATGGAGAAAGCAGCGTCTGCTTCGTGGTGACTATTGGTGTATCTTGGCTGCCTTGTTCACGATCGCGCGACTGGTTGCCAATTATTACCTGTTGATCTATGGTTCCACACGAGGTGCGTTGAAGAAACGGAAGCAGGAATCGCACGCACACTGACTCGGCAAAGTTCTATCGGCTGAGCGCCGCAACCAACTTATCGAGCCTGGTAATGAGGCTGCCAGATCCGAAGTCGTGATAGGAAGCAAACTGGTCCTAGCAACTCGAACGATGCTAACATGCTTGTGAGTTCTTGAATGTAAGGACTGATCTGTGCTAACAATAGTACAGGCTATGGTGCCTAAAGGTAGCAGTCTTTGACCTCTTGGCACGACTGATCTCAAACATGCCATACGAACGAGTCGTTGTCTGGGGTTTCCGCGGCGTCCTGGTTGCTACTTTTGTTGCATCGATAGTGACTGTTTATGCCGGATGTCGTCCCTTCGAGCGGTATTGGCAGATATCGCCTGATCCTGGCGACTGGTAAGGCAATTTCAAGATTATCACGACCAATCTGACACTCACAGCGTTGTCGGGAATCTATGGTTGATTACCTACGAGACAAGCAATATCTTGACTGACTTGATGCTGATGGCTCTCTCATTCACCCTGATATGCTCGGTTACGGTTTCACTGAAGCAGTATGTACTCAAACGATGCATGGACCAGCCACAATCTCACCATCTTCTAGACGACTCCGTGTCATGGCACTTTTCAGCATTGGAATCTTCCTCGTAGCAATCAGCATCATCCGAATCGTTCAAGGCAAAGATTCACGAGTCCAGCGTGGCCACACATTATGGGCATCATTGGAGATTCTGCTAGCAGTGATTGTGGCGGTGACGCCGACAATATATGCACTCGCCCACGGGCGCCATGAAGACAGTTCCTTCAGCAAGACCCACCTTTCGGAGTACCCAAGGGGCCGTACGTTCTCTGAGGGTACGATGCCAGGAGACAAGCGTACTGGAGATGAATGGCCCGGACAGCTCGACCGCAATATTGATCGCCTTGACAGCGAGAGTTCGCAAAGAGCGTTGATTGGAATACGGCATGAGTCGCTCGATGCGAGACTTGTGTGATGAGGCGAGACTTCTATTCGAACGATCAATTTAGCCCATGTATCGGCTCTACTATGTCTGCCATTGACCAGCTCCCAAAGCCTGGGCCGCGTCGACCAGCGCCACCCCGACGCGCTCATACTCTTCGAAGACCGTTCTCATCCATCTTCTGGTACGGTCTGTTCCGTTGGAGCCATCTCGACCCATCGCCTTAGCCACTAGGTCGGCAGACGAGGCAACAACCCAACCGTACTTCGCATTGAGATTGCGACGTTCCTTCAGCAGCCTTTCAACTACTCTTGTATAATCTTGCAAAAACTTGGACTTTGCTATGGGAGATGTAAGGTTCAGGAAGAGAACCGAATTGACGTGCTCGGCGATCCTTTTACCAGTTGTGTTCGCCTCAAGGACACTATCGATGAATTCCCTGAAATCTTCTTGGGAAAGACTGCTTTCGGGTGGGTCTTTAGGGATATCGGAAGACATCTCGGTCCTGGGCTTTGTTAGAATCACAGGCTGCGCGACGTAAGCTGAAAAGGTTGTTCTCGGATGGCCCTTCAATTGGGAAGCAGATGCCGCTCATCCGACGAAGCCACTGCTATTTCAAGCTTTCCAGCGTTTGTTGATAGGCAAGCAACGATTGCTCACACACATCAGCGGACAAACAAGCAAGATGCCACCGGAAACGCAATCACTAGCTTGTCATACAGGCCGACAAATGACGAACAATCGCGGTACAGACGCAATTTACAAACGTCATGTCTAGCTCTTCTGCCTTGCGGCATTGATGAATCATGCTGGAAAGTGTTACGAGATCGAATAGCGCTGACGAAAACAGCCACGATCGATCGTGAATCGTTAAATGTACTTTCGATCTGCAGTGAGCTTACTAAGGCAGGCTGCAGACGATGGCCTAAGATACTGGAGCGTTTATGAGGTCCGATGTAGACGACAAATGTTGCTAATGTAGCAAATATGTGTGTAGTGATACGCGAACGAGGCGCTGCATGCACCACAGTGGTCGTGAAGAGAGTGAAACGGACACAGAACTTGCTATTTCGGAACACCCAAGGTAGAGGAATGATATTGTTCAGTTTAATTAGCATTCTTGGTGTGTCGTGGACGTGGGGATTTTTAATGTCACTATAAAGGTGGCGAACAAAGCCTAGCAATGCACCGCATTCCAACCCCAATGAGACCTGACCAATTGAGTACAAACTAGCATCAGAAGATTTAGCTCAGCACCGAGCTAGGTATGATGTTGCTGAGGGAAGACTGGTCCAAAGCAGGTATAGAGAGTCAACACAGCAGACCAGGGCGACTGCCACACAATATTGTTGGAATATATACGATGCATCTCTTCATCTTTCCATCAAAACAGCACCAACAAGCCCGGCTGGCACAATCGGTAGCGCGTGAGACTCTTAATCTCAAGGTTGTGGGTTCGAGCCCCACGTCGGGCTGTTTCTTTTTGATTTTCTCTTGGAGCTGCCAGGATCCCGCTTCAGGTCGTCGAGAAACCTTTAGAGGGAAGTTTTTTTGCTGGCGGTGCGGAGACCGGGCGCTAGGCTAATGCCACACGAGCCACGTGCGCACGTGTCGGTATGGCGTCTCCACCCTGCATAGCAGATATACCTTTTGCTTTCCCAGACTTGAGAGTGAAAAGCTGGCTGAGGGATGGTGCGACGGTTGCAGGTGCTCAATGTCTTCGTTAGCAACGAAGACAAGGCTCAGAACGCGAGAGACTCACGCAACATGCGATCGTGATGTAGAGGTCATGGATAAGGCCATGGATTATACGCGGCTCACCCGGGCAGGTACAACATCGCGTGATGGATACAAAAGACCTCGATTCCTATGTACAACCAGATGCCATCGGACCCATCCCCAATGCCGAAAGGTATCACAGATGAAAAATCGCGAACGCCTGCTGCTATGATACAGTCGGAAAGGAAAGAGAAGGGGTATTTGAGAAGTGAAGCGCAACAGAATGCATAATGTGAGAAAGACGAAACCCATCCAAGCCGTCACGTCAGGTCATGACGTGACTTGTATGCAAGAAGCTACTACTACAACGGATGTGTTGAAAGTGGCAGAGGCGTTTTACCGCCATAGATCAGCCCTCGAGGCACGCTTGTCGCGTCCTGCGTGGGTCATCCAGCTGGCTCGCACGCCGGGGCCGCCAGGGCTGGTGCTGAGCGAGTTCGAGTGGCGGTGGCCGAAGCCGCCAAAGTTGCCAGCGCCGCCTCCTGCTGTGGGATTTCCTGCGCTCCGGGGTCGCGCGTCGGAGTCCGCAGGGATGGCTAGGAAGCCGCCGAAGCCATTGGGCACAACGATACTCTTTCGAGCATCGCCGCCCCACTGCGGCCCCAAGCCCTTATGAGCTGAGTAGCTGCTGAGTGGACGACCGCCGACCATGGATGCGCGTCGCTGTCCAGCTTCTGGAGGAATGATGGAGGTGAAGATCCACTCCAGCTCGTCGAGCCCCTTGGAGAAGACTTCAAGGGGTTGGTTGAACATAGGCTGCGGTGCTTCGCTGAAGGGGCGGATTGGTGGTGGCAGTGTGAGGATCTCTGGGAATTCGGGATCCTGGACGTATAGCTGTCGCAGTGCTGGAAGGCTGTTCGACATCAAAGACTTAGCCAAATACTGGTAGTACGAGGCACCAGGTGAGTAGATTTGGTTGGTCGAGTGAGCGATAATCTCAAAGTGAAGTGTGCGCAGTGAGTATGACGCCAGAGGGGGCAGAGGATCCAGAGGCAACGATGCGGTGACTGTTGCATTGAACTCCAGCGTCCTCAGATTTGACGCCATCCTCAGAATAGCATGTAAGTCTGCGACTGTGATCCCGTTGCAGTTCTTGATAATAAGAGTCTTGAGCCGTGCGCCGCACATGTGGTTCGAGAGGTATTGGACTAGGCCTTGCGCAGTGACGCCATGAACTTTCTCCAGCTTCAGCGTCTCCAGCGGTGGGAATGGCGGCAGACCGGGCGCATCATGGAAGAAGGAGTCGTTCATCCAGGCACCGCCGGTCACAGTGAGATCGGTCAAGCGTGGGAGCATGCTGAAGACCTGCCTCAGGATGCTTGGTTCGATGCGCAGCTTGTTCAGCTCTACAACGCGCAGCTCCTGCCAGTACCCGTGGAGCAGCGACTCCAGCGACTGCTCTCCACCTTCGTTGTACTTCATCTTCTGAATGTGCGGGCAGCGTGCCTGCAACTCCTGTCGCAGCAACTGACATGACTGGTCGCCGTTATAGAAACCCTCGGGCAGATCGATGTAGTCGAGGTTTGGACAGCCCGATACAAGACGTGCGAGGTCTGCTTTACAGGACTCACGTGTCATGTACGGCAGCTTGACGAAGCGCACGCGCTGGCCAAGATGCTGGTTGCCGCGCACGCTGTTGCTCAGCATCTGGAGGCGCGCAGTTGGAACATCCTCCTGGTCGCCGTTGCGCGACTTGCGCCTGCGCTGGTCGGCATAGATCTCCTCGAGCTCGCAGTAGTGGACGGCGTCGATGCGGATGCTATTGTACCTGCTTCTGATTAGCGCGGGAGCTTGTTGATAGACGCGGTGCAGACTTACAGCAGCCCAGCAGCTACACCGTACCACGACCGCCTAGTCAGGGCGCAGTGTGCCAGGTCGCGTGTGTCGCAGGTCATGCAGCCATCGTTCCCGCTGTCCTCGCTGCCGTCAAGCGTGTCGTCAGTCGAGTGGGGGCAGATCTCCTCGAAGATGCGGCGCAGCACCTTCTCCGGCAAGCGCGTTGTCAGGTCTGGGCCATGGTATTCGTACGTCGCAGGGGAGTAGTAGTCGTTGCGTGGCACGCGGAGGTCCACGCTTTTCTTGGGCGTGGACGACTTCTTCCTCGAGAAGCGCTTGAACCAGCCCATGATGCCAGATCTAGACAATCAATCAGCCGGGCAATAAATTTATGGGCGCCCAGGCACGCGTCAGGGCAATTCAGGGTGCTGCAACAAAGTACGCGGGGTAGAAATAGACAGCTACTCACGAAGACCCTCGCTCCGCGGCTTGTGGGCCCTGTTTGAAACGCCGCGACATGTCCAGATCAGCGTGCTGAATAACGCGACGCTACAGCCAAAAACGCTCGGCTCGTCGATTCAGCAAATTGGAGGGTGGAGGCAGTCAGTGGCACCGGTCGTGAAAAGTGCACGCAATAGGTAGCAGAGGGCGCTCGGTGCGGCGCGGTTGTCGTGTTTAAGGGGCATTTTGTGGCCTTCTCCAACGGGACAAAGCCAGCAGCCAAACACCGAGCAGACACGGACGAATCGAGCTTGGTCACCATTAGTCTGGTAGGACGTGTCAGCAAGGCGGTTGAACATCCTATCAACGGCACGGCAGGAGCAAAGTGAAATGCAGATCTGCTGTGCCGGCACTGTAACAAAGAAGGGATGCACGTCTTTCGCCGCGTGTGGCTGCGCGGGGAAGACGCGTGCCAGGGGTAGCAACAACTCACGGCACAGGGGCCGTTGAACGGGAGGCTTTGTCAGGGCGGAACAGCGTCTCAGTGAGCCCACGTATTTATAGCGCAGCGCGTGGACGTCACTGAACGTGGGCACGGCAATGATTCACATCCAAATGTGGCTGCTATTACATTTCCGCATTGGAAAAAAGACGTGGCTGCATGGTGTTACATAGTAGACGAGAGACTACACAAGCATGAAAGCTGACGGGTTACCAACAATGCACGCCAACCGCACAAGGACGATGCTGCTGACAGCATAGTCGCCAAAGGGCCAGCAGGGAGCTGCTGGACGCTGCTGGGTGGAGGAGCGGCGCGGCGTGTCTTCGTTGAACCCTGCAATACATGCAATGTTGTGTCCGGGCGTGGCATGGAAAGCGGCATCTCAGCTCGAGCGAGCAGCGACAATTAGGGTTGCAGGCTGGTGTCAATCCAATACTCAAGTGGAGGCACAGAGTCGCACGGCGCAGGCCGAGTACACGCGAGAGTGTTCAACAGACGCGTGGGCTGCTCAATGAGCGGCGTCGAGGTGGTTTCAGATGCCAATCAAGAACGGGCAGCTTCGCCGAGCGTCCTGTCGCCGGCCGCTAAACCGTTACCCGCCTGCAGGCCGCCTCGAGATGGGAACGGAGGGCCTGGAGAAGACGGAGTCCTGCAGATGCCATGTGAGAGCGTGTGAAGACGTAGGGCCCCTCACCTGTCAGAATGTGATGCAAGAAACTCGAGTGAGGGGCATGATAGCGTGCAGATGAACATCATTCAGGACACGACGTTCAATTGCTCCGGCATTGCAGGACCGCACAGATCTCGTCGAAGTCGCCAAGTCCCATGTCTGGCGCTGAGAGCGCGTTAGCTCCTCCATCCACGTCAAGAAATCTTCTGATGAACACTCGCACGGAGCTGTTACCTCCCCTACCACATCTCCGACCACCTGTCTCATCTCGCCTGGAGATCCATTACCTTGTCTCGTCTCTCTTGCAGAGACTCCACTGCCCACTTCACCTCCGCGAAGCTTGAAGCTCCCCTCATCAGGTGCTTCCCCGTTCACCTGCCCGCTGACGTCCGCGCGCCTTCCCTTCGCATCCAGACCCAACCAACGTAGCTGCCTCCAGGCTATCTTTCACCGACGTCAGCTTGCAGCGTGCAGCAACCCCCCACGCAACCACTCGACAAATAACTGAGCCGCTGATCCCCTCAGCGTTTCGTGATCATGGCCTCCCAACCCACCCCCACGCCCCAGGCGCAGAACCTCGACCGTTATGTCGTGATACACGTTGCTACGACCTGTGATGAGCACGGCGTCTATGTGACCAAGGACTCCGCCGAGGTCATCGAGCTCGGGTGGATCCTGCTCGACGCAAAGTCCTGTGAAGAGGTACGCACTGCTTCCACCGCGTCGGCCATTGCAGCCACAGCTACTAACACGTGCTGTCAGCTTCATCGTGAGAGCGTGCTCGTGAAACCCGTCAACACTCCCATCACTGCATTGTGCAGTAAGTTGATTGCCTCGACAAGCCCTGCCCGCCGTTGGCTGACGTATACTTGCAGCAAGTCTGACCACCCTGACCTGGGACCAGGTCCGCAACGCTGGTTCCTTCAGGGATGCCATCAACCGTTTCGATACCTTCGCACAGGAGCACATCTTGCCCAAGAACTACGAGTTCGCCTTTGTCACCCTCGACTCATGGGACCTGCGTGTTCAGTTGCCTCGTGAGGCCCGCGATAAGGCCGTCGTCCTGCCCCCGTACCTTCAACACTCTCGCACATTCGATCTGCGCACCGAGTACCAGCGCTGGCAAGCACACCACCCAGAGTCACTGCCGTTCGGCTCGAGTGCTCTTACCAACATCTGTGCTGCTCTCGAGGTCGAGCCTGTGCAGTCGTCGGCGCCCATCAAGCACAACCTTCCCTTCCACCTGCAGGCACTCGCCCCCGCATCGCCAAGGCGGGCCATGGAGGAGGCAGTCACGCTTGCAAGAGTACTTCGTGGTCTTATTCGCAAGAGCCAACCCCCACAAGAACATCCAGATGTGCTCACTAAGCCTATGGACGCTCGTGCCGATGTCCGTGCTTTCCTTTCCGAGCGCAGCAAGGTCTTGCACATGAGCGGCCTTCCCCACGATACTACTCAGTCCGAGCTCGAGAGTTGGTTCACTCAGTTTGGTGGTCGCCCCATTGCCTTCTGGACGCTGCGCACCCCCGATCAGCACAAGCCCACCGGCACCGGCTTCGCCATCTTCTCTTCCCACGAGGAGGCTGCCGAGAGTCTCTGCATGAATGGCCGCGCTCTCAACGAGAAGGCCATTGAGGTTTCGCCCTCCTCCAGCCGAGTCCTTGACCGTGCCGCAGAAATCATCACCCCATTCCCGCCCAGTAAGAATAGGCCTCGTCCGGGTGATTGGAACTGTCCCTCATGCGGCTTCTCCAACTTTCAGCGACGTACTGCATGCTTCCGTTGCTCATTCCCAGCTATGCAGCAAGGTCCCCAGGGCGGCGACCCTATGGCTTATGGCGGCTACGGCTATGGTCACCCTGGTATGATGGGCCCTCCCCAACACCACATGGGCGGTCACGGTCACGGCCACGGTATGGGTGGTGGTCATATGCGCGGAAACACTGGTGGCGTGGTTCCCTTCCGTGCTGGTGATTGGAAGTGTGGCGAGAATGGCTGTGGATACCACAACTTCGCCAAGAACACCGCTTGTCTGCGTTGCGGTGCGAGCCGCGCGGGAGCTGCCGTTGTCGCTGACAGTGCCTTCCCTTCGCCTATGGACACACCATCGAGCTTCGGCATGGGCCCCCCGTCTATGGGTGGTACTCCCGGTGCTGGCCCTTATGGTCCTGGTGGCTACGCTCAGGGTGGTTTCCCTCCTCAGCAATATGGTGGACCGCCAAGCCAGTACGCTTTGCCCTCTGGCATGGGCGCTGCCAGCCCATACCCTCCCATGGGTGCACAGTACTCTCAGAATGGTGGCATGCACTCGACTCCCTTCGACAGCCGTTCCGCTGAGGCTGCTTTCAGCGCAGCCGACCCATACCCCAACCAGGGTGCCCCCAACGGTGGTGGCGACCCATTCTCTTTTCTCTCTACCGGGTTCAACTCGCTGTCGATGAACGATGACCGCCGTAACGCCTCGAACTCGGCCAACAAGTCACCGGCGTAAGCTACTCGTATATAAGGTATCACATCTGCATCCCTGGATCTTGCACAAGCGATTTGGGACGGTTTTTTTCGGACAGGCTGGCGCTGGCAAGATTGAATTCGGGGAGTTCGTCATTCGGAAATTGTTAAGATCTCGTGGCATTTGCGGGCTACCTGGCATGGCAACGGGTCGGGGTGCGTATAGACTGGGACTTCAAGCGATGGAGTTTGATACCTTTAGCGGACGGTGGTGTTCCAGGTGGATTTGCAACAAAAGCCGGACAGGATAAAAGTACAGGTTCGGCTGTGCAGCGGCACAGGCGGCTGTTTTGGGCTTTGGGTCTGTCAGTCCGTCCTTTTTCTTTAGCTTTTTGTCTTTTTGCACTTTTTACTTTTCGGTTACCTGCGAGTTGAATTTCAAAGTTCGCTTTGCATGTCAATCGAGCTCGTTCCTTGATTTGCTGGCATAGCGCGGTGGGTGGTAGCGAGGCGCTGGAAGGATATCGGTTCCTTGGTCGATCATTCAACATTCTTCCGTTCTCGATTTCAGCTTGCTTTGCAATGTCTCATGGTGACTGCTTCACCACTGCGCGAGTGTACGTGCTAAGCGCTGTCAGACCGCAACACTGACTTACTGCTGCACCCGTGGACCTCTCCTTTGGCTTTGCCGCCCTTATCGTCATCACCATATTCGTGCATTATCTGCTCTCCAAGTTGTCACAAAATATACACACATGTAGAAGAATGTACCATCTAGAACTCTGGGAGCATAAAAGATGTTTGCGCATCGTGCCATGCGTGTGTGTTATTTGGCGGTGGTCACGTAAGTCCCCTCGTGTGCGCCCTCAGCTCCTGGTACCGATACCCTCGTTATTCGTCATGGCCATCATCGAGGTCATTAGGGCCTTGAAGGCCCTTTTCTCCGCCAACCCGTCCTGTGGCCACGACTGACATATCTTCCACCAAGACCAGGGCCATCTCCTCACCACCGGTGCCAAGTGTAACCCTCGCATCGCTCATCGTTGCGTTAGAACAACCATGGTCACAGCTCTGTCCAGCCGCAGGACACAAATAGTAGACTAGTCTACAGTCTACACTTTTATGGCTGATGTTGCAGATGTTGTGGTAGACTATGCTGATGGCTGGCTGCTGACCTATTATTAGCATTCTAGGGTTGCTCAGCTGCCATTTTGTCACCACGCTACCTACCACTCGTATCAGGGCAAGCTACGCTGTTGGATTCCTGCCACCAATATTAGTCTTTACTAGGCTACCTCCTCTTGTGTAGAGTGTTCTACATTCCGATTCCAGACTAAACACCACGCCAAGCCTCACCGCTTCCGGCGCTACACTTGATGACGATTCAACGGTCCAGCGACACCACAAATGTACGCTCATCACAAGTGGCGACTTGTAACTACAACAACCCAATAACATGTGTTCTAGCCCAGACATGTTGTCCCGCTATAGACAATTCAGCACAAAATCACCGCGCTTACTTAGATGCCTCACCAACTTCAGCCGGATCACGACAAAATCAGAGATCAAGATAGGGTAGTCCGCGCACGGATGTGGCCTGCCAAGACGATCATCAAGACATGAGGTACATACAATGCCCTCAGACTCGCGCAGAAGCAATGACATTCGGACTTTTGTCTTCCACCTCGCGGCGGCCCTCATGCTGAACGTATTTGGAAGCAACAACGGAAACGAGCGTGATCAGGAGGCTCTGCAAGCTTACAGACTGGGCTCATCTGTGCCTTACAGCAGTTATCACAACCTTACCGAATCCAGTACGCCCGAGGCCACGTGATTAGAGGCTTCGACCATGCGGAACCTAAGCAGTTCTTGGGTGCTACGCGTGCTTTTCTTCCCCGTAGCCTTCATTGTTTATTGCACCTTCACACAGCTTCGGATACACATTAACAGTGTTGCTGCTCATACTGGGCTCCCACTGGTCAACACCACGGACGCTCTCGCTCCAGTCCCAACACAGGCCATTTCCAGCTCAGTCAACATCACTGCGGCTAAGTCGACCTTCAGTCCCGAAGTTAAAGACTTCTGGCGCGATCTGGCCATTGCCCTCGAAGATGTACGTCCGAGATGCTCGCCGATCAAAGTGGAGGATGGCAGCCCAAGCAATGAAGAGACGACCTTTGAGCCTCTGAACATCAGCAAGGCTGCACTTTCGAGGTTAGTGAACTTCACCAGTGAGCAGGAAGATGTGTTGTTCAAGTCTCACTACCGAATGCTCACGGCCTCACAACAACTTGGGCCACGCCTTCCTTTCTCGAATGGCGAGCAGGGCATTGTAACGACTGCCAACGCGAAGTACATTCCAATCTTCCTGGTATCGCTTCGCATGTTGCGAAGGACCGGTTGCACACTACCTGTCGAGGTTTTCATCGACGACTGGTCCAAATACGACCCAGTCATCTGCGAATCCGTTCTCCCTTCACTGAACGCAGCATGTGTGGTTCTCTCCGAGGTATACCACGCAGCTCACAACGCCGAAGCGCCCTCGAGTTACCAGTTCAAGCTGTTCGCTATGCTGTTCTCGTCTTTCCAACATGTCCTCTTCCTTGACAGCGACGCATTTCCTGCCCACGATCCAATGGCACTGTTCACCGCTCGCCCGTATACATCGCACGGCCTCGTCGTCTGGCCAGACCTGTTCGGCCTAACCATATCCGAACACTACTACCACATCGCCGGCATCCCATATGAGCCTCCCTCATCCCGTCCGTCAACAGAGAGTGGTGTTGTTATGCTCGATAAGGACAAACATCGCGAGTCGTTAATGATGATGATCTACTATAACTACTACGGCCCAGACTACTACTACCCGCTCCTCTGCCAAGGCTCTCACGGAGCTGGCGACAAGGAAACCTTCGTACAAGCAGCCATGGCCGTCGGCGCACCCTGGTACCAAGTCAAGAGCGGTGTAGCTGGCATGGGATTTTTCGAAAACAACGACTATCGTCTCAGTGGGATGTCGCAGATGGATCCTCGAAGCGACTTCCTTTACCGGCCCCCAACCAAAAGCCACGTCCACATCAGCGATCTGTGGGGCGCCGAAGACGTTCAACCCGACGCCAACGTCCTCGGAAAACCAAAGCCGATGTTCGTGCATCAGAACATGCACAAGCTCAATCCGGCCCGCATACTGGCGATGGAAGAGTCGACGGCGAAGACAATGGATGGAAAGCACACTCGCATGTGGGGACCGCTGGAGGTCAACAATGAGAACTTTGGATATGATATCGAGAGGCGGGTGTGGGAAGTTATGATTGAGGAGGGGTGCAGAACGGATGATAGGAGCGATACTTGCTCGGATTTGAAGAATCACTTTGTCGAGGTGTTTGGCGAACTGGAGAGTAGAGATCCGGCGAGGTGACGCGGATGGAGATGCTCATCAAGGTTTGACTTGCTCAATGATGTGCCTTGTGTAGCGCAATCTTGATTGTCTAAGAAGAGGGGAAGAACAGCCGCCAGTAGAGAATGCTCAATAGATGGCTGAGGGAGGCGGTGCAGGACACAGACGCACTCAGTCAGCCACACAGCTAGAAAATCGTATTCGGGACGTTATTGTACTCAATATGGCGCATGGATCTTCGATGTCGTCACTGCAGGTCTTCGTAGTGGGTGGTATAGATGCCACACCAAAGCCACAAAACACACACCATAAGGTCATGGAGGTCGTCTCATTGCATGGACGGGCACGTCTTGTGTACTCGACTGATTGAGAAGGCTGAGGTAGTGCGACAAGAGAGGTAGCGTTACTGGTGTCAAGCCTTGAGGGAAAACGAGGTACAGGCGGGCTGTTAGCGGTGACATGTTGCCTTCAAACCATCGTCGAAGTCAGCCTGCAAGTTCAATACACAACATCAGGCGTGCGCTGTTAGATTGCCCGTTACCTTGGTGGCAACGAGCCAACACCTGGTGTCCACGTTGGGTAGATAAACAAACCACTCGTATCCGTATGATGGGGCGTCAGCTAAGTACCAACCGCTCATCTCCCTCCCCCAATCGCTAGTGTCGTCAGTGAACACAACTCTAGCCCTCGGTAGCATCAGAGATTTCAATAGGATGCAGCTGCGGGCTAGTCGAGCTAATTAATCTTGACAGTCCTCAGCCGTGGGCTCCTCCCGGGCAGCTGCCCTTTTCGAGGGGTGAGAAGCAGATCATAGACAGACCCTGGCGGGAGCGGCATCTGCGACACGTCCCTCACGTGGCCACAGCGATCCCTGGTCATAGAAGTGTGTGGGGAGAAATCCACGGTGCGCGCGGCGAGATGAATTGGACTTGTTTCAAGACGCCTTCAGGGGAGGTCTCACTAGTACTAGCAGAAGAATAGAGGGGTCCACCAGCCATTTTTAGCCCTGCATGGTCGAGCCGCCTTAACACATCCTCCTGAAATGAGTGGCATGCGAAGCAATGCGCCGTCCGCCTGGTGTGTGGTATAATTTATTGAATAGAAGCCGTTTATCCGCTTGCACCTGCCCTCACTGAATGTTGCATACTCGACTACTCCATGGGCGACTGTACCGTAGCTAATGCACTATCGGGTCCCTTGCATACACCACACTCAGGAACGCAGATGCACACAAGTCGCACAGCATGGCAAGCGACATAACAGAGCCGCCGGTAGGGGCGCCCCAGAAAATGTCTCGCTATCGCAGCGTGAGGCGCGCGCAAGAGCAACAGGCGCAACAAACACCTCAGCATTCCACACCTCCACTGCCACCGATGCCCGCCATGCCTGAGGCTGGCAATACCAGAAGCACCCAGCAGCGCGAAATGCCCGATAGCACCATAGGCAGAAGCATGAGCCGCTACCATCGCCGCCCTCCCGCTGCGCACGCGACCAGCCCCAACGCTCCTACTCCACGCTCCTTTACTGCTCCACAGAGCCCTCCACAGCCCCAGACTGCCCTCTCGACCTCGTCGTCTGCCCGTCACCGCGCCGCGAGCAGCCCCCAGCAACAGCCGTACCCCGCAAACAACCAGCCCCGCCCACGAACCGCCAGACAACGCCCAGATGCTGCACCACCCCTGCCCAGAGACGCGCGGCAGCAGCAGCAGCAGTATGAAGATCCGCGAGCACTGCTGCAGAAGGAGAGGGAGCGCCAGCGTTTGCTGAAGCAGAAAATGGAGGCCGAGGCTCGCGCGCAGAAGGAAGCTAAGATCGCTGAGATTGAGCGACTGGAGAAGGAGCGACTCGAGAGAGAAGAGGCAGCTCGTCTAGAGGCCGAGCGTGTGGCTGAAGCTGCCGAGGCCTTGCGCCAGCAGCGAGAGGAAGAGAAAGCAGAGAAGGAGCGTGGCAAGAAGCTGCGCAAGGCAGAGGCGCAGAAGATGGCTGAGCAGAGGAAAGAAGAAGAGCGCAGGGCGAAGCTGGAGAAAGAGAACAGAGCTCGTCTGGCAGAAAAGTCGCGCACGTTCCAATCTCAGTCTTCTGGCTCCCCGCCTACCTCGCCTCCTCGTCAGGACGGGTTTGGCCTGTTCAAACGCCGGAAGGACGAGGGCTTGTCGATATCGAGCGAGGAGAGACCAGCTACGGCTGTCAGGCCTCGAGCTACTAGACAGGTCAGCAACAGCAGAGAGCCAGACGCCATCTTGACTGGTGGAGGAGGCGCTGTGCTTGGTATCGACGCCCCAACGTCGGCCGTCAATGGCGGTGAGAGAGTAAGTCTGTATGCTGTTCCCTTTGGTATTCCTCTAACACATTTGGCAGCGTGTCACCGTGGTTTTCAACAAGAGGCGCATCCAGCTACCGATCACACCAACAACTACTCCACTTGACTTGTTTAAGTCAGCGGATGTCATTATGACCGATACGATCCCAGTACGAACAGCTGTGGCAATGGAGTGGTTCAAGAAAGTCGATATTAAGCGGCCGCTACGAAACTACGAATACGTTCGCGACGTCATGAACTCTTGGGATTACGACGACCAGAACGAGCTCATCATTATTGATTCCACTATTGACGGCGTGAACCAAGATGAATTGCTCTCGTATGGCGTGCCAGACAAGCGACCCGAGGGCATGTCTTGCATGCTGAACTACTCGTCGAAACCTGGCAAATGGTCCAAACGCTGGTTCCTCTTGCGCCCAGACGGACAACTTGTCACGGCTAAGAATGAGAAAGCGAGAGATCAGGAGAACGTCTGCCATCTTACTGATTACGACATTTACCACGTCACACAATCGAAGATGGCAAGGGTCAAGCCGCCGAAGAAGATTGTATTCGCTGTCAAGAGTCTGCAGAAGTCCAACATCTTCGCAGACGAGTCGCAGTACGTTCACTTCTTCTGCACTAACGACGGCAATATTGCCAACATGTTCTGGAAAGCCTTACAAAGCTGGCGAAGCTGGCATCTCAAGTACGAGAAGGGTGAAGGATTGAAGAAGTCACCTGCCACGAAGAAGGTCTTGGATAGCACTGGACCGGGCATCCTGCCAGGAGGTCCATCACACAGCCGCGGTGAGTCTGTTGGATCACATTACCAGTTGGGTGCCTTCACATCACTCATTGATATGAGTGACTTCAACAAGAAGTTGGATGAGATCGAGGTCCACAAGCCAGGAGAGTACCCAGATGATGCACCACTGTCGAAGCTTGGAAGCGCGCAAGCTATTCATGCAAGACAGAGGTCACTTCGAATCAAACAAGCCCCACCTCTCAGTCGTGGTCTTGCTGCACTCGCGACAAACAACGCGCCTGAAGACAACAGTCGGAAGAATTCCATCACGCCAAGTCACAGATCGCAAGAAGAGGAAGCATTTGCTGCTGGTGGGCTCCTGGGCCGGACTTACACGACTCGCCAAAAGGCAGCACAGGACCGCGAGCAGAAGCAGAACGGCGCGTTCACGGATGGTCCTTCGCTTATCAGCAATATGGATCAACTGGCTGCAACAGGCGGATCTGGGCTTTATCGCAGCTCTTCTACACGCAGCAACAACAACTATCACCAAAGAACGTCCAGCGATCTCCGGCGCACAGCTTCGAAGCGTGTTCCTGGTATGCCACAGCCTCTGATCGATCTGACGCCGCAGTACAAACCTCCGCCTCAGTTCGCCAAGCAAGGCAAAGGCTACAACCCAGGCGCCAACGCAGGTCCGCTTGTGGAGAGCGCCACTTCAATGGAAGAAGCGATCAGCGTCCCTTCATCCACGGACTGGCGGGCTAAGCCTCGTCCCGTATACGCTCCTCAACCCAATGAGCGAACCAAGTCGCTGAAAGGTCGCGGCCAGCCATTGGCAGCTCATACGGTCAACAACCACAGCGGTGCACCGCAAGATGATCGGGAAGCCTTTACTGGAGGGTTGTTGTCGCAGGCCGGCTACGCCCAGGGCCATGCGACGGTCGGTCGAGGGGTCATGGACGGGTCGAAGGCACGTGGTCCTATGCTAGATTTTGGAGACGAGCGACAATTCCAGTCAGGCAGTCTACTGGCAAACATGGGCGGCACAAACGCGCCCATCATAGATCGTTCAGGCAAATAGCGAGTGGCTGATCGGCGCCTGACGGGTAGGATGAGGAAGAAGTTGGGAATGAAGCCGTGGACGAAGACGAGTAATGGGTGAGGAGGGTGTCATTCTTAGCATTTCAGGAGTTCGATATCCCCGAGTTTGGTGTTTGGGGGTGTTCCGGGGTTTCATTGCCATTTGTTTGTTGTTGGGGTCGTATTCGCATATCGTTGTCTTACAGGATACAGGGCGGGCACTGATGAAGTCTGGGAAAGCTGTTGAGGCTGACACGGTCCCCGCGATACGGATAGATTTTCGGCGCGTGCATTATGTAGCAAGCAGATGGTCTACGCGGCTTTCATATAATTATTAATGCAAGCGCCAGTGGCCAGATGTCGCTAGGCACCCGACACACTAGCAATAGCTGGAGTTGATTTCTGCATGCGATGACCCACCTCCAGTCCCCACAGCTCCGCAAGACTAACTCTCAGAGCGGGCGGAGACGCCAAACAAAATGTCAACGCCAACCCCGCATCGTCGGTGGTATGACGGAGCCATGCAGCTGAACGGCAGCGCGAAGATTGGCTCGTGGCGCGCTCGCATGGCTCATGTGGTGTCCTCATGACGAGCGAGCCGTACTGTGTAGACACCAGGAGACTGTAGAGATGGAGGCGCGCCCCAGGCTCGGCGGGCAAGTCTCCGCTTTCGCTCCTGTTGGCAGATTGTTGAGCTGTTGGCGACAAACCCTGCTCGAGGCTGCACCACTTCACTGATCCCACGGGCCGCGGCTGGAGGAAATATTGCTCGCTTGGGCTGGTGGTTGTTTCGGTGTGGAGTATCTGGAGGTGGAGTGGGCGCAAGCTGGTCGCCATTGGGCAATGCCACCGTCTGATCTCGTGAATGATGTCAGCCGCCAATACTCCCCAACCTCGCATGCGAGCGGCAGACGGCACTGAGCAGCTCCCTGCACAACGCCCTCCCTTGTCTGCTTGCTGCGACTGTGGAGGCTCATCTCTGCATTCTTACTCTTGCCAATCCGATTGCGGCTCCTCAACGTGCACGGCGCGGCCAGATTGATCCCAACACTAAGGCAATACCTCCGCGCTTGTGTCTAGTGCGGCCTGCAGTACCTAGCTCCTCCAGCCTCGAGCTTGAAGCTCTACTAGTCCCGGGGGACCCTCTTCCTCTCAGCTTTCCCCTCAAAACCACACTGCCAGCCCATTGAAGCACCTTTCTGCGGACGACAATGGCTACAGAAACGAGGGACGTTAGCAACCACGTCCTCTTTGAGGTCGCGACAGAGGTCGCCAACAGAGGTGAGCGCTGCTGCTGCTGCTGCTGAGCTCCCCCGCTCCGCTCCGCTTCCCCACGCCTTACCATACACGTTCTGACAGGCACGCAGTTGGTGGCATTTACTCTGTCCTCAAGTCCAAGGCGCAGGTCACGACCGCCGAATATGGCGCAGCGTACACCCTGCTGGGCCCGTGGAATAGGGCGTCGGTACGTCTAGCTGGCTGCAAAGATGCTGTGGGAGCGCCCCTACTGACTCTCTCTCCTAGGCGCAAGTCGAAGTCGAGCCCATTGAGCCCAAGGACCCCGCCCTTGTTGCGACCATCAAGTCAATGGATGAGCGGGGCATCAAGACGCTGTACGGGCGCTGGCTGATCGATGGCGCCCCTCGCGTGCTCCTCTTCGACACCGGCACAGGCTACAGGTGGCTCGACGAGTGGAAGGGCGACCTGTGGTCTTCGGCCGGCATTCCCTCGCCGCCTGGCGATTCCGAAACCAACGAGGCCATCGTCTTCGGCTACCTGATTGCGTGGTTCTTGGGCGAGTACACATTCCACGAGAAGAAGCGCGCTATCATCGTGCAATTCCACGAATGGCTCGCTGGTGTTGCCGTGCCGCTCTGCAAGAAGCGCCGCATCGATGTGACCACCATCTTCACCACCCACGCCACGCTTCTTGGTCGCTACCTGTGCGCTGGCTCGGTCGACTTCTACAACAACCTGCAATACTTCGATGTCGATGCTGAAGCCGGCAAGCGTGGTATCTACCACCGCTACTGCATAGAACGCGCGGCAACACATGCGGCCGATGTATTCACCACCGTTTCCCATATCACCGCATACGAGAGCGAGCATCTCCTGAAGCGCAAGCCAGACGGTGTCCTACCCAATGGCCTCAACGTCAAGAAGTTCTCGGCTACTCACGAGTTCCAGAACTTGCACCAGCAGTCCAAGGTCAAGATCAACGACTTCATTCGAGGCCACTTCTACGGTCACAATGACTTTGATCCCGACAAGACTCTCTACTTCTTCACCGCTGGACGATACGAGTACCGCAATAAGGGTGTCGACATGTTCATCGAGTCGCTTGCGCGATTGAATCACAAGATGAAGAATGAGAACTCGGACATGACAGTCGTGGCTTTCATCATTCTGCCCGCGCAGACCACTTCGCTGTCCGTTGATTCGCTCAAGGGCCAGGCTGTTATCAAGTCTCTACACGACACCGTCGACAACATTGCCGCAAATGTGGCCAAGAAGCTGTTCGAGCGCTCTTTGACCTGGAACGAAGGCCAGGAGCTGCCCGAGGACAAGGACCTGCTCTCGCCTCAGGACAAGATCCTGCTGCGTCGCCGGTTGTATGCCATGAAGAGGCACAACCTGCCCCCGATCGTTACCCACAACATGGCGAACGACTCTGAAGACCCCGTCTTGAACCAGTTGCGGAGATGCCAGCTCTTCAACCACCCCTCGGATCGCGTCAAGGTGGTCTTCCACCCTGAATTCCTGAACTCGGCCAACCCCGTTCTCCCTCTCGACTACGATGACTTCGTCCGCGGAACACATCTTGGTGTGTTCTCGTCGTACTACGAGCCATGGGGTTACACACCTGCCGAGTGCACAGTAATGGGTGTTCCCAGCATCACAACCAACCTGTCAGGTTTCGGATGCTACATGGAAGAGCTGATCGAGAACGCCCAGGACTACGGTATCTACATTGTAGACCGTAGAATGAAGGGCGTCGACGACTCCGTCAACCAGCTCGTGGACTACATGTTCGATTTCACAAGGAAGAGCAAGCGCCAGCGCATCAACCAGCGTAACCGAACGGAGCGTCTGAGCGATCTGCTCGACTGGAAGCGCATGGGCTTGGAATACGTCAAGGCGCGCCAACTGGCTCTGCGAAGAGCATACCCCAGCGCATATGAGGATGATGATGAGCCCGACTTCTTCAGCGCTAACGAGGCGAAGATCTCGAGGCCGTTGTCCGAGCCCGGGTCGCCTCGCGACCGCTCAGGCATGATGACTCCTGGCGACTTCGCCTCGCTGCAGGAGGGCCGCGAGGGCCTGAGCACCGAGGACTACATCGCGTGGAAGCTCCCGTAAGTCACAATTCCTTTTCACACGACCGAGCATCACTAACACTATCTCAGTGAGGAGGAAGAGACAGACGAAGTCTTCCAGTTCCCGCTCACGCTCAAGCCCAAGAAGGGCACAGGCTCTGGCGCCGCAACGCCGACGCTCGAGAAGGCCAACGGCAACGGCACCAGCGCCAGCACCAGCACAAACTAAGTGTGTGTACAAAGGAGGGGTAGTGAGGAAGGGGCTGTTGCTTGGAGCCAGGACCTCGTTGCATTGTCCATGATCTATTGTTTCTTTACCTTTTTCCTTTGACGTTTTCCACACCATCATTACTTTTGCATGAAGGGGACTAAGCCCGCTCACGAGGATACGATGTACTACCAGATCTGTCAATACTATGTCGGTGCCTGAACATGATGGTGTTTCTGAATGCCGTGCTTTGCTGGTGAGTGTACAGGCAAGAGACTAGAAAGACTGGATGAGTGAATTATTGCACAAGCAGAGTGGAACGGATCTCTACGGCACAGTCGACCTCATCAGAGCGAAGTCGTTGCGTTGTTCCCGGTCGCATCCGCACTGTTGGCATCTGACTGCGTGGGGGGCATGGTCAGTGGGTAGGTGGAGGCATCTTTGCACAGTGGGAGCGATGTCGATTGTACGGAGCTGGGTCTGACACGCAGCGAGTAGGCTTAGCGAGGTCGTATAAAGTTGGCAGTCTGGTTTGCTTCTACATGCATCATTCTAGGTAGGAACACCTATTATCTTATGCATGGTTCTAATACATACTGTTAGGCTGCGGCGCCTATCTGATACTGAAACCTTATCTTGACGTGACGTATGAATAGACGAGTCAAGGGACGAAAGGATGATCAAACAACGCGCAACGGATCTGTTCGGCAGCGCGTTGTTCTCGGTCGCGGCTGCATGACTGCCATCCGGCTGCGCTGGCAGAGGCACAGCTGCATGCGATACGAAACACTGTTTCGAGTTGGCCCGGCCGTGCGCTGCCGACGACTCTTGGTGTAACGTACGCACAGGATTCGAGGTGCGAAGCTTAAGCATGCTTAATTGGCTGCGCATCCCTGTTTGGCGGTGTATGCGGGCATCGCGTGGAGCGCGCGGAAGCAGTGCATAAAGCTCCGACAGGATCGAGTAGGACCTTTATTTCGCGGGCGACGGCGGGCTGGTTGGATTGATGACGCCAAGTGCGTGCTTCATTGTCGAGGGAACCTAGGGCCTTGTTTGCACTGCGCGCGCGCACAGCGCTCTTTCAGACTCGAGGTCTGCTCAGCCGCCGCCCTCTCACTCCCCTTCCCTACAATTCCCTCTTCCCCTACCCGCTATGTATATTATCAATCCGCTTTTTCTTCAACTGTGCTGCACACTACTCGGGTCGGTCCGGTGGGTTCTTGGCTAAAAGTTCAACTTGTCTTGCTGCGTCTGCGACTGCGCCTGGCGGAGCTATCTCCTGTGATTGTTCACTTTCCCCCCGTTCCCCTCCGCTCCACACCACGACTCGTCTCATCAACCGAGCTACAACTCTTCGACACCGCGCAACTACCTACGCCTTTCTCTTCGGACGGTGCCGCAGGGCGGAGCGGTCGCCCAGGATGTTCGCAGGCCATGTTATGGCTGCTGGCCGGTGGATTAGGGATCATACGCCGGGATTGTTGAATAAGATGAAGCCGAAGCTGAATTTCTTGACACTACACTGTAAGTTTGCTGGACAGAAGCCTGTTGTAGAGAGTGGGTTGCTAACAAAATGCAGATACATATCTGGTGGTCATGACCCTGATTGGGTCTGTGATCATGTACGGCGCACGGAATATGGATTATATCGATGCGCTCTTCTTCGCGAGCGGCGCCGCCACGCAGAGTGGGCTTAACACGTAAGTCTGAGTTGTAATGACATACGAGCATTGCTAACTGTTTGGCAGGATCGATGTGAACAAGCTGAAATTATACCAGCAAGTCGCTCTGATGCTCATCACCTGCTGCTGCACCCCGATCTTCATAAACACCTTTGTCGTCTTCGTCCGCCTGTACTGGTTCGAAAAGCGCTTCCAGAGCGTCGTCCTCGAGGCCCGCAACATGCGCCGCACACGTACGCTTTCGAAGCGGAAGAGCCAGATGAAGGAGGAGCAGGAACGACATCTTGGGGACGTGGAGTACGGCGTAGGGAATCGCCCGATAGCGGTCATGCGCAGTGCTAGCGGACATGCTGAGGGTGGAGTGATTGAGGACGAACACGCGTTCCAGGAGACTAATGGAAACGCTGGTATTGCCCTCCAGAAGCTCTCGAGCTCGACTGACAGCGACGATGTTGATCCCCTCGAGCGACCGAAGACACCCGTGCATACCAACTCGAATATTGTCTGGGCTGATACTGTCAAGACTCCCACCGCTCCCCGCGCACCCGAGGTCGACGAATCGAACGAAGATAACTTGCCCAAGCCGGACAAGGAGCGGAGTATTGCGTTTGTGGAGAGCCAGCGAAATAGACATCCCGCAGAAGGTACTCTCCGCATTCCGGGGCCACGCGATTTCGACCGAGGATTGCTGCCGGAACGTGTCACGGAGGGCTTGGCTCGAGAAGTGACTCGAGCATCTCACGAGGACGAGGATGCGCGACGCTCACGGCGGCGATCTCGTTCGATGAGCGCTGGCGAGGGGGACGCTGAGGCGCCCAAGTTTAGAACCCACATCACCTTTGACGGCCCCCAGCGGGCCACTACCGGTGCCTCAGTGTATAGGAAACCAGACCCCAACGCCCCTAATGCGAGCATGCATCTCCGCAATCGATCGCGATCGCGTACTATCACTAGTTTCTTTACCAAAGATAAAGATGCAGAAGAGGAGGATCCTATGCCGTACCTGAGTTGGGCCCCTACAATCGGGCGCAACTCCAACTTCGTCGACTTGTCAGAAGAACAGCGCGAAGAGCTGGGTGGTATCGAGTACCGTGCGTTGAAGCTACTACTAATCATCCTAGTCGCCTACTTCGTCGGCTTCCACCTTCTGGGTATGGTATGTCTTACACCTTGGATCACGCGAGACGCGCACTACTCGTCCGTGGTTGAACAAGTCGGTGTCGATCCTGTCTGGTGGGGCTTCTTCACGCCGGCGTCCATGTTCAACGATCTGGGCTTTACACTGACTCCAGATTCTATGGTGTCGTTCCAGTTCGCTGTGCTACCTCTCCTGCTGGGCACGTTTCTAATCATCATTGGAAACACGGGCTTTCCTTGCATGCTTCGCTTCCTCATCTGGCTAACGTCCAAGTTCGTGCCAAAAGGCAGTGGTGTCTGGGAGGAGCTGCGGTTCCTTCTGGACCACCCTCGTCGATGCTTCACGCTGCTCTTCCCCAGCAAGGCTAACTGGTGGCTCTTCGCCGTCCTCGTTGGACTGAACGGTCTCGACTTGATCTTTTTCATCATTCTCGATGTAAGTCGCACCCAGCACCTCCAATTCCTCGCTAACACCAACCCCACACAGCTCAACGACCCCACCGTCACAGTCCTCCCTCCAGCTTTCCGCTTCCTCGACGGTCTCTTCCAAGCCGCCGCAACCCGCACAGCAGGATTTGCCGTCGTCAACATCGCCGATCTCCATCCCGCCATTCAGGTTAGTTATCTGATCATGATGTATATCTCCATCTTCCCCATCGCCATGTCCATGCGCCAGACCAACGTCTACGAGGAGAAGTCCCTCGGCGTCTGGGCTGACGACGACGACGACGCACACTCCAGCTACCTCGGACACCATTTGCGCCGCCAACTCTCCTTCGATCTGTGGTTCGTCTTCCTGGGCTTCTTCTTCATCGCCATCGTGGAAGGCTCCCGCCTCGAAAACACAAACGAGTTCGCTTTCACCCTCTTCGCCGTCCTCTTCGAGATCGTCTCCGCATACGGTACCGTCGGTCTCTCCCTTGGCTACCCAGGCGTCAACACCTCGTTTTCGGGCCAGTTCAAGACGCTTTCGAAGCTCATCATCATCGCGATGCAGATCCGTGGGCGCCATCGTGGTCTCCCCTATGCGCTGGATCGCGCTATTCTTCTCCCTTCAGAATCGTTACATCAGAAGGAGAACGAAGACGCGACGCGTCGGATGAACATGCGCCGCAATAGCGCGGCCATGGGTGTCTTTGATGCGCCCGAGTCGTTGTCTAGGCAGGGTACGGGACTTAGTCGGAGGAGCAGTATGTCCAGCCAACGGCCGACGGTGGCAGATCGGTTCAAGCCGAAGCAGATGAAGCGGATCTTGTCCGGTGCTTTTAGTGCTGGGCCGTCTGCGCCGAGGCACAAAGAGCATTGAGTTAACCATGTCTGATTTCAACCTGGTGTTCGGAAGACGGACGGTGTTTTGGGATGAGAACATGGGATACATGTATAGATTTGTAGCGTTTTTGCGATTGCTTTGATATCTTCATTCGTATATGTATAGTTGGTGTCGACTACATTGTCAGACAGCCACAAATATGATCTACCCGCGAGAATCTGCTCGCGCATACCAGCATCTCCATCCGCCACGCAGTCACTCCTCCCCACCACACCGTGCACGCCCTAACCACTATCCCTTCACGCAAGCCTAGCTTGTCCCCACGCCGTGATATATCCCGCCCATACTATCCCACGCATCATCGCCATCATCTTCCAGCCCGGCCTCTGCGATCCTAGACAAGATCCTCTGCACCCCACCGCTCACCTTCTCGCCTTCAATCCTCACCCCATCGTGCCACACCAGCGCGTCTTGCACGCGGTCGTTGAACCTGCATCCACCCGTTAGTCTCACGCATGCACACAACAAACACACCACAACCCGCATAACACACTCAACACACCGAATCCCCCCCCCCAACCTCCACCCCTCCCACAAAGCAAAAACCCCCAAACAAAAAGACAAACCCAAACTCACCACATCAACGTCGGCACAAACGTAACATCCAGCTCCTCAGCAATCTTCGGCAACGAATACACATCCAGACTATACACGCCCTTGACCCCGAGTCTCTGTATCTCGGGCAACCGCTTCTCGAGCGCCGAGATGACAAGCCGCGACGTCTTGTCCTCGGGCCAGAAACACGCCAGGATGATTTTCCCCGTCGCCGACTTGATGTACGTCTCGTACGCGAGCTCGTCGGGGAGGGGGATCACGGCGGTTTGGTAGGCGGAGCGGGTCGCTGTTATGGGGTCGCGGGGCATGGTTGGAGGGGGGAGTTTTGTTTTTTCTTTGTTTTGCGTGGGAGGGGAGATTAGGGGGGGAGGGGGGCTGTGAGGTTTGTGTTGGATTGGATTGGGTTGTCGGTGTGGGGAAAGATAGATGGGTTGATGTTTTGTGAGACGGAGGTATGGTCTCGAGTTTGCGGATAGCCAGCCGGGTGCTCTATGAAGTAACGGGCGCGAAACAAGCTTCCTCCCTAGCGCGAGACGCTATCAGCCCTATCCGCTGTGCGGTGCTTGCCTTTCGACGCATAGCAAATCCGCCAATCACACCTCTCTTTCATTGTAATTTCTACCGAACACTCTAAGGAGAAGTATACAGGAATGGCAAGAGGCAAGCTCATCGTCTTCGAGGGCTTAGACCGCGCGGGCAAGACTACGCAATGCCAGATGCTGGTCGAGGCGCTGCGGGAAGAGGGACAGGACGTGGTGTTTATGCGGTTTCCAGGTACGCTTGCGGTTGTGGGAATGGGTGTCTGTGTGTGAGTGTGTGGGATGGTAGATGGAGACTGATGATGCGGTGTTAGATAGGACGACGCCGATCGGGCAGATGATCAACGGGTATCTCAACGGGGAGACGGAGCAGGAGGATCATGTGATTCATCTGTTGTTCAGTGCGAATAGATGGGAAGCTGTGTAAGATGATCCCTTTCTTATCTAGTCACGCATCTACAAGCACAGTCCTGCGGCATGATGTCGCCTCCCCTCGGCCCCCATCCACCAACCAAACTATATTGACTCTTCTAGCCCTAAAATCACCGCCGCCATCGCCGCCGGCAAGATTGTGGTCATCGACCGCTACTACTACTCCGGCATCGTCTACTCCGCCGCCAAACAGCTCCCCAGCATGTCCCTCGAGTGGTGTCGCAACCCTGACGTTGGCTTGCCGCGCCCTGATCTTGTGCTCTTTCTGCACATCTCGCCTGAAGACGCTGCGAAGCGAGGTGGGTATGGCACGGAGAGGTATGAGAAGAAGAGTATGCAGGATAGAGTCAGGGTGTTGTTTGAGGAGGTCAGGGCGAGGAGGGAAGGCGAGGATTTCGTGGTCGTGGATGCGGGAGAGGGAGTGGATGTTGTGCAGGGGCGGATTAGGGAGGTGGTAAGGAAGAGGATAGGGGAGGTTGATGCGGAAGGTGGTGATTTGAGGGTTGTGGGGGAATGGTGAGGAGAACGAAGTTGGTGTTGAGGTTTACGGGTTGGGATAGAATTAACAAAATAACTACCTGGAAGGGCTCTCGGGTATTTCAACATCAGACTCATCAACATCCTTCATCCAAGTCTCATCGAGATCCTCGTCTTCTGCAGCTGTCTCCTCTTCAACCTCCTGAGTAGCCGACTTCTTCGCCCGTTTCGGCTTGAACAAGGCTGCGATTTCTTCATCTCCATACGTCCGCAGACTCAGCTCTTTCATCAGTGTGGACCACTTCAGACTGGTGCGGCAACCGGGACATGTGCCTTCCATGGGAATCAATGCGCCTTCCGAGTTGTCATCCTCGAACAGGAATCTTTTGGATAAGCAAGATAGGTGAGACACTGTGTTGCATGTCTCGACGGGACAGACAATCACCATGCTTGATACACTGTCTGCAGTTTTTTTGCAGATCCCGCAAGTGTGTTTGCTCCCGCCCTGCAGCTCTTTCATCGACTTCTCGACGTATGGCTTGCAGTCCTCATACGCAACTGGGATATTCCGTATGATGTCTGGGATGTAGTGTGCACCCACTTCTGCCCAGATCTCCGGCGCAAGTTTGGGGATCTCAGCAGGAGTGAGCTGTATAGTGACGCTATCTCTCAGCTTCTCCGTCATCTTTGCAGTGTGTCTCTCCCACTGCTTGAACACATCTGGAGCGAAGAATTGCAGATGTAGTGGCCATCGCCGGAAACTGTCGACCCCAAGCAGATGATGCAAGTTCTTCAGCCTCGCCTCCAGTGACATGGGAGGTTTCTTCCTCCGCCCAGTCGATACAGGCGTAGCTTTTTTGCCTTTCTGCATCTCCAGCGCCCGGGCGTTTCTAACGTCCTGCTGGATGTGCCTGGTCATATGCGTGTTTTGCCACGCCCACTCAAATTGCAGAGCAGCGAAGTGCGAGGGAAAACCAGTGACGATACATGTCATCTCCCAAGGTCTCTTCCCCTGCGATGCAGTGCGTTTGGCGCCGCCCTTGCTCGTGCCATTATGCTGGCCAAGGCGGCGCGCAGGATTCGGCGTGCTGCCGATGTAGTATGACTTGCGATTCTGCGAGCGCAGTAGATAGCAGCAGTAGAAAGCTGGAATAGGTTTGCTCTCGATTTTCAGCAGTTCGGCCATCAGCTGAATGATCGATCGTGAGATGATGTGCTGGTGTTGTTGTTGATCGCTCGCCAAATGCGGCCATGCAGCTGCCGGGATGGGAAGGGGTCCCCTGCAGATTAGCCGGCTCGAACGTCGCAAGGCACGCACCTTGCTGCTGACCTCAGGTCGGTGCTGGAACAGCGTGTCTGATGTTGGCGTGTTGGCGACGTGGTATCCGAATGCAGATCCGCGGGACTGACAGCATTGTGGAAATAGTCTTGTCTTTTTCGTCGATACTTTTCAGTGCTTGGTATGCGCTACAGCACGGTGGCAAATATAGAATTATAGGTCATCTGGGGGCATTGCATGTCATTGCAATGTGAGCGATGGGCTGCAACTTGCTTGCAGCAACTTGCCTGCGGGCAGACTCGAGTGACCAAATGTCGAGAGCATGCTCTGGGCGGCCTGTTGTGAGGGCACGGCATACAGTCAGCCCATCCAGCTATGTCAGCGTGAGGTGAGGTGAATGTGTAGCGCAGCCTTGCGCCAATCGGCAACTACAGCTCAGCGAACTGGCAACGACACTTCATCTTGTGGTAGGGAGCGTCTCGAAGTTTGACTGCGCAACAAAATGTTTGTGATGGCTAGCTTGGTAGTATTATGCAGTTCGCTCGTATGTGCAAATTGGTCCCGGATGCGTTCGATGCTCGACAACGTTACAGGGCAATGCTCCGCATGTTCTTTGGTTCCAGTACGCTAGTGCATCGCACCTACGCTCTCGCCCGGCTTTCCCCAAGTCGCCATTTCCTCTTCTCCTGCACACGCACACCAACGCCGCCCTTCAACCGGCACCACTGCCACGTCCCTCGACAACCCGTCTGGCGCATTCGATTCTCAAAGAGCGCCCATGCGCTCTTTTCACTCCACCATAACCGCACCGATATACTCCCGCCAAAGGCAGTCGCCTGCCCTACACACCGGTCCCATGCCTGCTGCAGATATACCTCTACGATAGCCCCACGACCCACCGAACAACGCCTCGCCCACGACCGCTATCGTCTGAAGCCCGACTCGACGACCATCACGTGTACGGAATTCTCCACCCACGATCGACAAAACTTCTGGGTGCATTGACGGACGGGGACATGGTCGACTTTGTGCCGCCGGGTGGAACGCCGACCGGCGCGACGATAACGACCTTCAGGCTCTCCACAGACGGTGGCATGGCTGAAGCAGGGCCCTCGCGATCGCGCATGGGCGGCGCAGCAGTTTCCGCGAATGGCGCGCAGTCGAATGGCGTGAATACAATTCCTTTGAGCGCGCGCAAGTCGGCACCGTTGGATCTGGCCACCGTCGAGCGCAGGGGGCACAATGCGCCGAACAATCTGCCCCCCAAGTCCCAGCGCATGTTCGGCCTGCAGGAGGCTCCTACCTACAGGCCGACCGCTGAGCAGTTCAAGGACCCAATAGCGTATATGCAGAGCATACATGAAGAGGCGCAGCAGTACGGCATTGTCAAAATTGTGCCACCTGACACATGGAAGCCTTCATTTGCCGTAGATACAGAGCGCTTTCACTTCCGTACGCGAAAACAAGAGTTGAACTCTGTGGAAGGCGGCACGCGTGCCAACCTGAACTACCTCGATCAGCTGGCCAAATTCCACAAGCAGCATGGCCACAGCCTCACTCGCTTTCCCAGTGTTGACAAACGCCCACTCGATTTGTATAAGCTGAAAAAAGCCGTGGAAACTAGGGGTGGCTTCGAGCGTGTCTGCAAGCAGAAGAAGTGGGCTGAGATTGGCCGTGATCTTGGCTATAGTGGGAAGATCATGTCCTCGCTCTCCACGTCACTGAAGAACTCGTACCAGAAGTGGCTGCATCCATACGAAGAGTATCTACGAGTTGTGAAGCCTGGAGTCCAACATATGCTCGAGGTCGAACATGGCGGTCCATTCACACCCTCGCCAGCGCATTCGCCACTGAAGAAGTCAACGCACGGGACGCCGCCCACGAGCGCCGTTGAGTCTCCCGCGGCACGAGCATCAGCAGCCTTGAATGCATCATTGCAAGGTGATGCTATACCCACCCCACCAGAGCTGCCACGGCCAGCGGTTTCGTCAGGTTTCACAGCTGTGAACTCAGGAGGCTTCACTCCTGTTAATGTAAACACGGCGCCACCTCCTGCTGCGATACCTGCTAGCAACTCCTTCTCCGCAGTGAATACGCCGAACGGGGTGCACAGGGATTTCATCGACTCGCGCACATCAACGCCACTGCGCAGCGGCGACAGCCCCATGCTCTCTGCTCATAACACTCCTGACCTGAGACCAACGTCGCATGGTCTGACACCGTTGTCTAATGGGCATGCTTTCAATCAATTGAAGCGTGCTTTGTCCCAAGACGGCGAGAGCAGCATGAACGAAGAAGCCGACGAAGCAAGCGGCCGTCGCAGTAAGCGGCTAAGAAAAGGTAAGGGCGCACATGCATGCAGGCGTATGCAGAGTAACCTCGCTTGAACTATCCCTGTTATGGCGCGGTTTGCGTTGTAATGTTATTGGTGGTACTCTCGACTAACATACGACTTACAGACGCGCCCACTGTAGCTGGTTCACACATGACGCAGCCTCGCCAGTCAACCCCAGGCAACATCAATCCACGCGTTCGCCTTGCCGACGATCACCCTGGCGATGTACGTGACATACGAAACTTAAAAATGTAACCAAGCTGACTGTTGTAGCGTTGCGAAACTTGCGGAACAGATAACGACCCAACCAATATTCTGCTGTGCGACAGCTGCGACAATGGGTATCATGGCTACTGTCTTGATCCACCAATCCGGGGAATCCCCACCCACGACTGGCATTGCCCGCGATGTCTCGTCGGTACAGGAGAGTTCGGATTTGAAGATGGCGGCGTGTACTCGTTGAAGCAATTCCAAGAAAAAGCACAGCACTTCAAGCAAGCCCATTTCGCCGGCAAGACTGTGTTCGACCCAATCACAAACGCGCACAAGCAGCCGACTGAGGACGAGATCGAGAAGGAGTTTTGGCGTCTTGTAGAGAATCTAACGGAGACTGTCGAAGTGGAGTATGGCGCGGATGTTCATACGACGACACACGGAAGCGGCTTCCCCACCATCGAGCGCAACCCGCGCGACCCGTACTCGACTGACCCCTGGAACCTGAATATCTTGCCCTATGCCCCGGACTCGTTGTTCAGGCACATCAAGTCTGACATATCAGGAATGACAGTTCCTTGGCTCTACGTCGGAATGGTCTTCTCCACATTTTGCTGGCATGCCGAAGACCACTACACATATTCAGCGAACTATCAGCACTTTGGCGCTACCAAGACATGGTATGGTATTCCTGCAGAAGATGTGGGCAAGTTTGAGCAGGCCATGCGCGAGGCTGTACCAGAGCTGTTCGAGACGCAGCCGGACCTCTTGTTTCAACTGGTCACCCTTCTGACCCCTGAGCAACTGAAGAAAGCCGGTGTCAGGGTATATGCGATCGACCAGCGAGCGGGTGAATTCGTTATCACTTTCCCACAGGCATACCACGCTGGGTTCAATCACGGTTTCAACTTTAACGAGGCTGTCAACTTTGCGCCAAGCGACTGGGAGCCATTCGGTGAACATGGTGTACTCCGCTTGCAAGAGTATAGGCGACAACCATGCTTTTCGCATGATGAACTGCTTCTAGCGGCAGCTGGGCGTAAAGACACCACCATCAAAACGGCAAAATGGTTGGCACCAGCCCTCGACCGAATGCGTGCTCGGGAAGAATATTTACGAACGAGGTTTCTCGAAGCGCACAAGGTTTCACGCCCACATACATGTAAGCTAGATGGCAGCGAAGGCCCTGACGAGCACAAGTCGGTCGAGTGTCAGCTCGAATTTAGCGTGGATGAGACCGACTTCGTCGAGGAGGAGCTGGTTTGTGCTTTCTGCAAAGCATACAGCTATCTGTCCAGGTTCTATTGCTGCAACAGCAAAAAGGTTCTGTGTCTGCAGCACGCCGGTGTCAATGAGTGCTGTTCTGTTCCCTTTGACCAGCGCATTCAGGGCGATGGAGGGCAGCACAAGCTCATCTACCGAATGACAGATGAAGCGATCGCATCCGTCGTCCAGAAAATCGCGGACAAAGCCAGTCTACCAGATATCTGGGAAGCCAAGCTGGAAGCTCTGATGGCAGAGGGGCCCCAACCGCAGCTGAAGGTGCTACGTACTTTGATGAACGAAGGCGAGAGGATCGATTGGGGTTTACCGGGGCTCGCTGATCTCAAGGAGTTTGTGGACAAATGCACCGAAGTCGCAGAAGAAGCCATCGCCTACACAACTCGCAAACAGCAGGCCCGCCAAAAGAATGCCCGGACTGGCAGAGGCAGAGGGCCAAACAAAGGAGCAGCTGCTGAGGCTGAAGACAAGGACCGTGAGTATCGCAGCATGGAGAACATCCAGAAGCTTCTCACAAAAGCGAAGGGTCTCGGCTTCGATTGCCCAGAGATCACCGCCCTACGCGAACGTGCGCAGAGTATTGCCGAATTCCAGGACAAAGCACGCATTGCCCTGCGCGATCGCCCCAACCAACAGAGTATCACGCGTCTCGACGAGTTACTTGAAGAGGGCAAGTCGTTTAATGTCGATGTGCCCGAGCTGGAGTCCTTGGAGAAGGTTGTACAGCAGTTGAAGTGGCTGCGTGAGAGTGACGAATTCAAGTACAAGCCTGCTACGACGCTGCAGGAGGTTGGCGATCTCATCACTCGTGGTGTTGAGCTGGGCATCCCTGAAGGCCATGCTGAGATTCAGTTTTTGCAGGGCAAGAAAGAGCAGGGAGAGTTCTGGGAGACCAAAGCCAAGGAGTTGATGGCCGTGGAAAATGTCCACTACCAGCAGCTAGACGCTTTGTCCAAGCAAGCTACCAGCTTGCCCGTTACACCAGAGACTCGAGCTGCAGTGGATGCTATTCTCAAAAAGCAGCGTGATGCGCAAGATCTCATCATGTCCTTGTTCGAGCGGAGTAAGAATCCGGACCTCCGTCAGCGACCGACCTACAAGGAGGTGCGCGATGCGATGGACGCCTTGAACGCACTCAACAGCAAGCCGGCCGGTACTATCGATCTCGAGAAAGAACAGAAGCGCCACGAAGACTGGATGCGTCGCGGCAAGAAGCTTTTCGGCAAGGCGAACGCGCCTCTTCACATTCTTCATCAGCACATGAAGGCGGTGGACGAACGCAATCGGTTCTGTTTTGATCTATCTGACCAGCCGCGTATGCCTGTCGAGCCTGCATCACGCGAAGCCAGTCCTGTGGATGGCGAAGAAGTGGATGGTTCCGGATCTAGTCGCGATGTATTCTGCATCTGTCGACGACCTGAAGCCGGCATGATGATAGAGTGTGAGCTCTGTCACGAATGGTAAGTCTGATCCGATGGGCCTTAGTGTAGGAAATACTAACCGACATCAGGTACCACGGCAAGTGTCTCAAGATTGCGCGCGGCAAGGTGAAGGAAGACGACAAGTACACTTGTCCCATATGCGATCATCGTGTCAAGATTCCACGCGATGCAACACGGCCTAAGCTCGAGGATCTCCTGGTGTGGCAGGACGAATTGCCGAATCTGCCTTTCCAGCCCGAAGAGGAAGAGACATTGGACTCGATCATCGACCATGGCACCAAATTCCGCGAATATGTTCAGCAGTACATCAACCCATTGATGTCCAGCCCAGACGAGCTCACCACACAACGCTTCTATCTGCGCAAGCTAGAGGGCGCGGATATCCTTTTGACGGAGGAGATTAACTTTTTCCGTCAAGAGCTGCATAAGTGGGCACCTGTCGCAGACAAAGCTCCACCCATTTTGCAGGTCTCGCTGTCTACTCGCAAGCCGCGACCAACGAAGCAGCAGAAGCTCATGCACCAGCTCGGTATCTCCAATCCAGACGACCTGCCGCCACATCTGCGCACGAAGAACCATCAGATCAAGCGCAAAGATACCGATCCGTCCAGACCGCAGGAGCTTAACAACGGCGGCCCATCGCATACTCCACCAGGCGACCCTCGTCGCGAGTCGGGCGAGAACGACTTCTTTACGTCCAACACGACGCCGGCCTACAATAACTCACCCACGTTCGCCACCAATGCGCCTCTCAGTTTTGGCGGAAGCTCATCAGTGGCGCCACTTGATCCGGGACTTTTCGAAAGCTCTGCACAGGTACCAACGAGCCCTATGCAAGATCTGTTCAAGAGCTCGGGCAACGGACAGGAGATGTTCGGCGAAGCCATGGAGATGGGTGGCGGCCAGGCAGAAGAGGCTTTGGCTGTTACAGAAGGAAACAGCTACCTGGACTAGGAGTCCACCATCTTCGACATGCCAGATTCGTCGCCGACATCAGCGGCAAGAGCGTTGTGAAAGTCTATTCTAATCCATGATGCCCGATGTATAACACAATTTGTTTTTAGCAGGGCATCGATCTTTACTTGTTAGGCATGTATTTGTTCTGATTATTCGAGGATGTTTATTTCGGAGTATGGCGGGTCATGGACAGTTGTTGTATGGGCCTGTGAGATGTCACATTGACTTTCACGGGCCATTTGTCGCATTCGACCGGTGTTATTGGGGTCATAGGGGCGGCTATGGAGCCAGGATACCCACTGAAAAGGCGTACTGTGTACTCTGTTGTAATGGCTATCGAGGTATGGACGATAATTGATTGTTCAGCAAAATGTGGATTTTCGAGCCTGTGATGTCGTGTGCATGTAGAGGATCTGGAGCTGTGCAGTTGGACCAAAGTGGGTCGGTGCTTGGCAAACCTTCGAAAAAGATGGAGAGATCCCGAGATGGGATACGACTTCGGACGACATCTCACAATGCTGCCAAGCAGAGGGCTACGGCCCGCTCAGTTCGCTCCCCTGACTTCGCGACAATCGACACATATCTATTCTAATGCCCCAAGGAAGGTGCGTAGCCCATGAGTGGAGAGAGTCGCTGTGCAGCCTACCTCCGCCTCCGCATGCCGCCGCGTACATTTGGCAGACATGCAATTGCACGCGCCCACACACATTCGACATAGGCACTGCCACCACGCAGTCAACAAAGATTGCTGACCCTTGGCCACAGTTCTCTTCTCTATCCCGCACCGCCGGTCTCGCACACTCTCCTCGCACAAGCCTGCTGTCCGCTCAACGCAGGACTGGCGCAGGCGCAAATCCTCACATCGCTCTGAGCGCATCGTCTGTCCGCTACGGATCATGGTACGCGCCCTGGAGCTGGGGTCGCTCCAGCACTCCTGGCGCACCCACCGAAACAGTGCCCATCGCTGAGTTCTCCAACTCGCCTGCACCGCCAGCGCCAGCGCCCGCACCCACACCAGCATTCGAGCCCGAGGTCACCACCGCCACCCCCGAGATCGCGCCCGCCGGCATCGAAAAGGCCGCCGTCACAGAGAGCAGCGTCACACCGACCGATGACGCATCGTCAAGCATCGATGTAGCGACAATGGACGAGCTCCTCGGCAAGACGCCCGTAAAGGACGTTGTGCCCAAGGCCGATTTCGATCCCACACAGCTCATCGACCACCCGGGACAGCTTGCAGAGCTCGGACTGGATTACGGATACGGCATCACCTCCATGTTCGAGAGGTTGCTCGAGACCATCTACATCAACAGCGGCTTTGGCTGGGCAGGAACCATTGTGGCCACCACCCTCGTTGTGCGCAGCGGCATGTTCGTCTTCCAGGCTCTCAGCTCCAATCAGATGGCTGCCATGGCCGCCATGAAGCCAGTGACAGAACCCCTGCAGCAGAAGTTGAACGAGGCTATTGCTGCAGGCGACAAGCAGAAGGCCAACCTCCTTCGGATGCAGCAACAAACCGTCCTGAAGCCCGTCATGGGAGGCATGTTTGCTATGGTGGGCTTCACAGCCGTTCAAGCCGTTGTTGGTTTCTGCGCTTTCCGCTGCCTTCGCGCCATGAGTGCGTTGCCCGTTCCCGGCATGGCCGAAGATGGATTCCTGTGGTTTGCCGATCTGAGCGCCCGCGACCCCTACTTCATCCTGCCCGCGACCACAACCGCTATCATGTACACGATCTTCAAGGTATGTACCAATCCCGTTACTCTGTATCCATAGCTGACCCCTGCGCACAGAGCGGTGGAGAGACAGGTGTAGCAGACGCCACCTCTCAGGCTGCCTCTCGTCGCAAGCTCATGACCGGCATGGCCTTCTTCATCGGTCTGATCACAGCGTTCCAGGCCTCCGCCCTGCAGCTGTACTTCTTGACGTCTGGTCTTCTCGGCGCATGTACCGCCTACCTCCTCAAGCAGAATGGCTTCAGACGCATGATCGGCATCCGCGCCCTGCCCTCCAAGGAGAGCAACGAGGTCTTCACCAAGGTCGTCAAGGGCGAGCTCAAGCTCAAGGACATCAAGGGCCCCGACGGCAAGATCCGCTACCAGCCGCCCACCGCCCCCCAGTCTTCTCTCGGAGCCACCCGCCGCAACGCAACCCTCGCCGGCGGCGCCATCAAGATCAAGGAGGGCACCGCACTGCCTCTCCACCTCCGCCCCGTGCAGCCCAAGGTCGACCAGGAGTTCCCCGACCGCGACGCCGACTTCGAAGAGGGCCCCAAGGGCAGTCTCTCCGAGAAGATGGATTACTACCGCCGCAACTACAAGATGTCGTACGTCAAGCGCAGAGTGGGCGATAGCATGCGCGGCATGATGCAGAATGCGGGTTACGACGTTGGAACGGATCAGACCCGAGCGGAGGAGAAGAGGCAGCGCAAGGCTGAGCAGTATGAGGTTGAGAGGAGGAGGAGGTTCGAGAACAGGAGGTAGGCAGATGTAGCGTCTATCTCGTCTGTCCGAGTGAGTGAGTGGAGCGTGTTGAGAATATACTGTACAATATCTACTGCATGTTTGGGGATTGGTAGTGTAAAAAGACAACTGGCACTAGCACTGGCATGGCATGGCATGGCATTGAGCAATGGCGGTGGGAGGGTGCCGTGAACAGTGTGTACTTGTAGGATTTCTCTTGTACAGAAATTTACGCGGATGCGGACGCCGTTTTCCGTTTGCTTGATAGGTGTTTTTTTTGTCGGTATTGTATTTCCTCAGCACACCTGTTTTCCCAGACGCACGCCGAACATGCACCGGGTTTCTTCTGTTCGCCACTCTCTCTCACCCCCTCCTACTGCGTGTCTTCCGTCCCCAGCATCGCACCGGCCCCGCCACTACTCCAGAGCAGTGTACATGTCCAGCTCCTGCCCGTTCCTCCTCCGCCTCTCCACCGGATCCGCCCGCATCTCGACGCCAGGGCCCACGCGTCTCGAGTCGCTCCGCCCGGCGGGGAAGATCTGGGGATCAATTGTCAGTCTCGTTCCTGTCAAATCAATCTGAAGCTTTCCCCCAACTCCAACCCCAAAGAAGACCTCCTCCTCCTCCCGCCCCTTTAAACCCCATTCCCCTCCACACCCCGACTACACATACACCTGACAGAAACCGCTCCAAAAACATACCTTAGTCCCACTCCACCCCAGCCTGAACGCGGCCTCGTTCGCGACCAGCTCGCCGAACCCCAACATCAGCCCGTTGACAAACGGCAGCACCAGGTTGATGGCGGCGCCGCGGAGCAAGCCCCATAGCGTGGGCGGCGAGTACAGGATCAGCGGCGAGCTGGAGCTGGAGGCGGGCGAGGGGGAGGAGGCGCGCGCGGGCGAGTCGGGCGAGTAGGTCTCGCTGTCGGTCGAGGGGAAGGTCGCGCTGGAGGCGTCGAGGGGCGCGTCGAGGGCGTCGGCCATGATGTGATGGTGTTGGGATGTGTGGTCGGGGGTCCGGGGGTCGATGGGGAGAGCGAAGTGGTGGGTGGCGGTGGGGAGGGCGCAGGTGGGATCCTTGCGGGGGAAGCTTCTGGCGATGGGAGTGGTGGGTTTGTGGCGCTCGATCGAGCGTCTATGCGGAGCCGCTGCCGAGGGATGCGAGGGTTGTGGTGTTGTGAGGCTCAGCGGTTGTCGGGCTTGGCGTGGGAGCTTGGGCGGGTTCTTGGGGGGAGGGGAGATGTGATGGGGGAAGAGGTCGGGAGGGGGTATAACGTGGGTCAGTCTGGGTCTATGAGGGTGTGCAGGTGCTGTCAGCTATCTTTGCTATGTTGTGGAGTGTTTTGATGTTGGATTGGGGACGATTTCACTGTTTGCGTCCGCTGCAAGGTACACAGCTCCATAACGTCAGCGCTGCCGCCTTCCCCCACCTATTGGAGCTCCATCCATAACGCGAACAACCGCTACTATCACTTGTCTCCACATCCTCCCATTCTCTACACTCCCACTTGCACGTATCTCTGTTATGTCTTCGAGCGCCCCCGCCGCCAACCGCGACGATCAGATTGCCCAGCTCGCAGGCCTGACGGGCGTAGCTCCTGCAGAGGCAAGTCGGCGTCGAAGGCCCTAGAACTTGTGAAGCTGCTTACTGACTTTACCTTCGCAGGCCGAGCGCTTCCTCGACGCAGCCAACGGAGACCTGCAAGTAGCCGCCGAGCTCTTCTACGAACAATCCGCAGAGACAGAACAAGCTTCAGACGTCGACATGGCAGGCGACGACGACCAGACTACAAACCCAGAGCCCACAGTGCCGCAGCAACAGGCTCCTGGTGGCGGCCGCACGCTGGGAGGCGCATATGTACCCCCGACCGAGGCGTCGTCTTCTTCTTCCTCCTCACGACAGCAGTCTACACAGCGACAGGCGCCGCAGCAGCGAGGCGTGGCGGGGCTGAGGACGCTCAAGGACCTGCAGTCTTCGGGTGGCGGACATGGACATGCGCATGGTGACGACGATGACGATGACGACGACTTCAAGGACGACGAGAACCAGGACTTCTTCGCTGGTGGAGAGAAGTCGGGTCTGGCGGTGCAGAACCCCAACCAGGCCAACCCGCGCGATCACATCAACAACATCCTGAAGAGGGCGCGACAGTCAGTAGTCATGTGCCGTGTTTGACTGTCACCATGCTAACATGCCGCAGGAATGCTCCCAGACCCGGAGGCGACGACGAGCAACCGACTTCCCGCTTCACAGGCAGCGGCATGACCCTCGGTGGTGATGATGCCCCCTCGCGACACATTCCCGACCCCAACGCCAGCCAACCTGCGCCACAACCACGCGCTCACCGCGAGCTTCACCTCTGGCGCGACGGCTTCTCTGTCGACGACGGCGCCCTCTTCCGCTATGACGACCCAGCCAACGCACGCACGCTGGAGATGATCAATACCGGCCACGCGCCGCTTCACATCTTGAACGTCGAGCATGGACAGGAGGTCGACGTCGAGGTACACGCGCACAAGGACGAGGACTACAAGCAGCCAAAGAAGAAGTACGTACCTTTCGGCGGTTCAGGCCAGCGCCTCGGTAGCCCAACACCCGGCGCAAGCACGGCGGCTGCACCTCCGCCTGCTCCCTCAGGTACCACAGCTGCACCGGCCTCGACCGGTTCTGCGCAACCATCCGTCGACGTCGACACTTCTGTCCCTACCGTGACACTGCAGATCCGCCTAGGTGACGGCACACGCATGCAGTCGCGCTTCAACACCACCCACACCGTCGGTGACGTTTACAACTTTGTGGACCGTGCCAGCACCGACGGCCGTGCATACGCTCTCATGACCACATTCCCGTCGAAAGAGCTGACAGACAAGGCGCAAGTCCTGGGCGACATGGCCGAGTTCAAG
This sequence comes from Didymellaceae sp. YAFEF048, assembly GCA_032595095.1. NCBI lineage: Eukaryota > Fungi > Ascomycota > Dothideomycetes > Pleosporales > Didymellaceae > Didymellaceae sp. YAFEF048. The sequence continues at coordinate 529,825 of JAVISA010000017.1, read as the reverse complement.
CGCGGAGGCGTCGTCGTGCAGAAGTGGAAGTAGAAAACCCCATATTACCCACAGCCCTTTCGAAATGCCCTTGAAAGCGTCTGCATAGTGGTACGTAGGCAGGTAGATCGGTAGCGATGGACGAGTGTGGGACCAGCTCAGCATCAGCGACATCGTGTGGGGGGGTTCTCTGTGGAGAGGAGGGCCCACAGCTCGCAAGATAAAAAGAGGGTCGATCTTCGGGCCCATCACTCAAATCACACAATCGCACAATCACACACGTCAGCCTCGCGCTGAGGTGGTCGCTTCCCCAATCACCAATCTCCGTGCTGTGCGGTGCAATTCCCATCATGTGTGGTTCGCGTGATTGTGAGAGGCAGAACACGAAATGAGCAAGACAATCTTTCAGCTCATTACACAGGAAGGCGCGCCAATGTCACGTCAATGTCAACGTCAATGTCAACGTCAATGTCAATGTCATGTCGGTCCCCCTTCCTTCCTTTCCCTTTGCTACACACAGCGATAACCTGGATAATCTTTGTGCTATGTAGAAACCCACGTACAAGGAAACAAGGTGATTCACCCACCAAGTTCTCAATCCTGCTTCTGCCGACCCCCGCAACAGACCGGTAAGTAGGTAGGTAGGTAGTCCCAGTGCATTAAACCGCCAGAGTCGTACCTACCTATCTACCTACCTCGACGGGTTCTACCCTCCCTGAGTTACACCGCAGGGCGGATGTCCTGTTCCACGTCTGTGTGCTTACTAGTAGTGTGAAGGCATCTCGGAACGGTATATTGTTTGTTTCAAGCGGGTGGGTGGTTTAATCTGTTGCTTTGCTTTGCTTTGCTTGCTTGTGCGTGTCTGCGTGAGTGAGTGAGTGAGTGAGTGAGTGGTTGGATTGGATTGCACCTGAGGTGCTTCTAGCCGCTTAGACGCGCGGTGCTGTAGACTGGGTTTGGTGCATAGCGCAGCATTAGTGGTTAAGACTGGGTATAAGTCGTGTGTAGTATGTATTAGGCAGGTAGGTAGAAAGCATGGTAAAATGCGTTGTAGGTAGAATGCATAACGCTCCATGCACCCACCAACCTACCCACCTACGCAGCCAACGCTTTGACTTTGAAAGTTCAAGCAGCCATTAACGACACAGGTTTGCTGCAGCTCAAACAAAGTCTCTCCCGGCCTGGGCGAGCCGGAAGCAGACCAACTACCTACACCGGAAGGTGGGCGGGTAGCAGGTTACATGCATTGTCCTTCCGCGCCACTTACAAGTATAGAATACAGAGTGTAGGTACACAGGAAACGGCTGTGATTGCTACACGCGGTCATGTTGAGACACCCGTGGAGAGAGACGTGATGCGATTGAAGCAACCGTCTGAGTCGAGTCGAGTCGAGTCGGTGGGCAAGGAAGGAAGGAGCGAGGACCAGCGCGTCCTTGCTTCCTCTTACCCCAAGCCAAACCATCGCACTGAATAACACAGTATGTCTGTCATGCACACACGCACACATCCATCTCACCTTCCCTTGCCAGCCCGCCAGCCCGCCCGGGCGTGCGCGTCGCCGCCTATCAGCGGAGCCTCAATCTACGCGGAGAAATTCACACCCTGTCTACCAGGCTAACCGCTCTTGCACATGATCTACCCCTTCCGAACCGGGCTCATCATCTCTCATCTCATCTCTCATCTTCTACACAGGTAATCTCCCAACCAAGTTACTAAGGAACTAACGAACTCATTGTACTCTCTCGGGTCGGGACGATTATTTGCTGGATTGATTAATTGACTGACTGACTGGCTGATTGATTGATTGGTTGATTGGCCCGACGAAATGAACATGGCTCAGGCGCCCGTTGATCGCGCGTCACTCCCGCGCTCACAGCGGCGGCGGCAGCTTGATGAGGGCGCGGTTTCGAATATGAAAAGGGGTCCGAGCGCCAAGGACCAGGGCCGTCGCACCATGTTCGAAACATGGGTTGAGGCGGTTCGAATCAGTGGATTGAGTCTGGATCGACACGACAGGGAGGAGGGCGAATGCAACGGCGGTGCTTGTGAGATGGGATGGTGATCGCGCTGGTGCTGGTCACCGACCTACTACTCCTACTGTGTACATGGTACGGCGGTGGTGGGGACAAACTACGCGTCATCGGCCGCGCCCTAGGTAAGTTTGTCTGAACCCTGCAGCCCGGGCGTGTAACAGTGTGGGGGTTCAGAGTTGATTGAGCAAGAGATGGGCAAGGGCAGGGTAAGTCCTCCGGCGCCGAGATTGGAGCTGGCGAGCCGGCGATGGAGAGGGAGGTTACAAGGGTGCTTTGAGGTTTGAGATGGATAGCTCTACCCTAGAATCCTTGCTGCCGCGTCTTTCTTGCAAGAGAGCGGGCGGGACAGACATCTTTTTCGTTTCACGGGCCTTGTTCCTTGTTCCTCTTTTTCTTGTTCCAAGTCACTTGCTTTCTTTGCTATCCTTCTTCGTTGTCGGAGCTGTGTTCTTGTCTTGTCTTGAAGACTTGTGTCGGTCGACTCCGTTCTTAGACCTGGTCTCTCGTGGCTGGTTTCTGGCTGCGTGCGCAACACTTCACCTTACTTGCGGCAAAAGTCCTCACGCTCTCTTTCGCGACGCTCGGCTGGTCTGGCCCTTGATTGGAAGCTGCATCTGTTGCGGACCACGGTGATCCACGGACTATCGAGTAGTCTGTCCCTTCCTCTTAGCAAGCACCGCATCGCATCGCATATCGCCACCTCTCCCCTTTGAAGGCGCCGCAGCTCCTTGTGTCGTCCGCTCCGGAGAGCCGAGCCAGCTCGGTCCACGGTCCTTACAGCTTTATCTGGTCATCTGCAATTATTTCTGCTGTAATGCAGCGTCGGTAGTCCTACCCGGCCCTTTTCTACTCTACAACACGCCTCATACCTGAAGACGTTAGTCCGGGAACCCTGAGGACCATAGACGAGTACACGAACACGAGATCGGCTACACATTCAGCCAGTCAGTATGTTCGTCCGGTCGCCGCGCAGACTGGCGATTCTTTCTTTTGTAGCGTTTGTTTTCATATTAGCGGTGTTGCAGCGGAGCCCTTGGGCCAAAGAGCGCGTCTACGAGCAGGTGTCGCTGCTCAACGAGGCGTACCGCGGCCACCAACAACCGGTCCCAAACAGCAGCCAGGAGCAGCTACAGGCGCATCTTGAAGATGCATGGCAGCATGCCGTTCCACCAGCAACACCGACTCCGAGTCCCAGCCAGACGCTGAAAAGCCCCTCGAGCGAGCCGGTCTCCAAGACGAAGCCGCTGCCACCATGGGTCACAGCGCCCAGTCGTATTGGGAACTTTATCCCGCCATTCCCCAAGCCGACTGATGTCAGAGAGTACATGAAGAAAATGCTGAAGTGGGGGAGACCCAGCTGGGATGGCCACTGGCCGCCGTTTTCGGATTACATCGACAAGGAGTACGACCCCAACCGGTGGGAGCAGTTCGATATGGATTACAGCATCTACAAAGCTGGACACGATGATTTGAACAGCACGTTGGTTAACAGCCCGATTGTTTACAAGCCGTTTCCCAAGTACAACAGCCGCGACTGGCAGGAGAAATGGCACGGCGAGTACGTTCCTTGCATTGGGCCTCGCGGCATTGCGCTGAACGAGAGCTCGGATGACGAGATCCAAGCGTACCGTGGACTTCCTGCGGGTTTCCCCAAGGCGTACGCTGGCGGCTACGACGTGATTGGTCTCGACGAGGACGTGTGCTTTGATCGATACTCGCGGTACGGACCCTACGGGTATGGCGATGATCAGTTCCCGGAAGAGGTCAAGGACTGGAGGGCGCCTGAGACGGTGCCCGAGTGGGACGAGGTGAAATGGGGCGAGCTGCAAGATCTGTGCCTCGAGGTCAACAAGAACCGCTTCCGACCCGAGGCGCGTTCGCCCATTGTCAAGATTCCAAGTACTGTGCTGCCTGCACCCGCGGCAGCGTCTTCCGCGTTTGCGATCCCCACGGACACGAGCCACAGTAACCTGGAGAACCGAGCCAAGTACGAGAAGAAGTACCACCACCGCACTGCTGTATTGATCCGCGCTTGGACAGGATACACGTACGAGGAGAACGATATCACGGCTATCCGCGCGATGGTATCCGAGCTCTCGCTTCAGTCTGGTGGCGAGTACGCCGTCTTCCTCTACGTGCATGTCAAGGACCGCAGCCTGAAGATCTTCGAGGATCAGGAGCTGTACGATAAGGTGCTGGAAGAGAACGTGCCAGTGGAGCTCCGCGATATCGCTGTGCTATGGTCCGAGGCCATCTTCCCCGACTGGTACCCCAAAGTCATGGACTGGCAAGTCTACTGGCAGCAATTCATGTGCCTGCAGTGGTTCAGCCTCACGCACCCGGAGTTCGACTACATCTGGAACTGGGAAACCGACGCCCGCTACACAGGCCATCACTACCACTTCTTCGAGAAGATCAGCGAGTTCGCAGACAAACAACCCCGCAAACTCCTCTGGGAGCGCAACAAGCGCTACTACCTCCCCTCGGTCCACGGCGACTACCAATCCTTCGTCGAGAACACCCACAAAGACGTCCTCAACGCCTCCGCCAACTCCCTCATCCCCCCTCCCGTCTGGGGCCCCCGACCCTGGGCCCGCGCCGACCCGCCCCAGCGCCCCCTCGGCCCAACACCCCCGACCACCTTCGACGACGACGACTTCACCTGGGGCGTCAACGAGCCCGCCGACTTCATCACCCTACTCCCCATGTGGGACCCGCGCAACACCACATGGTCGTACAAGGACAAAATCTGGAACTACCTCCCCAACATCCGGCCCATCTTCACGCCGCAAGACGGCCAAGCCGACTGGTTCACGCACCCGGACTTCGAGCAGATCGACCGCCGCGTCTTCATCAACACCGTGGTCCGCTTCTCCAAGCGCATGCTGCACGCCATGCACGAGGAGAACCTCGTCGGCCGCAGCATGCAGGCCGAGATGTGGCCCAGCACCGTCGCGCTGCAGCACGGGCTCAAAGCCGTGTACGCGCCCCACCCCATCTTCAACGACCGCCACTGGCCCGCGGCCTACAGCGAGGCCATCTTCGACACCGCGAGCAGCGTCAACGACGCCGGTGGCGCCGTCGAGCAGCGCCAGGGCGCCTGGTGCGAGGAGGCCGATTCCCCCTACAACCACGACCGCGAGTTCAACTTCCAGGGCTGGAGCTGGTACTACGCGTCCCGCTTTCCGAGGAACCTGTACAGGAGGTGGTTGAATTGGCCGATTAGTATGCAGAAGTGGGGCGAGGAGGAGCATGTGGATGGTGGCGAGGGGAGTGATGGCAGGTTCGAGGAGAAGAGGATGTGTCTACCGGGGATACTGCTGCATCCGGTGAAGAAGATGAAGAGGAATCTGGTTAAGCCTTGAAGATGGATGGATGATAGATGGAAGATCTAGAGGCAAAGAGCATTATATCTCCGGCGTGGGTTTGGGGTTTTGGTTTCTTGGGCGAAAGACGACAAAGTCTGGCGTATTGGCGAGGTTGCATTCATCGGTGATGAGGCTTACAGGTAGATAGCATTCCCTGGGCTTGGCCATTTTTCTTCCATTCACATCTAGAGTCACTTAGCGATTGGAGGATGTTTTGCATACATGTTTCGTATCTGTGATAGTTAAATAGACGCCCTGTTCGACTCGAAGAGAAAGAATGGCATGAAATCAAGTGAATTTTATCGATGACGAGCTTGGGTGCTTAACGTAAGCTCCTTATCCGAGTTCGCCCACACATGTAACTGGAGTGGTGCGGAAGAGTGAGAGACCTGGAGTCCATGCAACACTTGCCCGAACTGCTCAGACCATGGACTCGCATGCCTGCTGCCTGGTCGGATCAGCTCCGCCTACTTCTTGCGAATGACGGTGATGGAAGCAGCCTTTGCCTTTGGCTTGGCCTTGGTCACCTTCCTCGCCTGTAGCGTATTATTCTTCGGCTTCTTCGCTCCGGCTTTGCCATCGTCTTCGTCAGCTTTCCTCTTTCCACCACCACCACTTCCATTCGCAGCAGTCGTCTTGTTGTTGTTCTTCTTCGCACCCTTTGGCATGCCCTTGTCGCTGCGAACTTTTCTCTTCTTCGGTTCCGGCTGCAAGATCCCATGTTCTTTAACGTAGTGAATGAGTTCAAGCGCAAGATCGCAGAACTCCTGGCACCCGCGGATGAGCTTGAATGTCGCCTTGTTAGCCTCCATGCCCGCCCGCCAGCGATCTACTAGCGCAAAGAAGATCTCGTCGACGTCTGCGTCTTTCGCTTCACGTATGCGCACTGGTTCATCGTCGTCCGAGACATGCTGCGGTCGTATTGCCGTGTGGCCCCCGTGGAAACCATAGCCGCGACCCATTTCATCTCCAATTTCCCATTGGACGAACGCCTCGAGGACCATAACGGCGACGGTATGGAAGTTGATGACTGCAAGGGCAGGCTCTGGGTCTGGGCTACTGAGAGCTTGTTGGCCAGGGAGGAAGACCGAGAGGAAGAGCTCCATCTCCTGGGGCGCGTGATCTTCGGTTAGAGCAACATCCGCGCGAACGAGGTTAGGGATTGAGACCTTGGCTGTGGGCCCGTCAGTGGGCTTGGTAGGTGGGTGATAAGTTGCCTCGTAGGGAGGAAGTTTCCATGAGATGGGTTCGATGGCGCTTTCATTGTCACTGTCGGCAGCGGGGTCGAGGTTGGTTTCTGTATCGTTGGCTGAGGTGAGGTGTGACGGCTTTGAGGGAATGCTCCGGCCTGAAGTAGTTGGGAGGGTCGGACTCGTAGGCGCTGGATGGTGGCGTGGTGCGCGCGTTGCCAGCGGCTCATCATCAGATACCTCTACTTGTTCTTCTTGCATATCAACATTGTGTTGGTCAGGGGGTTCAGCTTGATGCTGCACGCTAGCGATGAGAGGACCTTGGGGACGACGACGCGGCGTCGTCGAATCGCACGTCTGGCCAGTAGACATTGGTTGCATAATGTGCTGAGGGTAACAAGCGACCAAAACTTGAGCTTGAGAAGCGTTGCTGATATCCGATGGGAATGACTCTCGCGGTCCACTACGTATACGCTGAATATGGCTGCCTGAATGGCCGTTTGGAGGGGCAGTGCCAAAGTCTTGATGACCAGCGATTAGTTGAAGCTCAGGCCGACAGCTCTGAAGTGAAGGTGTAGACGCGGGGTACTCGTGTGGATTTATATAATCGTTGACTAGTCCCGGTTCCTGCTGCCATTGATGTGCCGTTATACGTGAGTCAGGTGCCCTGTTCATGCCGTCGGGTGAAAGAGCTGTCACATTCGAGCTTGGTATCTGACCTATAGTAGGATAGTGTTGACTCGTGACGATATTCGAAATTGGCTGAGAACAGCTACCCTCCCAATGTGGGTCCTGAGCATGCTGCTCGAAGGTAAGTGCGGGTGCCGATGTGTGATCCATAGCTGTGAAAGGATATCCTTCGGCTGGAGTCACAGGCGGAGATTCCACGCACTGCAAGCCTTGAGCAGGTGGTTGAGCGCTCCAATTATGAGCACTAGAAGCGAGCGATGTTACAGCTGGTTCAAAGCCGCTGTATGTTGGTGTCGCCGGTCCGTGTTGATCATGGACAGGAGCTGTAAGAATGCCGTGGGCCAATGTCGCCGCAGCACCAACAGTATCAGCTCTTTGAAGCGCCGGAGAAGAAGTGTGATACTCATGATCTGGCTCTGTCTTGATAGCAACGACGTCTGGAGCAAGTTGGCGGTCATGGTTCAAGCTCTCTTCAGAGGCTTGATGGGCATCCACAGCAGCCTGTTCTTCGCTACTGTAGACACCCTCATTGGTAAACTGTGTAAACAACTCATGATCGTCGCACTCATCAACTACAGGCTCTTCTTTCAGCTCAAGGTTCGCTTCGGTCTGACTAAGTGCTTGATCTTGCTGTGAGGGTAGGCCTGGAGGCTGAGTGGCTATTGTGTGGGAGGCACGCTCATGTCCCGGAACAACGACTGCATTCTGTTGCCTGTTGAGTGTATTGCAACCATCAGCCCCGTACTGTTGCAGTGCATCCTTTGGGAGTGCCTGGCTGCAGTCTTGCGAGCAGCCATCGGCTTCAGTAAGGTAAGACTGTGCAGCTGCTGGCGGAGGCATGCTGTTTCCGTTCGCATAGACGACTTCTGACTGCTGTTGAAGATCTGGCCTGGAAGCTTGATAGTCTTGCGGTGCTCCGTCGCTCACGCCATCGAGATGAGCGACTGAACCTGACGCAGCGGGCGGTGGTGCCTGAGCTCGACCCCATAAGTTGCGCAACGGGTTATGGAACGGCGCCATGGGCGTATGTGCGGCTGATTGTGTCGTATCTAGGAAGCTGGCAACGTTGTAAATGGACAAGCTGATAGTTAGGACAGGGTGGCAGTGGTGTAGATAAATAATGGTAAGTTAGTGCAAGACTGACTAAATAGCCTACAATAGCGGACAGGTGATTGAGACGACCAGCCACACACAGGCAGTATACCAATCCTCGCTGCCTAACTTTCGTAGCTATTGCCTTTACCGCCAGGCGACAGACTAGCCGCTCTCTCACCGCCCTAATTAATATCCATGTGATCATAGCACGCAGGTGTTAAGTGCAAAGAACGCTACGCTACCAGCTTGGACTCCGAACGAACCAATCCTGGGCATCATCATGATCGCTGAGCTGTTTCCTGTAGGCATTGCAGCTCAGGATGGCATGTGGTCCTTCTGTTGCGAAAAGCGCTGACGTAGCTAGCGAGTGGTGGAATGCAGATGTTTCTGTGAAAGTCTTGAGGTATGAACAAAACACAGGGGGAGCGTGGCCTTATGGGCATCAGTTGAGGTCAACAGCAGACGCCCAAAAGATGTGTTAACACTTGAGGATCCCGGCGAGGAAGGAACGATGTGGAAGGCAGGAAACACCCACCAAGCTAGCGCCCTCTCACGGTTAGTCCTGAAGGGGCCATATTTCGTCGAATAGCGAACGGGGGGACCGCCAATCGATCGCATAGGCCTTAGTCTTGGTGTATAACTCTTGTCATTCATCGCATGCAGATGCCGTCTTCATTTTACAGCCTACGCCGTAACCCGTATATCCCCCACCAACCTCTTCACAAATCCATCAAACAGCGGCGCCAATGAGCAATCCCTGTACTTGTCCACGAACAAGCCCTCCTTCGATCCCCCAGTCGCGCCTGAACTACTGACATCCGTCCCCTCAATCACAGTGCCCTTCGGATACACCGGTCTCGAGCCTTCTTCTATCAACATCACAAACGCCGGGTCAATGGGCACACTTCCCAAGAAAGGCACCTCGAAATCGCGCGCCATGATTTCTCCTCCACCCTTGCTGAACACGTTGGTGCACTCGCTGCAATTCGGACAGACAAAACCAGCCATGTTTTCCACAACACCCAGCACCCTTATCCCAGTCTTTCTGCAGAAGTTCAACTCCTTCTTGACGTCTGAAATCGAGATGGCTTGAGGAGTGGTAACGACGACGGCTCCAGCGAGCTGATTCGGCGGGGCAGTGGGTGAAGCAACTTGCTTGAGAAGAGTCTCAAGGAGGGAGATGTGCTCGTCCGAGGTGCCGGGCGGGGTATCGATGAGCAGGAAGTCCAGCTCAGGCCAGAGCACATCGGTCAGAAACTGCCTGACCATAGCCGTCTTCTTGGGCCCGCGCCAGATGACCGCGTCACTCCTGTTGGCCAGGATGAAGCCCAGCGACATGCATGACAGCGCGCCGATATCCTGTCCTGCCGCTGTTGTGTCTACGCTCGCGTTGTCTGTCTTTGGCGCAAGCGTCTGCGCGTCGTGCACGGGAACCGGTATCCATCCACCAGGCGCCTGGCGCACCTTTTTCTCCTCGATGCCGAAGAAGCGCGGTATCGAAGGCCCAGTAAGATCGATGTCGAGGACGCCGACCGAATGGCCTTGCAAGGACAGTGTCAGGGCGAGCTGCGTGGTGATGCTCGATTTGCCTACCCCGCCTTTGCCGGAGAGCACGAGCACGATGTTACGAACATTTTCGAGAGGCATGGTGTGGGCGCGTCAGTCGGGCGCGCGGCTTGGTAGGGACGGGATATGTGGGAGGGTCGACTGAGAAGAGTCGCGCATAGTGTGAGGTGTGACGTTAATGGGGCGCTTTGAAATCAATGGGTAGAGAAAGTGGCGGCGGGATCGGAGCACTAGTGCTGTAAGGTTATTTTGACCCTTGTTGGACATTACACTACACATTACTCTTCACTCGTTCGATCTTCAGTCTTATCAGGTTCGGCTTTCAAATTTGGAGAATATGCATTTCTTGTACATAGATTAGATCCTCCGTACATCCCAAACTCCATCTCGTAGGAAGCATTCGACAAAAACATATGAGATACAACATGATGATATCAGCTCTTCCACCTGCTCATGCGAAAACGTTCTCCTCATCCGTTCAAATAGAGCATGTTTACTTGCACTGCGAACGCTCCAAGACTTCACTGCAGGTCTGGTCGCTGCAAGGGGTGTTGCACGAAGTGCTGACAGCGAGGTAGACGTAAGGCTGACCAGCAACCTTGAACTGCTTGGAGAAGTCCTTGGCGTTGTAGTTGTCTGCCCTGTAACCAGCACGGCAAGCACAGTAGTACTTGCTGCCACCTGTGGTCGCGCAACCCGTGGTGATGTCGCAGAAGTTCTCTGCGGGGTTGAAGGGGTTACATGTGTTAGGGCAGAGGCTGTCGAGAGTGTCGCCAGTGTAGTCACCAGCAGGGCTGCCGGGATCGGAGCCTGCAGCGTAGGTCTCGGCAGGATAAGGCGCAGCGCCGTAGTAAGTCACGAGAGTAGTAGGCTCGCCTTCGACGGTAGCTGGCTCAGTAGGAGCAGTGGTGGAATCGTCAGCGGTCGAAGTCGAGTCATCAGGAACTGTGGTCGAGTCATCAGGGACGCTGGTCGAGTCATCAGGGACGCTGGTCTCTCCTGTAGCCCAGCCAGTGCTGCTGTTGCCCGCAGGGTACCAGGCACTGGAGGTGTATCCACCGTAGGGAGCCTCAGTGGTGTCAGGGTAGTAGCCATCAGCCGTGGTGTCGGGGTAGTAGCCATCCTTAGTAGGCTCGGGGTAATAACCGTCCTTAGTAGGCTCGGGGTAATAACCGTCCTTGGTAGGCTCGGGGTAGTAGCCATCCTCCTTGTCGGTGGTCTTGTAACCTCCCTTGCGGGTCTTGGTGTATGTGGGCCTGGCAGGCTTGGTTCCGTAGCCGTAGTCCGAAGTCTTGGGCTTGTAGCAGCTCTTGGGGCACACAGGCTTGGGCTTGGGGGCGGCAGTGGGCTTCTTGGGAGCACCGCTGATCTCGTACAGCCAGTCGGGGATGGAGCCATCCTCGCCGTCGTAAGAACCAGAGTCGTCATCGTCAGAGTACGCGGGCTGTGGGTAAGCAGGCTGAGGATAAGCAGATGGCCAGGCGAACTGGCGGCGCACAGCGCGCACGATTGAGCGAACCTTCTTCAGCTGGGGGTAGTAGTTCTTCTCAGGCTCAGGGTAGTACTGAGCATCTGCATCATAGGCAGGGGTAGGCTCAGGGTAAGGAGCGTAGTCGGTTGTCGGCTCATACTCCTGGTATGGCTTGGCCGTAGGTGTGTAGTCAACATAGTAAGGAGTGGTGGTGGTTGTCTCGTAAGGACTGTAATCGTCGTACTCGGGCGTGGGGTATGAATCATGCGAGTAGTCGTCATCAGTAATGCACCATGATGGGCATTCCTCGTCATCATCGTAGACAGGCTGCTTGACCGGGCGCTTGCCGGGGTAGTTGTCCTCGCCGTCGTAGATACCGTTGTCCTCGCCTTCCCAGCCCGGAGGCTGAGCGTAGGGGTCATAGTAAGGACTGTTGGGATCATAAATACTGTAAGGATCGAATGGTCCAACGTAGGGGTTGGAGCCGATCGGCAGAGCGATGCCGGAAGGTGCTACGCCAGGTGTGGGTGTAGGTGTGCCACCGACCGGGGGCTCCACTTCAATAGGAGAAGCGATAGGGCTGTCAACTGGGACACCTCCCTCGATCGGTGAAGCGATGGGGCTGTCAACAGGCGGAACTCCGTCGACTGGAGACGCGATGGGGGTGTCGACAGCAATGGGTGTGTCAATGGGAAGACCCTCCACTGGTGAAGCGGCTGGGGTGTCAACCGGGGTGCCCTCGATCGGCGAAGCTACAGGACTGTCGATAGGCGACGCTACGGGACTGTCCACTGGCAGAGCGTCGACGGGAGAAGCTATGGGAGTCTCGATTGGTGTACCATCAACAGGGGAAGCAGCAGGAGTATCGACGGGCAATCCCTCTACCGGAGTAGCTCTGCTTGGCAGACCATTGACAGGAGAAGCGGCGGGGGTGTCTACAGGAACGACCGGCGTGTCCGAGACAGCCAGAGCCTCGACCGGCGTGTCGAAGAGAAACACAGGCGGGTCAGTGGTAGTGCCATCCGTAGCGGGGTCGGCCACAGTGGGATCCGCTACAGTAGGGTCCGCTACAGTAGGGTCTGTTGGAGCAGTACCCTCATCGGGGACAGCGAAGGCTCCGAATCCTCCCTGGCCACCGGGCCTAGGAAGACTGGGCCTTGGTAGACCAGCGAACAAAGGAGTGGACGAGGGAGAAGGGAGAGCGCCTCCAATGGGTCTGGGAAGGCCACCGAACAGAGGTGTGGCCACATCTGATGGGAGCCCTGGGAGCGGAGCAGGTCTGGGAAGACCGCCAAGTGGTGGCGTGGGGAAGCCGGACGGAAGTCCTGCAATGGGAGCCACGGGCTGTACCTGAGGTGCGTTGAAGCCCCCAAGAGGTGCGGGTAGCGAAGGCGCAGCGAGAGCAGGCGGCTGGATGGGCGCCACGAAGTTGGACCCCGGACCAAGTGCTGAAACCACGTCAGCTTCATCTACTCTCCAACCATCTGGACCAAAACTAATACCAGTCCCAGGTGTAGTGCCAGCGCCGAAAGGTACCGCAGCCGTTGGCTGATCAAGGGTAACGTCTGCAGTACCTCTAGGAAGACTTAGGCTTGGTACCGCGCTAGGCGGTGACACGTTCCCACCATTGGACCCTAACAATTGTGCTTCGGAAGGGGCATTAATACCTGGAGTAAGGAGTGGTGCCGCAACATCGGCAATAGCCGATGGAAGGGCGGAGATCGCAGCAGGCACAGCAGGAAGACCGACTGGTGCAATTGGTGCTACAGGAACAGCTGGGACAGCAAGAGTTGGCACACCAACAGCCGGCACAGCAGGGAGGCTAGGAGCAGCAGGGAGGCCGGCAGCGGGAAGACCAGCAGCGGGAAGACCTACAGGCGCGTCTGCAGGGAGAGCCGCCGGCAAGCCTACGGCGGGAGCAGCAGGCAATTGCGCGTTGATGCCACGCAGGAGCATAGCTCCTACCACGATGGACTTCATCTTGGCAAGCCCTCAAAATTTCAAAAGGAGAGACAGTGGAAATGAGTGTGGTTGTCTAAAAGAGTGACTGAAGGAAGGCTTGGCTAGACATTGTGTCAGCTTCGTCGCGCTTGTAGATATAGACAGTGAGCTTGAATTCTTGATACCAGAATCAAAACAAGTCCCACTGGCTACAGTCCCGCCTCTTGGTAGCAGCGGAGTCGTCCAGACTCTTTTGGTGGTGAAAAGGGACTGGTTGGGGAGGAGACAACTAAGAATGTAGTACAAGAGCTTGTTGATGCGTTCTAACTCCTCGTTTCAGCTTAGGAATGTGTATGCCATCACGAACATTGGTAGAACGCTTCAAACGCATGTTGACTCCCGAGGAAGCAGATTAAGCTGCAGCCGCCTTGCTGCGATGTCTACGTGGCCCCTTGTACATTCCGTCTATCAGGTGTTGTGCGGCTCTTCGAACTGTGATGCTTACACGCGGGTGGGACTTTAATTGCGCCTGTCTTTTTCCATTGGTTCGGGCCGGATGACTCTCCCCTGATCAGTATATGCTTCGAAATCGATCTTGCGGATTATTCAACATGCGGTTGCCCTCTATTCACCCACGTGGAGGGATGATCTTGTGAGTTAGTTATCATTGATTAGAAGTGCGGGTTACATTTGAGGCTCCGTGCTTCGCAAGAATTTGGCTGACGTCATGCGCATAGTCTGCCCTTTAATTGCTCTGGTGCGATCATTTCCTTCAAGCCTCCTGATGTGTACAGTGGTGTGCTATCGTGTGCGTTCCCTGCCTTGATATTGAGATGACAGTAACTGACCGTGCGCAATCGAAGCCAGCGCCTGCAGGAAGCCATGGATGATGGCTATCACAATGTGTGATACTCACAGCATTCCAAACGCTTCGATTCAGCAACAAGGAACTTTAAGGTTTTTTTTGACGAAGTTTGCGATGTGAAAGCGGGCAATGCTGACCGAAGACAAGATCGAGAGCGCAGAGAGGACAGTCGTGGAAACAAGGGATCCAGGTGCACAACGGGCTGACGCAAGGGGCGGCCAGAAGAACAAGGCGGAGCGATATACGACAGAGGGTGAATCTTGTTCGGAATAGTCACCTACCCGACTACTTGACCACCGGTAAGTTGCTCGAGCAGGGCCAAGCGAATGAGATGCCTAGTCGTCTTGACCACAACTATCATACAGGCTACAGTATCCGATATTAGTACAAGCTTGCACAACAGCACAAGAGAAGATAAATGGTTAGAGACTCTGCAAAACTTTAATCCTGCGCTCATACTTGAGGACGGGATGGCGGACGTGTGAGAAACGCTGTGTTTGGAACTCGGTTGCGATGGGATTAGGTAGTCCTGGAAATTGGCGCACTACCTACGTCATCGCGATAACCAGCAAGCAAATTGCAGCTATCAGGGTCACTGTTGCATAGTAGGCGTGACCAAAGACTCTGATGATAGTCAGATTCGCTAGACGGTCGAGAGCATGCGGCAATCGTCGGCGGCGACGCGTCGAATGTGGTGAGGGTACTGCTGTGTGTTCTATGGATAAGCATTCGTGAGACGATATCGAACAGATCTTGCAAAGCCGGCACGTCTAAGATGTCAAAAGGCACACTTTGAATGCGGCGGATCTCGGGGATTGAGCATAGTCGCTTTTGAGGGCCGGGGCAACAGAAGAGGTTCGTCAGAGACCAAAAAACAAATCCAGGGAACGAAGAAGCCATGATACTCTCACAACACACATGGACTACACGTACCACACCATAGTATTTGTATGGCTTGCATGCAATTGCAACTGCTTGTGGATTTGAGGAGATAGTTGCGAGTCCAGGGGTCGATCATGCTATCACAACGGGGTGCTTTCTGGCTCTCTCAATCTCAAAATCACATACTTCGGTCTCAAGCAACAGGAAAGGTCTGTTGTAGTCTACGGTCTCTTGGGATGCGGCACAGCTCTCCAGACTTTGCACCAAGCTATGGCGGACAGGGTTACCTTGCGATCATTCGATGTCTTTGAAGCTGTAATCATCATGCAGCTTGTCGAGATCAGTTGCTCTTCCGTACTGACCAAAAATGGTTTCTCATGCCAGAGGATGAGCACGGCTGGATGGATGGATGATCCTTGTGGCCTCGACAAAAACATTTGAGAAGTGCGAACGACGAATGTCCCTTCCGTCACTATTGGACGTTGAGAGATGTCGAGCATCTCTGACCTTTGCTACGATTGCAACTCGCAAATCCACAATCGTGGCGAGCCCTAAGTGGCAAGGTAAACCTTGATCCCGACATTCACGCAACGAAACATCTCTGACACGGCTGAAACACATCTTGGCTGATTGTCCAGGGCATTTTGTGCCAGTGAAAGCCGCGGCAAGACGGACGCATATCCAGCAAACATCTCCAAGGCTCAAATCCTCCCCATGCCTACCAACCCCAAAGGAGAAGACGATCTTCTCTTTCAGAACCTTCTGAGCGCTGAGTAGGCCATCCCCTCGTGCTACCAACAGAGCGTCGAGCGCTTCAATGCCACTGCCTTCGAAGCTGCCAGTTACCCAAACATCACGTATGACCGCATCAGCGAAATCCACGACAATGAAGCGTATTCCCTCGCTGACTTCCAAGCCCCTGTATCGCAATCAAGCACAACATCGGGAGCATACTCCTACTTCCTTCCGTACACAGAAGCTGGCTGCACTACTAGAAGTTGCCAGTATAGCATTTCTGACAGGACTACGGTGGTCTTGGGAAGCTCACAACGCCATCACCAAATCAGCGCTTTGCTCCGGGAGAACCGCAGCCAATCACCCGGAATAATGCCAACAATGTCAGAATTGTGAGATGGGACGTTGAATCTCGGCGCCAACACGGATGTATGTCGATTTTCAACAGGACTATCACTTGAGGCGAGCGATTTAGCATGCGCGACGCCGTCGATTCAAAAAGCAGGCATGGCACGATGACGTACCTGCCGCACAAACAACATGCAACCAGGTACGACCGGCAGCTGACAACTCACAACACGCACCATCAAACAATATCTAAGTACATCAAACAGCGGGATATATTCAACTCTGAGTGTTTCTATAATGTTTTCCTCAAAGGCAATCCCATCACGAGCTCTGGCTCGCGCACCCCGACGCCGGGTCAGATGTCTAGCAGCGAGAAGAATGTATGCGACAGAATATGAGCAGCGAACGAAAAAGACGCTGGAAGTATCGTCGCAATTGACATGGTCAGTCCAAATTGCACTGCAAAGATCCATCGTGCCGCGATTCGCGTCAGAGCATCATACACGCTGGCCACGTCCTCCCATTCCGAGTACTGCTACACAACGTACGCCATGCTAAACTGTCCAGGATTACCGCAGCTGCCGCTATTGGCGCTGGAGCTCTCTATTACACCACCTCTCCTTCCACTTCTACCTCTTCGAGCACAGACGCTTCTTCAACGCACCAGGCCTCCCTGGACCCTTCCACTTCCAGCAGAGCAGGACACCGCCATGAAGCAGCTTACGCCTCTGACGTTCCCAAACCTGTCGAAGATCGCCATGGTGACTCGGTAAATAAACACAGTATTGCAGCGCACAAGAACCAAAACAAAGTTCGCGAGGGCAAGTTTTCAGGCAAGGAATTCGACAATCACGTGCAGGTGCACTCGCCGGGCAAACCTGGAGGCGATTTCGAACAGAAGCGGTAGGGGACATTTTCGAAAGCGATGATTCCATTGGATATGGCAAACTCTTGTTAATAGTGTATTGAGCTTCTGGCGCACTAAGATGTATGATTATAATCCAAGCGGCACAGGGTAGCGATATGCTCGCTACTTCTCAAGCCTTGCAGCTCTTTGAGGGTCCCTCCACCACTCGCACTGCTCTCTTCTGATAGCGTCACCCTCAACCCTGCTGTTGCCGAAGCTCTCCATACGCAATTGCAAACCAGGCTTTCCTGTAGTATTCTCATCAACGTACTTGGGCCAAGTCGGCAATCCAGTCCTGTTGCCCGCACTCGGATCGCCGAACACGACGAAGTCAGAAAAGTATGTGTTCAGCTGCTTTCCAACTTCAGGGTACTGTACACCGCCGGCACCTTTGCCTTCGTACCAAGTGTACTTGGTGTCTGCTGTATGAGGGATACCCTTCCAGTCCGGGAAAGTGTTGTTGACTGTCCAGAGCATCTTGTAAACAGGAACGCCAGCGGATGACATGCGAACCGCCGTCTCTTGACCAGCACAAGCGTACATGTAGTCTGTGAGAGCAGCAGATAAACGATCGTACTGAGTAGAGTTGGGGCTGTGAGCGTATGGGGACCAGTCTCCATTGGTGTCGTTGGTGGGATCGGGGTACAAGGCTTCGAGGTCTGAAACGTCTTTCTCCGAGAGATCAGGAATGAGGTTCTCGAAAAAGGCAAGGAACTCTTCGTTGGTCTCGATGTCTCCTGGGCTGTAATACTTGGCCTCATCGCGAACGTTGGTGGTAATGGTTGGCACATGATAGAACTGCTCGTTGATACCGGCTGTAGAACCTGCTTCCTCGAGAAGGGGACCGCCACGAGTGGGTTGGAATGGCCAGGTGATGTTGTATTCAGAGTCTCGAAAGAGCAGGTTGCTTGCTTCACGAATCGAGGAGATGTCAGCTCCACGTAGACAGCCAATCACTTCGTCGTCGGTGCCATTGGCAACACCGCCACACCCTGTGAGCTCGAGGTATTGCGCAAATTGTCTCTGGTACAAGGGATACGATGCATTGGGAAATGCGCGCGCAGTAACACTTCCCGACTGTAGGATGGCCTGGGAGAACAGTGGCGAAGCACCCTCGGTCTTGTTGTAGTTGTGGAAAAGATGGACACCAACTGAATGGGCTCCTGCTGAGCGACCGCCAATCGTGACGCGCTCAGGGTCACCTCCAAAGGCTGAGATATGCTTTTGAACAAATTCGAAGGCCAATTGTTGGTCCAGAAGTCCTAGATTCAGGAGTCCAAGGCGATCAAATACAGGAGATGGCAAGAACCCAAGAGAGTTCACCTGTTCATCGTTAGTTGACATCCGAGCATGATCTTACAGATAGACATACTCTGTAGTTGAAGTTGACAACGATCAATGGCTCTTCCGAATTCGCTACAAAAGCAGGGCCGTCAAAGCTCCTTGCAGATCCGGAGACAAATCCTCCTCCATGGATCCAGATGAACACAGGTAGCTTGGCATCGGCAGAGATGTTCTGGGGGCGGAACACATTCAGATTGAGGCATGCCTCGTCTTGAGGGTATGGAACCATGGAAGGATCTTGAATACATGACAGACCGTACTGGGTAGCATTCTTGATTCCAGAGACAGGTATCGGTGGCCCAACGGGAGCGAATCGCAGGTCACCGACAGGCTGAGTAGCGTAGTCGATGTTGAACCAGGCATCGACAGGCACTGGCAGAGGACGTTTGGTGAGGTATTGGCTGACTGTTGTGCCTGCAAAACTGCCGTGACCTGGTAAAGTGACGACAAATGCACTGCTCACACTAGTGAAGACAGCAAGAGCGGCGAGATAGCGCTGAGCGACACTGGGCAGGCCCATGATATCAAGATGCAAGCTTGAGATTTGCCACAAGATTGCGAGTCTCGAAAAGGCATGCATGATTGCCGTAAGTTATATACAAAAATCACGAAGTCTTGGTACTGATAGAATCGAAGGTTAGTTGCTGTCCCTGAGTCATGTACAGCCGGTTATCGCTCCCCGCTCTCGTCATTGTGGAGCAAAACGGTGCTATGCTGGGGTAAGGATCCGTCGGAAGGAGCGTCGGAAGTGATATCGAGGCCGATACGGAGGTGATATGCATTTGGTGACCTTGGCTTGTCATGTTAAGCGGAAAATGATAACAACATGGGCTTTGCTCTGGACATTTGCGCGAGATGTAATCTTCCAAGAGGCTACAGCGTTCTCAACACCCTCAACGTAGAAATGTTGTCATGGGATGGCGTGTTGGAAGCTGTATGTGTTCCCAATAAGGGGTAGCTCTCAAGTATAGATGGTAAGGTTCGGTGAAATTGAGATGCGGCACGCCAAGCCACGGGGACTTCTTCTGTCGCCGGCAACACCCGCACCGCGTTCGGCAGTCCGCAATTACCTACACCTCTTTACATCCGTCAAGTGATTTCGTTCCCATCTCGACTGAATTTACGTTATTCTTCAGCTGCAGCAGAAAAAGCTTGAGAATAGCAAAAGCACGCAGATCTCTCCTACTGATTTATAGACGCGGCTAACCTGCATCAATGCTGGGTCAGTGTCATACCGGTATCACGTGTGACCCATGATTAGTGTTCCCAAAGGTGCGAGGGACGTGTGCTTAGTCAAGGACAACTTTCGCGCAAAGCATGTACTGGCCAGCCGCTGCCTTCGTACGGGAGCGATGGCGTGTCTACACCATTTGCCATGAGATAACTTGGTCTCGTGTGACCAGGCTCATTAACATGTCGCAGTGGCGATGGCACAATCCTACGCTGCATTTGCCAGTGCTTACTTTTTGCAAGAGCCAGGACCCTAATCTGCTGGCAACTGAATGAACGGCGTTGCGGCGAGGCGTTAGCCACAGGGCCTAGTTCGGTCAGAAGCTGAAGCTCTGCGCACATGAGCCAATGAACCAGTCCGGGCTTGAATCACCTCAGCCAAGCACTAACACAAGGCGCTCACCCTGATGAGTTATATTGAACCTACGCGCAGGAGTATGTCATGCAAGCGATTTCACTGGCACTTCTTCCTACAAAATTGCACCGACTCAGAATCCTGGCGTAGGTGTCCTGGAGAACAAGTTACCTGAAGGCATACTGCAATCGACATTCGGCTCTCACCACGGCGGTCATGGAGTCATACGATTTGATTATCGTTGGTGCAGGTAAGTTATCCTAGTCCTTAGGGTACAATATCGATCCTGACTTTGGCAGGAATCCACGGCTTATCAGCCCTTAAGACGTATCTAGATGTACATCCGAGCGCAAGGATTCTGGTCATAGACAAAGGGGCCTTGCTCGGAGGTGTGTGGGCGGAGGATCGACTGTATCCAGGTCTGCATACAAACAATCATTTTCGAACGTATGTTGCTTAGGCTACAGGAAGAAGAGCGTTCAGCTGAAGCTTACAGATTCGAGGTCAGTGGAATGTCACACGTGTACTTGTGCTAGATTGCTTACTGTACAGCAGTACAGCGATTACCCAATGAGAACAGATGGGTTTGATGTCGAAAACGATCATATTCCTGGAGAGCATGTCAATCAATATCTCCAGGAATACGTTAGAACATTCAATCTCATGAGATACATACGCTTCAACAGCAGCGTAGAGTTGGCCGTCGACAATGGAATGTCTGGTTGGACATTGACTGTCGCCGAGACAACATCTTCCAAAGCTCTCGAGACGTCAGTCCAAACTTCAAGGCTGATTGTAGCTACGGGGTTGACGTCGGAGCCTTTCATGCCCAAGCTGGATGGCCGCCACGACTTCAATGCCCCAATTTACCACACCAGCGAACTTGCCAAGGCTGAACACGGCCTAGGTCCCTTCAGAAAAGTGGTCCTTTTGAGTGGCGCAAAGTTTTCATGGGACATTGCATGCGCGTATGCTTCAGCAGGAGTACAAGTCGACTGGGTTATCCGAGAATCCGGCCATGGACCGTGTTGGATGACACCACCAAGACTCACTCCTTTCAAAATTATCCCTGAGCTGCTGCTCCAAACCAGATTGATTACGTGGCTTAGCCCGTGCATATGGGAGGATGGGTTCTCATATGTCCGGAACTTCTTCTCTAGCCATTGGCTTGGCCGCAAGATTGTAGACACGTTCTTTGCGAAGATGCAGCACAGCATTGAAGAGAGCAACAAATATCAAGAGCATGAAGAGACTAAGAAGTTGCATCCCTGGGATGACGTATTCTTCATCGGAACAAACCGAGGGCTTTTGAACTACAACGTAGACTTCTTCGAGTTTGTACGAAATGGCACTATCCGTGTCCATATTGCAGACATTTCCCGACTCAGCCGTCACGCTGTACACCTGTCAGATGGCAGAGCATTGGCTGCAGATGTCTTGATATGTGGCACGGGTTGGAAAGATACCCCACAGGTAGAGTTTGTGACCGAGAGAGAGCTCGGGCTCCCGGGTCATCTGCCTTCCAGTGCACAGCCATACATCGCGAAGGCTGATCGCACGATTCTCGAAGCTTGTCCAAAACTTCAGAACCAGCCTTCTCCACTTGGAGCTAAAGCTATGACGGACGATGCGAAGGAAACAACCCCAGAGCCTTATCGGTTATACCGCTTCATGGTGCCACCTGCATTTATCGAAAGCCGCTCACTTGCATTTGCAGGCGCTTATCGAAGTCCAGCAACGACGTTCATAGCGCAGACCCAAGCTTTATGGATCACTGCTTTCTTCGACAATAACATCCCAAGACTAAGTTGCCAATCTCAGGCAAATGTTGAGCGCATCATGTACGAGACAGTCTTACACACTCAATTTGGGAAATGGCGCTATAGCAGAGGCTTCGGCGCTCGATTTCCTGAGTTGTGGTTCGATTGCTTGCCTTACGTCGATCTACTGCTGAAAGACATAGGCGTACCTAATCAAAGAAAGAAAGGTTGGTGGGCTGAGCGCTTCACTGCCTATATGCCAGTAGATTATATCGGTATTGTGGAGGACTACATGGCTCTGAAGAAGCAGGCATCAAGTTCAGACCACGGACTTTCTTGATTTTGAGGGAGCCGCTTGCGAAAGAAGTTGCGTATGGATCTTAAATGCTCCATACATGACAGCGCCTGCAGCGATCACCATATTCAACGCAAACGTGACGGGAAATATTGGAGGGTCGCATCTATCACTCCGATGCCTCGTTGTACGTCTGTGGCATGCGAAGCATTCAAGCTGACGATATTTGAGCGACTGGCCATTGTTTGTGTCGTCTAATATGCAAGCAGCGATTCTACAGGCCACGATTTTAGTGATCCAAGACCCGTAAATAACATTATATCGCCGCTGCCTCATGACAGCCCCGACTAGTAACCTACCTAGCTCTTCCGTACTGTTTGGCTTGATAGTTGTCCAGTTATGGACAAGCACTTCCTTGATGCACCGCAGATCTTGATTCGGATTTTTGTGGATTTCCACTGGGACAACAGACGAGCCGTAAGCCTGCAGTCCCATTGCAGCCCCGCAAATCGATATTAAGTGGGGTGATGCGATTATGCTTGGCTTGAATTACTTCACACGTTCTAATGAAGAAGAGCACGAGGAGGATGTTTGATCTAAGCCCGATGGGAAGAAGCTTAATCCATCTCGCACGCAATCTGATTGGCCAACCCCGCAATTTCTTTCACCCTGATGACCTTGGCATTTATAACATCGCGGGCTATTAACCCGGTCAGACACGGAGCTCCGATTGTTCTGAAGTATCAAAAGGGGACATTGCAGAAAGCGCAGATGCTCGTGGTCACGATTCTGGGCCAAGGAGACACGCAATACGCTGGCTTATCTCAAGTCAAATCTGGAACTCAACCGGCCCGTCGCATCATTAATCGACTTTCAATTACAGCTGATGAGCTTGATCTCTACATTAGGCCGTCCCTTGACTTCGACGCACTCTAAGAATGATTTATCATAAGTTGTGTGGTTCACACGCTTTGCGTAGCATGTGTATAAAGCGACGAGATTCTGCGCGTCAGCCGAACCATTATCGCTAGCAGACTTCTTGAGGCCAGCAATCATGCCCTCTCTACTTGTTATGAAGACAGTTACGGCTTTTTTTGCCTCAGGCGCCTCTGCCTGGGTCATTGGCACGCAGCAAACTGAGACACATCCCAAGCTCACCTGGCAGCGATGCACTGGCAAGGGTGGCACCAGCTGTTCCAACGTCAACGGTGAAATCGTGATCGATGCCAACTGGCGCTGGTGGGTCTGTCCGAGAGCGTGACATTCAGCGTTGACTAATGATCACGAGGCTTCACGACAAGACAGCGAACAGCTACACGAACTGTTTCACTGGAAATGATTGGAATAAGTCTCTGTGTCCTAGCAATACCGCATGCACTTCCAACTGTGCTATTGAGGGCTCGGATTATAGTGGTATGCTAGTTCTGTGCTGAAGCTCCGCTTCACAGTATCCTAACAATGTGCAGGCACTTATGGTATCACTACTTCTGGCAGCCAGCTCAACCTCAAGTTTGTTACCAAGGGACAGTACTCTACCAATATTGGATCCCGTACATATCTCATGCAGGATACCAACAATTATCAGATGTTCAACCTCATTGGTAACGAGTTCAGCTTTGACGTTGACCTATCTCAGCTCCCATGCGGTCTCAATGGAGCTTTGTACTTTGTATCCATGCCTCAGAAGGGTCAAGGAACTCCAGGTGCCAAGTACGGGACAGGTAGGGCACGAAACCTGAACTACTGAATCAATACTGATGGGGCCAAGGATACTGCGATGCTCAGTGTGCTCGTGATTTGAAGTTCATCAACGGCAAAGCCAATGCCGAAGGATGGAAGCCTTCGCCAGATGACCCCAACGCCGGTGTTGGCAAATTTGGCGCATGCTGGTATGTGTCCTCACAGTCTGAACAACGATTATAATAGGCTGAATTTGAACAGCGCCGAGATGGATGTCTGGGAGGCCAACTCCGCCTCAACTGCTCTGACGCCTCACTCATGTCAGCCTGAAGGCTACAGTGTCTGCGAGGAGTCCAACTGTGGCGGCACTTACTCGCTCGACCGATACGCTGGCAGCTGTGACGCCAACGGATGCGATTTCAACCCATATCGAGTTGGTGTGAAGGACTTCTACGGTAAAGGCAAGACTGTTGATACCTCAAAGAAGATGACTGTGGTTACGCAGTTCCTTGGCTCTGGCAGCACACTCTCTGAGCTCAAGCGTTTCTACGTTCAAGGCGGAAAGGTCATCCCTCAGCCTCAGCCCACGGTTCCAGGAATGACTGGCAACAGTATCACACAGAAGTGGTGTGACACCCAGCAGCAGGTGTTCAAAGAGGAGGTCTACCCGTTCAACAAGTTCGGTGGTATGGCCTCTATGGGCAAGGTATGTGCACACTTCGCGCTTCTACCGGTAGTATCATGAATAACCAGCTTCTAGGCTATGGCAGGAGGTATGACTCTTGTTATGTCGCTTTGGGATGATCACTATGCCAACATGCTTTGGCTTGACTCTACTTATCCTACGGATAGGGACCCCAGCGTGCCTGGAGCCGCCCGCGGCGACTGCCCTATTACATCTGGCAAGCCCTCTGATGTCGAGTCCCAGTATCCAAATGCACAGGTGGCTTTCTCAAATATTCGCTTTGGACCTATCGGCTCGACCTTTGCTCAGCCTGCTGGTACCTGATTCAGTCAGAGAAGGATCACCTTGTCTTTGAGACGGGTATTCACTCAATCCACTCATTAAGCTGTCATGGGTCTTCAGGTAAAGGATTGACGTCTTGTCAAGTTCCGTTCGTTGCTAAAGATACAATATCAATCGTTGCAAAGGCAAAGAGACCTGTCTTCCACCAAGTTGCATATATTGACCCCACGTGCACACTTGCCCAGAATACCAAGTCTATGCTACTGCTCTCATGCAGGTGCTTGGAAAGACGGTAGGTTGGGCCTAGCAAATAAAGCGTCCCGACCCGTTTCACGTTGGGTATGCCAGCGCTGTGATTGGTCGAGGTGACCGCGGAGTGTGGCTCCTTCGAGCAGGTACCAAACCTTGGCATGTGCGAACCAGGATGCAACAATGCCAACTACGTTAACTTGTCGGCACAAAATGCTCACCTCACGCACGAGCCGTTGTGCATGTGCAGATCGACAATTGCTCATGGGCCCAGGTCTTTTCAGTCCGCGGGAGCGGGCAGCATTGATGGCACCATAAGAACTAGGAAGTTGCATTGTATTCCATTGTTAATCCTCGTTCTATCTTACGGATTCTCGACAACATGAGGGCCTTTGCGAAGAGTTTGTCATGGACAGCAGCTTTGTTGCCTGTTGCATTGGCTCAAAATGCTACGATCCAGCTTACACCAGCAGCTACAGGTTTCGACTCTGACAACGCCGCATTGATTTATGCGCCTTCCCCAATCCTTCTTGCAAATGATGGAAGCGCAGCAGATGGTGGCTTCCGCATCTTCTCAGCACAAAATTTGACAAACTCGACCTCGTTTTCTGAACGCACTCATGAGAAATCCGGTCGTACGAAGATTGCCATTCCAGTCTATGACGTTGGTGGCCGAGATGTCATCTTTAACATCCCTTCGCCAAACTCAGTCATCAGGCTGTACGATGTATTGAATGGGAGCGAGATCTCAGGGTCGCGCAAGTATCATCTTGGAGATTGGAGTGTGGCGCGCAGCTGGCGTAGTCAAACCAGTGGAGATAACTATGTCTTTCTGTTCGGCAAGAAGATGGTCGTGCAGTTCCTCGTCAAGGGTGACGGCGACAACGCGCAAGTCCTCGAGGTACATGAGACTCTGTTGTTAACTGCTGTATACTGACTCGATCAAAGGTGCAAACCTTCCCCATTCCAATTGAAGGTGAAACGGCTACGGTCCTTTCTAATGGCCAAGTCTACTTCTCTGGTGGTGATGGCGACACACTGTATTCCTTCCAGGCCACCGAAAGTACTACACCACCAGTAGTGAGCATTGCCAGCGAAGACATGGAGATCGAAGGTCTTGGCACTTACCGTGCAAACTCGAGCGACTACTTGTTGGTCGCGCACGGCGATATGATCGATGTCCACGATGTGAGCCTTAACTTGAAGGGTTCGATTGGTCTGGAGGGCGTGAGAGATTTGTCTATTGGAGGAGATATCTCAGTTTTGCAGGCTTCATTCGCTTCTTATCCATCGGGAGCCCTTGCTTTCGCTTTCG
This sequence comes from Didymellaceae sp. YAFEF048, assembly GCA_032595095.1. Classification (NCBI taxonomy): domain Eukaryota; kingdom Fungi; phylum Ascomycota; class Dothideomycetes; order Pleosporales; family Didymellaceae; species Didymellaceae sp. YAFEF048. Next base: position 503,560 of record JAVISA010000017.1, on the reverse strand, counting down.
AAGGCGAAGATGACACCGGTGTCGTTATCGGCTCTCTGGAAGGTGCTCTGAGCTCAATCGGTATCCAAGCAAACGACCGATATGACCCCCACACTAAACCGTGTGGATATTGCACGAGTCCTATATCTGATGCGTGCTCCTTTAGCGGGTTCACTCAACCCAACAGCACCTGTACCTGTTTCGCCGGATTTGCTGGCACGGATTGCTCGGACGTCACATGCAAGAACGACTGTTCAGGCAATGGAAGCTGCGATGGTCCTAATGTGTGTAAGTGCAAATCAGGCTGGGCGGGTCCTGAGTGTTCGTTTGTTGCCGTCAAGCCCAAATACGAGACGGAAGCAAACGGTGGTGATGGCGACGACCCGGCTATCTGGATCCATCCCACACTCCCAGAACAGAGCAAAATCATCACAACAACCAAGTCACAGGGTGGTGAAGGCTTTGGCGTGTTTGACTTGGAAGGAGAGCTTCTACAACATTCGCCTGCTCTTGGGCCTAATAACGTTGACGTCATCTACGGTCTTCCTATTGGCAATGGGACTGTTGACCTTGCATACGCTGCGTGTCGCGGTGATAATACTCTCTGGTATGATCATAATCTGCCCCAAATAATTGCGGTCTGCTAATTTCACAGTTTGATTGAAATCACAAGCGATGGTACGCTCAAGAACATTACTGGTGGCATCCAGCCGCTCCCTGAAGACTACGAGCCATATGGGTCCTGCACGTACTTGTCTGCCAAGTCTAACAAGCAGTATCTCTTCGTCAACAACAAGAAGGCTAAGTACCTCCAGTACGAGCTCTTCGCTTCTGCGAACGGAACCCTTCAAACTACCCTTGTCCGCAGCTTCATTGGTGGATCGGGAGGACAGGTAGAAGGTTGTGTTACCGATGAATCAGCCGGCTACGTCTTCATCGGAGAAGAACCTTCGGGTATTTGGCGCTATGACGCCGAGCCAGACGGCTCGAACGAGGGCTTTCAGTTCGCTAAGGTGGGCGACAACGGACTGCAGGCTGACGTCGAAGGCCTCACCCTCATCACAGCCAAGAATGGCACTGGTGGCTACATTGTGGTCAGCAGTCAGGGTATCAGCGCCTACCTCATTTACGAGCGCGCGCCACCTCACAAGTATGTTTCGACGTGGACGGTCGTAGACAATGAGTACAAAGGCATCGATCATGTCACCAACACAGATGGACTTGCTGCTGTCCCCAACCGACTGAATGCCGATTTCCCCTATGGCTTGGTTGTCACCCACGACGATGCAAACGAGCTTGCTGAAGGCGGCACAAGTGCTGAGGCAAGCTTCAAGCTTATGAGTTTGCTGGACATACTTGGCGAGGAAAGGACGAAAGCGTTGGGATACTAAGGCTTGATCGAATAGTTATTTGCGCGGCTTAGATCTTGAACGTCTCATGTCTTCCAATTTATCGATGTCGAAGTGAACACCATGAGAAGACTGTACAGGGCTCTCTACGGGACGTGACCGACACAAATCTATGTTTGCGCTTTGTGATGTATATCCCAGGCATCAATCGACACACAAAGCAAGAACATCCATTGGCATGGGCAATCATCAGGTCCCGCAATTTCTGCAAACTGTCTCTATCTACTACTTTAGCATCCATTACAACTCCCAAGTCGCCAGCACCCTTCAACACTACTCCAAAATAACTGCTTTTCGACCGCTTCCCACGCAAATAGACACTTTTTCCTGCTTATAGATATGCCCACTATCCCCACTACCGCGCGAGGAGGCAATCTAAATCCAAGGATCCAAGAGCAATCAAACCAAAATACCCTTCCCGCACAATATCGACCAGTGCTGATAACATGGAAGTGTTGCTGTGGGGCGAAGAACGGTAACGAAGCGTTCCCACAGCGATGCGAAAAGTGCGGGCATTTCTGGTGCGAAGCATGCAAGAGTGTGGCCTCAAACGGCATGTAGTGGCAGAGGAAAAAGTGTGTGACTGTTGGTCAGTATATAGAGGGCTGCCTAGTAGGGTCATGCAGTCGGTACGTCGACCAGTGGCTGGAAGAATGTGATTGTTTTGTAAGATGGTATGTCTGCTTGTATGTGATGTGACATGTGCGTTTCTAGGGTATCTCTTCTAATTCTTTTTCTCGACGTGATCGTCCAGTCTCAACGACTCGACCTGCCTCGCACCATCGACATCAAGCTCATCTAGTCCTACCAGCCCCACCAGCGCCTCATCGTCAATGACATCCTGCATCTCAGGCTTCTCCACCGGCTGCTGACCATGCGCAGCAGCGAGTCTCAACTCTGCAATCTTCTTCTCGTCATACTTTGTGAATACCCGTTGGTTTTTCTTCTCAGGCTTCGCATGTTCCTCAGACTTGAACTGATAACCACGGACTCGTGGGCCCTGGCCAGTTTTGTCCGGCAGCGCGGACTCGTAGTACCGCTCAAAGGCGGTGACGTCAGCGTCGAAAGTGTCTGCCTCGATGGATGCGCGGATGCCGGCGAAGAAGGCGGAGAGGATGGCGTGGTTGTGGATTTGAATTAGAACCCAGCCTAGCATCTCTTTTGCGGCGAGCAGGTGCTGAATGTAGGCGCGGTGGTGTTTTGTGCACGCATAGCATGTGCAGCCTTGGCTTAAGGGTGTCACGGAGGTGGCATGCACATCGGACCACATGTCTAACCCGAGATCCTGGCGCGAGCTGGTGGTGGTGTCTTTGGATGGGGCAGGAAAGGTGAAGTCGAGGGCGATGCCAGCGTCAGTTGCGTCGGTGAGGAAGGGAACGGTGAAGATATCCATGCCTAGGCCTACCTGACGAAGGATCTCGTGCGGGCTCGCGGGCGCATGGAAAGAGAGACGTGGTAGATGGTGCAATTCCTCTGATAGATCGTCTAGAAGATAGGCGTCGTAGATGGCAACACCAGCAATCTTGTCAATCATGTCGTCGACAAGATGCTCAAGGTACCAACTCTGCAGATCGCGGTCTATAGGCAGGATAGGCGCGAAAATCCCCCAGCTTGGTTGCCTCTTGTCCAGTGTAGCTTTCTTCGCGATGATGTCGCGTGTCCAGACCTCTGTACGGTCACTCATCTTGTCCTTTCTTTTGATGCCCACCTGTTCCCGCCCAAACGGGATGTCCGCCAGCCCAACAACAATATCAGGCTGCAGTTTCTGTGTAGCGGCGGCATAGTACTCTGAGCTCAATGCCTTGTATCCAACAGACGTCAAAACGCCCAGCTCTTTATTTGTGTTGTGAAGTGGGGATGGTATAGGCGGGTTGCGACGTGGGCCGAGGACAAGGAGGGTGTCTTGAGGGAGGGCGATGAAGTTGCGCAATGCGTCAGGTACGTCTCGCTGTAGGACCGGTGGTACCTTCTGAGGGAGCTTCTCGATAACTGCACTTGTCAGCAAGGAACTACGTCACTCTGTGTGGGTATATTACAGTCCTCAAGCGCGACATAGACGCCATTGAGGCCAAGGCTCTTTGCGAAGTTGTCTTGTGATATATGCGGAACAACACCGCGAGAGGTGTTACCAAGGAACCCAGGGGTCAGTATAGTCTTGCGCTTTGGGAGAGATAGGCGACCCAGGCGCGGTGCGAGCGCGCCTGTTGTCTTAAGAAGGGCGAATTCGAGCATCTCGGGCGGCAGCTGGTCTAGTTTTGGCGCTACCTCAGAGCCAGGTAGCAAAGACGATAGGAGCTCCATAGCAACTGCACTTCAGATACTGCAGCTGCTTGGGTGTTGACCGTTGGTGGTGGGGTCTATCTCATTCAAAAGATGACGCGCTAAAATCAGGGTCCAGGCGCGTCATCCTGCGCCTCGAACTCAGTATCTTCAATGTTGGGATAGGCGTTGAATTCGCAACAGATGCGTTGCAATAGCATTCATGCAGCACTACATCACTCCCTCTAGGGAACAGAAGCTCTTCCAATGACCACCATGGAATATCAGGATGTGCTTCGAGCTTGCTCAATGATTCTGACTCGCTAGGCAGGGCGCCCAATGCGAATTCCATCCAGACATCTGCTGTCCATCTTACTTTTGTAATTATCTGCTGTTTCCCTGCGGTAGTCCATCATGCCGACTCCCAGATGGTATCAACATCCGGTCACAGTCTTCCTTGTACCCCTGATTGCTTTTCTGTGCCTTCCCCAGATCTACCGATTTCTACCGTTCAACACCGATCCTTCATACGATGATGGTAAACTGCATGAGATTGCAAGCTGGATGGATGCAATCTACGTCACCTTAGCCAATTCAACTTTCATACCACACAATGCCATCACCCGAGGTCCACACAAGATCAACACAACCGCCATACCATGCAAGCCCGATAGATCGGTACTTCGGTTGATCGAAATCCTGCCGTACGTGGACATATCTCTTGTTCAGGAACCTGACTGGATCTATGGCGGTTGGTTCATGGACTACCGAAACCCAGAACATCTCGCAGAGCTCTGCGATCCCCTGCGTGGAGAAAGCATCGACTGGACAGATTACATGGCACCATCAGACGTTGCTCTGACGAACTGGGGCACTGGAGGTTGGAACAACGACAGAACGTTCGTCATGATTTACAACACGGAAAGAGACTCGATTCGCATCTTTGATGCTGAGTTGTGGGTTGAACCACCTGTAGCTAAACACGAGTTCGGTAACGAGATGAACGATTGGTGGTTCGAAGATGGCGAGCCCATCTGGGACCGTAACGATGGCGCACCGCATGTCTTGCGTGCTGTTACCAACAATTATCGACAACTCAAGTGGACACCATGGGCTACATCGAACCGTGAAGACGGATTTGGTGCACCCAACGAGGTCATCAAAACCGTTTTGGATCGGAATGGCTGGCCAGACACGTTCGAGTCAGACCAGTTCAATGCCGACTTCATCCGCGCCAAGCACAAGCCTTCCGGCAAAGGCTATGCCCAAAAGGCATTCAAACGTATCGAAGAATTGGCGGGGTTCAACCATACTATGGTCGAACACGGTGTAACATGGTATGATTCAGACAAAGGCCAGATCCGCTGGCAGGAAGAGCGTGCTCTTCGCGATCGCAAAACATATGAGGAGACAGTCGATATCGAAGAACGTGAGCTCAGACAGTACCGGTATCAGAGCGCAGTATGGGTCATCGAAGATCTCCGTACAGAGCTCGAAGCTGCGAACTCAGAAGTTGAAAGACTCTGTCCCGACGGTGTCTGCACAAAAGAAGAAGATATGATCCTGTGGGAGTACTCAGCTATGCAACGCACTTACGAAGAAGCCTCATACTCGAATGACCTCGAGCATTGTGAGCATCTCCTCCACAATACACCCCCCTACGATCCTGCTTGGCTGGATAAGTGCACCGAAAACAGAGCAACGTGGCGGGTATGGCTCGACTTGGCGTTCGAACAGTCTCATTCTGAGGCCGTGGCGCACTGCGAGCGGTCTGGCTGCGAACTACTTCCTTTCAAGGACGTCTTCGACCGTGCAAGAGACAAGATTGCAGATTACCAGCAACGCGTTGCACGTCGTCTTGCCGATATCGAACGAGTGGAAGCAGAATACAAGGGCAGACTGCCTGAGCTAGGGGCCAAAGCTCGCAAGCAGATTGAAGCGGACATGAGCCCAGAAAGAAGTAGTGTGTGGTACCTCGAGACGCAGATCCAGGCGATCAAGGAAGAGATGGCAAGGTTGAACAAAGGAGCGTCCGCAGAGAGAGGGCAGAAGGTGTTGTTCGAACATCTGCGAGAAGATGACTAAGATGATTGATCAGTCTGGCCAGGCTCACTTGAGTGAGACATAAGAGCTGTTAATACTTCACCATTGGCAACCGGTTACAAAGTGGCCTTGAATAAGTCGCCTATTCTGCACACAACAAGATCTCCCTCCCATTGTTCAACGCTTATATATACGTCAACGATGTCCAGCGTGCACAACCTCAACCTGAGTAACACTACCAACGCGCTTCTCGTCGATACCACTAGTCGCCAACCCACGCTCCTTCATATCCGCGACAGCAGCCTCGCCAACATCGACCGCATCGTCTCCGTCGAAGAACTTGGCGATTTCCTCCATGGGTGTGTACCTGGTGACATGTCAGTACGTGTTTTCTTCCAAACACAAGAATGATGGACATACCTCGTCTCCACAATATAGAAGTAGACAACCGCGATCTCAAACGCGAGGAATACACAGTAAAAGATGTAGTACTTCCACGCCAGCGCATCCAACGCAATACCGTTCACGAACTGGTTGAAAAACAACGCAGCAGTGACACACGTACTCATCCATACAAAACCCTTGGCCCTGAGTCCGTACGGAAGAATTTCCGTGGTGTAGTTAGCCATGAGACCGGACTTGATGTCGTAGAAGACGCCGTAGAAGAAAATGATAGCGATGAAGCCATGTCCGAGCTGCGGCTTGGGGGTTACTTCGTAACGGGCGGAGATGATGGTGAAAATGTTGAAGCAGACGAAGGTGCCGATCGTCGAGATGAGGTAGATGGGGCGACGACCAAGCTTGTCGATCAGAAAGGCGAAGCCGAAGTTCTCGAGGAGCGCGACGGTCTTCATGCCTCCATTGATACCGAGTTGAGTTTGCGGGTTGGTCATGCCGACGTTGTCCATGACGTACTTAAGGTAGTAGCTGATAAGACCGTTGCCAGACCACTGGGAGAAGAAACCGATGGCAGTGAGGATGATGATGCGCTTGCGATTGCCTTTTGTCTTGAAGAAGTCGGCCCAACCAGTCTGGCCAGTCTGCTTGTCGAATTCGATCGCGGCTTTGACTTCAGCAAATTCAAGCTGCACAAACTCGTCGTGTTCATTGCCCTCACCGTGCCACTTGGCGAACACAGCGAGAGCCTCACTGTGGCGGTCCTTGTTGCACAACCAACGGGGGGATTCCGGCATGAAGAAGACACCGGCAAGGATTATGATGGAGCAGATGGATTGCAGGAGCGAGGGGAGACGCCAGGACCAGTCGCTCTGTCGATCGGTTAGTCATCAAGATTCGTTGAACTGAGCTCAGATAGCTTACCTCAATCTGAAGTGTTCCGTAGGTGACCCACGAAGCGATGAATGCGCCTGAGTGGTAACTCGCGCCAGACAGCGTGACCAAGACAGCACGATCCTGGGGATGAGCAATCTCTGCAATGAGAAGAGGCGCCGAGTTCAACATGATGGTGTCTCCAAAACCAAGAATAAGCCTCGCAGCAATGAACATGCCAATATTCTGCGCCCCAGATTGTAACGCAACCGCAATCAACATGATCACAGACCCGATCACGATACCCATCTTCCTGCCTTTCCAATCAATCAGGTATGGCACAATCGGCAGACCAATCAAAGAGCCCAGAGACATAGCACTGTTGAAGAACCCCAGCATAGCACCACGAGGCACGCCGAAGTAATCTTGCCAGTAGCTAAGAGACTGAAGACCGTTCATCATGGAGCCATCGAAGCCATTGGCCGTGTTTGTCAGAATGAGGATGACGATGTAGAAGTACAGGAGGCGCAGATTACGCAGCTTCCACCACTTGACGCGCTCGTAGGCTCTTCCTGCGAAGAAGAAGTGGCCTTTGGGAGGTTTGACAGGGACTATCTTCTGCGTCGAGGTCGGCGGTCGGCGGAGTCGCATAACCATCTTGGGCGGAGGGGTGGAACTGCAACAGCTCCTACAATTTGGGAAGGGAGATGGCGAAGGTGTGATGATAGTTCAAATTTCACAACACCGCTGATCGTCAAAGCGGAACCATAACCCATAGCGATTACCCTTTATACCCACGCCTTTCATGAGGATCAATCCTCGGTGGCGTGGCGTTTATCGCGCTACCACCACCAGACGACACAGTATTGGTCCGTCACTACGCTCGCAAGGCCAAGTAGGAAGAAGACCGCATTTCTGCCTGATCTCCATGCGCCAATCTCTACCAAACTGCTCGATAAAGCACGGTACTTACCCCAGATTCCAAGTGGCGCTTTAGCAAGCGCAGCCACAAAACAAGCGGGAGCGGGTTCTGATGCGCTCAGGTGAGCATCTTGTCGTGACTGGAAGGCCAGACCGGTTATTGTGCGGGTTTCGTCTATCGAGCATGCAGCGTGCGGGTATCAAGAGGCCAAGAAGGGCGTCGGAGGCTGGCGTGGAATGGGGTTGGACTTGCAACTGAGGGTTCCGGCGAAGTTGCCGAACAGGGCGCTAAGCCCTACCATAGCAGTATGATCTCCGCGAAGGAGCAGATGTTGGAAACGTAAGAGTGCCATCTGCCGTACTGCTGAGACTACTGCGACACCTCGAACCCTTCTGCATACATGCTAAACATGTTAAACGCTCACACTCAACCTCTCCCTCATTCCAAGTCTCCCTCCACCTCGGCACGTCCGCCGATCTTCACCCCCAAGACCAAGCCTCCATGTTCAGCAATCCCCAGATATCCCAACGCTAGCTCCAAACTCCAATCCCCCTGTCGTTTTTTGCGGGGTACACTCGCTAAAAAGTGACTAGTCTACCTGGCCTGATCTTCCCCAGTCTGGGGTTACAACGTCTTCCTCCCTCCGCGGTATTAGCCGGGAGGCTCTTTGAGAGCACGCCTAAGCCCGGTAGTGGAGCTTGGCCAGTTTGGCTGTTGGAGGACAAGCTTAGGTGGGTGGTGCGATGGGGTTTCTAATTACAAGGTTCTTCTGCAAAGCAAGGGGCGATATGGCACGCTGTTTTGAGTCGTGACGAAGGTGAAGGGTTATTTGTGGAAGCGGGTGGACGACGTGTGCGAGGCAACGCGTGATGTGGGGAAATGTGTGTTCTGGCTAGATGGTTGGGAGGTGGCACTGCAGCATGCAAGGACGTTGAATTATCCGCGGAAGTATTTCGTATACTCGCCACGCTATTGGGTTTTGACGTATGCACAAGTTTCGGGTGACAGCAGGCCGTGGATATCGTTGTTTTAGGATACCGGTAGTCACACTATCTTACGCTCTGGCACAGGCTAACGCGGAGCAGTCGATCATAATTCACTCGATGAGGCAACTTTTCACGCAGTACGTGCATGAGCTGGACAGCAGCGGAGGTTCCTTCAATGACAGGACTTAGCTTGTTCGAGGATTCAACCAGCTGCGTCGACAACCGCCTTGTCAACCACGAACTGTTCGAAGCGCGCCGTTCCTGCTTCATCTTCACGGCTGAGCACAAACATTCCGATTATAGGCCCGACGAAGTCCTTCCCACTCAGCTCCATCGCATCGGACCTTCCCAGCTCGACGGACTTGTCGCCGTCTACACTGAAGCTTGCGCGGTACTCGGTCTCTGTGTATGAGATTGAGAATGTGATACTACCCTGCCCGCTCTCAAGTTGGTGTTGCGCAGATCGCTCGATCTGCTTGGCTTTGTTGAAGACTTCGAAGAAAATCTTGTTCGATGGAGCAGAGCGGTAAATCCGCAAGAAACGGTGCTCGTCTTTGAACACTGCTAAGCCAGCCTGTATGGCCGTGGACTGAAGCTCGATATTGTTCAGGACGACGCTGCTGGCTCCCTCTAACAGTCTTTGCCTTTTGCCGATGAACGTAGGCGATGCTTCGGCAGCGGTGAGGTCGTGCGTGCTAGCAGTGAGCTCGTAAGAATCGCGGCGTGTGTTGTACCGCGATAAGACAGCATCGTGGATAAAGAGCAAGTCGACACCCGGCACCGCATCTAGTCTCTCCTGACTCCTTGGATCGACGCCAGGCACGTTTACCTGGGTTCTCACTCCGTCGAACCTCAGCCAATCATTCTCACTCCAATGTCCCTTGACCAGAAATGTCTCCCGCCCAAGCCCATACAGCTTTTCAGCGCCCATCCTAATCGCAAGACAAACACCCCACCACTCCCCATCCCTGCCCTCAAACGCCTCACAGTGCCCCGTACACTGCACATACTCGTCTGTACCCGCCGCCGTTAGAATTGGGTTCAAGGGACTGGCTTCATACGGCCCCGTGATGCTTGTACTCCGAGCCATAGTCACACTATGTCCTTCATGCGTACCGCCCTCCGCAATCATGAGATAGTAAAACCCGTTTCGAAGATAGATATGCGGCCCCTCAGGGTAGATCCCGCCTGTTCCATTCCACAGCTCTTTCTCCTCGGTCAGCTTCTCTCCCGTCTCGAGATCGATTTCAAACAGCATAATTCGCGTCTGCGGACCTGGAGACTTCGAGCCGCAGATATACACCTTGTCATCCGTATCGAAGAACAGAGAGGTGTCGATACCGTTGAACTCGAACAAGATTGGGTCGCTCCATTTGTCGGCGTAGATGTCTTTGGTCGAGACTATGAAGTTTTGCAGCTGGTCGTTGGAGCCGTCAGTGCCGTTGCGGATGACGTTGGTGCAGATTACGTAGAAGGTTCCGTTGTTGTGACGGATTGTGGGTGCGTAGAGGCCACCGGTGGCATACATGTGGTCGCCATCTTCGAAAACATTGATTGTAGTGGTGGACTTGGAGAGGCTGAGTTGGGCGGGACGGTTGATTGCATTGCCTGTTGCGTGTCAGGGGGTTTTTTTCTCTTAAATTCATTCGTGAAAGATGACGCACCAATTTGCTTCCAATGTACCAGGTCTTTGGATGTGTAAACGGGTAGTCCAGGGAAAAGGTGGAATGTAGAGTTCACAAGGAAGTATGTGTCGTCTACAAGTACGACTGAAGGGTCCGGCGCGAAGCCAGGAATAATTGGATTGACATGATTATTGCTATCCATGATGGGTGGGTGAAATGGTGATGTACGTGTAGAACGACAAGTTCAATCACCAGTTATACAGAGCAGGATACGCATGCTAGATAAGATGCAAGTTTATGGCAAGTGTAGAACATTACCGTGGTAGGAAGGACGACCGGTTAAATGAGAAGTGGGGACCGTTCAGCTACCCGCTCGGCATGCATCTTAGAGGCATGGCAGATCATGTGTCTCTGTACCGTGATCTTGAAAATCGAAGAGGTAAGAACAGGGCGTGTATCGTTCCACTTGACACTAGAATTGAGCGCCGAACGCTTGCCAAGCGGACCCACAGATACTGATCCTGTCTGGAACATGAGTTCGATTCCTCAGACGTTCTACATCAATCTTATGCAACGAAGAATGCGAGTGTGACCTTGCGACTTCTGAAAGTGATCTTCGTCATGAGCCAGCGCTACTGCGCAGCTAGCCAATGTTGTGCCTCTTCTCGAGAATATTCTTACATGCAAATCTACTTCTTCTCGTCTTCCTTTACCTGCATATCAGCAAGCGCTTCTCTGACAGCCCCAATCGCCTCCCTAGCCTGCCTCCTCTCAGCCGCCCCTTCATCAACCTGCGCCTTGCCCTGTTCCTTAGACCTGATAATAAACCTGACTAAGTCTTCGGTGGCCTTCACAGTTCTTCGCCCTTCTTCCCTGACGGTGCCTTGCCAGCTGTCGCGCGCGCCTTCCCACAGCTTTTGCATGCGGCGTAGCGAAAAGGTGAGGCCGAGGGCTGCTACGGCGCTGGCTTCGAAAACCGAGCAAGATGACGAAACGTAAAGGAGTGCGCTGAGTGCGCTGGAGAGCGAGGTTGTGGACATGGTTTGCAGGATCAGACGCTGAGCGAGGGCTTGCAGAGGTGGTACATTCGCAGCAACGAGTTCCTCACGAGCGGTTGCTATGTTATCTGACCAGGGCTGGGATTTCCTTACTTCTGTAGAAAGGTTGGTGGGTTGATTGTCGAGTGTCGGCGCTGTCTCGGTAGTAGTCACTGGAATATCGTGCTGGACAACAGTCCTTGGTATCTCTGCAGGGAAGTCGGCCTGTGCCATTCGTCCAGCAAGGAAGATACTACTCTTCTCCGCGCTGACGAGCCAGCGGCGCTCAATAATCTCTTGTGAGAGCATGGTGACATCGTCGACGCGCCAGAAGAGCTTCCACCACGACAGCTTGTGCCAGTTGCGCGCGGAGAAAGCTTCGTCGAGTTCATCACGAAGCTCAGTGTGACTTTTCTCTGCCCAGTTGTCTAAAGCGTTGGTGACGGCTGCTGTGGTCTCGCGATCGGTGGGTATCGACGCAAGTAGGGCCAAGCGAGCTGTGTCCTCCTTTGATAGCTTGGCCTCAACGTCATCGACTATCGAGGCGATGAGCGTTCGCATAGCTGGCTTGATAGGCGCACTCTGCTGTACGTCGCTGACAAGCCATTGCGACAGCGTTGGAAGACCGCTCTTGAACCAGCCGCGTTGATATATCTGAGAATTTGCCACAGATTCACGGAAGCTGGCCAGTGCTTGCGTGCCAACTTCGACATTGACCACTGCACTTTCCGCTTGTGCATCTGGACCAACCTCTTTCTCCGGTGCAGGAAGGTCCACTGCCACCTTGACCATGCTGCGCATGTCATCTGCGCTGTCTGACGAAAACCTCCCAAACGCCAGCGCGCTGTCGAGACCCTCAGCAAGTACCAAGGTTTTGTGCACCGGATAGGGAACTGGTGTTCCCCGTGCAGACGTGGCTTGCAGCTTAGGTACAAGCACAGACTCTCCCGAACTCTCCGTGGATGCCGTTGTAAGCATGTGCGCAGTGTTTACATTCAACGTCGAGACCAGAACCTCGATATTATGCGCTCGCAGGACCCTCGAGGGCGCGTAAAGGACCTTGTAAAGTGGTGTCGGCCGGCGCACGTCATGCTCGTCTCCGAATCTATAGGTCGTTAATATTTTCGACACAGACGTGCAAGACTTGAAGCGCTCACTTCAGCAACACGGCGCTCTCGTTCCCATCACCAGCTTTCTCAAGCTCTTTCTCCCATCCCTCCTCATTTCCAAGCGGGTCCGCAAGAAGCAGACGCGCAAGCCGCTGGGCGCTGACTTGGCTGTTTAGACCGAGTACTGCAATCCTCGTGACAGCGTCTTGCGCCGCCAGCCCACTGAGCGCCAATTGCAATCGACTTATGTTGACATAGGTCTCTGCAGCTCCACTGAGCGCCGAGAGCGCATTGTAAAGCTCCTGATTCCACGGCGGGATATTGGGGCGCAAGTTTATAGCCGTGGGCGAGACATGAGTTGATGCGGAGCGCGCGCGGAGGTTTAGGTTCAGCGAGCGAGGTGTGGCATGTTGACAACGGTGGACAGGCGATAGTCGCTCAATTGCTTGCCGTTTAGTCAGCGACGACAATCGCGGCGCAGAAGCCACCCATGGAGGCATCGGGCTGGGAGATGTGCATTGTTGTGGGGGAAGACTTGCGATGATGAAGTTGATGGCTCGGTTCATCCCCGGGCCGTTGGAGCTCAGGCCATCTGCTCCGCTATGAGCTCACATGAATGAAGGGCGTGCAATGGCATAGGCAGGTGATGATGTATTCTCAATGAAAGGCCGACTCATCCAGAGCACAGCACTTGGCTAGCAAATTACTACCGTTCATCGTAAAGTCGTTTCTTCTAGGTCTCGCCGCCCGTCCGCACAACGCCAGTATGTTATGTAGGTAGCGTTGACATTTATATCCACACCTGAACAAAGACATTTGACCAGCGAACCTAGCCTACTCGCTAAGTCTCAACAGCCTCGTCGGCACCTAACCTCTCCTTGACCCAGAAGACCTGTATACGTCAGTGTAATTCGTCTCACAATATGCACAAATGGTACTTACATGCTGATTCTTCGCGCAACCCTGCCGAGCTCCTTGTCGTTCTCCGCTTCTTTGGTAGCCTTCTCGAGAGCCTGCTCTCGGTGCACCTCTTGAGATTTGCGAACTTCCTCTCCACTTGGAGGCAGACGCTCGTTCTGCAAATCGACTTTGCGAGCGTCCTCGAAGCTGTGGATAGCCTGCTTAATACCCTCTGCACCAAGCATGAGTGTACCTGCTGGCAGGCGGCCACCGGACGCGGTCTTCAGCTCAGTAACACGCTCTGACTCTTCACGCAACACCTGGAACACACGCGAGAGACGACCAATGGCCAAGATCTTGTTCTTGATGGCGCGGCGCTTGAATTCGGTCGATTCGGGGTCCAAGTTTGCAAGTGGTTGTGGGGAAGCTGGGCCGGACGCCAAGGTGCTGGGTGTCTCCTCTTCCAGCTCCTCCTTTGAGCATGTGTTCAGGATTGCGATGAGCATGTCGGTGACTGTTGGCCATTAGCAAAGTATTTCTAGGATGCGAGAGGCACTCACTCTTCTCTCCTACGAATGGCAGAGACCATGTGAAAACATCCATGAAGTTGGGTAGCCAGTACGGGTGAGGTGTGCAGTTGAATTGCCTGATGTTCATGACGTTGTTCTCGTACTTGAGGACAGCAGCCTTGTTGTTGTAGACATCGAGGTAGTTCGGCGCACTGAAGATGGTCATGACACTGGGGAAACCAGTAGTCCTTGTTTTCCTATACATTCGGTATCCAGCATCTTGCGCTTCGTGCGCGCGAATAATCGATAGCAGGTTATTTTTCTCGAGGAAAGCGCATGCGGCGGGGTATGAAAAGAAGTATGAGCAGCCACGGACGTGGTTGTGGATGAAGAAGTCGTTCGTCTTCTCCTGGCCAAACTCCTCAAGAGGATCAGCCCAAAGGATGTCGCACATGAGGCCGTGTGTAGGAGGCTCGCGGAAGCGGTCAATCTAGAAATCTCAGCAACGCCCACATATGATCACAAATGGCCACGTACGCTCTTCAGATCGTCCAGTGTGTGGAGCTCAGGGCTCAAACCTCCGTGTATACACAGGAACTGCTTGTTCATGACAGCGGCCAACGGGAGCGCGCAGAAGGCATCCATGCAGGCTTCGTAGACAGCCTCGGAGTATTTGTGCTTACATTCGAGCTTGAATGTGAAGTAGTCGGTCAAATGGCGACACTCGTGGTTACCGCGCAGCAGCCAGAGCGTGTTGGGGTACCAGATCTTGAGCGACCAAAGGTACAGAACACACTACGGATGTCAGCATGAGCTTGCCACCTCTTGTGGGTTGCCTTACCTCGATACTGAAGTAACCACGGTCAACGTAATCGCCCAGGAACAGGTAGCGTGTCTCTGCTGGGTCTCCACCAACTTCGAACAGCTTCATCAAATCGTAGTATTGACCGTGAACGTCACCACAGACTGTGATAGGAGCGTCCATCTCCAGGAGGTTGGGCTCCGACCTCAGGATCTCGGCGCCCTTCTTGATGATCCATAGTGCCTGCTGTTCAGTCAAGCGACCTTCACGGTAGAAGTGTTGCTTCAGAAACTGGATGTTGGGCTTCGTGCGGTCCTGGGGCGAGAAGAATTGCTCGTCGGTGGGAGGGAGGAAGGCTGGCGCCTGCACGTCTGAGGTCACGGCGGGTCAGCTTTTTGTTGTCGCAGGTTCCCTTGCAGATAGCATGCTCTGCCAGCTAGGGAGCTCTCGAAGCTTTGACGGCGCGCATACCTTTGCAGACACGCTCCTGCGTGCTCACCTGTGTGCCGTCCTCCATAGTATGCAGGGTAAAGTCGATCTCAGGGACGGGCTTCTTCTGCTGGACTGCGCGAATGGCATTGTCCATGTACGCCTGAGGGTCGACCTCTTGCTGATTGTTCTCCATGCTGGGCAAACGGTGCTGTGCTGTTTACTCAGGAGCTGTGGGCGTTGAAGAATGTGGAGGACAAGGTCGCGAGGCGGTGATAGTGGGGCGGGTATGCGCACGAACCCTGAAAGTGGCGACGGGGTGCGAAGTGAACGGCCGAGGCCCGTGGCTTGACAGCGCTGACCGGTGACAGTAGAATAGGTTCAGGAGATGTGGGGGACGGTCGCCTGCTTCGTCGCGTGCTCGTGGAGCGTTGATGTGCGTATGTAGCTAATCCCCATCGCACAACAGGCATCGAGCTGAGGAGGGGGCTGCCAAGACTACGCCATGATGCTGTCCAATAAGGCTACCTGCGTAAACACATATGACAGCATGTTCGAGGCCGCGCTGTTTGCAGGTCTATGCTGCCTGAGACGCAGTCGTCTCAGTACAGTGGTTATGGCTCAACACGTTGTGGGCTGTGTCTCCGAGACTGGGCTTGGTGCGGCTGATCTTCTTACGTTGACAGAAGCGAAGCAAAAGCAGGACTGAGACCATGGCAACGTTACACAATTGATCATCTTCTAGAGCGATTCAAGTCCGTACGTTTACCTGCTGGACTCGACGCGCAGCAGTACTACATGAGCAGAACTTTGTAACAGCTCAATGACACACTTCTAAGCTGCAGACCCGCGGTCAGTCGGCCATCTAACCTGCCTATCAAATCTGCTCGGCACCTGCAAGCAATGTTTGAAGGTCTTTAGTCAGGCAAGAAAGGAGAGTCACAAGGCATATAAGAGCAACGAGGTATGAAGTGAATGTATCTTATGATTGTGATATCTTTGTCCACAAGTGGTACGTATGTAAGTGTCGAGGTTATCACAGAGTTTTGAAATCAACAAAAGGGCACACCCGCCATCAAGACGAGGCATGAAAGAAGAAGAATATACAACAAGAATGAACGTGTGTCCAAAGAAGCCCAGGCCATCAAAGCGAGGGAGTTCAACCCAGAGGTGTGGAGAAAAAGCAAAACCGACCCGACCCATATCCAAACCCTAGCCAGGGTGGGTATCCAATCCAAACCGACTCCATGTGATGCATATCGTAACCATCACGGTGAAAGATGTTGTAAGAAAGAGACAATCGTCATGCGATAAGGTGCATCGCGCTTAGATGAGACGAAGGCCAGAGCCGTGGCGCTTGTGCAGGTGCGCACGGGGGAAGGAACGCTTAGCAGCAGCGCCGATGGTACCATCAGTGCAAGCCATGCCAAGGGCAAGCTTCTGGGCGACAGCACAACCGCGGTTGCAAAGGCCAAAAGAGTCGGTGCCGATGCAAACAACAGCGCCGTCGTTGGTGCAAGGAGTGCAGTCGCTCGAAGAGGGAGTGCTTGGGGCAACAGGTGCCGCAGAAGCGACAGGGGCAGCAGAGGCAGCGGGTTTGGTAGCGACTGGTGCGGGCGCAGAGGAAGCACCAGGTGCGAAGAGACCAGGAACAGGCGATGCCGAAGCGGAAGCGACGGGAGCGGCAGAGTAACCAGGTGCCGAAGCAACAGGAGCAGCCGAGTAGGCAGGAGACGAAGCGACAGGAGCAGCAGAATAGGCAGGAGCCGACGAAGCAGCAGGAGCTGAGTAGCCAGGAGCTGAGGTAGCGGCGGGTTGAGTGGCAGCTGGGGCGGACGCACCACCAGTAGGCTCGCCGAGCTGACCCTTACCAGCACCCATCTTTGTCATGGAGGCACAGCCAGCACCAGAGAGGTCCGCGCCAAGGTTGGCACTGTTACCGTCGGCAATAGACTGGCCGGGGTCGGGGTAGTTGAAGTCTTCGCCCTCCTTTGTGGAGCAAGAGGTGTCGGGGAGGTTCGCAACGAACATGTCGGGGAGAGAACTCAGAGCGGCTGAGACCGAAGCGGTGGAGGCGGTCTCACCAGTGCCGACCTTGATGGGAGCGCAGTTCATGTAGAACTCGCGGTTCCCAATCTTGTTCAGCCAGGACCAGGCAAAGGTATACTGACCATCAGGCATGTTCTCGGGCATCGTGACAGGGAACGTAGCCGCACCATGGCCATTAGGATTCTCATCCAGATTCGCGCTGACATTGGACGGGCAACCACCAACGACAGAGTGAATGACCTTCCACTGAGAAGACAGATCGGGCTCGGCATCTGTTGTCACGGAGAACTGGCAAGAGCCACCACCATGGACAGCGGACCCGATGAACGAGATGGTCTTGGTGTCTCCGGCGTTCCATTGATTCATCTCAGTGACATCGTATACTCCGGGTCGCTGTTTGCATGGGAAGTCGCCAGCGGCGAGAGGAGAGCTATTGATGGACGCTTTACCGTAGGGAACGGGGTACTCGAGGATCATATGCGCAGATGCGCTGGCGGCAAAAGCCAATACGGCGATGGCTTTGGAGAACATCTTGTTGTTTGTGGGGGAGCAGGGAGACTTGGTTATCTCTGGTAATCGCTAGGCCAGCTAAACGATTTTATGTGTTGTGTAGTGATTGTGGAGTGTGAAGTTGATGTATCGTGTCTGCGCATAATCAGTGATTGTTCTCTGGAACCACGTTATGGTGATGTGTTGAGTGATGTTGGGCATGAACGGGAGGCCAGAGTGTAGTATGGAGGTGGATCTGGAAGGATTTGGCGATCCAAAACCCATGCGAAACGGGAGTGTGAATACATACCGAGAAGTCTTATGGTTCTGTGAGACAAGTGGGAAGAATTGTGAGACTAGCTCGGTGACAATCAAGATTCACTGAAGAAGGAATGTGATATCTGCCACAGGCAAGATATGTAAATGAAGATGAAATGGAAGAACTGCTGTGATGAACCTGCGATGTGCGACAAGAGGTGCGCCCCTGGATCCTATATAACCTGATACCCACCTTTTTCAGGCGGGCTCGCCAGTGGCGGTCTGTACGGACAGCAATCGTATGCAGGCCCGTAAGGGAACCAGCTGCTGGTGCCACAACGGATCATGACCGAAGAGCACAGGCTAATCGACGAGGGATAGCCTCTCATGCCGCGATTGATTGAAGGGGTCTTCCGGTTCTGACACCAGTCACGGTTTAGCGGTAAAGTAAGAGCAAGCCGAGTGCAGTGACGGCTCAGGTTCTGCAACGCTGGGCAGGTACATCGCTATTCTCATTGGTTGACAGTCTCTCAGATGTGAATTGTTTCTGAAACAAAGAGTGGGCAGCGACTCAAGTGGAGAGCCATGGGTGGACATCGCCTCCTGACGTCTGCTGGCGGGATCCTTGCACTTAACGTCCGGGCCCTGCATGTCGTCGAATCCGGGCCTATCGATAAGGGAGTTATGCCGAGTATGGTCTGGTGGAGAGCGCGATCGCTTCGAAGCTAAATCTCAAACACCACTCTCCGCGATGTCATTCGTTGGGCTGCTCATCTCAGCGCACACGGCTCTCGCCCTCATCGCCAGTCGTTGGCGAACCAAGTCAGCTCTCGCGACACTTGCGGTACCTGGCTGTCGTACAATTTGTGCTTACCGCCGCCTTGGTGACGCAAGCGCAAAGCTGGCCGCTCAGGTCCGATAGAGAACTGTTGTGTCACGGCACGCAGCATGCGAGCCCGCTGCAGGGGGAGCATGGCGGGAGCGTTGATGCTTGGTCTGCACCGCCTCTTGGTCTGCGCGTGTGGTCCTTGGTTTTGGTCGCCAGATCTTTGCCACTCGACTTCCATACGAGGCATGAATATTGACGGCCCCGTATATTGTCAGTCTCGCCCTCTTCATGATGTCCAAAGTAACATCAAAATAGACAGCATGAATGATCAGCATCGGTAGCGTGTTGGCGCGGGTGGCTGTGCCGCAGCGTTGGCGACGGACGCTCGGGAAAAGCTGGAGACACCGCTCTTACGGGTTGATTGGCCTGCACTTGCCGCCTTTAGTATCGTGGCCTTGTTTCATCAAAAACCACGCGGCGTGAAGGTCGCGATGATGATTGATCGACTCGATGACCAGGTTGAGCGACGGCGTGCCCCACCATCAAAGCTTGTCTGTGATTGCGGTGGATTCAGCAATGTCAGGGAGTCGCAGCCAGCAGGCACTGACAGGTTGTGCGAAACGAAACATGCGGTTCCCACCGCGGCATGTCTGGACTCATCCTCGACGAACTCGTGGGCTCACGGAAGGATTTCAAGAAACTGTGGGGACATGCATCGTGACGAAGTCAGTCCACCAGTGTCGTGAACAAAAAAGCCTGCAGCAACACTACGGCAAAGACACTCGCTGTGCCTGCTCGAATAGCGAGGCCCCAAGCCTTGGCCCTCGCGAGTGCAAACATGTTTGCACATGGTTTTTCTCTCCAGGTCCACATCTCCGAAAACCTCGATAAATCGCCCTGTCACACCTTCCTGTCTGACTACCTCGCGGATTGTCGGCCTTCGACAGCAAAGGTGATTCGCGAGTGGTGCGGCCCATGACAAGCTATCCGCTTATCAAACGTGCCTTCGAGGATGGCCGCTCCCTCCCGCCACGGCAGGAGCGGCGTGCAGCCGCTGTCCACACACCTTGCAAACCCTCTGTTGCTAATTTTTGTGAACTCGCTGTGACAGTGGAGCCACAAATTTGTTCAAAGAATGTGCTCAAAAAACCCTGACGAAATTGTGCGGAGCCCAATTCTGCCAATTTAGTCAGGGGGCGGCCAGATGATCAGTCTGTGATGAAACCGACTTGTATATCTTGTCGCAAATTTACGTAGCGGAGGCCTTGCGGGAAGGACGTCGCGTCGTGATCAAAGCGAACGGATATTGATCGGACTCTAAAGAATGGAATCTTATCGATGCCAGCTGGTACGAGTCGGTTGCGCCCATCAACATAGCTGCCATACTCGAAGCCAGAGTGGGGATGTTTTGAGTGCTTCGCGCAGCTTCTCAGGTGAGATGTGCTCATGTCTTGGCCATCATTTACCTCGTCTTAGCCCTAGGCTCTTCTGTGAGAAGCCCGTCTGCACCTTTTCCATCACGCCCAATCGCGAAACAGGCTTGACAAGTGGTTCCTTTTCGATACCCTCGTGTGGTATGCCATCGGCGCCTACAAAGGTTCCATAGCCGTACGTGGCACCGAGCTTCTTCAGGTGCTGTTTGCGCTCCTTCTTTGTGAATAGACTAGTACCTCGCATATCCTCAACTGCTTCGCTTGCAGCAAACAGTGTGATGATAGCACCTAACGAAGTCGGCATTCTTGGCAGGAATTTGCCCGGTCGCCACAGGTAGATGCACACTGCTACTATGGCGTAGATCCCTAGTATGATCTCGGCCATGACAAAGAGGGGTTTCGACAGAAAGATTCGTATCTGAGTCTTGTTGGTTTGTGCTTCTATCACTGTTGTGGAGCTGCTGGCGGTTGGAACAAGAAGCCTATCCATGTTGATACTCAGCCAGATGGCGAATACTTTCCGATATACTGGGTACAGTGTTTCCGTGATATCTGCAAGAGTCGGCAGAGGCGACTCAGGGTCAAGCAATCGACTGGTATTTGACTGCTTCATCATGAAATAGTTCATGAAATCGGTAGCAAACGTGTCGTTGTGGTACTGTAGGCCAGGCTTGGTGAACAAGTATCCGTGAGCTTGAGCAATGAGGTCGTTGGCTCCTCCTGCTGTAGTGGCGCCAAATGTGCCATTTGTGAAAAACCGTTTGTAGGAATCCAATGATAGTGAAGTCGATACATTTCGTTCCGTGACATGCTCTACTCGTCCTTCTGCGCTGACCTGGACATCCGCTTCTCCAGCGATGAACTTTGGTCGGCAACCAACAAAGATTGAGTTGGATCTGTCGAGTTTTGTATAGACTGGATTATTTCTTCCTTGGTTGAGACACCAACTGGGTTCTCCTCGCACATAGCCGAAGAATGCTGTCTGCTGGCAGAAGTCACGCTCTGCGCGTGTAACGTTACCAGCAGAGGGTATCGATCTTAAAACGAATTCCATGCCTAATTTGCCAGTTTCGCACTGTGCTGGCCGACCGGACACCGGTGCTGGCCCTCGTGTTACAGTCCTCTCGTCAATGCACGTGACACGGGTGTTTGTCAAGGTGTCGAGCATCGTTATTCCCATTTCCGCATAGGAATCCGCCCCTTTGCTGACGAGAGTGATGTTGTAATCTGAGTCAGGTATGGTATCGCACTCGAGTGTAGAGCCGAATGCAGTAGTCCGTCCTCGTATTCCTTGGAGGCCCTTGTAGCTAGACTCATTCATGAAGGGAACATACATGAACTCGTGATCGGTCCAAGCTGGCAGAGGATTTTTAGTGGTGTAGTTCGATTCAGCGACCATAAATTGGTTGATACCGAGACCACCCCAGTAGGCGCCCGATAACTTCATGTCATGTCGTTTCAAAATAGATAACAGTGGACTGACGGTCCCGTTGACATCAACGAACCTAGCCTGATACGGTGGGGTTAGTTGCAGAGTCTGAGGCACAAGTGCTGAGCGCTCATCGAACATTCCGGAGAATGCAACTGCTAGAAGGTTCGCCAGCAATGCCATGGTACATACGGCTGCAAGCTTGAAATGCGAAGATCGAAAGGCCTTAAATATGACGAGCTGGGGCGGTAGTGAACTGTAGTCAGCATCGATAGAGCGGTTTGCGACGGCGTTACCGCCACGAAGTTCTTCAAGCGGTTGAAGCATACACAGGAGGCGATTCAGGAGGATCCAAACCGGCTCTATCAATGTTGCAAGGGCGGTAGGTATATAGTTCTCGAGAATCTGACGCACAACAGGGCTATCAGACGGTCGGGGAATACCTCCTCCATGTCAGTGAGGCTTAACGTCTTTCATATGGCAAGACTTACCAAAAGGGTGGCTGCTCCGGAGCAACACCCCTAAAGAGATCGCGAGCGAAATTTGGAGTAGAACAAAGGGCATGATAATAAAAGATCGGAATTCCTTGGGCCGGACAGGATGTGCTGTTTGCGATTCTTCTGATCGAAGTATCACGGGACCATGCACATTGTTGCTGACAGGGTCAAAGTTGTCCGCTTCCGTAATACTAGTGTGGGTAAGCTACAGAGTGGGGTGACGAGCATATCCGTATACTTACAAGACACATCGTTGGTCAAAATCCAGTCTGAACTTCTTGTCTTTAAGGTTCGTCTCAACTTCATCTTTGCTTGCACGGTCAAGCATGCTGAACTCCCGCAAAAGTGCCGGGTTTTCAGCAACCAGCGACTGGATGCTTGCGATCGTTGCGGGATCAGAATGCAAACCCCAAGAGCGCCTGATCGAGAGGAGAAGCAAAGCAATTCCACATATAGAGACAAGACCAAGAAGTCCCTCCACGATGTAAGTGAAGACTGGCACAACGACAATTGCCGTTACAACGTAGTCATAATGACCTACCGAGGTTTCTGCGTCTTTGTATTCTTGGTCGAGAATCTCAAGCATAGACCTTGCGAAGATGATGCGATACACTGATTGGTAAGCAGCAGCCAGTGCATGTGGATCTAAAAGCTCTTCCAATGGTCTTTGCGAAGCTCCGATGGCGAATGCAGCCATGGCCGGTAGGATAGTTCCTTGACTCCCTAGACTTACAGGATAGGTTGAAATCGTTTCTATCTGATCAGGCCAAGTGCTCAATGGAAGAGAGCGTCTTCGGTTGAATTCGTTGACTCTGCCAGTGTTCATCTGAGACTCGAACAGGGTCGAGTTCCACTTCTCGGCTGGCAGATCAATTTTCTCGCCAGTTACGATGTAATTGATAGGTGCTTTTGTCTGAGCGTCGATTGTTGCTGTTACCTCTTGTTCGTAGTACGAAGGTGTGCAGTAAAGTCGGGTGACGTTGTTGGGTGGGTCCTCAGCCTTTTCTTTGTTCCGCGTGAACCATGCCATAAATGTATGATTTGCCGTTACTGGACAATATGTCTCGAGATAGTAGTCTGACCAATCGGTGCTGTACTGGCCGATATATATCGAGGCAAATTCCTTTGTAGCGTAGATAGATTGGTTACCCATAGAGCGATTAGGTCCCTGAGTCTCATTTCCAATTTGACCGTAGTAATTTGTTGGGAATCCACACCCATTACTGCTTATCCATTGCGCGGATTGGATTGTTTGGGGGCCAAACTCGAATCCATTGGACATTTGTAACTCATCTTGAACTTGGACTCCGGGTATCTCGCATTTCATATCCAAACTGTATAGAGTGGTTGTGAATGTCCATGTCTGTTGGTCATGGGGAAATGTCTTTGTTGACTCGTCTGGCTGGAATGGTGCAAGTGCATAATCGCGGGTCATGAACGGGGGTAAACTCTCGTTCAGCCAGATTATACCATGGGTCGAATAGATGTAACGTGCATCTATGCGATCGCTTTGCTCGCTTGCTGGTAGGTAGCCAGTGGACCTTGAGAACGTGGTCTTCGAAGCAAGTTGGATGGTCTCGGAGGAAAATATACCTGCTTGCACAGGGACAATTCCCCAAGTTGTGAACATAATGCTTGCACTAGCCCAGAAGACCGCCCAGTGTCTATCTATGGTCAATCGATCGGGCTCGATGAGTGTTGCGGAAAAAACTTACCTTCTCTTCAAGGCGGTCCAAGGAACGAAGGGTAGGAAATCGAAAGGGTAGCTAAGCAATAAACTGTCCTTGCCCCATGCCCCTCCAGGCTTACTGAGCTGATGGTACGGCTCCAGGCGTTTAACCTGGAGGTCGATCCAACTCCAAAAAATGCTATATATCAATGCAATGATCGTAGGTAGATACCTGTACATGAACGACTGCCCGAAAGGTATCTCATTGATGCTTCCTGCGAGAATAACACCTCCTTCACTTTGGCTCTTCTGTAACAACCATTGCAGCACGGCAATGAGCGCCCAAGATGCTAGTATGACAGCAACCAGAGGCATTACTCGGAAGGCGTTCGGCTTCCATGTGGACTGCAGCGAATCTGATCGCTTCTGCTTATGCGAAGACAATTTGGCCACCAGCGATTTGTACCCCTTAGACCGAGAAGATTTGGGAGGAGACCGAGGTGAAGGCGTCTTGACAGCAGTCATCGCGGGGAAAGCTTCCGAAGGAAGCAGAAGCAATGAGTGTAACGACAAGAGTTGAACCCGACAGAGATATGAGATTGAGGCATACTGGATGCATAGCGGCAGATACTTAACGGCGGCTGAAGGGCGTAACCGCCGTACATGCAGGCTAACCGCTGCTGCGCCGCACACTCCAATCAATTCCAAAAATTACGGGTTCTAAAACACTAGGTTGCAGAACAACCATTGCGTTGGAACCCGAGCCGCGCTCGAATCTAGAAAGAAGCCATGTATCATCGCGTATAAATGTATTAGGCTGAAGACATGCATTGTTACTACCAGTAGAGCGACGAGCCATCATGTCGCAAGTTTCGGGTAAGCTACTATAGCATCCCTCTCTTGCACTCTCACGCAAAGTCTCGACGTAGTGAAGGGTTATAGTTGATGGAGAGTCCATGGAGAAACGAGACCTTGTTCAATGCATCATGATTTTGAGTGTTGTAGAGTGCTGATTTGTGACGAGCCGAAAGGGACCAGCCGCAGCCGCGCCCAACGCACTAAGGAACACGCTATTTGACGCTTGCCCCACAATCGCGCCTTCTTCCTTCCTTCGCGTCTTGTCCATCAACAAAAGCATCACAAGTCTTCAGGGCCAGCAAGACCCAGAGCCTGTCGTCTGGTGGGTGCCTGGGGGTCGAAGAAAGGTTTCTCCGCCAGCGCAGTCACTCTCGTACCATGCCTTGGCTCTGTTCCTTCATAATCCCAACTGGCGTTGTGGATTGTGATACGATTATCCCATAGCGCCGAGGAGCCTGGCGTCCACCTGAAGCGCACCTGGATATCGACGTTCTTCTCATAGACATCATACAGGTAGCCAAGGATTAGATCGCTTTCAGCTTTGTCCAGCCCAACGATGCGGACGGTCATGGCTCGATTCACCCACAGCGCTTTCCAGCCTGTCGCGGGGTGGACTCGCACGAGCGGGTGCACGCGCTCGATATACTTCGGTCCGGCTGTGGGGTCGTTGCGGTCAAGGTATGGATGAGCGCTGCGGTAAACAGCCTGCTTGCCGTCGATGATCTTCCTGAAGTCCGGCGAAAGCTTTTCGTACGCCGCATAACCTGCGCCCGTTAATCATGAACTCGAATTTTTCTTAAATACCGACCTGAGGCCCACAGGGTATCTCCACCGATCTTTGGGATCGTGTCATTGTGCAA
Source organism: Didymellaceae sp. YAFEF048 (assembly GCA_032595095.1). Lineage (NCBI taxonomy): Eukaryota > Fungi > Ascomycota > Dothideomycetes > Pleosporales > Didymellaceae > Didymellaceae sp. YAFEF048. The sequence goes on along the minus strand of JAVISA010000017.1, from coordinate 477,911 downwards.
GTGAGTGACTCTGTTATTTGTCAACGAAGCCCATGGTCAAAAAAGGCCTCTAACTCACCCTGCTGGCTGCTTCTCATGGACGAGGTCAGTGTGCCATCTGGACGCTCCTCCCGTCTTCCTGAAGCTAGCTGGAACTTCAGTGGCCTGGAGTGCCGGCCATATCACAGTCGTACCTACAACGCCTGGTACTGACGGTACTTGAGGCTGCAACAAGCGTTTAGTCACGTTCTCACAGCTAAGGTGAAGGGGTCACTCACGTGCACTTCGATCTCTCCATACCATTCACCCAGCTTCAACTGTTCCTGCGGCGAAAGATCCTGATCTCTGAAGAACACTACGCTTCTTTCTGCAATTAATAGGCCGAGCTCGTCCTTCTGTTGGTCGGTGAGATCTTTCAATTGCAAGCCGACAAGCTCAGTGCCAATGTGAGCTGTAAGATGGATGACTTCTTTCGCCGCACTGAGTAAAGCTTTCTTCTCGGGATCAGCTCGGGACCCCGGATCTATATGTTCACGATCGTAGTCTCGGATTTTATACACATCATCGAGATACAGGGGCTTGGCTGGCCTGTATGGGTAACCGTTGGACAAGTCGATGCCTGCCTTCTCAAGTCTTTTCCTGGCCGAATCAGGAAGGCCTAAGATATCTTTCTTCGGCTGAATAGTGTCCTTCTCTTGGATATCGGGGTTGACTGGGATTGCAATGGGAGCCATGATCAAGTATGCGAAAGAATTTCTTGCTCACTCCAGACATGTCCAGCGCCTACTCTTATAGCAAGAAATACACAACTGAACCCCTCATCACATCAGACGAAACTTACTAATGCCTCATCAGGTGTCTCATTGCGACAACGCATGTTCATGCAGCGCGGCATTGGTGTTGCGGGGTTCAACGATCACGTCAATTTACTAACCTATTGCGCACGACCATTCACCATTGAGCTTCACGAAGGTTATCGCCGGACAAGCCTTGCATTTGGAGACACCGTCTTGAATGCCGCTTCGAAGATCGAAGGTGTTGGGATTGCGGCACGAACTATGGTGCCATCCCTACCCACCATCGCGCTATGCCATATCATGTCAGCGCGCATGAGCCAACCACTCACAAACAATATGATTGCAAATATACTGTAGATATCAAGAAGAGATAGCCCATCTTTGGCGTAGTTAGTTCTTACTGATCAATGCCGAGCTTAGATTCGGCTCTTCAGTCAGTTCAGCCAGCCCACACAGCTCTGCCATTGGCTGCTAGCTGCGGACACTACCCTTCAGTAGGTTGGCATACACCAAGTAATACCGTACGACAGTCCACACTCAATCCTTATGCAATACCCTTGTCTTCGTGCCATTGCTGCGTCCTTCGCTCTTTTGTGTTCTCCATTGCATATAATTTACGCACCAGGCGCGCAAGCCTCACTACTGACTTCTGCTCAGATTGTCTTCCACAACAGCAGATCCCTTCTCACTTCCATTACATTTACTTACTAGACCATGTCTGGAAACAACAAACGTGTGGCTGTCATAGGCGCTGGTATCTCAGGCGTTGTGACTGCAGCACATCTCAAAAATGAGGGAATAGATGTGACAGTCTTTGAGCGTTCAAGTGCTTCAGGAGGGGTTTGGTAGGTGTAAGCCGAGCATAGAGGTCTTTTCTGACATTAAAAGGCTTTACGATGAGCGAAAACCGCTTGAGCCTGCGTTTCCATCTGAGACTCCATTGACTGTTGAGAGCACGTACAGAGCAGACAATGTGCAGGGCACTGAGCTAGAGAGATTAGCCCACGCTCCGCCAGGGTGCGTAAGTCGTACACAGCATCGCTGTTGTTGCTAACTCTGCAATAGCCCTTGCTATGTTGGACTGAAGAACAACGTCGCCACACCTTTGCTCGAAACCACCTTGAACAAATTCCCACGTGGCACAGAGGACTTTGTCTCACACAGCGTTCTGAAAGACTACATTCAAGACACCGCTACTAAGCATAAAGTGGATGCTGTCACGGTGTATGATACCGAGGTGCAAAACGTAGCGAAGGTTGGCGACAAATGGGCGGTCCAAACCGCAACTCTGTTCGTGGATGAGGCTGGTGATCAGTTACGCGGCGTGTCCACAACGGTATGTGCAGTCGCCACCCATATCTGACATGGGTTAACATGGGTTGACATGGAATAAGGATTTTGATGCTGTAGTTGTGGCATCTGGTCACTACCATGCTCCGAGGATCCCTGACATTCCTGGACTGGCAGAGTGGAAGCGCTTGTTTCCAGAAAGGATTCAGCACTCGAAGTCCTATCGTAAACCTGAGGACTACCAAGGCAAGGTATCTTACGCCTAATTCCCATATCGCTTTACACGTACTCATACTTATCCAGACCTTTCTCCTCATCGGCGGCTCTGTCTCTGCGACCGACATCGCGCGCGAACTCAGCCCGCATGCAACAACAATATACCAATCTCACCGAAACGGCACCTTCGACTTACCGAGCACACTCCTCCCTTCCAACGCCATTCGGATTGACGAAGTAACCTCCTTCTCCCTCCCATCCACCCCAACTCCCTCAGGTCCGCTACCCGCCACATCACCCATCCCGCTCTCTTTGACCCTAAAATCCGGCCACCAAATCTGTAACATCGACCACGTCATACTCTGTACAGGTTATCACCTGACCCTCCCCTTCCTGCCCCAATACAACTCTTCCAGCACCCCAGCCTCCCACGCCTCCGACAAAGTTCTGGTCACAGACGGCACAATGTACCACAACCTGCACAAAGACATATTTTACATCCCTGACCCAACGCTACTCTTCATCGGCGTCCCGTTCTTCACCGCGACGTTCTCGCTCTTCGAGTTCCAGGCCATGGCCGCAGCCAAAGTCATCAACGGTCTTGCAAAGTTGCCCTCGGAACCTGCTATGAGGGTGGAGTATGAACAGAGAATACAAGAAAAGGGGCTAGGGAAAGGATTCCATAGTTTGAAGGATCGAGAAGAGGAGTATGTGGGGGAGTTGTTGGGATGGGTTAATAGGGATTTGGTGGAAAGGGGCCTGGAAAGGCTGGAGGGGCATTCGGCAGGGTGGAGGCGGGCAAAGGGGGAGCAAGTGGAGAGGCTGAGAAAGTTGTTTGGTGGGGAGAAGAGGGTCGAAAGGGGGTTCGAAGGGGGATGCTCGGGTGGGGTGGAGGAGGGGGTGCTGGTGAGTGTCGAGGCGTAAGAGGGAAGTCTTGTATAGGATACAGAAAGAAGATATAACGGTTTCGGTAGCTTCAAGATGGAGTTCTAGTGTTGAATTGTTTGTAGACTCCCAATCAGCCTTGATCTAGAATCGGCGTGCAAGCCTTTCCTCTTGGCCTGCGGGATAGTCATGATCGGTACATGGACATGGCATCACAGAACTTGCTCCTCATGCAGTATTACCGCTGGAAAACGCCCAAGTCCTTGCTCCTGCATCAGATTAGCACACAGCCAGAACTATAACAACGAAGGAAACTCACCACCAGTCCCTGAATCCCACTGTCCCCACATCTACACCCAACCCCTTCAACCCACTCGTATCAAGATGGCAATCGTACGGCCTCACCGTGCCATCACTTGGCTCATCCTGCGGTCTTGACGGCTCCATATTCTCCAACGGAAGTCCCGTGATCTCCGCAAACGTCTTCACTATCTGCCACTTAGTCATGACATCCTGGCTCGAAAACTGCAGAACCTGGGGCAACTCCCTGTCTTGATTCTCCGTGCTACGATACATATCCGAGACATCGCGGCATACGCGCCCGACGTCCTCGGTGTTGGTTGGGAAGCGCAATGCATAGTCGTCAACTTGGATCTTAGCATCTGATGAGGAAAGTCTCTGGGCAGCCCAGAGTTGCGACATGAGTACGTTGACGGCGCTCTCACTCGGCTCGTCGCACGGTCCGTACAGAATAGGGACGCGCAGCACTACAGCTTTGTTGCGCTGGCCAGATTGCTGTGTGACGTCGAGCACCGCGCGCTCGCCTTCTAACTTCGTCCGGCCGTACACATTAGGTGGATCAGGCTGCGCGGTTGCACTGTAAGGGGCTTCGCCGGGGCGGCCCGGGAAGACGTAGTCTGTGGAGATGTAAATGAGGAAGATATCCCGGGCGACAGTGGCTTCTGCGAGGGCACGGCTGGCTTGCACGTTGATGTTGCGGGCCGCGGCTGGATTGGCAGTGCAGGAGTCGGGAAAACGGTTGGCGGCGCAGTGGACAACAACGTCTGGTTTCACGTCATCAAGGGTGCTTGCGATGTCTGCCGGGTTGAGTATGTTTAGCCGGACCACGTCAGGAGGGTTGATTCGGTTGAGACCTGTGCCGATGGCTTTCCAGCCTGCTCGTGCGAATTGACGCTGGACTTGACGGCCGAGGAGACCGCTGGCTTGGGTCGTGGGTCAGTACAATGCCTGTGTTGATGGTTGTGGTTTGTGCGTGTTTACCTCCCGTGACCAAAACGGTCCTCGTTGGCGCAGCTACATTGGCAGTAATATCAGCCGAGTCACTCGGGTCTCTGTACTGGCCTGACACAGCATCGAAGACGAGAATGGGCGGAAAGTTGGCGCTTGAAGTCATGATGAATGTTGTTGTTTGTTAAGACCAATGACATCAGCCTTGCTGAACCCTGGTGAGAGTTGAGGCCCCACATGTCCCGTCAAGCGAGCCTCCACATCCCTGTCACCGCCCTGAAGCGCGATCGCTGGCGCCGAGAGTCGCGGAGCTCGCAGCTCAGTCACTTGAACAATCAGCAAGCAAACATGTCGACAATAACGCAGAACGCTTCGCAGAGCTCCTATCCGTAATTCAACCACCAACCTCAACTTCGAAACGCTAACAATGGACAGCCCTATCCTGCCAAAGGACTTCAACGCCAACCAGCCCAAGACAATCCGCCTATACCCTCTCAGCAACTACACATTCGGCACCAAAGATGGCCAGCCAGAGGAGGACCCGTCGGTGCTGGCGCGACTCAAGCGACTAGAAGAGCACTACAACGAGCACGGTATGCGACGGACTAGCGAAGCAATCCTAGTCTGCCATGAGCACAACCACCCACACATCCTGATGCTGCAGATCGCAAACGCGTTCTTCAAGCTGTACGTACTACTTCGCCCTACACACAATTCTCAATGCTAACATAAGAAGCCCCGGCGACTACCTCCGTCCTGAAGACGACGAAATTGAGGGCTTCAAAGCGCGCCTGAACGAGCGCCTCGCACCCGTCGGCACGCAGTTCACAGGCGAAGGCGTCAACGACGAGTGGCAAGTGGGCGACACTCTGGCGCAGTGGTGGCGCCCCAACTTCGAGACCTTCATGTATCCTTTCATCCCCGCGCACGTCACGCGGCCAAAGGAGTGCAAGAAGCTATACTTCATCCAGCTGCCGCGAAGCAGTACGTTCTCCCCCTCCCCAAGATTCCATTTGCCCTCACCCTTCGCTCTCCGAAACAAGCTCTAGGCACATATGCTAATATGACCAATAGAAGTCCTCAGCGTTCCTAAGAACATGAAGCTCCTCGCCGTGCCCCTCTTCGAACTTTACGACAACACCGCCCGCTACGGCCCTCAGCTTTCGGCTATTCCACATCTGCTCTCACGCTACAACTTCGAGTTCATCGACGAGGAGGGCAACGTCGCCGCTACAACGCCTGGTGTGGGCGCGCCGGACGGCAGTGTGCAGACAAAGGTCCTGGCGGGAGGAGAGGACGTGAATATGCAGCAGAATGGGGATGAGGCGAGTGACGTTACGCTGTCGTAGGGGGCCATTGATCTATGCCTTATTTTCTTGAGCATGGGCTGGTGTTTGGCGTTCAAAAGGGAAGGAGTGAAGGGCCTGGGTTTTGTGAGTAGTATATATGAGCGAGCCTCGATATTAAGATGTTCACGCTTATCCTGCTCTGCGTGGTATAGGAAAGATACAATCTTTATACGATGCAAGCCATGTGCACTTGAACGTTGAATATGACCCATGGAAGTTAATTATGTTAGTTATAAGTGGAGAATGCAGCACCAAAGTCCCCATGACGCCAGTCCGTTTCCACGGCAGCGCCATGAACCCATCATTAGACTAGTGGTAGAAATCCACTCTTACTCCTTCCAATACTCAGCACCCAGCTCGCCACCAAGACCGACATCGTCACCCTCCATAACGATGCGCCTGACGACCACTCCAACAACGTCGAGCTTGCTGTTAGTTGGCTTGACATCAAGCCCCGAGTCCCGCCTCTTCCCACTCTTGTCCTCACCACCAACATCCCTAACCACCTCCCAGTTCTTCAGCCCAGTGTCAACCAGCCTCGCACGCTTGTAACTCGCATTAGTGACCGCGCGGACCGCAACCACGAACCCAGCCTCATCCTGCTCGCGGATCCACTTCCTGGCTGCATCGTCCTCAGCCCAGAGTTTCTTGAGGCTGGACTCCGGGTCCTTGAGCAAGCGAACGCGTTGCTCCTCTGCTTCAATGGTGCCGGCTTCTTGGTTCGGACCGAGAGCTTTCTCGACCAGGTGTGTGCCGCCGAAGGACTCGACGAAGTGGCCGCTGGAGGAGTCGAAGAAGATGACGTCTTTGTACCAGCGAGTGCCGACATCGTCGTAGTCGCGGTCCTGCAGGGTGGTGGGCACGTGCTTGGAGCTGCGTGAGACGAGTTGGCCGCAAGGGAGAGCGTCGACAGGGAGAGGTTGGGGTAGGATGCTGAGCTCGGGAATGATGCTTGGAGAGAGGGGCTCGCTGAGGTGAGAGGGACGGCGGGAGTATTTGGCGGCCATGTTTGCAATGAGATGCAGACGCTGATGCTAACGCTTGTGGTGTCTAAGGACCGTAATTGCAGCTTCAATTGGTTGTGACGATGTAACAGTGAATAGGTGAGAGTAAACAGACGTGGTTTGAAGAGGTGGGAGTAGCGTTTTGTAGCTCGTACAGCTGAGGGGAAGCTGCGTGAGGGGTTGCCTTGCTACCTCTTTATGTGACTTCATAGGTACCTTTACAGCTGCGCGACCCCGCTTGCGCCGTCTTGTCGGTGCGTAGCAGGTGCAAATCCCTCATGTCACGCTCATGTCTTTGCTCTTTCTGACAACAGTAGAGTGTTCAGCCACACACAGCAATGACGATGGTGATTCACAGCCATCATGGTGGTGTGACCGCAGCCCTGCGCGTCGCGTGAGGTTGGCGATGCTGTCGATACGTGGGTACTTCTGCTCGACATAAGTGGGGCAGTGGGGCGCGCACCGTGCTCTGGGGTCGCCTGAGGGTTCCTGCGCGAGAGTCACCATGAGTATTGGCGCCATGCTCTGTCCACTGAGATGTGGGTGGTGGTTTCATTGACAGGATTTGCAGGCCCCGTGCTGCCTCTGTCACGACGCTGCTGATTGGCCTCATCGAGAGCATTTGGATTTGCTAAAGCCTCGCACTCCTCGTTGCGCAATTGCGGTATGTAGTGGCCTGGATCATCCGATCTAGATCACGAGACCAGGTCGCACAATCCCTGTCTCCAAGCAATAGTTGTATATCCTGAACCCCGTCGCCTGCGGGCTCTTTAAAGTTTATCATGAGCGCTGTTCCTGGACGTTGAGACTGTGATGTGAAGTCGATGCTCTCAACCTGCTCACCACGAACCAGCTGCACAGTCTTGACAGCCTCTATGAGGTTGAATCGATACTCGATGGTAACACATCTTGACACACACAAAATTGTAGGCTTGTTACTATTGACTTGTTCTCGTGGGTATTGTCAACGTTGTTTGCTTGCTAACACTTGAGAGAGCTGCAGCTCCTACTGCCCCACGTTCCGGACATCCACCAGCTTTATCAATACCGACTACCAAAGACCATGATTCTTCTGGTGTGAATACACACCGAACTATTCGTCGCGTCGTCATCAACGAGGAATTGATTCGTCCGTAGGCAAGTCGTATACCGTTTGTTCGACCATTACATCGGAACCGTTGTGAAACGCGGAATCTATACACCGGGTTCCGCGCAGCCGTCCAGCCTATCTTTCAGCCTCCACCGCTTATCTGTCGCATCTCCACGCGCCTAGGTCCGAGCCTCGTTCGATTAACCAGTCTTGGGTCTACGGTGCGCTCTTATCGCCTTACCGCAGGACGCTATTCAGGCAGGTTCACGCGCCGGGCTTGCCTCTCGATGCTTGATCGACTCCTACTTGCATCTGCATATTGTGCCCACAGTTGCTGGAGAAACTACTCTCGTGACTTATCTGCGCTTGAACCATCTCGATTAGTAGCACTGCAAGATGACCAAACGTGGTCTGGATCCCCTGAGACGACTGCACAATGCCTAAACAGGATAGCATTGAGACCGGTACTAAACTTGAATTCAATCAAATACAGTAGTTGGAGGGGAAAGGACCTTTTGATACCGGAACATGGGGACCTACACTAACCCCGCGTTCACGGACCCTACCGTTGCCTGCTACCGCCCTCTCGGAACCTTTCCGCAGTACCTCCTTTTGGCATATCACTATCTGCCTCCATCCACAGTGAGCATTCAGCTCCACTGAAATAGATGACCTTAACTCTCATCTTATCTTTCTGGACCTCTCATCGACCATTATATAGTATCTTGGCCCTTCACCTTGAAACATGACAACCAACCACACAAAGTCGACACACGAACATATCGAGATGGCTGAGTCTACCACGGAGCGCGATCTCAAAAACGTTGTCACAACTTCCGATGATGACAGACTGGCACAACTTGGACACGTTCAAGAACTAGAGAGGAGCTACTCGATATGGTCACTGGGCAGTCTGTGTCTCTGTTTAATGGCAACATGGGAGGCACTTTCGTCCGTCGTAGCCACAGCCTTGACAACAGGCGGAGCTCCTTGCCTGTTTTATAACCTGTAAGTCACAACATTACTCATAGGCCAACAAAGAACCTAACAGGGCATCATTAGGCTCATCTCAATCATCTGTACAATTGCGATTGCGTGTTCATTGGGTGAAATAGCGTCCATCTACCCAACTGCTGGAGGTATGATGAGACCACCACAACGACGTTTGCAAAACTAAGTTAAATACAGGGCAATATCACTGGGTCGCCGCCTTGTCTCCACCTTCATCGCGAGCAACAGCAGCATGGCTGACGGGCTGGATAAATGTTGGAGGTCAGATCGTACTGACTGCCTCTGCCGCGTTCGCGGCTGGCCTTCAACTTCAGGCCTTGATCATCTTGAATGACGACTCATACGTACCGGCAAGATGGCAGGGACTGTTGTTCTATTGGGCTATTCTTATCTACGCCGCTGCGATCAATATATGGGGAGCCAGAATGTTGCCTACCGCCAATTTGATCTCTGGTCAGTACATCATGAAGAAAAACACAGGAAAAATGCTGACGAAACTAGGTGTGCTACACATAGCAGGCTTCGTAGCCATTCTCATCACACTTGGGGTCATGGCACCCAAGAATACCGCCTCCATGGTGTTCACGGAAGTAACCAACTCGAGCGGCTGGCAAAACGATGGAATCTCATGGCTTGTTGGCCTCCTCTCTTCCGTCTACCCTTTACTTGGATACGATGCCGCCTGCCATCTTGCCGAGGAGATGCCACATGCGTCCCGCAACGTGCCTATTGCTATGGTCGGCTCTGTTACCGTTAATGGAATCATCGGCATTGCCTATTGTATCATGCTACTCTTCTCGACCGGTCCCTTGGAGAAATTGCTGGCCACACCTACTGGCTTCCCATTTATGCAGATTTTTCTCGATGCCACTAGGTCTGCAGCAGGCGCAACGGTCATGAGCCTCGTAATCACCCTCATTGCCATAGCGGCCACTGCTGCAGGCATCACATCAACCTCGCGTACATTTTGGGCATTTGCGCGCGATAAAGCAACTCCATTCGATCGATTCTTTGCTCACGTCGACCAGAAGTCGCATATCCCAATCCGCTCTGTTGTGGTCGTCACCGTCCTGCAGATGCTTCTCGGTTTCATTTACCTAGGTAACACGACCGCCTTCAACGCTATCCTCGCCATGGCGATTCTCGGCATGTACACTTCGTATCTGATTCCTATCATCTACTTCATGATCTATGGCCGCCCAAAGCTAGCTAGACATGAGTTCGGGCCTTTCAGGATGCCGAAAACCTTGGGTTTGTGTCTCAACCTTCTTGCTTGTGCATGGCTGGTGCTTGCCATCATCTTCGCCACATTCCCATCAGTCATGCCAGTCACCCCACAGAACATGAATTACTCAACTGTAGTCATGGTCGGCTGGCTAATCTTGGGCGGTATTTACTACGTGATACTTGGACGAAAGAAGTTCGAGGTCCCCATTGTGGACCGCGAGGCCAGGGGCTTTTGAGTAGAGTAGTATTTCCAGAGTGGTAGCTCGTCTACTTGTTGTACAATGCATTGCGTCAATGTTCAACCGACCGGATTGATCCCTTCCACCTTTCCTCTCAGATCTTTCCTGCCATAGCCTTCACAAACAACTCCACAGGCTCCGGCCCTTTCGCACTCGTCGTCTGCTCCAAATCCAGGTCGGGGTCACTCTTCCCCATCGCCTTCCTCCACGCCTCCCTTTGACTAAACCTACCCACCCATCTCAAAATCCCCTCATACTCAGTCAAGTCAATAGGTTCGAACTTCCGCATGGTAGTCACACACCACCCAGTCATAACATCCGCCGCCGTAAATTCTTCGCCTGCGAGCCACTCATTGCTCAACAACCGTTCATTCAAATGACCCAAAGCCCGCTTCACACGATCCGCGGCGCCCAAGTACCTTGGGTCGGAAGTCGCATTAGGAATCGCGCCGCGCAGCATGGCACGGCGGAAGATTGCGGCTTGGAGGGTGGCATTGGAGAAGTGGAACCAGTAAAGGTAGTCGGCGAAGTTCTTGTGCGTGGGAGGTAGGGCGAGGCGCCCGTTGCCGTATTTGGCGATTATGTATTCGACAATGGCGCCGGATTCGGCGAGGGTGATGGGGTTCGAGGGGTCGGTGGTGTCTTCCAGGACTGGGGAGGCGCCCAAGGGGTGCTTGACTTTTAGAGAAGGAGGGGACAGCAGAGGGGAGCGTTGGTAGGTTACGAGGTTGTACGGGAGGTTGAGTTCTTCCAATAGCCACGGAATACGTTCGCCTTGACCAACTTGGAGGTGGTGGACTGTGAGGCTGGGGGTAGACATTCTGATGAGTTGGAGAAGTTGGTGGAGGATACAATTGTGTCCGTTAAGAGTGTGGTTTGAACCCTGAGTTCATTCGCAGATGATCACTTTATGTGCGATAGGCCTCGGTGGTTGTCGGCTCTAGTGGAGTAGAGGACATGATCCACTCTCTCCGGTGACGTTGATTCGGCGAGTCATTCGAGCGGGCAACACACGTTTCCGTTCCGAACAGTGTCATTCTCTGCAAGTCCCATCTCATCTTCTTATCGCCGGTAGGCATCTACATTTCGTCCCGCGATGACAGTCCGATGGAGTAGTCTCTTTGTGTTGCTGACACAGCTTGTCACGTTGTGTTCGGCCGAGGTGACGTGATTGGCGGGGACAGCTCCGGTCTCGACCTTGAAGGATCACTGGGTCTGCAGCAACACCACACCATGTCAGCATATATCACAAGATGACTATACCAAGGCAACGATTGTCGTGGGACACACGCCGGTTATAGTTGGAGACGCAGGCGGAACCCTTCCCTTACCGCGCTTCCTTTGAGCATCTACTTTGCACTGCCGAGGAGAATTTCCCACGTATTGCGCGTATTGCGCGGTATATTGATGCCTCGGATCGAGTCAATGCAGAATACTGGAACTTGGCGTATGGAGTTTGTCTCGTACGTTGAAGACTGGATCAGCCGTGGTGGATGGCGTCCTTGAAAAAAGACCGGTGTTCTTGGGTGTTTCAAGTGGCCGCCTTCGCGTGGTGGACATGACAAGAGATACGAGGGCAAATTTTGAGGCGTACTGAATGTCACGAATGCTTCAGAGATATGGAAATTGTTCTGGCTATACTGGGTCACCGACTCAGGTTCGGGATACTGGGAATGTCGTATTGTGCCAGATCGTGATCCTTTAGGTTGATGTGAATGTGAATGACCAAAGCCTCGTTGATCGCTCCTGGCTAATCTACACGCTTGCTTCCATCGCATCATCTTCCGAAGGACTAGCCATAGGCGAAAAGAGCGATCCAGGTTCGTTTCCAGACACCATCGAACCCGTGGGTACACGCACAATGCACGCAAAGGCCACTCAACAGCATATGCATGCAATGTCCTAGAAACACCACAAATCTTGAAGAACTCGACAAATTTGAGATAGTCATGTCATAGCTCGTGACAAGTACCGAGTATCCTATCATCTGTGTGGTCTCACATATTGACAAGGAACATGGGTCACAGAAAATTACCAAAATCGATAAAGACAGGGTTCATTTTCTTGGCTATGTACAACAATCACTTCACTGTCTAACCTCCGATGTCCGAAATTCAGTCCACCGACCTTATCTACATTAGGGATGTCCTCCAGATCCTTGATCCCTGATATCGTTTGCCGTTCAGCCGTTCGCCTGCCATTTAGCTGGTCTGAACATAGATGTCAGAGCTGCCACTGCTCTGGTAACCCTCAGTGGCGACGATCTGGTAGTAGTGGTTGCCGAGACGCATGCCCTGCTGAGCCCAGGCGTTGAAGTGGTTCTGCATGTTGACGCTACCGCTTGTGCGCTTGGCCTGACGGACAGACCAGTACTGCTGAAAGGTCTGGGTGCCATCGATGGAAGGCTGGTTTACACGAGTGGACTGGGCAATGGTGTATGTGCCGCCGTCAGTGTAGAAGGTACCCTTGCGCTGGGCGTTGCTGGAGGGGTCGTAGGTGCCGAAGCTCTCAACGACGTAGTACTCGACAAGAGGGCTGCGAGTCCAGCCGTAGACAGCCAAGTAGCCGTTGCCCTGAGGCTGGAAAGAGCCGCCGTAGTTGATGGTACTTGATCGAACAGTCAGTATGGCAAGTTCACAAATCTACCGGACACTGCAAGAGAGAGAATGTTTCGCACTTACCGGCCAGTTCCTGGGTTCCAGCCCTTGCCACCAACGAAGTTACCGGTGTTGCGCCAGGTCACGGAATAGCGGCTGCCCGCGCCCATGGTGTACTGCGCGTATCCTCCACCATCAGACCACCAGGAGTAGAAGTATCCATTGTTGGTGCCAACGGAGTTAGCAGTGACTTGACGCTTCTCGATGTCGACGACAGTCGCATTGGCATCGTCGCGCGCAGCAACGACCTCAGTGAGAACGTCGAGAGGGGCGGCGAGAACGCCAACTGCGGCCGTGCAGGCCAGGAGGAGAGAGGTGAAAGAGACCATTTTGGACGTCTGGAGCGAGTGAGTTGCTTGAGCTGCTGATCTATCCTTCACTGTCATGAGCACTCCTTGATATAGGATTTCTCATGCCCCACTTGAGCCTGAATAGCAGACTTCATCCGCACGGCCTCGATCAGAAGACTTATACCGCGATGATACTGTCAGCACCATCGTGTACTCATAGATTAACTCGTGGCACCAAAATGCCGACATGGGAAAGTCGGGTACCCTGGTCTCGGTTCTTTATCGAATGCCCAGCCTTACTGCAGCCGGTGGGCTTTGATCATCCCTGTTCCCCCACAAGATCAGCATACCGAGGTACAGGGCTGCATCCACACATACGTACGAGAGTGAGTGCTGTAGCGAGTGTCAATCTGGGTAATGCGCATGCTAAGACGGTGGAAGAGGCGAAGCGCCCGTCAATGCAGTGATGTTCATTTGGAGATCTTGCGCCGGCATTCGGACGATTTGCCGGAGTTCGCTACGGTACCGGTATTAAGACATCATGCACCATAACGAACAAGGATGATTGGTCTTGTCGCTGTAATTACTTTTGAACCTCCTATTTCCAATTGCAACAGCAGGTATCCCGACGAATGCGTGAATGGGGGCTTTTCGTAACCTTGCCACCACGCTGCAATTGATTCGCCCTCGGACATCTACAGCGAGCGTCTACGCGCTTCAATATGGCTAATATCGAATGTGGAAGAAGGTGCAGTGGTGGAGCCGCCCAACCTTAAGACACGGATATGACCGTTGTCGATACGAGAAATGTAAACGTCTAATTAAAGTCAGTTTACCCCTGCAGCCCAAACCAGATGCCCGGTTTGCATCACTTTACGATCGATGACCTTGTTTCTCCGGGACAGAAACAAGATGTGTGAATTACACAGCTACCAAATAGAGACAATATCTTCTTAGCGCTATGAGATGCTCTCTAAAGACTGTCGAATTCTCGATCAATTGTGCGCTTTCGTCTAACCACGGTAGAGGAAGTTCCATGGAGGGAAGGAAGTAGAGTTCTGTGGGTAGATTACACAGAGGTACCTATTTCATGGGACGGAACGATAGACCTTGTGTGATCGGTTAATGTCCTTTTGACGGCGAGAACCATCTTTCGGCCGTATGTACAGGCTTTCCAGCATGATATCCCCAAGCTTGGGCTTGTTCGTTAAACAGTGTGCTCTTGGTCAGACCAGTGGGGCAAGTAGTGCTTCGAGCCTTTAGTCGGCCGTCAGACAGCTGTACTGACTAATACAAGCCACCAATGTCTGTGAAGGGTGACCCTGCTCGAATGATATTATTTTGCTTGATAATCAGACGTTGAAGTACAATGTAAAAATTCTGCGTTTGGGTCGACTGCTCGAGGAAGTCAGTATATGCTCTACCTAACGCCTAGAGAAATTACGATAAGACTATAGACTATTTGTCGTACGCTATTTAGAAACTAACATATCTCAGAAGAGTCTCAACCTCCTCAATCACATCATTGATGCTCATACCCGCGTCAATAGGCACGACGTCCACCTCCTCCATAGATAGCGCATCATAAGTGGCTGTCTGGCTGTGAACCATATCAGGCTTCATGTAGTGTGAATCACGATCTTGCATCCGGTGCACAAGCTCTGACATCTCCACCTGCAAGTCCACGAATATGACTCGTACGCCCTCTGTCTCCATAGAGCGGAGCTTATCCCTGTATTGCTTCTTCAGTGCCGAACATGACACAACAATCTTCTCAAAGCCTAGATCGTTCACAGTCTCGAGAGCACGTTTAGTCAATCGATTGAGCCATGGCTCACGATCATTGTCATCAAGCGGTATCCCGGAGGCCATTTGCTTGATGGCACTGCACGAATGAAGCTCGTCGCCCTCAATGAACGGTGCTTCCAGAGTGACACTGAGATGCTTCGCAACCGTTGATTTGCCGCTCCCGCATGGGCCAGCAACAACGATAACCTGCGGTTTTTCCTCAACAGTGGTAGTACAAGGTTGTCTCCAGGCATTCGTTCTGAAATGGGTAACAAACGTCTTGACAAAAGATGCATCAAGCACTGATGCATTTGACAATGCAGGCGACCATTGGCGTGCAATTGCGGTCTCGTACGTCCGTAGTGGGCCAAAGGTATCCTTGTCGTATTTAGAAGCGAAGAAGTCTACTAGCTTGAATGTGGGGTTGGCCACTACATCGTCGGTAGAATTGCGTAAACGCTCGACCCACTCCTTCGGCTCCACCTCATCGAACTCGAGTCCAGCTTCTCGTAATGCGGGGAGAAGATCGTTTGTCCAAGAGAACATTTTAGCGTTGGTGACGTTGGCAACAATGGCGCCGGCATCGCTCAGTGATATCTCAGATACAGCTTTGGCAATAACATCCACCGGTGTCCAGCTTGGTGATTCCTGCAATTTAGGCAGTGCGCCGATAGTGAGCGCCGATTGTAACATAAGAGGAATGGCTTCGTCTTTATTCCAGACGCCGTGAATAGTGTCAGCTACGATCTGACCAACACGAAGCACCCGCGCTTTGATGCCGGTCTTTTTCGCAGCAGCCACGCAGATGTTTTCTGCGACGCATTTGCTCTGGGCGTAACCCATACCTTGAGCCCAATCGAAATTTGAAACCTGCTCAGGCGTCTCCATGTTTGGGCAGCGCGCTACAGTACTCACAGAAGAGCAAAAGTCAAAGGTTGCCTTGCCAGGGGAGAGACTAGCAAGACACAGGTTGATGAGATGGTTTACACCAGCGATGCAATCTTTCTCGAAAGATTGTAGGCCCCAGTTGAAGTTGACAGCCCATGCGCAGTGTATAACATTGGTCACACTCTGCGCAATGGCATTGTAAGTTGCGACGGGCAATCCTAGATGAGCATCCGAAAGATCCGAAGGCAGCGCATTGATCTTTGCACGCGCCTCCAAAGGCAATGTGTGAAGGATCTTGCGCTGGAGAAGTGACTGCGTGATGCGCCGAGCTGCATCTCTATTGCTTTTGGCACGCACAAGACAGTGTACAGTGTCAATGTCGGCACGTGCAACCAACTGGGCCAGCACATGTGCCCCAAGCGATCCAGTAGTACCTGTGAGAACAACGGTGCGCCCATAAAGAGTCTTGAAGTCGCTGTATTTTGCAACCAACTCTTGCATGGTATCTCGAACTGAGATCCGCTCTTCTGTAAGTCCAGTGCGCAGATTGTGTAGATGAGCGCTCAGAGAAACAATAGACGGATGCTCGAACACGACATTCTGGCCGAGTTTGTTGGTCCCAATGTCGACAGCTTTGAGGATGTCTGTGCGAATCAGGATGGATTGCATGGAATCCAACCCAAGAGAGAATAAGTCTGCTGTCCGGTCAACTTCCTTGGCTTGTGGAAGTAATTTGGCAACGGTAGAACGGATAAAGTCCTCCATTTGAGGCAGATCAAAGACTTCCAAGTCTCCTTGCGCTGTTGCAGCGAAATCGTATGCACTTTCTATGGCAGAGGCAAATTGCTTATAGAAAGCTTGACGAATGATACTACCCTTGTCTGTTCGAGGGAACTCGCAGTCATGTGGAAGTACGCAGATCATATCTCGGGTGATCCTGGCGTAAGCTTCAGCGCTTTGGTTAGCTTCTTCTATCACCGGCCAGATCTGATCAACAATCTGGTCACTTGACAGGTCAACAGTTGCTGGGCTGGGAACGATGAGCATTCCAAGATACGGCCGGGCAGCGCCAAATACCACTGTCTCTGTAACAGCCTTATGCGAGCGGATCGTGCCTTCCATCATGACTGGATTGAATTTCTCTCCGTTCACTAAAACGATGGTGTCGTCAAGGCGTGCGACGTATTTCCAAGCTTTCTCGATTGTAGGATGTGGTTCAAACAAGTCTTTTGTCGCATAGCTGTCGTCAGGTCGATTGGAAGCCACCTTTGATGGCCAACCTGGTAACACAGTACACTCGTAGAGATTAGGCCCATGCTGAATCCATTTCAGGTAAGGCTGAAGCTTGGGTGACTCCCGCACGTAGTTCCAAGCTTTGTCGCCATCTGGTCGGAAAGATGTCATCAATTGGCCAACTTCTGTGCTGCTACTTGTTAGTGCGATAGACTGGATGAAAGACAAGGCCACCTACGCTCCATAGTGACCGACGAGCTTGACCCCTGCCTCTACAAGAAGGTTCCCCAACGTGTCTGGACAAGCGCTCCCACCGTACATGACAATTTTGAGCTCTTTCAAGAGTGCAATACCCTCGTCTGTTTCCGCAAGAAGCTTCAGAGCGTAAGGTACTCCATAGAATATCTCGAACTTGTGCGCGCGCAGAATCGAAGTCAGGTATTGTTGCGTAAGGGGCAGGTCTGCGTTGTATATATGGATAGATTTCCCGGAATAGATAGCGCGGAAAAAATTGCAGATGCCGTGGTTATGGTAAAGAGGCAATGTGATGAAGGCTTTCATGTCCATATGAATACCGTAGTTGGCTATGCAACTTCTCTGCGGTTGATAGATGGGCTTGGGTAGCCCAGTTGAGCCTAAAGATCTTAGCAAGACTTTTCTTCGGGGTGATCATGGATGACTCGTACCACTTGAGTGGATTATATACACGTTATTGATTGCCTCTACGTTAGGGTCAAGGTGGCGATCCATTTGAGTATCCGCATGCACCTCAATTGGAAAGTCAAAGACCGACTGTCTCGCAATTTCCTTGACACAAACCGAGGGCATGTTTGCATGGACATTAGCAGCAGTCTGTAAGAAACGAGCATCCGCCAAAAGATACGTCGTATTGGTTGTCTCGATGAGCGATTCGATCGCCAGCTGCGATATTCTGGTGGACAAGAACAACACTGTGTGACCGAGCTTGGTGAGAGCTAGCATTGTAATGGCATACTCCAAGTTGCTAGGACCAAGTAGTGCTACTGTAGTGGGCTTGACATTTGAACTCGGCCTGGAAGGAATGAACGATTGGTAGTGCCTCGCTACTCGGTAAGCAAAGACATCGAGTTGTCGCATAGAATAGTCAACAAAGTCGACACCCGATTTTGGGTACGCAATGATGGTGGCTTGAGGATCTGTGCGTGCGCGATGCCGCACCAGCGCATCGACTGTCTGGATTGGTCCATCCTCGATCTTCTCGATGCACTCAACTCTCGTTGTGGCAGACTTCGATGACGTGTGTGGTTGGGTAATAGGGAGGGCTAATTGTGCTGGTGCCATGGCCGTATAGTTTTTCAAGGCAAGTATGGAACGACGAAAGACTGCTAACAAAATTGCTTGACGAAGACATAATGGATACGCGACTCCCTCTTTAGTATCGAGTCTTTTTGATTGATGACTACCTTAGGCGGCTATGTTTCGTGGGGTTGAGTCGTCGTAGAAGCTATGCAGACAAGGGTTGCGAGATGATTACCGCGGTCTCGGCGGATTTAAGTATGATTGGTACGGATTTTGACATTAGCTCCTGATTGACCCGAGATGGCTTGTTGGCCGTGAAATCCGTACTGCTAGATGGGTTAGATCTGCAATTTTCTACTACCGGGGAGTCACCCGAGGCCTTGGCCCCTCCCCAGACAACAAACTCCGCCCCCACAAACCCAGTGGCACGACCATCTGGGGATGGCTCCGTGCATGGGTTCTCCGCATTATCGACTCCACGAATTGCACCTATCCAGGTTGACACGAGGGTGAACGTCCTATAAGATCGTCACTTCGGGACGTGCTGTGCAAGCCAGTATCGCTGAGCTCTTCACCCTTTCACCGAAGAACTCGTGTAGAGCTTCTACATTCTCGCACACTTCTATACAACCTTACCTTCATAGGTCACGTTACATCCTCCGACATCACTATGTCAGCCGTCGAGAAGAACGAGATATCAGGTATCGAAGAGAAACCAGACTCGTTGCACGAAACAAAGGCCCATCAGATCGTCCAGATCGACAACTTCCAGGTTCTTGGTCTTCACTCAGAAGATGCGGAGTTCTACACCAATTATTCCGAGGAGAAGAGGAAGAAGGTCATCCGCAAGGTCGACGTTAGATTGGTTCCTATGTTGGCCGTCCTCTATCTGATTTCCCACATAGACAGAGCAAACATCGGCGTGAGTTAGGCTTCAAGTTCTTCGAGTCATCCCTTACTGACTTCTCCAGAACGCGAAGATCGAGGGTATGGTCACAGATCTTAACCTTAGCAACATCGAGTGGAACGTCGTCCTTTCGGTATTCTTCGTACCGTATATCCTGCTCGAAGTCCCCAGCAATATGCTTTTGAAACGCTTCAAACGGCCGTCGGTGTATCTTGGTATGCTCATTGTCGCATGGGGGATTATAATGACGAGTATGGGCTTTTGCCGCAACTTCGCCGGCCTCCTGACCACCCGTATCCTTCTTGGTGTATTCGAGTAAGTGGAAGTTTGAATAGCGTCCCTTGCACATCTAACAATTTGCTAGAGCCGGCTTCTTTCCTGGCGCTGTGTACCTTTGCTCGTATTGGTACATGCCAAAGGATCTAGCTACACGCATCTCGTACTTCTACTGCGCCTCAGCACTTTCGGGCGCCTTTAGTGGTCTTCTCGCAGCTGCTATCGCTAAGATGGACGGTGTGGGAGGCTATGAGGGATGGCGTTGGATCTTCCTTCTTGAAGGTATTGTGACGGTCATCCTTGGAGCTTCTTGCTTCTTTCTTCTCATCGACTCTCCAGCTTTGAGTGGCAGATGGTTGGAGCCTGATGAGATTCGATTCCTTGAATTGCAGAAATTCATCAAGGATGGTGGCAGCTTTGCAGACGAGAAACAAGACAAGTTCCGTTGGAATGATCTGAAGATGGTGCTAAGTAACTGGAGGCTGTATATGCAAGCATACATCTTACTCTGCATATCAGCTTGTTCCTACGGTACCAAGTTCACACTACCTACGATCACCAAAGGCATGGGCTTCAACAACACCAATGCTCAACTCATGACAGTTCCACCATACGTCTGTGGTGCTATCAGTTCCGTTGTATTCGCACGACTGTCCGATAGATTCTACTGGCGCTTGCCCTTCGTCGCCATACCTTTATCGCTGATCGCAATCGGCTATTCGATCATCATTGGCTTCCAGGGTAATCTTCGTGCGAATCTTGGTCCATCATTCTTCGCTATCATTCTTACCTGCATCGGTATCTATCCGGTTCAACCTGCCGGAAGTTCATGGGCAGCCAACAATCTGGCTCCAACCTCACGACGTGCTATCGGAGTCGCTTTTAATATCTGTGTCGGCAATATCGGCGGAGTTGTTGGTAGCTACATGTACCTCGAGTCCGAGAAGCCCAAGTACAATACTGGCTTTGGTTTATCGCTTGCGTTTGGTGCATCTGGTTTCCTCGTTGCGTTCTTGTTGGAAGCCTCCTACAAGTGGGGTAACTCGAAGAAGGCTAAGCTTGACGAGGACGAGATCAGGGCTCAGTACACAGATAGGGAGCTCATTGAGATGGGCGATAAGTCTCCGTTGTTCAAGTACACATTGTAGTACACAGAGATGTCGTATCGGCTTACCACACTGGAAGGACAGAGGTTAGCATTACGTATACCACAGCCTTGTAGACACTTAGATAGCTGCATGCATTGTATCACAGATTATTTGTGTTTGAACCAATAGGACTCCGCTTTGCTCCTACAACAGAACATAGTACTGATGACTTGTTCGATCCTCTTTCAATGTCTTAAACCGGTAAATACCCCGTTGCTCACGCATTTGAACCAGAGCGGCAATACATCTTCGTGATGCAGGCAGTTCAACAAAATGGCCGCTAAGAATCGTGCAACCACGTAACAGATGGCTCGCCGTAGATAGGAAAAGAAGCAAAAGCTGATGAGTCTAGATCCAGCCAATCTGTGGTCTGCCAGTCATCCAAGAAGCTTTGCAACCCCGGCGTTGAGGTGTCTACAGGGCTGCCGAAGAGAGGTTGCCAAAGCTGTACCCCGGCGATATCTGGTAGGATTCCGTCATCAGCTATGTTCATGCCGTGCTGCTGTGCGTCAGCTTGATCTATCATTGCTGGGACAGTTTGCGCTGCTTCATGCAGAGCCCGTGCTGTCTTCCTCTTGGCTTCTGTGCGGAGTTCTTGTAGGATGATACTGTATTTTCGGGACGGTGAGTTGGTCGCTGTAGCTTGAGCCAGATGGATCAGGCATCTCTCTGCTTGATCAAGGACCTTGCGACGTTCGGTGACTGTGGGATCGTTGTTGCATTCCTGTATAGCCCAAACATACACCACCACCAGTGCACAGAAGCAGACGTAGTGCGTCCACCAGAATGCATGGAACAAACGGCCTTCTTTAGCCATGCGATCAACCGTTTCCAGCACCGATTGAGCTGCTTTGATACATTCTGCAATACTCTCTCTTGCAAGTTGTCTCAACTCCTCGTCGTGCCGGGCGATCTTCTTCAACAAGAACGGGCGATGAGCGAGCATGACTGCATGAGAGTAGGACATGCGCAAGGCTAAAGCTTGTCTGCGGAAGCTCGGTATGAGACTGCTGGGATTGATGGCACCTAAGAAAGGAGGAAGTGATGCTCTCCATTCCCGGAGTTCAGCTCCAAGACGATGCGCCGCTGCTAATCGGTCCTCATCGGGCACAACTTTGATTGAGTAGACTTCCCTCGAAACCTTCTCAGCAATTTGGGCTAGTCTGGCGTGAGAGATCAAAGAGTCTATATGGCAGTCGTTGTCGCTCTCGCATGGGCCACCTGGAGTCATATCTTCATCATTGACAGCTGCAGGAAAGTCTTGGTCGATATCATCGTCGTGATAGTGTCGCGGGCGCCCAAAGATAACACCCAGATATTTGTCTAGAGTATAGGCGACCCAGAAAGTCCTCTTCTTGCACTGTTCCTCGATGTAATTCTTCCGGTGCAATGACGAAGGATGTTTGCGATCTTCACGCCTATGCAAGCCAAGGGCAGATAGCACTTGCAACGCGTGCCCAAAAGCATACCATGCTTGATTGAACCTCGAGGACATCAATAAATATAGAACCTGGATGAGTCGTGCTTGAGCCGATTCCAGTTTTGGGAATCCCGTCTCAATTTCAGTCATTCGAAGTGCCTCGCAGAAAAGTTCATCGCTCTGCGCAGGTACTGCATCATCTAATTGTGGCGACGAGCCACTCCCACCACGAGCCCTCTCCTCATGTATGCAGGCGACAGCCAGTACAGACAGAACGATAGAAGCTCGCGCGTGACCAATGCCTGTAGCTAACGGCTGACTCGTGGCCGAATTGTTCGAAACTATATTCAGCCACGACTCAACAGTCGGTCTATGAAGGAGGCGATATGTTGCGATGCAGACGTCGAAATAGAGTCCAAGAAGCTCACGGCTTCGGTCCAGGGATGGGATCCGTACATCACTAAACTTCTGGAAAGGATTGTCTCCAGCTCGGGCAAGAACTTGATGTTCTTCGATTGAGCCAATCTGTCGGCTCATGACCTGGCTGCTCTCGCCATTTGAGATGCGTCGCCACGCTCGGTGAAGGAAGGAAAGACCGGATGTTGTGTCGGAGTACTGTCCTGCTACCTCGAGGCCTGGCGAGCCACGAGAAGGTGCTTCTGTGATAGGATCATGATGGCGTGTAGCCATAGTGGCTAACACGTCCAGACTATTGGATCGTGACCGGGCGGCGTCGTCGGTTGTAGATTGTACCCCACCAGATTGCAAGCTCAACAACGTATCATTCCGGTCAAGGTGATCGTAAGTGGATTGCAGGTGATTGATTTCTCCAACCCTTGCTGGCTGTGTGGATCTCGATTGAGTAGTATTAGCGGGTGCAGCATTCTGCCTTACGCGGCGAGGTGCAGGCGCCTTTCCTCGAGCGTAGACCGCATCATAACGACAATCAAGTCCACGTCGGTCGCACGTTCGGCACGGCTGCTCACCCGAACATTTCGCCTTTCTCGCCTTGCAAATGTCGCAAGCACGTGTCACTTTTGACTGTTGGCGATATATGACACCCTCTGATGCTCGCTTCAGCGGTATGACGCTGAAGGGAGTCCCTGTTGTTGGTGCAGAATCGACATTATTGGACATTATGGATCCAAGCAGATCAAGGCCTGAGTCTGCATGGGAGGTAGCCAGTGAAAGAAAGATCCGTGTAACGGATTTCAGAAGAGACATTCAGCACGACATGTCCCCTACAGAGGTGACCTCGGCTGTGACCTCGGCCCGCATTCTTCTAATGAGGGTAAGCGCCCCACTGAGCACCACATCGAACCTTGAGTTCGAGGCTTAGCTAAAGTCCAACCACTACAACTTTACACAAGATAACTTTATCGACAATATGGGAACCAATCATCTAGCTACGTAAAGATCGAGGCATGTATTTCCAGATTGAAACTGCGAGGCATACAATGCCACCCCATATAGGGATCATGTACCTACAAGTATATCAAAGACTACAGATGTGTCCTTTGCCATGCGAGCTCGTAGCATCCAATATGCTCAAGACCCCTTGCAATAGGCACAGTTTGCTTGGGCTCATGGGTGTCATATCTCTGAAAACCACGACTCAAAGTGATTCATATGGGGCTCTCATGTGAATCCAGGGCAGGCCAATTTCGCAGGTCAATGGTTTAAATGAAGCCTGTCGTTCACCGGGCTATGTGCTTTTCCCTTGTGATGCTAGATCGGACACCGCCTTATCATGGTTCAAGTATCTCTCTGACCAATGAAAAAGAAATCCGTCCAGATTGTGGAGCGATTGCTTTGAGAACGTCATTGGTCCAGAAGTCAACCCAGTCAGCTCAACGATAGGGGTATGCGTCCGACTCACGTGGGCACTAAACAGCGCCTGGACTCTGCAAAGCATGCGAAGTCTGGGGTATTGGAAGTTTAGCGTTCTCCGAACCACCTTCCGGGGATTCCGTGGTTCCTTCCGAGCTACCGGATGTGGAGTTATCAAGCTGTTCAAAATGCGTTCGATCGCTTCTCTTTGACATATATCGTCCTTCAATATATTTTGAGAAGTCCGTGTCGATCAGACGGTCGGACCTGCATCTGAGATAGGCTCATCTCAATTATTTACTCGACTTACCTCCTACAATGCCGCTTTGCACGCATTTCACGCTAAACACGGGAGCTAAGATCCCTGCTGTCGGTTTTGGCACATGGCAGGCTAAGCCTGGGGAAGTCGAGCGCGCTGTACAGACAGCACTAAAAGCAGGGTATCGCCATATCGATTGTGCAGCCATCTATCGGAACGAGGTTGAGGTCGGCGAAGGCATTCGTGAAAGTGGGGTACCTCGCGAAGACATCTTCATCACAGGCAAACTTTGGAACACGAAGCATGCACCAGGAGACGTCGAATCTGCGCTTGATAAGAGTCTGAAAGACCTTGGAACGGAATATCTTGACCTGTTTCTGATGCACTGGCCTGTGTGAGTATGGGCGAGATTCTCAAGCACATTGAATGATCTGACAAAAGGAGCAGTGCGTTCAACGGCAAACCTGGGAGATGGTTCCCCCTGCGCGACAATGGAGTGTTCGATTTGATTGATATTGATCCAGCCGATACCTACAAGGCCATGGAGAAATTACTCGACACAGGGAAAGTACGTGCAATTGGTGTTTCTAACTTCACCATCAACCGCCTCGACGACTTGCTCTCAAAAACTACCGTGGTTCCTGCCGTGAACCAGATCGAAGTCCACCCCTACCTACAGCAGCCGTCTCTTTTTGACTACTGCAGAAGCAAAGATATACTCATTGAAGCATACTCTCCGCTCGGGAACAATCAGACCGGGGAGCCACGTACCGTCGACGATCCGCTCGTTGGAGAGCTCGGCAAGAAATTGGAGCTAGATGGCGGACAGCTACTTGCAAGCTGGGGTATCCAGCATGGACATGTCGTACTGCCAAAAAGTGTAACACCGCACAGGATAGAGAGCAATTTGCAAGTTCAGGAGCTTCCTAAAGATGCATATGAGAAGCTCACCGCTCTTGAAAGACACAAGCGATTCAATCAGCAATCTCGTTGGGGGTTCGATATTTTTGAAGAATTAGGTCAGGCCAAAGTTGCCAAGATTGCACAGGATGCAGCTGAAGAGAACAAGGAGAAGTTCACCGTGTAACCCGAAACATTTCTCTTACTCGTTATACTATCATATACGCACATATTCATGCCTTTTCGTGACATTCATCATCCATGTATATTTGTCCGCTCGAATAGCGGGAAGGGGTCACGACTCAGCGACTCTTCCTAGCCCGATTGCCAACACCACCAACGCCCGTGAGAAAGCCAATCCGGATCAGGCCCACCCAGACAGTGAACAGCATGTTGAACCAATCGCCACCATGCCATGTGCTGATGTCAGTTCTGCCCTGGAGTCGCAACAAATTGTACAGCGTAGCAAGTAGTGATATATCGACGCCCAATGTTGCCGCTTGCACGACCCTCCAGACATTGGGATCTGTGGAAACGCGTAGAAGTACACCGTAAATGATCCCGCAAAATCCATACAACGCGGCAGCCTGGTGTAGCAAAGGTCCATGAGTCAAAGGATTGTAGCGCTCGATTGATGGCGGAACCACAGTTTTCAAAATGGTTGCGGGCGAGAAGATGCATATCAGCACTGTAAGGAACAAGACGATTGGATCCACAGTGGTGAACCATATGCGATAAAAAGAGTGAACGTGTGGCTGAGGCATGATTCGTTCCGCACTGACGGGCTTGTTGGAGAATGACTTTGATTCTTGTCTAGAGTCTGAAATGTCTTTTCACTCGTTATAAGTACTTATCTGTGTCTCACGTAAGCAGTACCCAAGTGACCGTCGGCTTATTCTTGGCAAGAATTGTCCTTGCGGGAAATGACGACAATATGTGCGGGGCCGTATTGGCTTGTCGAAGTTCGGTGAGGGAGGTTTTGCATTGATGTAGCGGATTCAGGTAGACTGCAAGACTCCGGTCCCTCTCTCAAGGTACGTATGAGCAATTGCGACTCCTTTCACTGTATAGATCCGGGTTGCGATTGTCCTTGATACAATTTACATAATCATGATGTGTAATAAACTGCTGGACTACCCCGAGAGCGAGGTCCTATATGACGAACCACTCTACTTGCTCGTTCTTCAATGTTGACCATACTTTGACCAATACCCATTATTCACCAAGTTCACAGCATCTTGTGTAGCCTCGTCCAGATCTTCCTGTGACAGGCCCAATTTAGAATTATCCAGGCCATGTCTCTTCTCAAACAATCCGGCATCTTCAATGAAGTATCTTGTATACAACTTCCGCCCGAACGCGATCCGATCCCCCTTCTTCAACATTTCGCATGCTTCCTGGTAACGCTCTTTTGCTGGCTCATATGTGATGTTCCAGTCGGCGGTTGTAGTTCCAGTAGTCCGCTTCACTGACTCAAACATATCTTTCTGACTGACCGCGAAAGACGACACGAACACCATGCGGTTGCGGTATGCCTCAAGCGCATCAGAAGGAAGACATAGGACTGCGGCAGCCGCACTACCAGCGTGATGCAAGGTCGAAGTATTCAATCTCTGTGTTCCATCGTCGAAGAATATAATATTGCGCTTGCCGATGTCGATTCCGAAGAGTTGTCCATTTGAAAGCGAGTGCGCATACCAGAATCCACAGCTGATACCAACCCAAGACGATACGCCTAGAGACTCGATCAATT
Organism: Didymellaceae sp. YAFEF048; assembly: GCA_032595095.1. Classification (NCBI taxonomy): domain Eukaryota; kingdom Fungi; phylum Ascomycota; class Dothideomycetes; order Pleosporales; family Didymellaceae; species Didymellaceae sp. YAFEF048. The sequence goes on along the minus strand of JAVISA010000017.1, from coordinate 450,949 downwards.
CGCGGTCTTCCCTCTTACCCGGTCCTACAGTTTCTTCTGCTGCCTCATCGGTGTTGTACATGCCGAACTCGTTGGGCAAAATCCAGGGTACTTTAGCAGCAGCCGCTGCTTTGATCAGTTTCGTCGATGTGTCCTTGGGTGCCCACACTGAAGTCGTGATGACAAGAGCATCCTTTCCTACCAAGGCTTCGATGATGGAGCCCTGGTCATTGTAATCCACAAGAGCAACTTTGACACCAGGCAGAAACTCTGCCGTAGACCCATGGCGTGTGATCGCAGTGATGGTGAAACGGTTCTTTGCCAGCAAGGCCTTCGTGATGTAGGTTCCTACGGTGCCAGCGACGCCGACGATAGCAACGTTATGAATTGATGAGTTCATCGTAGGTTATGTCCAGTCTCGATCGAATGGGAGGTATTGATGGATGAACTGGGCACCCGCATGCTTGACGCTTTTATACGCGTCTATCTGGAAGCGCGTTTGTCATCCAGTACGGTCTTCGCTTTCCCTGGTCTCGTCGGTCATGTCGGTGAACTCAATGATCCCGATGATGTCGGTGAGTTCAAAGCACCGATCGTGGCCAGTGCTAATGGTGTTTGCCAGGTTATGTCCGCCGGAAGCACACTCTTGTTCTTGTTCCACTGTGAACGAAAGAGCTAAGCTTAAGTCCGGACGGAGTTTGGTTCTAGTGTGGTCATCATGGTAAGGAGCTAAACCCTCACTCGTCAAACGAGTAGCAGCTAGTATAGTGATTGGCCGGGCGATCAACACATGCTTTTCACCCATGGCTGTCGGTTCGCCTCCCCTGGGTGAGCGACAGGCTCGATCGCATCAATACTTGCTATGGCACAGATGACAGCATGACGTGCTTTCACGTACTACCACATTCAATGCTCCGGGTCATCCCCAACATCCGATGCATACGAATTGTCTTTGAAATACCAAGATAGGTCTGTTGGACGTGCTCAGCAAGAGCTCCTCGTCATCTCATTGAAGAATACCTACCTTCTATATAGCCCCAACCGCGCATGATACTTCCAATCTTCCTATTGGCAGCTTTCCGTGCATCTGTCCTGTCCACTCCACGAGTCAACAGGTCGTCGTACTGCGTATGTCTGTGGCGTACATGAGCAATGACAGCAAGCAGTATCTTTCGAGGCATCGAAAGCGTGCTGGTTCTGCCTACACGACCAGAATGCTTTCTGAATCCATGCTTCAACACAACGGCTTTCTCTTTCTCTGGCAAGTCTGGAAACTGCTTGTCAAGCTCAGTAGCAGCAGTTTCGATGAGGGACAGATCACGCTTCCTGACAGCCGCGCGCCGGGCTGGCAATGTCTCTTTGGCTTGCCGGTATACCTCTCCGACAATTGCCTTCGGAGCTCTCAAGCCGAGCTGTCGCTTCTTGGAATCAACAACGACGTAGAGCGTTTTGCATGCATCATGAGTGAGCTTGCGGCAATGCATCGTTTTGTACCGATCACCCTTGGGCAGAAACCCGTAGCCTTTCGGCATGGCCATGTCCGAGATGACTGTTATTTCTTTGCTTGGCATCCTGGATGATTACTCGATGAACTCTATGTCAGTATACGGAAATGAGATGCCTTCTTCTACCTTGATTGATGGTCTTGTTGTCCTGAGCTTCTTTGTTACGATGATGAAAGCAATAGGGGGAGCTCATGCCGCGCTTTATGCATTGATATGCTTCTTGGACAACGGCACAGTTCACGACAAAGCACCGTCGTTGTGTTGACGCGTAAACAAGGGATGGCAAGTGACAGCGCACGTTTAGGAGATCGGCTGTCGCTACCCTTTTCCTTGAATGGCACGTGCACAAGCTGGATGCGGGTTTCCAAGGTCACTCCAGAGCTCTTTTGACTGACCCACCACATTTGTTGTCGCGTGCGCGCAAAGCATATGGCGGCTCGCTCGATGGCGTGAAGAGATTGGGACCACAAGGGTTTCAACTTCAAGTCCCTGAAAGTGTTCAGGTGTTGGGTTGGACCCCTTCAAAATGCGGAACTTTCGGCACACAAGCGCTGACGGCGCGTCCGCCCCACACCTGAGCCACCAATCTTCAGCCTCGAATGGGGCTTGACATCTCCACATTCATCGTGGAGCACGAAAATAACCACGATGACGACGCATCCCTGAAACCTATAAAGGCTTCAGCCACAGGGCTAACTGCCACTTTTCCAGAGCCTCATCGTGCGAACCTAGGCTGTGGCTACCCCAGATCTAGACTCTTTCCCACTCCGGAGATGCAATTGAGAAGGGCTGATACAACCTTGGGGGATGATCAGGAACTCGCGCATGTTACTTACAACGATAAGTATGTCGTGGTCTACGACTTCAGCAACGTGGGTAAGTGTATTACTTCGTGTGCTCCTACCTCGCCGCTGACAGCACTTCAGACCATGAGACCGCTATGACCGAGTTTACCGTTCTAGCCAAAGATCTGTTCGCAGCTGGAATGCACACAGAAGTCCGACACGGCTACGACCAATCTCTCCTAATCTTTGTGCAAGTGCCGCGCGAGCTGCTAGGCAACACCGTCTACCAATCGAGGTAAAACAAACACTCCTGACCGACACAACTTGAAAATAACACAATGTCAGAGTAAAGGATTGGCTTTATGGTATCACTAAGCAACACCCAGGTGGTGGGGCTAAGACCGTCGTCGACGGTGCATTCGAAGCAGAAGATCTTTTGTCGGTCTATCATCTAGTAAACTGGCGTAAAGAGCTTGGAGGAGCAGGCATCACTCCAGGCTTTGGTCAGTGGGAGAACGTGTCTTCCATCTTTCCACTCCATAACCAGCGCGTTAACAATCAGCTGCTCGCACATCTAAGCAAACGTCTCTTCCTCGATGTGACCGATCTCGACCGGATACGCGATCTATGGGGGTCCAAGGTCGCCTTCTACTTCGCATTCCTTCAGACTTACTTCCGTTTCCTAGCGTTCCCATGCGCAGCTGGTGTATTTGCATGGGCATTCATGCCACAGTATTCTTTATTGTTCGCGTTAATGATAGGGGTTTGGTGCACTGTCTTCCTGGAGTACTGGAAGATCAAACAGGAAGACCTGGCAATCCGTTGGGACGTTCGAGGCGTCGGCAATCTGAAGGCCAATCGTCCACAATTCCAGCACGAAGGCACGAAAGTCGATTCAGCTGGCCGAGTAGTTCATTACTTCCCAAGATGGAAGCGGATTGCTCGACAACTACTAGTCGTTCCCTTTGTGCTGATCAGTACAGTGTTCCTTGGGGCTCTGATAGGCGTCGTTTTTGCCATTGAAACCTTCATTAGTGAGGCCTATGACGGCCCTTACAAGTTTTACTTGGTAAGTATCGAAGCCGAGATTGCTACACATAGAAACTAACTCAAGGCAGGAGTACCTTCCAACTGTCCTTCTTGGCGTCTTCCTGCCCTACGCAACGAGTTTCCTCGAGGATATCGCAGAGAAACTGACCGAATATGAGAACCATCGAACCGCCGACCATCACGAGATGTCTCTGACCCAGAAGATCTTCGTCCTGAACTCGATCACGAATTACCTACCGATCTTCATCACCGCGTTCCTATACGTTCCCTTCGGTAGCCGAGTCATTCCCATACTACAATACTGCATCGACAAAGTACTGGGCGGCAAAGAAAGGGTGGCTATCAATTTCACCGCGGATCCTGACAGGCTACGAAATGAAGTCATTGCGCTTACATTGACGGGCCAAGTGTCAGGCGCTGTAGAGGAGCTAGCACTACCCTGGTTAAAGACTCAGTTCAGGCAGTGGTGGCGCGAACGCCAGGAAACACGGGTGCATCAGCGAGGCGGATCGGGTCATCAGCTGACGGTTGACGATCCAGGAGAAGCCAAGTTCTTGCGCAGGGCAAGAAAGCAGGCTCTTCGACCCGAGTACAACGTACAGGATGATATCGCTGAGATGGTTATCCAGTTCGGGTACCTGGCTCTGTTCAGTCCCGTCTGGCCTCTTGTCCCTATCGGATTCATGATCAACAACTGGTTCGAGCTTCGCTCCGATTTCCTCAAGATCTCTGTCGAGCACCAGCGACCAGCGCCCACTCGCAGTGACGGTCTAGGCCCCTGGATCTCCAGCTTGGAAGCCCTGACATGGCTCGGCAGCTTGTCTAGCGCGGCGATTGTCCATCTGTTTGGTTCACAGAAGCTTCTCGGAGAATATCTGGGCTTGAGCCTGTGGGCTAGTCTCCCAATCACTATCATGATTTCGGAGCACATCTTCATGGGCTTTAGGGCCGCAGTTCGCTTTGCGCTGTCCAAGCTCGGCTCAGAGCAAATCAGGAAGGAGCGAGCTGAGCGATATGCAAAGCGCAAGGCAATCTTGGACGAGTTAAACGCCGCTGCCGAGAGGAAGTCCACGCTGAGCGTAGCAGAGATCCAGAGGCGTAAGAGCGTTCGCATCAACGCAGCAGATTTGTTCTGGACTAAGCAGGCCGACGAGGGCGCGACTGAGATGGCCGGCCTACAGCTTATCAAGGCTGCCAAGTTAGCTCAAGATGAAAAGGAGATCACCGGAAGGGAGGACAAGCTAGATTAAACAGCGGCATCACAAAAACATCATGGGCCAGGCTCTCGGCGTTCATCGAAATGAGATAATATTTACAGCGAACTATCCCCCCTTTCCCCACAACCAACTACGAACGAATGTGTATACAAGAAGTGAAGTATCAGCAAGACTAGCTAGCCGAACACTAACACCACCTACTTCAGAGCAGCGAGGACAGTGTTGTAAGCCTGCTTGGCCTTGCCGGCGCTGTCGAAGAGGAGAGGGTTACCCTGGGGCCTCCAGGACTCGTTGTCCTTGACACCCCAGACGGTGATACCGACGCAGTTCTTCTGGTTCAAGCAAGCCTTGACGACGTTGGTCCAGTCAGACTGCTGGGCATTCTGGATGTCGACCTCAGTGAGAGCACACTCGGGGGCGGCACCGCAAAGAGCAGCCATGGCGGCAGGGGTGTTGGCACCCTGGCCAGAGGTCAAGTGGGACTGCGAACCGATACCATCGATGGGAACACCAGCCGCGCGCCACGCCTTGACGTTCTTGACCATAGCCTGGGTCTTGGCGTAGTTGGCAGAGTCCAGGTTGTAGTCGTTGATGTACAACTTGGCAGCGGGATCAGCCTTGCGGGCAGTCTCGAAAGCAATCTTGACGAAGTCCTGGCCGAGGACATTGTAGAAGACGCTGGAGCGGAAGCTACCGTTCTCCTCGAAGATCTCGTTGACGACGTCCCAGGCGTAGACCTTGCCCTTGTACTGGCCCATCAGCTTGTTGATGTGGTTCTGCATGACCTGGGTCAAGGTGGCCTTGTCCCTGATCTGGGAGACCCAGGCGGGGAGCTGGGAGTGCCAGACAGTGGTGTGACCACGGACCAGCTTCTTGTTGTCGGTGGCGAACTTGACGAGCTGGTCGGCAGTGCCCAGGCTGAACTGGCCACGGTTGGGCTCAGTGGCATCCCACTTCATGCTGTTCTCAGGAGTGACCTGACCGAAGTTGGCCTTGATGATAGCGGCGTTGGTGCCCTGGTTGAGGCGGTTCGGGTCGGCGCAAGTACCGAAGTACTTCCTGCCCTTCTTGACCATAGCATCGTTGATGCTCTGCGCGGCCTGGCGGGAGAAGAGCGGCTCAGGCTCGACGGCAGGAGCAGCGAGCGAGAGACCCGTGCAGAGGAGAACGGTGGTGAGAGAGAACTTCATGGTTGCGATGAAAAGACGGTTGTCGGACTGTAGTTGGAGTAGATGTGGAAAGAGTGACTTGGATCGGTGGATGATGCTCCCAAACTCCATGAACTCCCCCAACTTATATATCTTCTCCAACCCATGTTGATGCGCGGTCCACACGCTCACCCCTCGCCAAGATCATCACTCGCATATTCGCAGTTGGAAACAAGCAATCTCGTCTGCTTAGCGCTATGCGCTCAATTCGCCGATGCGCGCAGTGTGCGTTCATATCGAGAGTGTGGGGAAGCACACTTGGCACTTTACGTGAAGCTTCCGGTGGCTGTACGGCGATGAGGCTTGATTGTGCTAGGCAAGACTGATATCATTGCCGGCTAAAGAGTGTAAAGAGTTAATTCTCCGCCAATGCAAGTATTGCGCACGTTTCATCGGAAGAATGCAGCCGTGCAGGGCTGTTTCAAAACGGGCCGCACAGGGCAGGGGTGGCACTGCGCTTCGTGTTCTGTTTCGACAGAATTACCACAAGGGCCAGGATGATATGTGGACTTGTTCTGGAATGATTTCGTGAATCAAGAGTGTCTTTTGCATGTTCTAGAACATCATACAGGGAGATCTGTTTGCCCTTATTGCTTGCTGTAGCTTATAGGCAGTGTGCTATATTATGCTTTTAGCACTACAGATATTAGACAGCCCTAGACATGCCTCCTAGTTGCATGCAGATAACGTATATTATAGGTTGCAGATTTGCGCAGAGAAAAGCAAACAGAATAAGTATAAGAGTAGAAAGCATGGTATTTGCATCTAGAAACTAGGGGGAAAAAATAAGATATCTGTCGTCTCTCCCTAGTAGAGAAGACTTTGCATTATGCTTTAGAAAAGTTGTTGCTATAGACAGCTAGTAGCTATGTTGTAAAGATCCAAGCATCTATTGCACGTTAGTATGTAGACAAAAAGCAAGCAAATAGGTGCTTACCTTGTTTGAAAACATTAATCAGACTAGGTGTTAAGGGAGACACATGTGTCCTAAGCCTATGATAGCATAGACTCTTGAAGAGGGAAGCGTATTACTTCTTCCTGCGCTTTGACAGCATGTTGCCAATGTCGTTACCATACTGACGATGGCGTTCTTGGGCCGATAGCCTCTCCCATCTCTCGTGAAGGCGCACATGCTGAGGTAGATCACTAGACTTGAAATGCTTCCAGGTGATTGTGGAAGAGCCAGCGTGCTGAAGTCCCATCCACCTTATGCGGCCTCCGTCGCCTGCTCGAGAGCGGTATCCAAACGTTGCTGAGAAGGCTTTCCCTTTTTTGCGATGTATCTCGAGCTGGGGTGGGAGATCTTTTCTTGAGAGGCGAATCTTTTGGCGACCAAACACCAACCAGAATGTTCGTTGGCCATTACCTTTGTATACAGTACGACACTATGGTTCTTGTTAGTTAGAACCTTAATAGTATGTGTCTATTGTGACAAACTGAGAGCTCATGGATGCTGGTTGGCGTGCCTTTTGCTCGGCCTGGCGGAGCAACTGTTGCAACTGACGGAGCAGATGGGTGGTTCTGGCGCTGCTAAACCATGTCAGTGGATTTGGTCAGAATGCGACGCCATAACAGAACTTACACGCTGAAGAGTTGATCTTATACCTGCTCGACGTAGAGACACATTGTCGTCACTAGTTTCCTCGGCCTTGCTGACAAGGTATGTTGGGTCGTGTTCGTACTGATCTGTTTCGTGCACCTCAAAAGGCATGGAGGCGCTATCGATGGAGTGCGCTGGGTTGAGATCAGTCATGATAGAAGGTATGTGTTAGAGTAAGGATAAGTTAACTATTTGATAGAAGATAGTAGTGTGTGGTGGAGGAAACTTTGTAACTGGAAACCAGATACCTTCTTCTTATACAGCTGTCACCGCTACTTACACCTGTTTGCACGCTCCTATTGGTCTCTTACCTCTACGTATGGCAATGGTCTATTACGTTACACTGTTTTCTTACCCTATTACCTCCTAGTGCAGTTCCTGCTTGTTTAGCCTTTGCTATGCATTGTGCTCTGTACATAGTTCTAGTTAAACAAAGACTATTAGTCTTCTTAGTCCTAAAGTAGAGGATAGCCAGGCACTTACTACTGAAATCCTTACAGCTGTGCAAATGCTTCAGGACATATGTCTAATCTAGTCTAATCCTGCAGGTAAATAAAGCTTACACTACTAGCACAATTACGCAGGCCGGCAACGCATCTTGCAGGATGAATCTGGCAGTGGCAACCGCGTGAACCTAAGAAGCCTGCCATACATGTCAACCTACTATGTTGATCATCTCACCGATGCAGCCTGTTCAGCCAGCGTCGACCACTCCGCCAACGCTGACATTGCAATGGACGCATTGAGCGCTCCCCAAGGCATGACTGTTTTCTCTCTTCAAATGTTGTTGCCAAATCGCACCTGTGAAAGCGAATCAGTGCGCACACGCGACCAAGGAACTGCGGGTAAGCTCTTCAATGACTGTGAGCAGGCCATCTGATCATTAGCTCCCTACAAATCTTGTTACACCTCTCACGCCAGGAACAGCTCCAGATCGCGCACTCTCGAGCAAGGAAGAGCATGCTCAATTAATTCAAGCATGTGCATCCACACGATCACATCACCGCTACCGCCGTTGCCACCACTTGCTCTATTGTCACAATCACTGCCAGCGGAGACTTGACATCCATATCTATATCTACATCGACATTCTTGCAACCCAAACCCCTCCCACCCTCAACCATGCGCCCAAGACTCATCGGGGCAGCAAAGCGCTGACAACGAACGAGGCTCTACGGCGCGGAATGAGCCTGAACAATGTCAGCAAGGTTTCAGAAAGAGCAGTGGAAGGATCGACAGATGGTATCCAGCAACGGTGGATGGGATTGGATGGAGAGGAGGAATGATGCTTCAGTGGAACACAGTGGAGAGATGAGATGGCTTTCAGTGATCTTTTAGATTGAGATACGGTCATATGCGATTATTGAACTAGTGGTGGTTCGTGAGACAAGTAGGTTGGGCAGACGGATGGCGTGAGTTTCAGGCAATACCGTGGCGCCAGCGTATACATTCAGTGCAGTCACGCAGATGTTGAAGGATGGATCAGAAATGAAAAGATGACGGCAAGAAATTGGAATTCGTATCAGTACTAAAAGTAGGGACTGTAGCTACAGAGTGGTATGAACAGTTCGCGCCTGCAGCTGCTCCATGAGCCAAGTATTTTACCAAGAAAGAACCATGCACAGTAGAGACCGAAGCCACACAGGTAATGTCAGAGAGTGTCCGCGATTGGCCTGTTACCAGTACCTACCGCTTCGCTTCCACAATGAGAAACTCAGAAAATCTCGCCGAGGCGGGGCTTGCCACCCTTCCAGTCGTCCCTCTCGTAGTAGCGGAAGACAAGGTCGTATCCTTCGAGATCGTGCACGATGCGGTCAACGCGGCGGTAGCCGGGGATCGCCTCCACGCGCTTGCTTTTCTCAACGTTCTTGCCGGGCAGCTCATCAGGAGATGGTTTAGCCTCGAAGAGAGTGATGCTGAAGCGGCCAGGCTTGAAGATACCGATAACGTGCTCGATAACATCAGCGGTCTCGCGACCAGTCTGACGAGCGGGAACGTTGGTCTCGAAGGAAGCGTAGGAGCAGTGAGGCTCAGGTGTCACATGGACAGTGAAGTAGTGAGTAGCATCAGAGCCCTTCTTGGAACCGTTAGGAGCACCGCCGGGGGCAGGCACGACACCGTTGGCGGAGAAACCGCAGGGAGTGAACAAGTAGGCATCGATGCGAGCGTCCGGGTACTTGGAGGTGGGGTAGACGTCAGCCAGACCGCAATGCTCAGAGACGACGGTACCAAGCGTGTGGCCCTCAGTGGTGAGCTCCTCAGGGAACGTAAGCTCCTCGTCAGAGTTGAAACCAGAGTGGTCAGAAGAGGTCTGCTCAAACACATCGAAGCTCTCGTCGGACACGTGAGTAGTGGCAGTGGAGTTGAGGACAGTAGAACCACCGAGGCTCTCGCACTCGCCCTCCGGAATGGAACCAAGTGCTTGGAGGGCGTTCTTGCGGGCCTCACGAGCCCTCTGGACATAGCGACCTTCCGCGACCGCACTCGCGTCCTCGAGGTAGAACTGACGGGCGTTCTTCTCATCGAGATCAGTCATGAGTATCTCCAGAGTCTCGTCTTCTTCTTCATCGGTGTTCGCCTCAGGCAGCATGCGCTCAGGCAACTTGACGTACTTGGTCTCGGTCTCAGGACGCTCGACCTGCTCAGTACCGGGGCTAGGAGGCGGGGTCATAGAGGTATCGGGCCCTGTGATGTAGAGGTACCAATGCTCTCCGTTCATCTTGCCAATCATATAGGCACTGCCGCCCTCGAAGCGCTGGTCGAGGAAACGCACTTCGTCGCGCCAGCTACGATGGGGACCCTGCTGCGCCTCGGGGTGGAGGTAATTCTTCCTGCTGTAGAAGACGCGGTAGGGAGTAGCAGTAGCTGCAAGGCCAGTGCCAGGAGCTGGTTGGACGTACGGGAAGCCCGCGTTGACAGCGGCAATCTCCAAGAGACGAGTGAGACCCCAGAGGAGAGTGGTGGTACCGCAAGTCTTTAGGACAACCTTGTGAGGGAAGACAAACATGCTCGACTCGGAAAGCAGATAGGCATCAACGTGCTCAGATTCAATGACGGAGAGGACCTTGCAGTTGACCAGGTCAAGCATCTCCTTCCAGATGTCGGCAGAGACTTTCTTAAGACCGAGCGGGCCGGCCTGACCGGGCAGGTCGGTGGCAGAAGAGCTGAACCATACTTCCAGGAGCTTCTCGGGGCCCTCGAAAGAGTTGGTAGAGTCGAGGTCGACGGTGGCTTCCTTGTTGATAGTCAAGTGGGGCGTGCCAATGTGCGAAGACGGCGACGCAGTGTAGTGCTTGGGGATTTCAGTAGCGACCATCTCTTGGCTGTGGGGCGTCGGTGCGCGCGTAATAGCTGGGTGGTACGTGTTCGAGGGTCTGCGTAAGGCGTAGGCGTAGGCGCGGGTGCGAGTGCGTTTGGATGACGGCTAACTGACAAGCAGTGAAGCACAGTCTACTGCTCAGACAAGCAATGCGGTGCTCGGCTGAGAAGAGAAGGCCCACGAGGGACGAGGTTCGAAGAGGCTGGCTGGTGCCAGCAGCAGGCGTGCGATGCGGGGAACGACCGTAGAGGACGTTAGGGGGGTCGAGAGTTGGGAGGAAGGTACGAGGCTTTGCGCCGCGGAATGGTGTCAGTCGTTGTGCCTCGACCGACTAGATTCCGATACCCTGTTAAAGTATCGGGTCCAGCATACGAGGGATCTGCTCAGAAGGTGGGTAAGAGGTTGGCGGGCGGGCGGTGAAAGTAGCGCGTGTTATCTAGGCCTGGAAGACATCAGCAGCTGTTCCAAGTGAAAGCGTCGATCGAGGAGCAGAGTCGGGCACGCGCGCGAGACTCACTTCGCAGGCTTGGACAGAAAGCGTACCAGGTCCTGTTGACGCATGGAACAGCGGAGCGGGGTAGGGGGGAAGTCGCCTGCGGGCTGTTACAGCCTATGCAGTATTGGAAGGTATGGAAGGTAGGTCTGCCAGCTTGACGAGTCCGAGCACAGTGGGAGGAACGACGCAATTGCTGTTGGGCGCAGCTGTGAGTCGGTGCATAAAAATTTTGTGGATCGCGGGCAACCAGGAAAGTGTGGGCGGGCGACGGGAAATGGACAGGTAACGTACAGTGGACTTGGGACTAGTTTGGGAGGGAGCAGGTCGCGATGATGGATGCAGTGTTGTTGTTGTTTAGAATCCAACCGGTCGCGTGTGGGCGAAAATCTGCAGATGCTCCATGTTCGCCCAACGTCACCGCCCACTGCGCTGTGGCTGGAGCTCTCTGCACGTTCATCGTCGATCCGGCCCGTCGGCCGGCACCCCAACAATGACACGTGAATCGGGCTCAGGCGCTGTCAACTACCCCAATTTAATCGGCGGTTGCGTCGCCATGGAATAAAATCAAAACCCCGCGTTGAATCTTCATGCATCGGTCATATTCAAAACTGGTCTTGAGTCTGGTAGGTATGCAGCATGCAACTAGTCGTATTATTAGTGATGCCCTCCAGGGCTGACCGTCACCCTGAACTCCTCCCACTACTTCCTTCCAGAAGATCTGGCCAACCCCTTCAGGAACGCATTCTTCACCCCCTTGACGCCCTTCAACTCCTTGTTCCTGCTCTTGTTCGCTTCTAGATAAGCCATATCCTGACCACCAGAGTACTCGCTCAGCGCACCTGCAGTCCTGCGCACCGCTCCCTTCTTCTTACCCATCGTGCTCGCGTACTTCGAACCGAAACTGTCGCCTTGGATGTTCTCTGTCTTTGCATCCTCATCCTTTGCAAGAAGGACATCCATGAGCAGCTCGCGGCGGTCTTGAGGCGTGTTAAAAGCAAGGTCGGGGTGCTTATCAAGACCCTCAAGACGAGTGATGACCTTGAAAGCGTATCCTTGATCGACAAGAAAAGCCTGGCGTTTGGACGAGTAGAACATCTCGTCTGTATCCTTGGAGACCAACGAGTAGAAGAAGGCGTTGAATCCTTCGTCGTTTCGGCGCTTGGCCCGAAGGATTCTCCCAAGGCGTTGGGCTTCCTGACGACGTGATCCGTAATGAGACGAGATCTGGATGAGACATGTGGCCTCGGGCAGGTCTAGACTTGTGTCGCCAATCTTGGAGAGGAAAATAGTGTTGACAAGAGGATTATGTTGGAAGTTTTCGAGAATACGCAGGCGTTCATTTTGGGGCGTGGCACCATAGATGTATGCTTTGCCCAGCCGTCGCGAGTATTTTTCCAGTGCGTATACGTTGTCCGAAAACACAATAATCTTGTCTCCTCTTGACTCGTGGTAATCAATCAAGAATTGACAAGCTTGGAACTTCCGTGGGTTCATGATGGACAAAAGCGCTCGCTTCTGTAGAGATGCAGGTTTTAGCCATTCTTGATAGAACTCAGGCGTCATCTGACACCAAACTTCAGCACACTGCACTCGCGCAATATGTCCTTGCTCCGAGAGCTCCTGCCAATTAGCCTCGTACAGCTTAGGGCCGACCAAGAAGTTCAAATCGTCAATCTTGTCGTCCTCTCGCAGCAATGTTGCTGTCAATCCAAGCTTTGCGTGAGAGGCAATCTGATATGTGACCTTTTTGAAGATGTTGGCGGGTACGACGTGCACTTCGTCGGCAATCAACAGTCCCCACTCTCGCTCCTTGATGAAGTTCATGACTTTCTCAGCGTCGTGTGATCGTTTCTGCACAGTACTGATCATGGAGTATGTGCTGATGATGATACCAGCATTGCGTGGAAAGACGTTCTTGTTATCTGCTGTGAATACAGCAATGTCTTCGGGATTGATGTTGGACCATTTGATAAACTCGGCTCGCCATTGTACCACACTCATAGCACTTGTGCACAGAACAATGACCGACTTCTTAACACCGCACGCTGCGGTGATGCCGACAAGAGTCTTACCTGCGCCACAAGGCAGAACGATGATGCCTGACCGAGCTCGGGAGTTGGAAAACATCTTACTCAGTGCTTTCTCTTGGTAATATCGGATCTGAGCATGTGGCTTGAGATCAATCTCAAGATTGGGATTCTTCATGTCGTTGTTGAAGTCGTACTCTTCGGTGAGTGGAAGACCTATCGCTCGACATCGCTTGACCACCCGCTCTCTCTCGTCGCTCTTGATCTGGAAAGAGTGGACCTGGGCCACCTCGTCATCATCATCATCCTCCCGCAGCGTTGCTATCATCTCGGCGGGCGCTGGTTCCGCGCCGGAAGGCTGTGCAATTTGGTTGGCTCCTGCAGCAAGCTTGGTACCGGGAATCGCCATTTGACCGATCTTGGGCGCAGCCTCCTTGATGAGGCCTTCAGTCTGGTCTGCTCTGCACTCGGCAACAATAGGATCACGAAGGAGCTTGTTCAATATGGTCGGATCCTCACTTTCGATGAAGGAGAGGGTCTTCTTCAATACAATCTTGGCCTTGCCAAAGGCTGAAGTGGACTTCTCAATGAATTGAATGAGCGAGTCGGACAAGGCTGTCTTTGAATATCTATCAAGCTTGTCGATAATCTCTTGACTTGAGTGGCCAACACTGACGGCAGCGAACAAGCTATGCGTGGTAAGCTGATACTCGTGCATCTTTGACACGCGCGACTGCGGTTCAGCAATGTTGATCAAGAAGTCCTGGGCCTCATCGAATAGAGGATGAAAAGACTCGATAATGATGCCACCCGCATCGTTGACCCAGAGAGGACGGTTCTGCTGGTCCGACTTCAGAGGCGCGTTCGACTGATCAGACTTTCTGAACAAATGTGCAGCAGCATCTTTTGGTTGCGACGCTCGCGCCCGCTTGGTCATGGCTTTGACATCGAACTGATCTTTAAGGGTGTCGAATGTCTCCTGGTCACTCATAGGACCAATATCATCGTCCCCGTACGCATCCTCAGCCTCAGCCTCCGCCGCTGTCTGCAGCTTGCGTTTGGGCGGCATGCTCGACGGCTGCGACGCGCGGCGGGCGCGTTACGACTCGATATATATGCTATGCACGGCGATTCTACAAACACGGGCGAAGAGGTTCGGACGAATGCTGGCTGATGGATGCGCGATGATCGAGAGGTGAGGGCGGAAGTTGAAAGGCAGTGGTGGCGGAGGTGCCTAGGAATCTATCAATCACCATTGTTTACGTCAGCATCAGCCATCAGCCACCTTCGACAATGCGCAACTGCTTAGGCGGCAGGGAATAGGGTATGACTGTTTAGCCATCTTTACGTGATACGCATATGCTTCGAGTCACTGCGGAGCGTCCCAGTTCTGCATGTCTGGTGGAGTAACGCGTTGGGCATGTGAGCATATGCATGTGAGAGCTTGGCTGCAAGGCTGCGTTTGCCTTGTTTGCACGACCGACGTCAACGGCCCAGGGTGCATCCATCCACAACAACCAATACCTTACACGGCACATACAATGCGTACATGAGGCCGTGACATGCATTCCAATGGGCGCGTCCGACTCGAAACTCACCTTCAAACAGGGCATCTTCCGCCTGTCGGAGCCCGACCAGATCCCAGCCGACGATGAATACTGGACGGGCTTCTGGGAGCTGCCAGAGAGCACCGAGGATGTCTTCTCGCTATTCTCACCTGCCGACATACGACGCACACGAGACAATAACCTTGCGAACCTCGAAACGCTAATCCTCGCCGTCACCTCGCGCCTCGTCGTCCTGCGCAACCACCCCTCTTTCCCCGACCCTGAGCTTGCGCCCGAGCGAGACGCGCTCAACTGCATCCGCGTGCTGACAAGGCTGCTACCGTTCATATACGAGGCCGACCACCTGGAGACATGGGAAGACACCTTCTTCTGGGCAGAGCGAAGGAAGCGCAGTCGGCGGAGTCAGCTGCGGAAGAGCGAGATCATCTTCGATGAGTCTGATCCTGATCCAACCCCAACCGAGGCCGAGCCAGAGTTCGCAAAGGCCAAGCCACTGGCAGAGGAGATCATAGACACACTGATCGACTTGTTATTCTTCTCTGAGTTCACGCTCCCAAAGGTCCCAGCTGGCAAAAACAAGGTCTCGTATGCAATATGGCAGAGCGGCGTTGGCTGCAACACTCCAGTTGCATCCACAAAGGAGTTTGAGAGCAACAGAACAGAGATACTGCGTCTGCTGCTTGCATTTGCAAGCAAGTCTATGTATATGTCGTCTGGTATGTCTAAGCTAAGATCATGCTACTTGCTCTTGATCTAACACGAAGCAGCCATCTTACCAGTGAAAGGCGTCAAAGCCATTACATACATTGCTACCTGCCCAGAGAAGCAGGTCGTTCTTTCAGTGCTCTGTTCGATGTTGAATACGGTAGGTATTGCATCGTGCCATGTAATACAATCACTAACAATTGCAGACCCTCAAGTACAATCCCGCAACATGGCGCGTACCCTATGACCACGTAGTTTTTAAAGATCAGAGACAAATACTGGTCACTTACTGCTTGCAACTGCTTCTAGTGTTGATACTCTATCCAATACCTGAGGCTGGCAACGGGCCAGCGCCAAAGAACTTCTTCAGACACTTCCTCGGTCGGCTCCACCGTCCACAAGACTTTCAATTTCTGGTTGATGGTATGACCAGAATCCTGAACCAGCCTGTACGTCAATCACATGACATTACCGCCACTGGACGCTAACACTCTTCAGCTGCAAGCGAACTCATCGTACCTACCTGGCAGTCATAAATCACTGACATGGGCGCCCGAGATGATCATGCTCTTCTGGGAAGCGTTGCAATGCAACAAGCGTTTCCGTTCCTTCATCATCGACACAGACAGAGCCCATGATTTTGTGGTTCTGGTACTGTATTACGCAATCGACCAGCGCAATGATCCTTCAAAGCAAGGATTGGTGCGCATGTGCGTCTTTGTGTTGCAGACCTTGAGCGTGGAACCTCAATTCGGCAAGAGCCTCAATAAGACCTTCGAGGGACAGGAATCTCTTCCACCGAGCATTCGGATACCAAACTTCCACGGCACCTACGCCGATTATGTCATCACAGTACGTTAGAAGTTCCTAGACAGAAGGACATCCGCTGATCATCAAAGTCCATCTACACCCTGCTCACTACAGGCAAAGGCAAGCTTGAGCCAATCTACCCGGCACTGCTCGCCATTCTGAACAACATTGCTGCTTACGTGCAAAACTTGGGACGAGCGCCCAGCTCGAAGATGTTGCAGCTCTTTGCATCAATGTCCTCCCCTAGCTTCCTTTTGGCCAACGACAATAATCACACGCTCCTTCATTCCTTGCTAGAAGCCATAAATGCCATGGTTGAACACCAATATCAGCGTAAGGAGTTCTTGGCAATTGGAAGCATGACATTACTGATCAAACCTACAGATAACCCGAATCTGATATATGCAATCGTAAGATCCAAGAGGAAGTTCCAGGCGCTGCGGGACTTCACACTCGAGAGCGGACAGGAAGAGATCGAGCGCCAGAACCAACTGCGCAAAGACGGCAACGGTGCAGAACTATCAAGACAGACGTCGATTGACAGTCTGCGAAGCCCCACAGTCGCACGAACACCATCTCTGGGTAATGTACCAGAAGAGAACAGTGCTTTTGCTATTGGCAGTGACGACGATGACTCTGATGCCGAAGCGACAAGTCCACCAGCGCAAGCAACATCCCCAATACATTCACCACCACCAGGAGGCTCGCGAGGTGCATCACGCAGCGCATCGATTGCGTCTTCAATTGACGAAACCGTGCCTACACAATTACGAGGCATGTCAGAGAAAGCGCGTGGGAAGATGCCCGTTGGTCAGCCTACTTTTTCGCGACAGAACAGCATTACGAGTCTTGCAAGCATGAATGCTACACCAAGTCTTGCAGCAAACGAGTTCTTCACTCCCTCCGTGACATGGGTAAGCTCAGTAATCATGCCAGTTTGTACCCGTGCTAACATGTTACAGCTCGAAACTTGGCTGTCCGAGCTCCCTCTCCACACATCCCTCATGCTCATCCAGACTCTCTCACCCTTGCTATCTTCCAGCACCGACACTACAGACGCCTTGAACACCATCAAGACCACTAATATTACCGCAATCGAGCCATCGCCCATCCGTGTGCATTTGTTTGAATGGTCGACTCTCAGTCTCGGTTGGTATGAGTCTCTGCTATGGGGCTTTGTGTTTGCGAGCGAGATGGTCGTCGCAAAGGGCACAGCAGGGGTATGGAACAACACCAGCATCCGTTTGTTCAGAGTGCAGCAGGGCGAGAGTCAGACTCCCAGCCTACTGGCGCCCAGAGGAGCGGTAGATGCCGTGGGCAGCAACCTGGTGCAAAGGATTGGCAGCTTGAACCTGAGGGGCGCTGTGCCAGGGGCAAATCAAACACAAGGACAGACAGCACGACCTGGGGGAGGTGGCGGTGCACAGACAGGTGTCAGGGACGTGTAAACGCTGTCAAAAGCCACTGCAATTGTGCTATTTCCAGAACCGCTTATCAGGGTATACACGGTTCGGCCTCGCCTACTACAAAACCTCGCAGTGATAGTGAGGCTCGCGATACGCTGATTGGTGTACCTGCGTAAACCCTCGCTACTCTGTCCCAATCTGGCATCTTCCATGTCAATCTCTGGACCCTGAGTGGCGGTGCATAGCCACATTGTGGCGACAGTCAAGCAAACAATTTACCACCCGTAGACCTGTACAGCGAATAAGAACTCACGAAACATGAACTGCCATATTCTAGACCCTGTTTTTGCAGCGCAGTCTACGGGTACGAGATGGGTACGCGTAGTCAACATACGTGCCTGACGTACTCCAGCAGTTCTTTTGCCTATTACAGCAATGCCGGTCTTGCTTCGAGTAGGCGAGGAGTGGAAACGGGCTTCTGTGGTGCGAGCGTGGAGGCTTCTGGCTTAAACTGAGGCTGTTCTCATGCTCGCCTACTTCGTAGAGTTCTCACTTTTCTGCCTGTGTAAAGTACACTATGTGACTCTGTCCATTACGCATTCTGCGTGGTCAAAGTCAAGATGAATACAAGGATGCAGACCATACAGGAGGATGTCGATGCCGTTGTGCCGTATAGTATGCATGTATGCATATCCTTAAGGCTCGTACTCCACGTATCCTACTAACACGTCTCTCAGGTCTCCTCTCGATACCTCGACCTTACCCAGCAAAAGCTCTCGCTCACGCGGCTCCCCAAAGAAAACGAGTCCCTGCCCACATCCTCTCAATGGGCCCTGGGCGTTCCTAAAAGCGTTCTCGAACCGCTCCTCGACCACTGGTTGGAATCATACGACTGGCGCGCACAAGAAGATGCCTTCAACGCTGCACTGCCGCAGTTCCGTACGCTGATCGCCCGACCTGGTCCTGCTGGCAGTACGCAATCTTCAGAGAAAGACGCGCTCCGCACACACTTTGTTCACGCGCGGTCTCCACATGCAAATGCGTTTCCCCTTCTTTACATCCACTCTTGGCCTGGTAGCTTCATTGAAGTCGCTCGCCTCCTGCCACATCTTACTCAACCCTCATCGCCTGACTCGCAGCGCGCGTTCCATGTCGTGTGTCCCAGTATCCCCGGGTTCGGTTTCAGCGATGCAGCTGCAGATCCGGAGTTTGGGGTTGCAAGTGCTGCTGAGGTGTTTGCGGCGCTGATGCAGCGGCTGGGGTACGATGAGTACGTTGTCTGCGGGGCGGGATGGGGGTTTGAAGTCGCGCGAGCGCTGGCGGTAAGGGAAAAGAAGAGAGTGAGAGCTGTGTTTACGTGGAACCCCGTGTTTGAGCGACCAAGAGTGAGAGCACATGTGGGTGCGTGGGCGAAGTGGCAGATCGCTCGATTTACTGGAGCGAAGTGGACGGTGCTCAGTTTTGGGTACGTGCCAGCTGAAGTGAAGAAAGAGACTATCGACAATACAGAGAGCAAGGACGTTCGCAATCGCCCTATGGGACCAGTATTGCACCAGCTACTCTCCGCACGGCCGCAGACGCTGGCATTCTCGCTGTGCGATTCACCCGTAGGATTGTTGTCAGTTTTGCTGGACGTTGTGGGTGTGCAAGGTACCAGCTCATCACTGGGTGCACGACCACGATCTCCATTCCTGGATCCCGAGGAACTCGAGATACAGGATCGCGAATACGAAGCTGCTGGGCATGAGCGTGTGCGCTCTGACGATACTGTGAAGGCGTCGCAGAATGGAGGAACTCTCGGCGGGATACACACGGCTCACCCGTGGAGTCCAACAGACATTTTGAACTGGACCATGATGTAATTTCACCTCTTCTCCTTTGTATCATACATGACCTTACTAACCTTATCTAGGATGTGGCTACCCGGTGCCGAAGCTGGGCTCCGCTGGCTGCGTAGAGCGCATATCGACACCTCGACACCTGCATGGAGTGCGTATTGCGACGTCCCCTTGGGTATCAGCAGCTTTCGGTGCAGTGCGTCGACGCCACTAATGTGGGGTGCTGCTTCATGGCCAATCACTTGGGTGCGAAGACATCAACAAAGTGCTGAGATGCCGGTGTGGGAGGCTCCGAGGTTGTTGGCGAGCGATATACGGGAATGCTTTGGGAGACTGCTGGGCAGTCACATCAAGGGTGAGCTGCCTGAGGTAATGGTTTGAACGGGTTGTGTTCATGCAGCTCCGTCGAATCTCGTCTCAGTTGGATATACCAGGGCCGGGGAAGGGCTGCAGTACATATGAGGCGCTGTGGGATACCCTGATTGTTCTTGATACATCACTTCGTTTGTCTTTCGATCATCGGTAATGGCGTTTTGTGCGTAGCTGAAATCTTGTCATACATGGGAGCTGCCTTTCCGGGTCAGATCGGACGGCCTGGTCTATTGAGGAGTTGCGATACGGCCGAGGAATACATAACATTGAATCATGTTGCCGTGCTTAATGTAAAGCTCCTGACCAGGTTCTGACTAGCCAACATTAGAGCTCAGCGTTATGTTCGAGAGATGACGTTGTGTGTCATCTCAATGCCGTGTAAGTAAGGGGTCAAGGCAAAGATTGAAGCGATTCAAGCGCTGGCAATGCGACATCAGTCCCAGGTCGGCACTCGCATCGGCAAGTGGAGGATATTCGAGTCAAGAGTGAGCCGCAATCTGAGACCTTAGACCTGGTACATGTACTGGTACATATCCAATGTACTCAGAATACTTTCTAGTTGTCAGGCTAGGACAGCGGAAGTCCGGTACAAACATCCTTGTGAACCTTCTCGGGACTAAACCAACGCAACGGACGAAGATCCGCGGCTCAGTTCGTGTTCGTGTTCGGTGCGCGATGCGCCGTACTCCGATTTTGCACGGATCTGAGCGATTGACAACAAACCTACGCGACACTTTGTATCGATCTAGCCGTCCATCGACGGCTAGTTTGCCAAAAACAACCTCCTTAGCAGCTAGATTGGGTCGTTGCTGTCGATGATGGCGGGTGGGAGGTGGGGTAAGTGGTATTGCCACCGATAATGGACATTAAAAGCCTTTACTACACAGCTCCAAAGTTGCTTGCAACGTCTCGACCCTGCATGAGCGTGTTCCTATGCAGCGGTTCGGGTGCGCATTCCATTTGCTTGCGGCGCTCATGACAGTTTCTGACGCCATGTTGATACGCACAAGTATTGGAGATCTCTACTAGGCAGTGCAACGCAAGAGCCATCCAGAGCCCTCCGGAGAGAGCTGCGTCGAACGACAAGGGGTCCCCGCAACATCAAGACTATGACTTCCCCGCCTCGTTCTGATTGCGTGCCCAACACCAACCCATTAAAAGTCTCATTTGATCAGCAAATGAATTCTATTCCTCTTGGACTGGGCCTGGAAGGCTCTCATGTCCTCATCACAGGCGGAGCTGGCCTTATCGGACGCGTTGTTGTTGATCACTTTGTTGCAGCAGGTGCAAAGGTGTCATCGCTCGATGTCGTTTATCCCGTGAACCCCAAAGAGGTCATCATTCTGCCTGACCCGGCTCATCCGGCACTCGTGTCCATCCACTGCGATATATCAAACGAGAGCGAAGTGGAACAAGCTTTCGCAACAGCCATCAATGCTCACGGTCCGGTCGATGTTGCGGTAGCGTTGGCCTCTCTTGACCTTTCAGTCCTAAAGCATTTGCCACTTGCAGATGCATCGCTAGGTCAGCTGCGGAACGTGCTTGACATCAACGTTGTTGGCACATGGCTGACTGCCCGCGAGTGGTTGCGTGGCTTGCGCCAGGCCAGACGAACCAACACACCAATGAGGCATCCCAACCTAATCATCATAGGCAGTGAGAGTGGTCTATTTGGCGAGCGACAAAACGCTGACTATAGTCTTGGCAAAAGTGCCGTGCAAGGCGGACTACTCCGCTCCCTTCGAATAGACGTACCACGAGAATGGCCAGGTGCCCGTGTCAATGTGATAGCTCCAGGACCGGTCCGTACTGAGCGTTGGGAGCAGGAATGCATGCAGGATCCGAATCAGTACTATGTCGACGCGCAAGCAACGGTACGCTTGATTTCTTTTTCCTGATGCACATTCCCCAACGACTATGGTCGCTCAGGTCAATATAACCAGAGAGATTCAGCTGATTTGTGTAGACCGCACTTGGTGAGCCAATCCCCATCGGCGCCGTCGCTATGAGCATTATGTCCATCGCCAGCCACAACTTCAGCAGTCACGTCCATGGGCAGATCGTCGCCGTTGATGGTGGGAAGCAAGGCAAGCTAGTGTGGACTCGAGATGAGGCACCCCAGCCCTATGGGTAGATCAACTGCACATCACCTCGCAACACAATCACAGTCTTGGGTCGCCTAGCTGTGCCGTAGACGTCAAGTGTAGTAAAGTCAATGATCGTGCCCGAAATTACAAGCCACGGACCTCGTGACGAAACGGCACTCCACGCGCCAATGCTCAGTGTTTTCCGCCAGCGTTGCACCGACCGTCCCAGCACCCTGGGTCTTCACACCAAGGTTACTTACCGCATGGGCAGGCCCCTGACACTGTCCGTACTAAGCCCTTTGCGCCACCACTTTCCTCGAAATAGTAAAGAACTTCGCGCAACTAGAAAGCAATTTTCAGCTTCGGCGTATCTTTGGGTAATGATTCGAAACCTCCTCCGCGCGGAGTTCACTTCCGACGATGAATGACGCACCGGTCTGCTGGGATTGGTGCAATTTTTGCCCAAGGTGCTGCAACAGCATATTTCAATCTATCCAATTCTGATTCTTCCATGCCTCGGAATTCTCGATCCACACTGTGCGAATAGAGAAGACATCATTGGAAGCGAAAGCATGTCAGATCTAACTTCCGAGCGCGATCTGGCCACGGTAGTTGTTGAAGCTTATCTGGTGGTTGCGGATACATGCATGCGCGTGTCGCCAGCTGGATCGTAATACCGGTACTCCTAGCAGTATGTCGGGCGACCTGACGTACCACACGGAGCTTCCAGTTTCTACTAACGGACCTAGCCCCGCAGCGAATGACTTGCCGAACATTGCTAGAAACCTATAGGCTCTGGCATAGACACCCGCAGACCATTGGACTGTGTCAATGTCGGATCGTCCGTCTCACACTCGTAGTCTAAACGACCGAGGAAATGCCATTGAACAACACAAGTTTCTCGCCGCCCTGATGTCGTCAGTCTAAAAGTATCAGGCGCGCCGGTATGTGCCTGCCCAGACCGTTGTCCGCTGACAACCCTGTCACAGTGGCTAAGGAGCTCGTCCCTGCCTACTTCCCGCCGGCATGCCTTCCCCACAGAAAATCCTGCCCTAAAACCAACGAGCGTCTTTCCACATGTGGTGTCCTCAATCTTCCTTTCTTAAATCGATTGCATCCACTGACTCGCATTATTCGGGCTGGTGCCCACTGATCCTGCATATCTTCTCCTTGACATGGTGCGCGTTCTTCAAGACACCATTGACTGTTGAGCATTATCGTCATGTCCAACTTTCGAGCTCTACAACCAGCACCAATGGACCAGGAGCCCACGCCACAACCTCAGACACGGCCATTGTTGACATCGAAACCAAAACGCACTGTAACACTTGGTGCGTGCGTTGCGTGCAGAAAACGAAAGTCCAAGTGTGATGGGAATCGTCCAGTGTGCACATGCTGCTCCCAAAAGGACACAGAATGCATTTACGAGCTGGGCCCAAATGAGAAGCCATCGCAGGCGATGAAGAGGAAGAATGAGGAGATGCAAGGCGAATTGTCGAACCTTCGCCAGCTTTATGATTTCCTTCGACTGCGGCCCGAGTACGAGGCTATGGAAATCCTCAAACGCATCAGGTCGAACTCACCAGATCTGCCTCAATCACAACGCATCCAAGAGCTGGCAGATTTTGTCCGCCATGGAGACCCAGCATTACGACAATCGGTGCATACACCGCCGCTGACTAGCACTGAACGCGATCTGTCACATCCTATCACACTCCCACCACTTCGCCAGGCCTTGGATCCTTCGGTACTGGAGTCTTACAGCCTGCCCTTTTCCAGCATATCTCCTATGGGATTTGACGGCCCAGCAACTCAACGACGAAGACACACACAAGATCTGTCAGCTCGGTAAGCAATGTGCGCGCGGCACACAGGAGCGATTTTGACCGACCCCAGCACAGACAGTCAACGGTCTCTGCCAAAGCCTACCTCCATCGAGGCCATCTTACATACTCCTTCAACCGCGGCTGTGGATGATCTGGCTGCTGATCCACGGTTGGGTTATGTGAGCAATTGGACCAATGTAGCCGATGATACTGGCTTCTTGGCTCATCTCCTCACCATCTGGACTGAAAGAGAATATACATACTATCACTTCTTGGACCGGGAGGCATTTCTTGCAGATCTATCTTGCGGTCGTAGCGACTTTTGCTCGGAGCTCTTGGTCAATGCTGTGCTCGCATCTGCATGTGTAAGTACTGCTTTGCCTGAATCATAGTTTGAAGGAGCATTTGACTGACTTTGCAATAGTTCCATTCGTCTGCAGTCAAGGACCGCAACAGACCCTTTTCCGAGCAGTCGATTCAGACGTCTTTCTACTACGAGGCAAGACGGCTTTGGGATTTGGAAGACGGCAAAGATAGTTTGACAAAAGTTCAAGCTGGCATGATCTTGTGTAAGTCGTCACACCTAGGATACCGCCATAGCAGCTGTATCGGCAACCTACAACGTTCGCTGATCCCCGCGTTCAGATCTCGTGCTCGGAAAATACGGTCGAGATAGAGACGGACAAAAATTTCTCCTGGAGGCATGCCGGTCGGCTCAAGAGCTTGGTCTTTTCGACTTCGAATCGCCACTGAACACGGCGACACCTACACACGTATCCGTGGATAGGTGGACAAGAGCTCGAGCCGTCACTGCCTGGGCAGTACACAATTTCCAGCTGTAAGTTACTTGACCTACAGGATTCCGGCTGTGAAGACTGACAGTCAAAGCTCAATGGCAATTACCTACTCGTTTCCCGTCATTATCAAGAAGCTTCCTTCGATGCCGATTCCATCCTTGGAGACTGAGAGTAATTTGCCCTCACTCCATCCATGTTCACAGAACTAATGCGTATTGACAGCGCTCTTCCGTTCTGAATGCGCTCTACACATCATCCTGCTCGACTGTGTTAGCGTCATACAAGACAGCGAGTACATAAATCCTCACGACGCACAGAGCTCGGACCGCATAGAAGCGTATTTCTCTCGACTGAGATCTTGGTGGTACTCAAGACCCAGCAGTCTAGATCCTGACAAATACCCATCACAAGTAAATCTGCTCTGCGCGTAAGTCAATGTACCCCCATTCTGTTGAAGCCTAGATGTAACAAAACACAGCATGCAATACAACGTCAATGTTGTCAAACTGTTTCGACCGATCCTCGACCGAGAGACTACCACCGAACCTACCAAATCGTACATTGATCGTGCAAGATCTGTGATCTCAGCTTCGCTTAGAGAGATACGACGTTTGGTCGCTCTACATGATACCCATCATGGCTGGTCAAATGCCATTACCTTCGTCATACACGGCATTACAGTGGCTAGTTTTGGCACTTTGGATGAGATTACGCACGATAGGCCCCTCCTGTCATACACGCAAAGCAACGAGCGGTATCAGGGGCTGATAATCTGTCTTCGCGCCCTTACAGTCCTTCTGAGCTACAGCTATTACGCTCAGCCCATCTTTCGCCTAATAACACAGAAGTGCGCTGCACTGGGCGTGAAATTACCTGCAGAAGTTCAAGGTGCACTGGATTATTGTACAAGCGAAGAGTGGACGAAGAAAGCTGCCGAGTGGATAAGTAGTCAGTACATTGCTGACACACGATCTGTTGAGCAAGACACGGAGACGATGAGGATGGACGCCGTCATCTCTAGGTGGGAAGGCTTGACTCTCGAGGAGAAGCAAGCGTTGGCCTCGCACAAAGGGAAAGAGCGGGTAGAGGAATGATTGTTTTCTTGGCCTGATTTACTAGTGGTACGCGAGAACTTGCTCGTATGTTAACGATACCCAATTTCCTTCATGCTGAACTCTCTTGTCACCCCCAAAGCCTCATCCCTTTCTCTTCATGGCAGTTGAGAATTATCAGTTCTGTGAATAAATCATTGACTACTTGGATCGCAACGTTCTGCCTAGGCAGGCACAATGACCGAGCTAACGACCCACCTGAACTACCCCTCGCATCGAATCTCGATTCTAGACACAAAAGCTCCTCACATCTTTTCTTACTCATGCCGGAGTAAGCGCCAAATCGGCCCTTTCCCTCGCGGCGGCGACGTTCCGGCAGCCTAACACCACCCTAGCCCACGTTCATGGTTCGGACGTGCACTCCCGTAGCCCAATAACCGCAAGTACACTTACGATTCATTGGGTTTCGGGAAGCCTTCCTCGCAGCTGTCATGTTTGTCATCCGATAAAGGCATGACAGTTGCAGCGCATGCCAGACGCAACCATGCAGCGGCGTACCTCCCCGGAGGACCAGACGAATTTCCTTGGGTACCGTCATTTGCATTTCAAGCGGCGCTTCTTAAGCGGAACGGCGCTTCCTCGCTGCGCCTTGAACTGCCACCTCTAACGTCACTGCTCTCCCGAGACCGATATGCCTACCCATTTTCGCACAACTAGACCTGACGGGATGACCAGCGCGGAACTTCCGCACGACGGTCGTCCGAGGATTAGCCATGACTCCGCATGGTATTTCTTTCTCAATGTAGCTAGACTGGTACAAAGAAATCTCCGTGAACACGTACCAGAGACTTTGTTTGACTCGGGGTGCTCAATGCAGCCTACGGAAGCCGATAACCGCATGTCTTGCAAAATAGTGTTGCAGGCAGGGAAGAAGTTTGCGGCTCCGTGTGGGGCGTCCAATATGCTTTGTGTGCTTCGTCTTCGCGCGGTGCGAAGGCAGACACTGATCGGTGGAGATCATGTAGGGACTTTGCTAGACCGTCAATCGAGCGGCTCCACGTGCGGCAGAAGACGGTTGGTCCAGTCCCCTCTCCGAGTCATTCGAGACCCAGCGGAACATTCTTTGTGTGTCAGTGTCGGATGATGCACATTTAGATCGTAATGATGCAAACGATTAATTCAGCAGATTTTGATGCGTTACCGTGGGTGGGTGGACTTCAACACCTTCACAACAATGGAACTTGAGTATCAGCCTCGTAATACATACCGAGAAATTGAGCTAGGGTTGGCCCCCTTTTTTTTTCTACATGCTCTACTCCTACTATCCAACCGGCAAGCTATGTGTCAAGCACTATAGGTGCCGTCTTTCGTAGATCGAGGTACAGATGTGGCTTCTGGCTCGAGTTGCTACAACTTAGCAAACATCGGATGTTCTCTAATGACGTTCTTTCCATCAAGTCCTCGCTGCACCACCTTCGCAGCTTTGTCGAGGGCAATCGGCATACCAACTCTATCGGTCGTCGATGTCTTGATCCTATCCTGTGTCTCTTCTTCGTCCAGTAGATGAGGTGCATCCTTCACCCAGAACAGCATTTGCTCGTCACCATCACTGTCTTTTCAGACTGTGACCTTAGAGACGTATTTGTTCCCTCCCAGCTGTGTCTTGTGCTGTACGACTGTGGTATAGGAGTCAGCCAGAAGACCATGACGTGAGACAACCACAACTTACGAAAGTAACCTGCAGCCATGCCGTTTGGCGAACCAAGCATCGCTTTCCCTTCAGGCGATTCGATATCGAACTCCAGTCTGGGTCACTTAGGAAGGAAGGCGTAACGTTGTTGCTCCTCTGGTACTGGATAGCTCTTCAGTGCCAGCTTGATGAGTTTCAGTGTATCTGCATTGATCACGTCGTGCACTAGAAACTTGTTGTCATTGTCGAGGCCGGCGTCGTTCTGATGTGCTCGATTCCAGAATCCCCAGCTATGGCGGTCAGTAAATTTAATGAAGTTCGATAGGGTTACATACGCAAGATCAGAGATCTGCCTCAATTTGGGCAGCTCCTCCTCGGCAGGCTTGTCGACTTTCCAGGCGTTACTAGCCCCACGCTCTGCAGAAATAAAACGTTGAGGAAGCTGAGGACTCCGTCACGGGCATTGACACCCATGTGAGAGTACGCACCATTCATCTGGGTATGGAATGTCAGCTTCTCCCCTCAGATGTACATGAAGGTAAGAGAACAGCTACTTACGCGGTAGGTCCTCCCTGCAGCCTCGTATGTCTGATCTCGTATGTTCAGCCCGCCTCCGTTCGTGCGCCGATGTTCGACATGGAAACACTCGTTCTGCCCGTTATTGTTTCCTTTTCTGAACTTTGCATCGATACCGATCGAGTTCAAGGTCGCTGCAATATTGTCGAGCTCGCAGTATAGCGACTTGCCCTTGTGTTCCGTATAGTCCCAGGTCTCCAGTTCAGTCTCCATGCTTCCGTCGAACCGGCTATCTATTCCAGTCACATAGTTGGTTGCTGTATCTTTGTTGCGCACAGACGCCTGGGTGAGCTTCTCGCCCCGACAGACATATTTTGCCCAAAAGCCGATGTCATCTTCTCCGGCTAATGTAGTGATGTCGTTCGATCCGATGGAGACAATTTCAGCAATGGGATACGTGTTACGTATGGAGAGCGACTTTGTCCACGCAATGTGTGCATTTTCCTGGGAAAGAGGTGCTGCAGTTTTTACATACAGGATCATAGACGGCCCACCGCCCCAATCTGAAGTAAAGATCTGCACTTGATAGACATACTTGTTGGCGCCGATCTGGGTCTTATGTTGAGAAAGAAAGTAGCCAGCTGCTATACCATTCGGTGATCCTGTATCTTACTGTTAGCCAAAGCAGACCACGTGTCGAGTATTCTTACCCAACATGGCCTGTCCGTTTTGCGACTCTATGTCGAATGTCAAGCCTGGCCACTCAGGTAACCGGGTGACGCGCTGCTGCCCTTCCGGTACATCGTAAGTCTCCAACGCTTGTTTTATGAGCTGCTCCGTCTCTGTATTAACAATGTTATGAACAACAAAGTAGTTGATGTTGCCCAATTTCTGCTTCTTGGGGGGTCGCTTCTGCCATACTCGATTCCAGAACGCCCAGGAGATGTCTGATATGGCTTCAAGCTGGGGCAGTCTTGCTGGTGTCGGAACGTCTGGGTACCAAAGCTCCTTGGCTGCGTGGTAGGCGGATCTGCGATCGACGAAGAAGACTACGCCACTAACAGAGTTCGCTCCAACGATGGAGTAGGCGCCGGCCATCTATCAACAGTCAGTCAACTGCTCAAAAGATAAGCGTGGACAACTCACTCGGCGCTTCACACCGTCGACCTCGTAAGTCTGGTCTCTCGCTTCGCCATGTTCCAACGGATGGAGCACTTTGTAGCAGAAGTTGTTTCCACCTTCCATCCCGGACTTTCTGCCGATCTTCAGCGCCTTGAGAGCTGTCTCGATGTCGTCGAAATTGCAATGAGAGTCAGAAGGCTCGTCGCGGTAGCCCCAGAGCTTGAGCTCTGCCTCCATAGTCCCATCCCATGGAGTGTCGATGGGCTGCGCGTATTCGGTTGCTTTATTTTTGTCGGTTGTGCACGCCAAGGTAAGTTTTTCGCCGCGACATACGCATTTATCCAAGAGATCACTCTCGGTGGCCAGGACCGAATCACGCCGGGATATGCCTCGATTGAGTTCCAGAACCGGTGCGGTATGATTTTGAAGCAATGTTTCTGTAGCGATTCCAACGCTGCAGGAAGATTCTGGCTCGTCTGCCCCATCTTTACCACTTGAGCTGAGATCACCTGCGCACTGACTTGGCAGCTCAAGGGCGATCAGTGGCAGCGCGCTAGACAGATTGATGTCTGTTCGCTCGGATGAGGCTATCTTGCTGTCGACGGCGGCAGGCGATGCGGTGAGTTCATTATGAACACTAATGTCGGTGATGTTGAGCTGCTGCGAAATGTAAGGTAAAGCTGTGCATATCGTAGAGACTACCACGAGCATTGCGATGCCCACTCTTGCTGCTTGCATGATTAAGCGGTGATGAATAGGAATGAGCGATGGATAGTATAGGTGCCACTTATTGGGTATATTTGGTTATAGCATAGCAGTCATGAACTCTCAGCGCTAGAGAGTGAAACATCAAGTATAAGTGAAAGCAGGGCATAATTGCGGCACATCCCACCCTGTCACATGCTTTTCGAAATTCACGTAGTGGTCCAACTCCCGAAATCGGTTACCTTTCAGACTATCGTGTTGCTGTGACTAATCGTCGGCTGCCGACTCAAGTATACCTAGAGGTACAAGAAACGATCCGTGGAGCCACAGTTCAAAAAAAGGCAGGCCAGAGTCCTTCTCCATCACAATCTCGCCCTGAAGACGTGCTCATGGAGGATGTTCCTGCCATCAGCACTGCGCGCCACGACTTTACCGGACTCATGCGAGTCCACGTCTTGTCGTGGACCGACCTTGTCCTTTGGATGTGCCACTCCATCTGCGACCCAAAAGATCATGTACGGCCATTCGTCCTCGTCATCGTCTTCGACATCGTTCATGAATACCTGTACTTTCTCGACATATTTGTTGCCACCAAGCTGTCTTTTATGTTGTGCCTATAAATATGTCAGTCTGGCATGAGAATATATTTCTTACCGGCAGCGCTTACAACAAAGTATGCAACCGCGATGCCGTTTGGTGACCCTTTTGTAAAGTTAGTTTGAGGCAGAACTTCAATTGCGGGCGGGGGCCTCGAGCACTTCGTGAGCTCCATATAGAAAACTACTTACCAAGCAAAGCTGCACCCTGATCGGTATCCATCGAGAACGTCAGACCTGGCCATTTAGGTAGACTTGAGGGTCGGGGCTCATAATATGGTAGTTCGTAAGTATTCACCGCAAATTTGATAAGAGCGTTTGTGGTGGGATTGACGATCGAATCAACGAAGAACTTGTTGATGCGGTTGAGGCCTTGTCCATCCGGATGCATGCGATGCCACGCACCCCAGGCCATGTCGGAGATTGATCTCAGCGCTGGAAGCTCGTCTAGCGGTGGGTTTTCATCTTTCCAAGATGACTTTGCGCCTTCAAGAGCAGATCTGACGTTGAGGAAGTAGATAACGCCGTCTTTCGCGTTCACCCCAATGACCGCGTATGAATTAGTAGCCTAACAAGATGATTAGAAGTCGAATCATAGTGTTTCATTGCCCTCATGGCTTTACTGACCCTGTACCATCTACCGTCGACCTCATAGAATTGCTGATTGATTGGAATGGGTCCGTGCTCATCTTCTGCATCTCGATCCCAATGCTCGAACCAAAAGCAGCGATTTGGACCTCCCATGTCACTACCCATAGCATCAATATTGAGGTCGTGGAGCGGCTTAGGGATCCAGAAGTTGAACCAGCATTGTGCAGCCGCTTCTGAGTTGTGCTCTAGATAGCCCCAGCGCTTTAGTTCCGATTCCAGTGTACTATCAAAGGGGGTATCGAGTGGGGACGCGAACTCCAGAGCTTCTGGAATACTGCGGATAGAAGCCTCATGTAGCCTTGACCCGCGACACAGGTACTTCCACCAGAAATCCCAAGGCGTGAGATCATTGTCTCCTGCGATCTGCACTGATTTAGAGTCAGAGGGGGTATACTTGCCTTGAGAAGGATGGTTGTCATTGACGTATATCGGTGAAGTGGCGTTGATGAGGCCGTTGAGACGCGAAGCAGGGAGCACAGCTCTACCTACTACCAGGACAGGTAGCAGTGCGACAGCGGTGAAGTAGGGTGGTTTCATGTTGCTGAGAGCAGGATCGAAGCGAGTGCGCTCGTTGTTTGGGGGCTTCGGGATGCGGAGGCTTTTATGAAAACCGGACCTCGGAAAATCAGGAAGTGTGGAAGTGAAAGACGATTGGCGGCTCCCGTACAGTGAAGGTGCGGCTACTCACACTTTGGAGTAACCGATAACCGGCAAGATCTACAATACTCTTATATGTCTCCCTCGAATCTGAACCTTAGACTCACGCAGTTTAAGCAATCGCAAAAGTAGTTCGATAGATGTAAGAATGAGTGACATACACTTGTGCTGAACCAAGACAACCCAAACCAACCAGTTGCTGCAACCATTCACTACAGCAGAGATTTCGTATTGAGAACCAACAGATACCCTATACTAGTACGTTGACCGAACTTGTAGGCTATCATGTTCTTCAGAAAGCGGCATATGCACATTCTTGCATCACAACGACCGTACGACTGTTACTTAAGTATCTCAGCGCTCGAACCAAAACCGAAGCCCATTTCAGTCTACAATTTCGCAAAAACCCTATGCTCCCTGATCAAATTCCGCCCATCAAGACTCTCACGCAAGCTACCCGCTCCATGGATGGCAGACAGATCGCGTCTCCGCTGCTCTACAATTTGCAAATCATCTATCTGTTCGTTAATCTGCTCCTGCCCATCAAAAGGCGGCTCATCAGAGACATAGAAGAGCATGTTCGGATTCGCCCAAATCCCACTCCCCGCCATCCAGATCCTAGCCTTCCAGATGTACTTCCAGCCGAGCTTCTGACGGTGCTGAACAATGAAGTATCCTGCTGCGATGCCATTGGAAGAATCTATATAGATCTCGATTAGCAGGAGAGATGGAGGTGTAAGTGGTGCAGTGGAACTTACCAAGGAGTGCAAATGCAGCCTCAGCCTCAAGCAATTCAGACTCACTGGGCTCTTCCTTCCCAGTCTTTTTGACAGCGAACTCGAAGTCTTTCCCCGGCCACTCCGGGATCTCGGCGATGTTGTGTTGCGATAGCGCGCGGTACATGATGTATTGCGTTTCTGGGTTGACGACGGCGACGGACATGAAGTAGTTCAGGTTTTTTGAGCCGGCAGCGACGCGGTTCCACACTGCGAAACTGTCAGAATGGGGATTTTCCACGTCGGGAAGTTCGACTTACTGCCCCAGGTGATATCTGAGCTCGATCTAAGCGCAGGAAGCTCTTCACCGGTCGGCTTGCGACCCCAGTGTTCTGTTGCAGCGTCTTCAGGACTCTGACGGTGAAGGAAGTACACCAGGCCAGAGACGGGGTTGATACCTACTTTGGTGTATGCTTGGGTCACCTGAAGAATCATGTGTGAGTATGTCCTCGACCATTCAAGCCAGATAGGTCACTTACCTGTAACATCTTCCCATCTATATCATACACCTGCTCCTCGGGCCATGGCAACTCCCCGTCCTCATCTCTCGCCACGGCAGGCCCGTCCTTATGCTCCACATAAAAGCAGCGATTTGGACCACCTTGTCCTGCCGAACGCGGATCGACGTTAAGATCCTTGAACGCATCCGCCATCTCATGCGTCTTGTCGAAGTCGCACTGCTTGTCCACTTCCTCATCCTTTTCAAAGTCATCTCTGCACCCCCACTTTCTGAGCTCGGGGCGCAAGTCACCGTCCCATGGGCTCTGTGTGTATCGCCAGGAAAGCATAGCTGCGGCTTCTTGGTCGCTCAGCATCATGGCTTTGGTGAGCTGCACGCCGCGACTTTTGGCTTTGCACCAGAGGGCTTCTTGTTGAGCAGGTGTGAGAGTTGGGTCGTCTTCTTCTCCTTCGGAATCGTCTGGTTCAAGGGACCATGGATCTTCGAGGTCGGATCCGAAGTCGTCGTCTGCGGCGATAGCGGCAGTTGTGTTGGAACTATCGACTTGGACGTTGCTTAGCTGGAACGCTGGCAGGAGACTGGTCGTTGTGACTGACTTGTAAGGTCCCCTAATAGCCCGACATGCCGCGGATGCGGTTAGAGCTACAATAGTAAGAGCTTCGAAGACTCTCATGGTATCGAGAGCAGTTGCTTTTCCAGGCTTTCACAGTTGACAGGTTGAATGTGGCAAATGAGGCGAGATCGAAATATTCAACGCGCACAAATGAAATTCAAGGAACAAGATCGAAACGTAATTGGCACAGACCAGAGAGAGCGTACAGTCTCTGCTTACATGCACATCGTTCATGTGAAAGCGCTCTCTGGCCCTCTTTCACCGAGTTGCTATATCGGCCACGCATCCAATTGACCTCTTACCAAACGCAAATCACTCAAACACAATAGCAGCCTTAACACACTCACCCTTCCTCACAACCTCCATACACTGCTCCCACTCCTCAATCTTGAACGTCCTATCCACCACACCTGCCAACTTTAATCTCCCACCTCTCACATACTCCAACACCTGCGGCATATGTTGCATACTACAAAAGCTCGCCAGCACCGTCAACTCACCAGCCCAGATACGGAACGGACTCCACGCAACCTTGACCTTGTCATCATACACCCCATACACCACCAACTTGCCGCCCTTGCGCACGAAGTCCAGACTGCGTTCCAGCACGGATGGGGCACCCGTGGCTTCAACAACGACGTCGAAACCGTCTGGATTGCGCGCTTGTAGGGCGGCGAAATCGTCCTCTGCGTTGTCATCGCTGATCGTTACAATCTCATCGGCAACACGCATCTCTCGAGCTAGATCCAGCTTCGGTCCTCCTTTCGCCGCTACACTGAGGTGTGCCGCCCCGTTCATCCGTATCAGTTGAGCGAGCAGCAACCCGGTTGGCCCGCTCCCAAACAACAGCACCCGGTTCCCTGGCTTCAGCGCCATGCGCTCGATCCCGTGCAGTGCGCAGGCTGCGGGCTCGATGAGGATGGATTCCAGTGGGGGGAGCTTGGGAGGCAGGATGTGGATTTGCGAGGCGCGGTAGAGGCAGTATTGGGCGAAGCCGCCGGGGACGTTGCCGCCATAGGCAGTGAGAGAGATGCAGAGAAGGGGTTTGCGACGCATGCAGTGGGTGCAGCGACCGCATGGTTGCATGGGGTCGGCGGTTACAAGGGTGCCGAGGGGAAGAGAGGTTATGTTGCGACCGAAGGCGGCGATTGTGCCGGTCGCTTCATGGCCTGGGGGTGAAACGGATTAGGATTTGTCGAACTGGAGGAGCGTGGAGAGGGATGTATTACCGGGTATGAGTGGCCACTATTGAGGTTGTTAGCTCAGGTTATACTTCTACCACATCCAGTTCCAAACAAGGGAATTTGAATATGGAGAGCTGCATGTAAGAGGGGGGTAAGCTCACCTGGGCCAAGAACTCTCCTTTGTGATAATGCAGATCCGTTCCACAAACTCCACATGCCGAAATCTTGACCTGAATTATTCCTCAGTCTCGCTCTCTTTCTGTGGTCTCATGTGGTTCCCTTCTTCATGTCTCCCCGTCTACTGGACGCCCTTCCCCTCCTCTTGATGCATCCTCTTTCCTAAACATCAGCCAAGATAGCTTACCAATACATCATCATCCCCGCACTCCGGCACAGGAATCTCGACCACTGTAAAGGTCTCAGCTGCTGAGTATCTACGAGTATTAGCTTGTTCTTCTACTCTCTTGCAAGGATGTTCGTGTGAGGGAGTCTTTGTGAAGCGTTTGGTGAGTAGGGGACACGGCAGAGGGGCACATACTGCAACGCCTTCATCGTTTTAGGTATTACTTCGCACCTCCCTCCAGCATGCCCATTCACCTCGGTTGCCGCCATTGCGTAGATTCGAAGTCAAAGTCGACGTGGAGGAGATTGTTAAGGTACGCGGAGAGTAAGTACCTGTGAGGCTTTTGTAGGTCAGGCTTCATATGCTCGAGCTATCGACAGAGGTGAGCTAGCTCGATGCGAGGTACACGCGTGTATGCGGTATGTACAGAACGGGCGAAAGCGGGGTCCACTAGCGTGCGTGGTACGAGGTTGGTTCCTTCCCGCGGACCAGACCCTTCTGTGTAGTCGAGACTTGTCTTGCAGATATGTTGCTGTTCTTCAAAACTTACCTTATTGTCACGGAGTGGGTGTTGCGGGGAATTGTTGGTGTCGTTTAGCAAAAAGCTAAGTTCATCATTCCATTTACCACCCTTTTAACTAACAGGCTCACTATGCATTATGGTTATACTCTCGCGGCTCTCTCATGCCGCTGTGACTCAAGCCCACGCCGCACTTAACGCATCTACCTGCGCCTGCGTCACCGGCAACACGCTTCCATGTCTCAGGTTCGCAGGCCACGCAGTACGATCACTTGGAGTCCACACTCCGCCTTCTACATCCACGCTCTCGTATGGCCTATACCCGTCCGCGCCGTAGAAATCCAACAGCAAGTGTGCCTTGCCCTCGACCTCATTGTCCCAGTATACCGCGGGTCCCTCTACACCAGACTCGATGATGCTGCCCTCACCTTGTGGCCTTGTCCACGTGCCGAAAAGTCCCTCGGTGCTAATCTCAGTGAAGACGGTCTTGGCTGTCTCGTCCTTGACGAAGCGCGCGTACGCGTTGTTGCCAAGAGTGAGGAACTCAAGGTCGATGACGTTGGTGGGGGAGTAGTCGATGTAATCCGCTGGAGCAGAAAAGGTGGTGAAGTCCTCGGTGTACGCGTACCGCAGCTTGATGGCTGATGGCGCGCCGGTGTGGCCGGGATCGTCTGCGCCGTAAAACTTGGACGCCCAGTGCACGAGATACTGCCCCTTCTGCTCGTCAAAGACAGCCGAGGGCGCCCAAACCATACCCGCACTGGCGTCCTCGACCTCGATCAATCGCTCCTTAGTCCAGGTTACAAGGTCTGTGGATTCCCAGACGAAGATCGAGCGACTGCCATTGCGCTGCGCAATGTCCCAAGTTGTCTTGGCGATATCGAGGTCAGTTCCGATGATGTAGTACTTGTTGTCTGTCTTGGAGGTGATGATGGATGGGTCGCGTACGCCCTTGGATCCAAGCGTAGGAACAATGACCGGGTTGCCACCGTTCAGCGGGTTCATGGAGGCAGCATTGTTACCATTGGACTGGTAGAAGTACACATTAGGTGCGTCACCCAAGAAGAAAACACCCAGATAGCCAGTAAGGGAGGAGTTGGCATTATCCCGTGGCGTGACGTAGGAAGTGAAGTCGAGGGCGGGCGCGGCGAGAACGCTGGGTAGCAGCGCAAGGCAAGAGAGGAAGCGCATTGTGAGGGTATAGGCGATGCAAATGCGACTCTTTTGTTCGCCGTGGGCAGGTCCAGCTTTTTATTTCATGTCCGTATTCTCACATATGACGTCTATAGTGAGGCTGTGGCATTAACCCGAGCCCCGAGTCTGGTGTTCTGGTCGGCCCGGGTGCCATTGTGAGAAATTGCAGTGTTTCGGCGAAGCGCCGAAGATGTTGTGGAGATGGTCGGTGTGGGGTTACACTGGTGGACTGGGGCAGGATGGATGAGGAAGGCGATTTCTCCGGATCTGCACTAAGCCAAGACCGCGGTCGAGCTGAATACGACGACTTCCTCCGGCGCGTGCCTCAGACGGTTAAATGTGGTTCCTGGCCGATGACGTTCTGATTCCTGTTCTGGATATTTATTGATCATGTGCTTTTGCGCCGAGAAATATTGACGTGGTGCTGCAAGGTACAAAACAAGATGAATTGGTATCATTATGCCCCGCAAATGCCGAAAGAACGCCAGTGATGCATATTAATATACACTCAGTCGTCGTCGCTGTCGTAACCAGCTACAAGCATGCTGGAGAGCTTCGAAGGGACTGGAGTTGCTGATTTGGCTGGCGCTGCGACAGCCGGTGCTGAGGTCTTCTTCTTGATGCCAAGGGCGGCGCCAAAGTCCTTCTTCTCTTTGGGCTTCTTGCTGAAGACAGGGGCGGATGCAACCTCGATAGGCTCGTCCATCATGTCCTCCTCGATGGCCTCCTCTCCCAGGTCTGGCATCTCACGATTGGCGAAAGCCTTGCGCGCTACCTCTGCGTCTTCCTCCTCCTGTTTCTGGCGGCGCGCGTCGGCGTCGTCTGGCGGCGGAGCGACGCTTGCCGTGGTGCCGTCCTGCTCTGCTTTTGCTATGCGGGCGTTGCGCGAGCGGATCTCATCAAGGGCGTCTGCGATGGCCATCTCGGTCTTGGCATCGATGACCTTGGTCTCAAGCTCCTTCATTGCATCGCGCTCAGCCTCCTCCTTCTCGAGTCTGTCGAGACGCTCCTCCTCAGTCTCTTCGGCGAGCTTGGCCTCTCTCCAGGGCTCGAAGTTGCGCTTTGCGCCTCGCTCACACTCGTAATCCATATTCTTGGGGTCGGTCTTGAAGGTGATTTCGCCGGAGCATCGCGTGCAACGGATGTAGAAGCGGAAGATGGCGATGGCATAGTACTTCTCGTCGGTCGTCTCCTTGCGGGCGTTAAACTTGCGGCCCTTGTAGATGAACTCGCCGCAGTGGGTGCATTTCATGGAGAAGGGTGCCATGAGACGCACCGTCTGTAGCTTGGGACCAGCATTCTTAGGACCGCGCTGGCGGGTGATCTTGGACGGGTCGAAGTCTGGGGGGTAGTACTTGGTGAGCACCTTTCGTTCGGACATGGCGCGTGAAGTGAAATCGCAGTGAAAGGTGAAGTGAAGCCGAGGCGGTAAGCGCAGTCGAGGTGAAGGCGACAAGTCGGGTGAGAGAGAGTGGTGGTGGTGGTGGCCTTGCGGCTAGAACTCTGGGTGACGGTGACTTCTTCAATCCGCTTGGCTCTCCCGAACGCCCCCCGCAGCCTTGAACCCTGTCCACCCACGCGCCAACCCTGCACGATCAACAACGCGACCGCAGCTGTCAACCCCACTCTCTTTTCCCCCATACATCGCGACGACGCCTCGCAGCAGCATTGGGCCTTGCACAGCCATGGAAGCTCGACTGCGCGAGTGGCGCCAGGAAGCTGTCAACAAGCACCAGTACCAGACGGCCATCTGCGTCGCCGACAAGCTGCTAGCTATAACCGGTGCGTCGCATACAAACAAACATTGCGCTGAGCGTATGATATATGCGAACACAACGACTAACATGTACACTCCCAGGCGACGACCAAGATGCATTCTGGCTGGCCCAAGTGCACTTCACCACCGGCAACTACAACCGCACGCAGTCACTGCTCGCCCGCGGCAACCTCGCCGAGCGCAATCCTCAGTGCCGCTACTTGAACGCCCACTGCTCCATCAAGCTGAACAAGATCGAAGAGGCCCTGCAGATACTCGGCGAGACGAACCCAACCCACCTCATATCCGTGCCAGGCAACGGCAACGCCAGACAGAAGCTGCGCCACGTCGACACCCATACCCGCGCCGGCGCACGACATCACAAGGCTGCTGCCCGCAATGAGCGCCTGCCTACGAGCGAGGAGCGCGATCGTGAGGACGCAGACAACATCAAGTCCGAGGCTGCCATGTGCTACCTGCGTGGCGTGTGCTATGCAAAGCAGAACTCGTTTGACCGCGCCAAGGAGTGCTACAAAACGGCCGTCCAGATCGATGTGCTGTGCTATGAGGCTTTTGACGCCCTTATGACCAACACGCTTCTGTCGCCCGAGGAGGAGTGGGCTTTCCTCGAAACATTGAACTTCGACTCCATCAACAGCCCGGGCAACGCTTCCACCGCACAAGAGTTCGCTGACTTCACAAGAAACCTCTACATCACCCGTCTGTCCAAGTATGCGAAGCCAGACGAGTTCACAAACGCCACTGAGACGCTCAGCACTCACTACAACCTCGGCAGCAACCCAGACATTATCCGTTCAAAGGCAGATCTCATGTTCACGCAGTGTCGGTTCCAGGAAACTCTCGCTTTGACCTCGTCCGTCCTGGCCGACGACAGGTACAACTTCTCTGTCTTGCCGCTGCATCTTGCTGCTCTGCATGAGCTGGGTGAGACCAATGCCCTATTCCTTCTCTCCCACGAGCTCGTCGACACGCACCCCGGCGAGCCTGGCTCCTGGCTTGCGATCGGCACTTACTACTACTCTACCAATAAGATCGCGGAATCTCGTCGCCACTTCTCACATGCTTCGCAAATGGATTCCCACTTTGGTCCCGCCTGGATAGGCTTCGCCCACACCTTTGCAGCCGAAGGCGAGCACGATCAAGCGATCTCCGCCTACAGCACCGCCGCACGTCTCTTCCAAGGCTCACACCTCCCCCCACTCTTCCTCGGGATGCAGAATCTCCAGCTCAACAACCTGAGCCTCGCACGCGAATACCTCCATACCGCCTACCTCCTCTGCAAAACCGACCCCCTCCTTCTCAACGAACTCGGTATTGTAGCCTTCCACTCCGCCGACAATGGCGCAGCTGTCGACTTCTTTCGCGGTGCGCTCGCATTTTCCTCACAAAACAACGCCGACCCCTCAACCATGATCTCTTACCGCACGAACCTCGCCCACTCCCTCCGCCGCGCCGGCCACCTCGACGAAGCCCTGCAAGCGTTCAACCAAGTCCTGCGTCATGGCGTCAAAGACCCAGGCGTCTTGACCGCGAAAGGCCTCGTTCTGCTCGAAGCAGGCCGCAGCTGGGACGCCGTCACCGTGCTGCACGAGGCCCTTGCCGTAGCACCCCAAGATCCTATGGCCACTGACCTGCTCAACAAAGCACTCGAGGCGAACGAGTCTGATAGCAACGTGTTCATGCTCGAGCCCGCACTAAGTCATAACGGTCAGCTATTGATCGAGGACGAGGTGGATGATCCGGATTTTGAAGAGGCTCTGAAGAGGAGAAAGAATGCGCTGCGCGATATGGAGCCAAATCGAGTTGCAGGCCGTAGGGGAGGGAGGAGGAGACGCCATGCTGCGGGTTTTGTGGAAGAGGAGAGTGAGGTCATGCTTGTGGATTCTGATGATTGAGGATGAGGGACGAGAGAAAGAGGGGAATTCGCAGGAATGGGAATTGCATAATGCGATTTGTTCTTTTTGGGTATCAAGCATAGCGAGGGCGCAAACATTGGTGGTTTTGGATATCACAACACGTTACACTCAGCGTTGAGGCAGCTACAGCCGGGTCTGCATCATCGAGGTCTGCAGAGATGGTCAAAGCAGACCAATCGAATCAGTCAGGGCCAATACACTTCATATTTAATCCTACTCTTACATTCCCATCAGCTTCCCAATTCTATCATCCAGGAGATAGTAACATTGCAGTCTTTCCCTCCAAAGTATCGGCCTACAAACAAACTGTGATCTGCTAGCTCACTTGCGTCCCGAGCTCTGCAAGCACAATGCAGTACACTGCAAGAGCGAGGATGCAATCTTCAGGACCTTGTAGCGGCGATTCCAGAAACTACGGTACCGGCTCATCCGGCCTCCAGACCAGTGATAGCCCACATTCTGTACATCATCCACTAACTTAAGATGCCTTTTAAAGAAGCAAGACACAGCGCTCAACAACATGCAGTTCGTATCCTGCCACAACATAAACTTTTGTCGATTGCCACCTTGCTGCTTGAAGTATCACATCCGACTGTTCTCGTAAAGAACGGTAATACGGCAAGCCCTGGGTTAACCCGGTCCACCCAGTAGCGCAGTATGGAAGCCCCGAAGAACTTACTAAGGCTACCCTGAGGCTCTCTCGTCGGTTGATTTATGGAGCAGAAACAGCACTTGTCAGGTCATACGGTGCGCTGGCTCTGCGGAAAGATGCTATACCGGTACCGGAGACAACAATGTCGGCGACAAGTGGACAAATCGATACTTTAGTCCTGCGATTACGGACCAATATCACAAAGCCAAGAGACGGCTCGCTGGCGCAAGGAAGCCAAGACGCAGAGCCTCATTGTCTCCACTGCTTGGAAGCTCCGTGGAAGCCAACATTTCACTATGACTAAGGCTTGAATAGCCTCACTCATCGAGGTATCTGGTGTCGAAAGAGAGACAGACGATAACGCAGCAAAGGGTACCTCGCACATACGCAGGCCCCTAGGTGCAATCATCAACAAATTCGAAATATGCGCCCATCGGATTTCACTCTGGAGGACACACCTCCGCGCTTTACATTTCACGCCAGTCTAGTGCACCCCACACGCGGCCCCAACGCTCGGCAGCCAGCTTGCAGCTGCGCTTGCGCCCGTGCTTAACTTACGTCCGGTAGTTCTCCGCTTGAGAGTGATTCGTCGAAGGCTGGCGTGTTTGCATCATCGTTGGGGAGTATTGCAGGATGAGGCTGAGGCTTGTTTAGTCTGATGGTGAGAGAGCGTTGGGTAGAATGGGGACTGTGTAGCTAGCTGGAGTGAAAGCCTCCAGGGGGGCCGATTGCATGTAAGTAAGCAATGAAATATCAGCGTGAGGTTATAACAGCCCAGGTATACCTGTCTGAATGTATAATATACGCTGATAGATACGTGCACATAGAGCAAAGCATCCTGCCACGAAAAGCGGGGCCCCGTCCACCCCTCACGTCACGCCAGGGCGGGATGCTGCATTCGTACCTTCCACCACCACCGTGAACGCCTACGCCATTCCCCAATCGCACTCGCGCGCCCTACACACAAGCGACGCGCATGCTTCCATGCATTGCATCTGCGCCTGCGCAAGCTTCTCAACCGTTTCTCGTCTACACCAGCGAAGGGTAGAATGCGGGGAAACCGTCAGTACCTACTAATTAACTTTCCGCGTATTGTTCCGAGCACCTGGTTGAGACAAGCTCATGGCGTGGTATGGTGTACCTGGGAACCTACCCAAGCCAAGTAGTTACGTCTCCACGTTTGCGGGCCATGTCGTCACTGGTAGGAAGTAGTCGTGAGCGGGTGAGCGAATTTTGTGCGAAACTTGAGGCTGCGGGCCGTAGGTATAAGATCCTGGTGATGTCCCGATGTTTCCTAGATATCTACTAGGCCAAGCCAATCGATTTGCTCTGGCAAGGAAGAGTTCTTCGAGATGTCTATGTATCGTTCATTGCTCGTGGCTCTGTCGAGCCTGACGGTTCTTGTTGCCGCCCAAGATGCGTCGAGTTCTGCCTCTGCGCTGTTGAGCGCAGCGTCCTCGGCGATCTCTGCTGCTGCTTCTTCGGCTTCTGCGTCTGCATCTGCGACTCCTTCATCGACATATTCGCAGTCCAATGTCCCGACCGGAACGCCACTTCCAGGCAATTACGGGGGCCGGTATCGTCCTCAGGTTCATTTCAGCCCGCCTCAGGGCTTTATGAACGATCCCAATGGTATGCAGTAAATCGAATACTTGCCATTACTATGGCTGATGTACCGTGCAGGAATGTTCCGCGACGCAAATGGAACGTACCATCTTTACTACCAGTGTACGTTTCAAGTCCTTCGGAGAACCTCAATATCGTCAGAGCACTTACAAAAAAACCAGACAATCCTACCGCAAACGTAGCTGGAAACCAGCACTGGGGCCATGCTACCAGTGACGATCTCTTTACCTGGACGAACCAGCAGATCGCCATCTTCCCCGGCGCTGCTGACGAAGGCGTGTTCTCTGGCTCTGCCGTAGTCGACGCGAACAATACCAGTGGAATGTTTGTGAGTATAAGATACCTTTCTAGATACGGAATTAGTAACTAACTGAATCTCAGCCAAATCAGACCAATGGCGTAGTTGGTGAGTATTCCAGACTTCAGGTTGCCGAATGGGTTTCAAGTTAACACACGCAGCAATCTACACCATCAACACCCCCGAGGAGCAGACTCAAGACATTGCCTTCAGTTACGACGGAGGCTTCACGTTTGAGAAATATGCAAACAACCCCGTTATCAGACCAGGCGGAACGAACCCAGTATGCAAATTTGCCAGAGAGCAGCCCGTAACAAGTTGCTAATCATAGATAACCAGACACAATTCCGCGACCCCAAAGTGATCTGGTACGAGCCCACCTCAAGTTGGGTCATGGTGGTAGCCTACCCAGTCGACTTCGAAGTCGGCATCTTCACTAGCTCCGACCTGATAGACTGGACACCGCAGTCGAATTTCTGTAAGCCTCAAGACCTGCCCCTGAAATCACTATACCTAACACTCGGCAGCCCGCTACGGCGTCTCAGGGCTGCAGTACGAATGCCCCAACATGGTCGAAATCCGCGTCGAGAACGCGACCTCAGGCTCGCCCTCCTCTCGCTGGGCCATGGTGATCTCCATCAACCCGGGCGCGCCCCTCGGCGGCTCCGTAACCCAGTACCTGCTTGGCGACTTCAACGGCACGCACTTCGTGCCCGACGACGCACTCACCCGGTTCACGGACTTCGCAAAGGATAACTACGCAGGCCAGTTCTTCTACGGCATCCCCGAGTCCCAGGACCAGGTCAGCATCGCGTGGGCCAGCAACTGGCAGTACACGAACCGCGTGCCGACGGCGGGCGACGCGCTGGGCGACGGGTTTCGCAGCGTGATGACGGTGGCTAGAGGACACTACTTGAAAGAGCTGCCCCGGCAGGGACTCACCATGGTGCACTATCCCGTGGGACTGGAGAACGTGATCGATCGCGAGTTGGCGTCGAACAGCTCGCTGGGCAACGGCACGCTGCTGGTCGACTACTCGGGCGTCGAGTCCGGGGCTATCTACTTCGAGGCCAATGTCACGGGGCTGTCGGGCGGCCCGTCGCTCGCCGGCACATTGAACTTCACCGCACTGTCGTCGGTCTCCGGCGAGCAGGTCAGCGGTGGCTTGATCATCCCGCAGGACTCTGTGGTGTGGTTGAACCGCGGCAAGACGTACGGGTTCGACAACCCGCTGTTCACTGATAAGTTTTCCTACGGTGCGCTGT
The DNA here is from genome assembly GCA_032595095.1 of Didymellaceae sp. YAFEF048. Taxonomy (NCBI): domain Eukaryota; kingdom Fungi; phylum Ascomycota; class Dothideomycetes; order Pleosporales; family Didymellaceae; species Didymellaceae sp. YAFEF048. Next base: position 406,741 of record JAVISA010000017.1, on the reverse strand, counting down.
ACAATCCTGATGGCGATGGTTCGTTCCGTCTTTCTGGCATCATCGACCGCTCCATCATCGAGCTTTACTTCAACGGTGGTGAGGCGGTGGGCACGAGTGTTTTCTTCCCTGATAGTCCGCTGGATACGCTTATCCTGGCTGCGAGAGGCCTGAACGAGACGGTGCAGGCTAGTGTGGCCGTTTGGGCACTCAAGTCGCCTTGGTTGGATCAGGCGAATGCGAACGATACCGTGTTGGGGAATGTCACAACCGGCGGCAATTCGACCTCATCAGCGAAGAGGTCGATGAGATTGTTCTAGTGTGGGGATCTGGATCAATAGAGAGTGGAGTGCTTCGAAGTCCGGCTCCAGCACGCAAGAAATCTACGGCCTTCTCTTGTTCTAGGAAGTTCCTCAACTCCGTCAGACGGTTATAGTAAAATATTCTTGAACCATGTCTCGCATGTTCTTTCCTGCCAAAGATGAGATACCTGTTCCACTACGCCCATGACGCATATAGTACATGAAAAGACTCTCCAGCAGACATGTGTGACGATGTTAGCTCAAAAGGGACCAACCTTTTCCCGACGCGCCAAAAGAACAGTGACAGATCGATCGCGATGCAGGTAGTGGCAACCGTGGTGAACCATTCGTATCTTGGTTTTCGCAACGCTTGACCGCCACTTGATCCACGAGAGGCACAGAGCCTCCGAAGGACAGCAGCGTCGGAGCTGGAGCAAAAAGACAAAAACATACAACAGCGGGTATTCGCTAGTGGTCACCCACCTAACTACTAATCCGCCGGTACGTTGCTTAAATAGGGCTGAGCGAACGGGAAGCCTTGTTTTCAACGTCCTATGGTCGTATGTGAAGTTACCGCTGCATGCATACCAATATATACGACGAACCTATGTTACCTGTAGTTTTGGACGCGATATCGTGCAGTCATTTCTTGAATACGAGCGGCCCTGCGCTTGCTTCCATGAGATCAGATCAGCAACGCACAAGTAGATGGGTACTTGGGTATCATTAATTCTGCATGCTACGACCTCACAAATTCGCTATGGGCTGACCCTCAGTGAGACTCCTGTCTGGCCCTCACGTCCCGAATCAACGCTTTTGCATCTTCGACTTCGAAGTTGTCCTGGCACAGCTCGTTCGCCAGCTCGCTTGCTCGCTGGTACATACCGCGCTGGTACTCGTACCTCGCTAGCCACAGCCTTGCCTTACTTGTTGTTGGGGTCACGCCAACGCCACCTCCACCATCCGCACCAGCTTCATCGTCATCTGGCCCTTCTTCCTGCGCGAGCACAAGCTCCATGTACGCGGAGCACTCGGCCATGTTGCGGATGCGCTCGTACAGAAGCGCAATCTGGTAGAGGACTTCTGGGTCAAGAATACCACCGCCGAGCACTGCTTCGCCGCCGCCACCGAAAGACGATCCGGAATCCGCGTTATAGTACGAGCCTGCAACTAGCGCACGCTTGTAGGCGCGAATGCCGTTCATGATCTTTCCCACTTTGCCGAAACACTGGCCGACCGCCATCCACAACTTGGGGTCGAACGGCCTGAGTGCTGCGGCGCGCTGGTGGTAGAAGAGCGCGTAGGAGTGCATTTCCAAGACTTCGTACGTCTGCCCCAAGCCATACCACGCGCGATAGTCTTTCCTATTTGTGTCGACGGCATGGCGGTAGGATTCGATCGCGGCGTGGGTGTTCTTCATTTCGACGAATTCGTGGCCCATAAGCGTCCAAGCAGAAAGGAAATCGCGGTCCAGTGTGAGTGCACGACGGAAATACATGACGGCCTTTTCGTGTTCTGACTTGATGGAGAAGTAGTTGCCGACCACGCAACATGTCTCTGGCCGGAATTTGTCTGTTGCTGTCGCCATCTGCGCCAAGAAAGCAAGTTTTGGACGCATCTCCATGACATAGAGGATGTTGGAGTAGTGATCCAGCTTATCGAGACGGTAAGGGTCAGTGATGAGCAGGTCTGAGAAGATGTGTTCGGCTTCGTCAAAGTCTTTGCTGTGGTAGTGCAGTAGAGCACGCTGTGTCTTCAGGAAGGCTGATGTGGGAAAGATAGACATGAGTTGTGTCAGGGAATGATGCACCTCTGCGCTGACTTGGTATAACTCCTGTGAGGTTGTGACGTGGAAGATGAAGGACATCAGGTTGCGCGGCAGTTGTTGAGCAATTTCCTGTAGCTGTCCGCCGTTAGCCAGGTCCAGATCCAGCAGATCACCATCCTTACCTCTTCACTGGTACCGAGCAGCGATGTCAGCTCCTCCCAAGCGCTCCAGTTGAAAGGGTACTGCTGCACACTCTGCAGCAGGTAGTCGATTGCAAGTTTCTCGTTCTTGCCCTTGGCGAGCACAATGCCGTAGAGGTATTCAAGCCAGCCTTGTGACTGTCGCCCGCTGGACGGCAGAGCAGCAAACCACCGCTCGAGGATCGCAGATATGCCAGGCAGCTCCTTGTTGAGCATGACGCCCCCGTCCTGGGGACCCAGGATCATCTCACTGTCCTCGTTCATACGCCTCTCGCCAACGATATACTTGGCATATAGGGCGAGGAAGAGCGCCTTCTGGCTCATCCCTGTTGTGAAGTCGATGTTCGAACTGGATGCGGTCGAGGCGCTGGCTCGCGCCTTACCCTTGGGCGCATTCTTCGCCTTTGCTGCAGGTGAATTTGTCGCAAGCACAGCGCCCTTGGGTAGGGGCCCCGGGAGAAAGACGGCGGCGCAGCGATCGAACTCGCGGCAGTCAAAGTATGTCTTGGCTAGGAGGAACTTGTGTGCCTCTCGCGCCTCGAGGCGCTGTTCGGTGGCATCTTTGGCAATATGTGCTGGTGTCTGCGGCGGCGTATGGCCTGACATGGGCGAGTCGATGTCTGTGTCAGAGCCCTCGTCGTCTGAGGCTGGAAACGAGTTGAGCAGTTCTGCAGCCCTTGGTCAACATCAGCACGGCCAGGTCGGCGCCCACAAGCTTTCAATGGCATACCACTTAGCCGAGTTGTAGAGACATCGCTCGGTACACGATATGACAGCGTCCTGCAGCTGCGCCTTCAGTTGCGCCTCTTCGGCCGGCGAGAGCGCACTCATGGTAGCAGAGAGCCTGTGTATGGCGGCTATGACCGCATCGAGATAGATGTCGATGATAGCAGCACGCGCCGACGCGCCTTCCTGCGCTGGGTGAAATGTGGGGCAGCCAACAGCAACAAACAAACTTAAACCGAGTCGGAACATGTCGCGCCGCCACCCGCGGAAATTTGGCCCTCACCGCCTTCATCCCACCAGTGCCCCTCCACCCCTGATTCCAATTGTTGTTCGAGATTCGAATTGGAACAACATCAAGCAACCAACAGCCAGCATGCCTACCACATTGAAGGAGTTCGAGAGTGTCTGGCCGCGTATCGTCGCCGACCTCCAGGATCACTGCAAGGGCTACAATCTTCCCAAGCAGTCCCTTGATTGGTTCACCAAGGTATACTCCTGAACAACGCTACCATCCAAGTCACATGCTCACCACAGAACCAGTCGCTCGACTACAACACAGTTGGTGGAAAATGCAATCGTGGTATGTCGGTCATCGACACTATCTCTATCCTCCGCAATGAAACCCTCGACCCCAAGTCCGAGGAGTACTTCCGCGCTGCTCTGCTCGGCTGGATGATCGAGCTTCTGCAGGCCTTCTTCCTCGTCTCGGATGACATTATGGACTCCTCCAAGACACGCCGTGGTAACCCTTGCTGGTACCTCGCACCTAAAGTTGGCATGATTGCCATCAACGATGCCTTTATGCTCGAGGCTGCCATTTACCTTCTCCTGAAGAAGCATTTCCGCCAGGAGAAGAGCTACATCGATATGGTTGAGCTTTTCCACGAGGTCACCTTCCAGACTGAGTGCGGCCAGCTGTGTGACTTGCTCACCGCTCCCGAAGATGATGTCAACCTTGACAACTTCAGCTTGGACAAGTTCACCTTCATTGTCATTTACAAGACCGCCTACTACTCCTTCTACCTCTCGGTTGCTCTTGCCCTCTACTACAACGGCACTGCAACACCAAAGAACCTGCAGACCGCCCACGACATCCTCATCCCCATGGGCGAGTACTTCCAGGCTCAGGACGACTATCTCGACGCCTTTGCCGACCCCGAGACTCTCGGCAAGATTGGCACTGACATCCAGGACAACAAGTGTTCGTGGCTCGTCAACCAGGCTCTTAAGAAGGTCACACCGGAGCAGCGCAAGGTCCTTGAGGAGAACTATGGCCAGAAGGACGCTGCAAAGGAGGCTAAGGTCAAGGCTTTGTACCACGAGCTTGAACTGCAGAAGTTCTACGAGCAGTGGGAGGAGGAGCGCGTCGCCGAGATCAGGTCGAGGATCGAGAAGGTCGACGAGAGCGAGGGTCTGAAGAAGGAGGTCTTCGAGGCTTTCCTCAAGAAGATCTACAAGCGCAGCAAGTAAGCGTTACTGTTGGAGACTGTCGACGTAATTTAAGCGCTAAAATATCACGCCAAATACCCAAACTAATACACGAGGATCTAAACACGAAATCCGAATCCAGCAAAGCAATCACCTTTTTCAAATTCGTGAAGGACCAGTAACCTGTACAGCAGATAACGCCTAACAAACAGCTGAACACTCTGTTGAGAAGCCACGGTCCGGCGATAACGCTGCACAGTCTTCAAAAGGAAACAGACCGGCACCCGTAATCATCCCCAACCTCTTCTTCTCCAGGATGCGAGTTATCAAGAGTTTCTCCAGCTGGCTGTTAGCAGAAGGCTATGCCAATTCCTGTGGGTCCCATTAACTCGTAGTCCCCCAGATTAGTACCTTGCTAGGCCACAACGGGAGTAGCGACCTGGACCGTACTTCTGAAGGATGAGGCTTAGGGGTCTTCGTGAATGATCAGCAGATGTCGTTCTCGGCCGCTTGATATCTTTTCTCTTTTGCTTACCTCTCAGCACTTCGATCAGGAATTCTGGCTGCATCGACCTTGGCCTCCTAGCCCTTGTAGGCACTCAAAGAACGACCTCGAGCCATCATGAAAAGTTTTACTCTCTTGTTCGGACTGTCTTATGCGGTTCTTTCTACTGCTCAGATCACCGCAACATACTTGCATCTCTCTTTACACGATGCTGTTGGCCCTACATCGACTTCCGTAAGCCCTTCCATTGCTCCAATCGCACGACCCTGGAGTACCAGTGGCCAAACAACAATTTTTTCCCTCGGCTGTCCAACGGAAACATCGACGTCGCCAGATGACCAGGCTCAAGCAACTTCTCAGCCGCGGGGGACGTGTGACTGGTCCACTGTATCCAACATATTCACTCAGATTTCCTCAACCGAGTTTCAAGGTCACTGGTGGTCCACCCTCGCGTTCAACAAACTTATGACCCTGAGTGTGGGCTATACATGCGTCAACAGCGAAGAGTCGTTGCTGTGTACGGCGACACGGACGGTACAGAGCCGCATGATTAGCACATATCCGGGCGAGGTGTCATTCTCAAAGACCGAGACAACGTCACTGACAACAATCACTGTCGATTCAGCAGTGCTTGCGACAGCGACGGAGGTCGCATTTAGCACGGGGGTGTTCTTCAATGATGTTTGGCACGGAAACGGAGGCGATATCTGGTCGTGGCCTGGTGCGAGCCCAACAAGCACAATAACAACAGGAGAGGCGAGTAGTGAGAGCGGGGAGCAGACAAGAGCTACCAAGAGCGACAGTGCATCTACAACAAAGGTAGCTGATGATGTTGACAGTCCTGCTAGTACAAGCACAAGTACAGGCGATGCTCCAGAGAGAAGAGGAACTCATCGTGCTATTATAGTTGCAATAGTTGGATCTGCTGTATTGATGATTTTGTAAACAGCAAGCTCTGAAGCAAATAGAACATGACAGAGTAGAAGACATAGCTTTTTATATGTACGATGTTCAAAACGTGCGAGTGGATCCCGGCCACTAGAACTGACCCAGCAGACAGATGCCGGCATGCTCGCCCCGCGAAGACTTCGGATCGGTGTTCTGACGTCAGAGCTTTTTCATTTCTAATTACGAGGCGCGCTTGGCGGAGTGATATTCGCTCGGGCGGAGAGCTACGGAGGGTCGGCAGGAGGGTCGGACGGGAGTGTAATTGGGCTGTTGGTGCTGAGCCCGGTGTCTCGAGAATCGTGTAAGGAGGGAGAGTCCCAATGCTATTGCCAGTCCTCTTTTGTGATTTGTGAGTATTAGAGCACAGAGCTGAGCCGCACGTCCCTCCGCTCTGCATTCGTCCCTGTCGTGGTTTGACAGTACAAGGAATACTTAGAATATCTATTGATGCTTCATGACTCATACTGTCATGGCTTTCCTACAAAGAAGAGTACACAAGACTGTGTTATTAGGGGTATCAAATAGCAAATGTCCCACCAACGCCCAAAGATTCTGACCAAAATGCACGTCTATACCCCCTTCCTCTCTCGTCTACCCTCAAAGCTGTCATCCAGCGGCCCGTGAGTTTCCACCACATTGACCTCCGTGTCGACATGGATTCTCCCCAACCCAGCCCCACCATACCCCCTCGTCAAACTCTCCAAACTATCCTTATCAGACACCACCTTCTCAGACCCATTTCCACCAAGACCCGGCGATCCCGGCTTTGACCTTCCATCGCGCTCGGCGTTGATAGTGGTAAGCAAGTACGTCTGCTTCGCGCCGTGAGATCTTGGTAAATCAGAATCAGCATCACCAGCAACACTGCGGTTGCTTGCGAGGGTTCCCCATCCCTTTGAATTTGTGGTCTGCTTTGCGCTGAGACCGTGGGAGCGCGAGCCGTAGTTGTATTTCTGCGCGCGCGAACCGCGGCCGTACGTGCTGCCGAGTACGACGCGGAAGAGGGGTTTCAGGCAGGGCAGGTTACCTGCGATGATGCCGATGTTGCATTCAACGACTGTCCAGATAGTCAGGTTGCGTGAGTCCCACAGCCAGTCGCCGGTTTTGCCGTAGGACGAGATGTAGCTGGCTTTGACGATTGCGCCGGCTGAAGCACTGAAGGTGGTCAGAGGGGGTCGTTAGATATGGGTGGGGGGGCATTTAGGGCTTACAAGAGTCCCAGTCCGAGAATACAGATCAGGGATGATTTCTGGCGTTTGTTCATCTGCAGGTTCCATAGCAGTGGGATAGGAATGACGGTTGAGAAGAGCACATCGGTGACGATATTCAACGATACGTTGACGTATGACAGCGTTCTGATTGTATAGGGGGTCCAACAAGTTGCTTTGACCGTTCTGTCCCACTGTACTGCTACATTCGTGCACTGCAGCACAATGGTGAAGAAGCAGCCAGTGGTATAGACACCCATGAACACCATGATACCGATGATGAGCCGCCGGTAGAAGGCCTGTGTAGCAATTCGTAACAGGAAGAAACCAACAGATATCTTGACCAGACAGATAGCGTACAGGTATAGAGGCTGGGTGATGAAGTTGAGTTTGTAGCCATTGGCGAAGTCTGTTGGGTCGATGTACTGGATGTGTCGTCCCGCGCCCAGACGGACTTCGGGGATGATGATAATTTGGCCTGCAAGGCACTGTCGTTCTGTCAGTACTGATCATTCCGAATGCAGGTATCTGTCTTGTTCTTTCTGCGGAAGACAGAGGGGTAGACATTGTGAATGAGACTAAGCTTCGGGTGTGGCACGGTAGAGCAAGGAAGGATTGGACCCAGGCCGTCGGGCTGGTGTGCCTTACGGCTCCTGCGTAAACTCATATTTCCTTGAGTTGTTGTTGTGCGCGTCGATCCAGTCTCCTTTATCACGTAGCTTGATGACGATCGGGTGGGACGGGTTTTGTGCACGAAAGGAATTTGACTTACAAGCAACATTGCCGTTATCATCACATAGTCATCCCACCCGACATTACGGATCATGACCAATCTCACGTAGAGTCTTGTCACCATTGTCATTAGGGCCGCAATGGTGACTGTGAGCGTTGCACCCAGGATGACGGGACCCTGGTCCTCGTCTGGTATACCCTGGGCCGCTCCGCTCATGGTCGCCATAGATAGATGATGTTGTGAAAGACACGCACTGTCGATGTACTCGCTTGAAGGGGAAGAATAGAGATCTACAAATGGAGTCCTGCGCACAGAATATACTTGCCTTTAGAACATCCCATGTTTGGCGTCTCTGCAGGGTGCAATGACCCGTCAACTCTGAACCCAAACGGGTGACAGGACGGTTCCTGGTGCCTCCGGAGCAGATACGACTTTTGGTGCTTAGGATCCAGCATTTCGACGTCGCCATGCCCGTACTTGCGTATTACGGGAATGGCTCCGAATGTGAGCGCCACTGGTACGCATTAGGGTCTTCCGCCAGTGAACAAGTACTGCCAGTGGATGCAAGTCCGGGCTTTCACCACTTATTCGGGATATGCGTGGCGCTGCGCCTTCGCCTGTAGCTTCATGTAAAGCGTCGCAGAATATGTAGGAAGGTTTCGGGACAAGTACCGACCTGCCCTAGAAAGACATCAAGGAAGCATTTATCAGGGGTCCTACAGGGGCTGGCCATGTCGGCTCGTACCGCGGAGAGAAAGCCAATCGCACCGAATCAACTGAACTTTGTTCTGACAGCTTTAAGCGGTGCTTCATTGATGACCATAGAAAAGGACTGATTGCTCCTCCCTGCGACTCATACCGTGGCTGCACTAGATAGTATAGTATAACACTAGGCGAAGCACGCCAAGATGCTCCGAGGAATCCGTGATGATGGCCGGTGTTTGGTAGGCACGGCTAACAGGTCACGTGTCGCCAAATGGGAACTGTGTTCCGGTTAGCAAGAGCTCGCCCACGTTCTTGATGGCCTTGTTAAGGCCTCGGTTGTCTGAACAAGGCAATACGTGGCCAGAGAGCAGTCTGAATGTGGCCTTTGTCTCGCTAGCTAGCACCAGCAACAGCAAAGGCTTGCAATACTGACCAAGGAAGATTGACGTAATTCAGAGTCGCAGCCCGTCGTGATTCCAGCAGACGTACCGAGGCTTCAAAGTGCCTCCGCGGTATCTTCCGAGACTGGTCTAGCAGATGCTGATGTTTTACTGCGCCCATTATGCCTGACTGGAGGCCTTCAAACCGGCCATGTGGGCATCACGCAATATCTGAGATGCACGACATCTTCCCGGCGGTAGCTGATTCTGAGCAATGTGTAGCTGAGCCCCACAAGGTCGTTCCAAGATCGTGGTACTGCTTTGTTATTGCGGTTCTGCTGATCCATATCTGCGTGCGGATCTTCGATGGATCAACGGACATCTGCGACATCGTCCAGATCAACTTTTTGCAAGTCATGCTAGGGATTACGGGACGGCACGTAGTGTGATGCTCTGGCTGTAGCGCAAACCTATGCGCTTCGCTTAGAAGCCTAGCGGCTGGGGGCATTCGGCCGAGAAGCGAAGACCTTGTGCCCGCCTTCCCGTTCTCTGATAATTCTTGAACTGTACGACTCGAACTGCTCACTCTGTTTACTGGTGAACACGGGCAATTCGATAGCTTAGTGTGTGCTCTCAGCCGCAAAGCTATCTAGCCACGTGCATGAGAGCTCGTCTTCGATACGAAACCTTAGAAATCCTGAAGGATGTGCAGCGATGAGACAGGTTGCTCATAGGTTGCCGCGGGACGGAGGGAAGTGGGTCTGAGAACACCATGCTGAAAGAGGCTTAATGCATAGAGACCGCCTACCCAGCCCAGCGCAACTGCTGGCCATTGCGCCCATCGGACCTGCCACTTCAACCATGAAACGGAGACGGACATACACCAATGAAGCTCACAGGATCCCTCGTGTCCTGAGAGTGGCAATGCTATCGCTCATTTGTGCCTCTCAAGCGAACGGGTGGCACTGGCGACTAACAAGAGGGGGGATCTCAAGTCCCTGCAAAAGGTTTGCTTATTCGAGGTGCTATCGCGGAGACTACATTAGAGATCAGCCATCTACGAGGAACGCGATGTGTGATCGAGCAATGAACGACAGGGACTTGCACGTGTAGATCTTAAGCTACCACATTGTCACTTAGACAACGCTGGGTCGATCGCTACAACGGTTCTTTTCCATATATCTCAAACTCACGGATATATATTCAGCATGCACAACACCACACCATCTTGCTGGGAATGGCACAGGAGAAATTTTTCGTCGGTTGTAATTGTACATGCCATGTGCCAGGTCCAACCGCCTTGCTGGGAGCGCGCATACCATCTTCAATTCTCAGGCACGGCATGAATATTTGCCAAAATAATAACTAATTCGATGCAGGGAAAAGAGACAAGGACGGGACTTTCTCCGCTAATATCACCAAGACCCACAGGGGTCGGAGCGACACAGCCGCCGAAGACTTCTGTGGCCTGTATCGTAATGACAGCACTCTAGCTATACCTAGTAGAGCATTAGCAGTAAAGAAAGACCAAATCAACTTCTGCGGACAGGAACTAGACACTTTGTAATACTGTAGACCTAATGCAGTAGAGATTGCTTCGACCGTACGATACGATGTTAAGCACGCCCGCTCGGTAAATTAGTGACTGCATCCAAGCTGCAGGGTGAAGCTGTACCTAGGAGGGATAAGCTAACCATCGTAGGCGGGTCTACAGGGGCTTGACCGGCTAACAACTTGTGGCCGTCGGTAGCTTTTATCCGCGCCACTAGGATCTACTCACTCTTTGTGGTTTGGACGCCTGCATTCAGGATCTTAGGCTACATTAGCTTACCCTTGAAGGACTCCCCAATTTCATGCTATGCTCGCAATGGCAGTTCCGCCCTGCGCTCGAGCTTCATTGTCAATGGATCCTTCAGATGTCAACGGCGTCCGTATTATGCCTCAATGGCATCAAATCACAATTGTCCCAACTGTTCGCCACGTGGACAGGGCTCGCGTGGTCAACGGCAGTTGAGATTCTGGAAGCCCCATATGCTCTGGAGTCTCATATAATAAAGTTTTCCCAGCACTTGCCGTCCTGTAGCCGCACCTTCGTGTTCCTTCCTCGTCTTGTCGCTTAGAACATCTTGCTCATTTTAACATGCGTTTCAGTTCGTCGTTAGCACTCACCTTGTTTGCGGGCTCGTTGTCCAATGCTCTGCCAGCCCCTCAAGACGAGCCAACTGCGACTGTCTCTGCCGCTCCATCCTCGGTCACTTTCACTGATGCTAGCACCGACACTGCTGTAGCAGCCAGTCAATTAGACGAACTGGCAGCCTTTGCGCAGGCACAGGTTAATGCTACCTTGGGACAGAACAACCAGAAACGTGCGGGTTGCAACATATTCAATGTTGCCGTCCGCCGGGAATGGAATGCTCTTTCCAAGAATGAGCGCAAGGCGTACACTGATGCTGTCCTGTGTCTGCAGAAGAAGCAGACTAAGACGCCGGCATCTCTGATCCCGGGTGCGCGCTCACGCTTTGATGACTGGGTTGGCACACACGTCAACCAGACCATGAACATCCACTACACTGGAACCTTCCTCGCATGTATGTAAAGTACCCTGTTATGGGGCTATTGTCGATCCTAATACTTCTTCTAGGGCACCGCTACTTCACATGGCAATACGAGCAGGCCCTTCGTAACGAATGCGGTTACAAGGGCTACCAGCCATACTGGAACTGGGGTTATACCGCGGTGACTGGTCTCGAGAAGTCTGCCATGCTCGACGGCTCTGACTACTCTATGTCCGGCAACGGCGAGTTCATCCCTGGACAAGGCGATGTCATTCTTGGTGGAAATGGTCTGCCTGAGATCCCCATCCCAGCTGGTACCGGCGGTGGCTGTGTCACGTCTGGACCTTTCAAAGACATGAAGGTCAACCTCGGACCTGTTGCTCTGGGTCTGACCAATGGCTCCACAGTTGCCAACGGCGATGGCCTGTCATACAACCCCAGATGCCTTAAGCGTGACCTGACAGATTATTCCAACAAGAAGTGGGCCAATTCTGCTAGCATTGTCAAGCTCATCTTGGGTAACAAGGACATCTGGAACTTCCAGATGGAAATGCAAGGTGTACCCGGCAGTGGTGCTATCGGTGTCCACGGTGGTGGTGAGTCACATCCGGTCCCTCAAACCACCGACGTAAGCTAACTCTTATGCCAAGGTCATTACTCCATGGGTGGTGACCCCGGCCGTGACCTCTTCACCTCTCCCGGTGACCCATTGTTCTACCTCCACCACGGTATGATTGACCGCACCTGGTGGATCTGGCAGCAGCTCGACAAGAGGACCCGCGAGAGCGAGAAGGGTATCTCTGGAACAGGCACTTTCTTGAACCAGCCCCCTTCGGCAAACACTACACTTGACACTCCGGTCAGCCTTGGTTTCGCTGCTGGTCCCGAGGTTACAGTCGGAGACCTGATGAGCACCACTGAGGGCCCGCTCTGCTACATCTACTTGTAAGCAGTAATGATGGTCATAATGACTATAGAGAGCTGTAATGAATAACTCAACCTTGTACAAACTATATGCTCATGATATCTAACCCTTTGCAAACCGTGTGAATTCTCGGAAAGGAGCTTTACAAACGCACGGGATGATGATGGGCATGATCTGGAGCCTGCGCACAACTTCACGCATCAAGATTCCCAAACGAAAGAATATGAGCGTAGAGCTTTTCACATCTCACAAATTATCAACGATAATGCCGCTTGTATATTTGGGAGAAGGTCCGGTTGTGCAAGTCAGGGTCGTGTTATTGCAAAATGATACTTGAAGATTGACTACCTAGTCTACAACATGCTACTGCAGGGCAATCTTAAACTGTGTTTTTCCGCACGACAGCTCAAATTGACCATCATTTGAGCTGGCATCTTTTCCTGTGGTACCAGCAGGCAGTTGTATCTTTCCTGTCACACCCTCTGGTGCAACGATCGTCAAGTCAACGTTGCTGCCATCAATCTTCCACGAAACCTCGATCTGTCCATGAGGAGTCGGCACCCTGCCGCTGACATCTTTCAAGTCCAGGTAGCCAATCATAGGGGTAACAACGATGGTCTTGTATCCAGGTGAGGTTGGTGTAACACCGAGTAGATACTCTGGAAGGACATAGGTCGGCGCCGCACCCCACGGATGAGCCAGACTAGTGAACAAGTCAATACCAGGTGAGCCATCGGGGTGCACGTACTCCCAGCTTGCGCCGGAGTAGTACTTGTTGTCATTGACCATGCTGCCCCACAAGTTGTCTAGTAGGTGAGTGATCGCAGGTGTGCTGTCTGAGCCAAAGTTGCGACGGGACTGGAATAACGCCTCAAGAAGGAAGCCTGTTGGGTTGGGGGCGAGCTCATAGTCATCTGTCTCTTCGTCGCTTGATGTAGTCTTGTAGCCTACAGCAAAACGCAACTCCTCGAGCTTGCCGATGGATGATGCGGCTTGGGTTTCGTTTGCAGCGCCAGACAGAATCGCCCAAGCGATACCTGTCAGAGAGAAGTTCCCTGGGGAAGCGGTCGAGAGCGAGTAGACGCCAAGCTCTTCGTTCCATAGCTGCTTGTTGAGAGATTGGCGAATCTCGTCAGCTTTCTGTGTATACAACGAAACAGCCTCCTTGTCTCCAAGTGCATCCGCAATTGGAGAAACCTTGTCGAGCATGTAAGCGAACAGACCGGTAACCGCACTACCATTTGCAGGCCCAAGGAAGCTGAAGGGGTTCGCAATCTCGGGGCTGCCAGCGATGAGACCAGTTGTAGGATCAATGAAGGCCAGCCTAGCAGTTATGAGCTTCTTGATCTGTCCCCAATGCGGCGATAGACTCTTAGCATCGCCAGTGTAACGGAAGTACTCGCCGATGCCTGTGAGAAAAAGATCCTGGTAGTCGACCAGACCGCCGTAGTTAACGATGTTGGATTCCTTGTATTCTGGACGTGCCCCGAGGTTCACAGAAATTGGGACAAAGCCTGCGGTGGGTCCACTGTCGAGCTGGTACTGGAGGGTGTATTCGATTGAACCAAGGATGAGGTCGAATCGAGCAGATGAAAGAGCTACCACTCGTACTGTGTGATAGAAGTCTCCTGCCCAGACCAGACGGTCACGTTTGCCACCATCCAAGCACACTGAGTAGTCAAGAGGTGCCACCTGATACTCGGCTAGGGTGTCGCCACCCGTCATGGGGTTTGAGTATAGAATGCTTCCGTTGCGAGCGGTGACAGTCACGTCCTTATAGTAAGTCTAGAAGAAGAAGTTAGTCTACAGCCCATGGATGCAATGCATAGCGTTTTACGTACCAATTGATCTTGCATGCCTCCAAATCCCCACGTTCCTTGATATGCTGAGGGTGGTGCAAACCTGTTGGGGAACGGAGGAGGTGTTGGAACGAAGGCAATCTCCTCATCGTCCAATTTGATCCGATAACCAGAATCCTCGATGGTAGTGCTGATACGATACCATGTGTCTTCCTTAACTGTCTTGTTCACAGTGAAGTAGTGGTTCTCGGGCGTGAGCAGCGTGCTCTGGTTGACCAGAGACCATCCATTGTTGAAGGCCAGAGTATTGGGCGGCAGAAGCGTTCGATTGGTGTTTGCCAAGGTGTTATCCTCGGGGTAGTCAGATGTGAGCACAAAGTAAGGTCCGAGGGGTTGCATGGCGGCAGCTAACCTCCATCCCACCCCTCCGCGGGCAATCTTTGCATCGAATTCAAGGGTGTAGTTCGAAGCAGATAGGCCGAGGGATGACTGGGCGCTGGCTTGACCACGCACGAACGCTCCGTCTTTTGTAAGCTCCCACGTAGAAGGCGCGTTGTCCGCATCGATGCATGCTGCTTGAACGACGCGACCTCCGAGATCAAAAATACGATCGTATACCTTGTTACCTGTTACAACGTGACCTGGTAATTTGTCTGAGTCGATGTTCGAGCTGGTCGCGCGCAGTCCAAGATCGCCAATAGTAACCGAGCCGTTCGTGATAAGTCGTGCAGACTGCCATCGCTGACCTCCTTGCACAAAGAAGCTCTCTAGAGAGCCAATCTCTGTAATATTGAATGTCTCAACACGAAACGAGTTTGCCAATCCATTGGAGAACGTCCAGGGCCCATCTGCGTACGGCTGAAGCAGACCGCCAAATTCCTCGGTGTATTTGACCTCAATCTGCACGATGCCTGAGAGAGCGGAAACATTGAAGAATGGGAATCCAGCAACTTCAGTTCCGTAGTCCAGGGTCACAAGTGGGTTCTCTGGTGAGAGGGTCAAGCTT
Source organism: Didymellaceae sp. YAFEF048 (assembly GCA_032595095.1). Classification (NCBI taxonomy): domain Eukaryota; kingdom Fungi; phylum Ascomycota; class Dothideomycetes; order Pleosporales; family Didymellaceae; species Didymellaceae sp. YAFEF048. Next base: position 391,574 of record JAVISA010000017.1, on the reverse strand, counting down.
GCATTTGTCCAAGCTGCCAACCCTTCGCTCTCAGGTGTCGCTTGCTGCAAGAACGCCTTGGGTCTGATGAACCCATAGTCCACAAAACTGCTAATGTTAGTATAGAAAAATGTTGTAAATCCACTCTACTTACGCAGAGGCAAAGGGTACAATCAGAGCGATTGTGCTCGCAAGATGCTGGACTTTGTACATTGCAGTTGCCTCTGAGCTTTCCCGGCAGTACTGTGAGGCGAAAAGCTGCTTAGCATGAGCGGAAATGTATCATTACACCTGCAATATATATACGGTGTGGCATGACGTGCATTGCCTACCACCTGCGGTGCCTTGTGCCTTAACCGAATATCTGGGGTACGATCCAGAAAGCGGGGAGAAAACGAGCTAGGGATCGGTATGTGGGGGACATCTTTTACAGATGGCCCGAGTGCCAACATTTTCGGTCAGGACTGCACCGAATTATGACTCTCCAGATGCTTATAGGGTTTAGGGGATGTTTTGCAGTACTAAGATCACTCTACTGTCATGTGAATCATCGAGGGCCTCCGGCAGTTGTACGTACGTATCGCGTGCATGCTTCCGCTAATATACGACCACCTCGGGATGCACACTATTTTACGCCTTGCGAGCTCTGGTGTCATAACGCCATTCTATATGCATTCCATTACTGTGCATGGTTTACACCACTTCTATTTATGTACATTCATGTATTATGCCTTAGTCACACCCTGAACCACAGGGTACTTCGGCAGGTAGGGGTTGTAAACCTAAGTCGAGTCAGTTGGTTGCCGGTCAAATTTCGGTGGGAACAACTTACAGATTGACACCTTCCATTGTAGTCACCAGTAGCACCAATGTCAATGGCAAGCTCATTGCCTGGCATACCGAGCTTGGCGAAGGGGCCATTCTTGGGGGTAGAGCGCTCCCAACCAGGGCCGGCTTTGGGGTTCTTGATCCAAGACACGAACCAATCGTTCTGGAAGTCGGCCAATGCCTGCTCCGCCTCAGTGATGCCTTCGATGGCATCGAAGCACTCGTTTCCGCCCAGGAAGAACGGAATCTCTGTGCCGTGTGTGGGGCCCGCAACGGGTAGGCCGACAGAGTAGTTGCCGAAGAAACGGTAGGTCCAGGTATCCTGGGTAGCACTCCTCATGTCACGGAGGTAGTCGACGGGGCAGAAGAAACGCGCATCACCATACTGAGCACCGCTCATCTGCGAGACAGATGCGTAGTCGGAGACATTGTAAGCAGCCAAGAGAAGGTCCTTCGGGATCTCAGCAACATCAGCATCGAACGTGTCGAGCCATGCAGAGAAGTCCGAATTGATACCACCATAGACAAGAGAGAAGATTGCACCCTCGCCATTGGAGTTTCCAGTCAGGAGAGGAACATGGGAAGCGTACTTGCCGGCAGCGAAGCGGCTTTCATAGTCCTGGTAGCGAGTCTTGTTGTCAACAATTGGAGTGAACCAAGTGTTGTAACTCGAGTTGAACTTCTCAGTTTGGAAGTCGTACACGTTGACCTTGCGAAGACACTCAAGTTGACCACCTTGCGCACATGGTGGGCAACCAACCTCGGCAGCTACAATGTCAAGAGCCTGGTTCTGAGGAGCATATGCTGGACCTGACTTAGCGTTGGCGGCCATCTGAACGGCGCCCACGAGGTTCGTCTTCGGATGGTTCCAGAGATAGTGATCGACCTGGACGGACCCACTCGAATGTCCACCAAATACGATGTGGTTGGGATTACCACCGAAGGCTGCAAGGCACATGTGTCAGTTCCGAACACGTTAAAGTCGAGAGGACTTCTTTATGTACATACCAGCAATGTTCTTCTGCACCCAGTCTAGAGCCTTGTCAACATCAAGAATACCAAAGTTCTGCGAACCAGGCCCGTTCAACTCAGCCGAGTTAGGGTACGCAAAGATGCTCTCACGGGTGTTGAAGCTGACGAAGATAACATCTTTGCGAGCAAAGTTGTTGCCCTGGAACTGAGGGTTGCTGCTTGAGCCAGTGACCATAGCACCACCATACATGTAGACAAAGACAGGCAAGTCAGCGCCCTCAGCCGGTGCCCAGACATTGAGGTTCAGACAATCCTCATCTTGCTGCGTGTAGAGTGTACCGGAGATTGCCTGAGGACATGTGGCGCCATACTGTGTCGCATTGAACACAGTGTTCCACCTAGACCTGGGTACGTCCTGAGGAGCCCTCCATCTGAACAATCGTCAATATAAGCACAAGCTCATTCACAAGGCTTAGTGCTTACCGGTTCTCTCCACCAGTTGTGGCAGCAAAAGGAATGCCAAGGAACACGGTATTGTTGTGGAGATCGAAGAAGCCCTCAACAGTGGCTTGATTGAGTTTCACCCGTGGCGCACCATTTACAACCTTCCTGGCGGGTTTTGGGTTCTTACACTCTGCACCAATGCAGATCCCAAGCAAAAGGCTGATCAACCCGTGGAGAAGCCCCATTGTTCCGGAAGTTTGTCTTGCGGTTGGAAATGGAAGATTCGGCGATGGCGCACACCTGAGGCTGAAGATCTATACCTACATATATGCCACGTGAGACCACGTGCAGGCCAACCTACCCCATCCTTAGATTGCAAATCCTTCTATCGAAAAGAGTCCACCAGGTCCCCATGTTGATCCATGACCGCCGTGGTCGAACAGATGGAAGGACCCTGGAAGAATTTTCTGCTGCAGGCAGGTCCGCTCGGCAATTTCCTGAGTGGTTGACCAGTACCTCTCGGGTCCCGGGCCTTTCCTCAACAGCCACCTCCCTATGCGCGATGCTACTCTGATTCACCGGGGATGGGCCGGTTAGCGAGCCCTGGCCGCGTTGCGAGGAAGGTCCGTCCCTGATCTTCCAGTCGAGGTGGAAAGCTGTCCGCGCCTCTCGCCATCGTTGACCCTGCCATGAGATCGGATATGAGGGTGAGAGATGAGCTTTATCTCAAACCCCTCAGGTGGGCCCTGATCTACGGGCCAGACGTTTGCTAGTTATGTCGCCAGATCACCAAGAACATACACAGTAGAGAAAAATCGAGAATCCAGACGGAAACTACGCAGGGACATTGATTTTCCTGTGGAGCTTGGCTGTACACCTGCAAGTCAGGCCCCCCGACGGTGTACATACATAACGATCGTAGTGGTATTGAAAGTAATGCTCTCAAGGTGATAATAGCAGCCTCGATGCAAATACGAGCCTCGGCGCGCGGCTCCACGTCGGTGGGATTCAAGTGGATCCGGTTGCCATCTGCCGCCTTGTGCGTGCCGTCTCCACCATCAATATGCTTCTTGACACAATGCCGTGACCACTAGGGATTCGCACCAGGAGTAGATGCCAGACCTACGTACGTAACCGACAATGCAACGACGACCGGAGAGAGTGCCAAGCAGACCGAACTTCTGCGATTCAGCATCGTAGGGCATTTTGTACTGTGGGCGCCAGCGGGATTTAGGTATCTAGGTCCCGCGGGCGCGGTAGCAAGATACCGATTGGCGGGCCAGGCATGCAAGTCATGTCCATCGCCATAGCGTACCGAAAATCATTGCGTCGTTCCCGGAAGCAGGCCAAACCGTTCAATATCTCGAGTCAAAACCCTCACTCGTTTCGGCCGCTATGGCTAGTCTCGACGAACACGAATTATATGCGTGCCCATCAGTCAGAGGCTGTCGCAAGGGGCCTCCGGAGAACACATCGTTCGATGAACCCTACTGGGGCCGAAGTGTCATTTGTCAAACTGGCAAACCTAAATTATCACAAGCAAAACTGGTTGTGGGACGACGGGACGGCTGTCATCAGGAGTTCACTGCTGCCCTGCAGCGTTGCCATATACCAGGGTGGACGCCTTCCATGCTCTGATCTACTTACCCACCCACCGCTGATCTTTTCAGAGATCTGAATAAGTGAGGAGGTCCAACCAACAGCCTGTAACGCCGCAACCACCAAAATGGCCACATCTGGCATCGGTCAAGTGGTAAGTGACACTTGGAACCATTGTCACAACACAAGGCTGATCAGTGCCGTACTAGGTGTCCTGGTACATCTGCACCGTTGCAGCATTTCCATTTGTATGCCTCCGCCTGTACACACGATGGACCAAGTTCGGTGGCCTAGCCATCGAGGACGGCCTTATCCTTCTGGCGATGCTGTGCCTTGTCGGTGATCTGGCCATCCAACAACACATGTGGAACCTAGGGCTCGGTGACATGTCGAAAGTAACACCGGAGAACTTTAAGGGTATCATGCAGATGATCGTACCCGGGTCGATCCTCTACGTTGCGTCGTTGTGGGCGGTCAAATTCGCACTCGTGCTGTTTTACAAGCGTCTTGCTGCGCCAGGCTCGAGACTGATCACCATCTATAACATCGCTCTGGGTGGATTGGTGGTCACGTTCCTTGTCATCTTCTTCGACATTTTGTTCCAGTGCTATCCGTACGATAAGAGATGGTCGAAGGATCCGAACTGTACGTACCATTCTCTTGGGTCTTGGGTCAGGGCGTTGGAATAACACCGAGTAGATCAGTGCGACCCGAAGGCTGCTCAGGCCAACTACTGGATCACCATATTGTGTAAGCTACTACCAACCGTTCAGTCCGATTCGGTGGTCGCCTGATACTAATTTCGAGTAGTCAACATCTTCAGCGACGCGATTATTATTTCCCTTCCGATTGCGATGGTCATGAGACTGCAGATGAAGCTCAAGCAGAAGTTGGGTGTTGCAGCAGTATTCGCACTCGGAGTGTTCGTGATTATTTCCAGCAGTAAGTATCGCATACATCTCAATCTAAGCGGCAAGGCTAATTCAAGTACAGTCATCCGAGCCTACTACTCCCACCTCAACGAAACCATGTTGACCTGCACCGTCTCCATGGTCGAAACCGCCATCGCCATCATCGCCTCCTGCTTGCCAGCCCTCCGCTCCATGTTCATCGGCGGCAACACGCAGAACCCATCGAGCAGCTACGGCAAGCACTACGAGCTGACGTCCGAACGCCGCAAGACACACAACACGCAGAATGGACATACCGCAAGTGTCATGTCCACAAGGAAGCCCAGACACACACCGCATGATTCGGAGGATTCCCTTGTGATGGCCGATTCGTCTGCAGCTTCCGGAGCGCCGAGTCTGTCGAATATATCGAACAATGAAAAGGGTGGGATCCACGTTCATACTACGTTCGCTACGCACTACGCTGGAGAAGGCACAAGCGCAAAGTCTGCGGTATAGTTTGCAGTCCTCTAGACGACATATATGAAGTATTGATTAATCTGAACAATCTCACAAGTTCACCGGTAGTCTGTGATTCATTTTGCTCAGCATCACGTGGCCAGTGCAGAGAAGCCTCTACCGTATACGAGCGGCACGTTCCCATCTCCATGGACGGAATCCGCTACATAGCGCACTAACCACAACGGCAGTTTACGAAGTGCTGGCCCAAAGAGCTGGCTCGCTACGCGATTGCTCTCGTATCACAGCATTTCCCTGTCTTCACCCTACTACAAACCCTCACTCACAACCACCAAATTGTGCCCCTACCCACGCTCACACCAAAAATACCCGCCTCACGAACCTTCAGACCTGCCGAGTCATCCCCTCTCTCACGCTTACATCAAGATGACCCACCAAAGTGTGCCCCTACTTGCGCTCACATCAAAAACACCCACCTCACCAACCTCATAAACCCCAGCCGATCAACCAACCTCCTGCCCCATCCCATCGCCCCCTCACCCTGCAGATACCACCCATACGCCGCACGCCACGCCTCTCCCCCACCCTCCTCAATCACATCCCCATGACACGGAACAATCCTCTCGATATCCCACTCGGCAACTCTCTTAGCATCTCTCCGCATGAGCTTGAAATCCACAGTCGCGATGTAGTAAATCAGCCTCCTGAACCAGACAGACCGTGGATGCGCCGCGAGAGCGAAGACGCGGGAGCCAGGGCCTTGGGCAGAGGACGAGGGGGAGTATTGCTGACTGTCATCAGCACCGTCTACTTCGTCTTTATCCTGGCCTCTTGCCATGTGAGTGGATAAGAGATGTGAATGAAGAGAAGAGAACAGAAAGGGGAGTATCGTAGCCTTACTTCCATACACGGCAGATTCATCACCAAATCAGACGTCACCAATGTCCGCGACGGCCTGTGATACCACGCAACCGCTCGCGTGATGAATCCTTCGAACAAGACCGTTTCCATTTCCCCTTCGAACCCAAAAGCCTCCTCCGGCCTCACCACCCGCTCCTCCTCCTCCTTCTTCTCCCCGCACAAGAAATCCCATCTCACATCCCCCCTCTTTCCCTCCAGCCCGCACACGCCAATCGCCTTCGCATCCGGCCAGACGGCGAGGTACGCGGCGATGTACATGTGGTGGCCCAGGTCGCAGGCGATGTAGTGGACGCCGCCCAGATCGTCGAGGGTAGCGCGGATGGCAGGGGTGAGGGGGATGGGGTTCAGGACGAGGAGGCGCGAGGAGGAGAGCTGGATGGCGGTCATGCGGTTGCCGACGGCGACGAAGTTGCGGTGGTCGAGGGGGGCGAAGCGGTTGAAGGGGATGGTGAAGGTTGTGAGGCTTGGGGAGAGGGTGCGGGTGGAGAGCGGGAGAGGGGTGGCCATCTCTGGAATTGGGGGGGGGGGGGGTTTAGCGAGTGGGAAGCGGAATTCTGGGGCGGGTTTGGTGGTTCGAATGGATCTGTGGTTGTGTGGTGGTTATGGTGTTGGGATGTTTGGTTGTTGTGACTTGTGCATGGCGTCATCGATTGAACATCAATTGAAGGCCACGTCCTGTGGTTGGAGTATCCTCGAGTAGCTTTGAGGGTTTTATGGCGAATGCCACGGCTTCAGTGTCTGATGGTCTTGAGCTACTATCCTCCATCATAGCTGAGCGGTATAGTAATCCTTCAGAGGCAGAAAATAGCATCAGAGTCCTGAGTGGTATTTAGGCCCTGAGGCTGCGACCATTGGTTCTCCTCTGGAGAGTTTAGTTGTGCAGATGCTGCAGAGCGTAATTGAACTGAGAACATGGTCTATCTGTCTTTTGAACAAACGCGTGATGTTCCTCCAATCCGTTGCCATCTTGCCTTCTCCAAGCGCGTCACAACGTGCATGTATCTTCACACAAAATCTCATATCCTGCGTTGAAGTCTGGCAGACCGCCTCTTACTCTGTAGTCCAGACCACCAGTATGTAATATCATGGCTCGAACAATCATTTGCTCAAGTTCAGTCCGGTGAAGCGGTGACTACACATGACTAGCGCATCCACCTTTACATGTGTCGAACATTCTACGCCATTGTACGCTTACACAGTAAAGGTAGTGATACGCAACGCTTCTACTCGAAAACGTTTCTTTTCCTACACAAAAGCGGGTCGGCGACTACAACTCGTCGGTTGAGGTTAGTAGTCCCAGCTGAAGTTTATTCTAGACGCGCGACGCCACGTCGCAGCCCACGATTTTTTCGGTCAGGCCGAGAATTGCATAAACACTCCGCTGGTTTCTGCTCACCAACCTCCTCTCACCAGACCTTCAGAAAAAACGTTCACAAACTGCTGCACCGCGCTCGAAACAAGTGCGTGGAAGGTGGTTTGCGCTGCATCTATGAGTCAGGGTTGGGCTGCGAGCAGTCGAACAGGTGGGTACTTGTCGACGTGTCGGTGCTATGACGTGTTGACGCGAAGACGAGGTCGTCTCTGTTCAGTGTAGATCAGGGCAGTTGTGTGCGGTATGCAAGGCTACTTTGTTTCAATGTCGGTGGGCGTCGGGAGGGCGACCAAGTTGTGCAAGGAGGAGGCTTGTGCAACGGAAGATGCGAGGAGCTGAGCTCGCAGCTGTTTAGTATAGAATAGCTGTGGCGCGTGCTCAGAGGGTCAAGTTTTGCAGAGTGTAGAAGAGAGGTGTCGTTTGAGCAACAACATGGTAGCAACAACAAGCCAAGTAAAGTGAATCGACTACATTGCACGCTAAGACGGTTCACCGGCGGGATTGACAGCTGTCTGAGATGTGCATGGAGGATGTGCAGGTGCGGTGTTGGAGGATGCGGCGGCGGCGAGGCGGTGGGGCGGCGCGTCCCCTGGTCAACGAAGCGAAAACACGGCCCAATTGCGCCAACGTCAGAGCTGGAGGTGCGGACGGCTGGGTCCCCATTCATATCAAGATCGCATGTCACAGCCCTTGCCGCTATCGATACTCGGTATACGTTCTCCATCCATCCCCACCGCCGACGTCGCCCTTCACTTTGCCCATTTTTCTGGTTTCTTTTTGTGTTTCTTGTCTCGAGACGTCTGCGACGCGTTGCACCTGGACTGGACTCGACTCGACGACGCGCTCGCTAAGTAAATAGACGCATGTTGGCGCCGCTCGCCGGGTGAAGCGCGGTCCGTACCGCATCTGGGGGAACGACTGCTGGGGCAGAGTGGCTCAGCGAGAGCGCAGCAAGCATGGCAGGACAGACGCTGCCGACGCGCTTCCCGTGCTGGTGCAAGGCCGTATACTCGTGGGGCGGAGAGGTGAGTGGGTGGCTGGGAGCGCCATTCCGTCGCATTACAGCAGCGCTGACAGCCATTTTCACCACCACAGACCAAGCGCGATCTCGGATTCATAGAAGGCGACCTGATCGAGGTGCTCAACGCCGGCGATGGCTCATGGTGGATGGGGCGGTTGAAGCGCGACCGGCGCATGGTTGGGCTGTTCCCCAGCAACTTTGTCGAGCTGCTCGCCGAAGATTTCCAGCCGTGGAACAGTGGGCGCAATGGCAGCTCCGAGACGGTGTCGCGCCAGAACAGCGCCCAGGTGCAGTCCAAGCCGGTGCCGCAGAAGCAGAAGAGCATGTTCCGGAAGCCCTTCACCGCCTATGCAGCAGCAGGCGCTCCGAACCCTGCCGCTGCGGCTCGTGAGAGGCTGCGCCAGGGCGCAACCCCCCAGGCCGCGAAGACTACGAAGCCCTTCTCGTCCATGAAGCAGCGCGACTCGAGCGAGAGCACCCGCGAGAGCGCCTCGCCCGCGCCCGCCCCAGCATCAGTGTCCCGTGGCCCCACCAACCTGCGCGCTGTGTCCCCCAGGCCAGCCACCAAGCGACCAGCAACCTCGCCCGCGAATGCGAACGTCAACAGACACGGCTCGCACGCCCGTCACAACTCGCACCAGCCCGCGCCCTCGCTTCAGACACACGCTTCGAGGGCTGTGTCGCCCGCCCCGCCGCCCTCACGCCAGAGCTCTCACACTCGAGCATACCAGCAACAGCAGCAGCAGCACCCTCGAGCAGTCTCGCCCGCACCACCCAGGGCCGTCTCGCCCGCGCCTCCGCGACAGCAGCATCACCATCCCCGTGCAGTCTCGCCCGCCCCACCTCCACAGCAGTATCGAGCCTACGACAGAGGGCCTTCGCCGAACCCCTACTCGCGCTCCGTATCGCCTGCGCCTCCTCCTTCTTCCAGACATGGCTCATACGCTCGGGGGCCATCTCCGGCGCCGCCCACACAATATCAGTACCAGCAGAGGGCTGTATCACCAGCTCCCCCGCCTCAGCAGCAATATCACCGAGCAGTCTCTCCAGCTCCCCCTCCTCAGCAGCAATACCAGCGAGCAGTCTCTCCAGCCCCGCCCCGACCATACCAGCCAAGGGCCGTCTCTCCTGCACCGCCATCGCAGTATCGTGCCTATGATCGAGGTCCTTCGCCTTCCCCATACCAGCGAGCCATATCTCCGGCCCCGTCACCCTCGTACCAGGAACGGCCCCAATCTCGTGGAGTCTCACCAGCACCCTCATTCGGACAGCACTCGCGAGCGGTCTCTCCAGCACCTTCATTTCAGTACCGTGCCTACGACCGTGGGCCTTCGCCCTCTCCCTACCAGCAGCAATTGCACAGCCGAAGCCCCTCACCAGCCCCACCGCAATTCTCGAACCAGTACGAGCCTGAAGAAGAGGAGGATGAAGGCCCTCCACCGCCGCCGCCGCCGCATCGTGTCGCATATGACCCCAACCGAGCAGTATCCCCTGCACCGCCGCCCCAGGATCGCTTCACCACGCCCGAGCCACCTTCGCCGAACCCCCAGAAGTTCACTCCTTCGCCACTCACAAACGCCATGAACGATGTAATGTCCTCGCTGCAAGACATGGCTTCGCCAGAGGTAGAGACTCCCTCAAATCCTTGGTCTCCTGATGCCTTCGACCAGGTTCACCAGGCCTCAGCTAGGATGGCCAGTCTGCAGACTGGCGGCGGCGGTGGCAGTCGTATGGGTGAAGAGGAGGAGGATGAGCCCGTGCAGGGCCCGCCCGATGTGGACGAATACGTCAAACGTATGGAGAGTCGTCTGCGACGCATGCACCAGATGGAAGCCAACAAAAAGAAGAAGGATGAAATGTACATGGGCGGAAAAGACACGCCCCCGCCAGTGCCAGCCAAAAACACCCCGTACGACCGACCAGGGCCCTCGCCCATCAAGGAATCGGTGGATGTCGAACGCAAAGAGTCTAGGACACTTCGCCATCGCAAGTCAATTCACGATCTGAGCAAGAGCTTGGGCAGGTCCTTCACCAGCAAAACCAACTCAACAACCACAACTGAGAGTACCAACCGCAGTCTGATGTCTGGTTACTCTGCAACAGCCATGAGCTCCACTAGCGCTGGCAGCTACTACCGTAAAAAGTTCGCCAACAACGAGATCCGAGGTACTCTAGGCAATCGTTCTCCTGGCAAAGGCTTTGGTTTTGACGACGGACGACCAGAGACACCCTTTACTGGAGTAACTTACCATTCCAGCCACGCTTCGGAACCTCGTCCTGGCTCCAGTGACCAGCAAGAGATGTCCACCCAGCCTAGCACTCCTGGACCCGAGAACCCTGACCCACTTGGTGGTCTGACACAGCCAAAAGCTCGACGCAGTGGCTTCTTCCGCAAGATGATTGACTCTGCAAAGACTCAAGCTGCTAATGCTCGCAGCACCATGGAGACCATCAGCAGGCCTGCTTCTCGCGCTGCTAGTCGTGCTGCAAGCCGTGCCGCCAGCCGCGCAGGGAACCGTATCGATCGCATGGACACAGGTACCCCATCTACCCCATCAGGCTTTGCCGGTGGCTCTGCCACCGTCCATCAATCAACACCTAGTAGAGACGGAGGGCTTGGAACCACCGACTGGGTGCAGGTCCGCCGAGACGTCAATCGATCTAACTCATTGAGCAAGAACGAACGCCTCGAAAGGGCAGAGCGCTGCCAGATGATGGACTATCCTGCCCTTGATCCTGTTGCGATTCTCAACGAGTCAGTTGAAGGCGATGAGGGCCTTGATGGTCTGCCGATTGCTGAACCCATCGACTTTGCGGCGTGCAATCTGGCTCACGTTGACAAAGGCACTCGCTTCATCAATAGCATCCCTATGGGAACAACTTCGGCCGCTCTTGCTCAAGGCTACGTCTGCAGACCGTTCAGAAGCGATGTTCAGCGTTTACGTGCCATCTTCACCTGGGTCAGCGAACGTATTGCGTGGGAAGAGGATTTCGAGGGCGAGATGGATACCCGCCACGTTCTCCAAAGCAAGCGTGGATGCTCACAAGAGATTGCCATGGTTGTCGCTGAGATGTGTGCATCTGTTGGTCTTCATGCGGAAGTTGTACGCGGGTATTTGAAGACACCTGGCGAGCCTCTGGATCTGGAGATTGTTGCACAGCCGAACCACTCCTGGAATGCCGTTATTGTTGATGGCGAGTGGCGTATTATTGACTGTTCACTTGCCGGACCAACCAACCCCAAGCGTGTGCACTTTTCCAGCGCGGGTTCTCAGGTGGCCGAGAGCTGGTATTTCCTGGCTCGCCCACTCGAGATCTGCTACTCGCACGTTCCTCTTCTGCCCGAACAGCAGCATATCGTCCCGCCTCAGCCTCATGATGTCCTCATGGCTCTGCCCTGTGCCACACCAACCTATTTCAAGCACAGTATGAGCATCGTTGACTTCGACACTAGCATGCTCGTTCTAGACAACCTTGAGATGGCGCACGTATATGTCAACGTGCCTGAGAACGTGGAGTGCGTTGCTGAAGTCGAGGCGCGGGCGTACCATCAAGACGCGGATGGCGACTTCTTCGAGAGCGGTGATTTTGTCCGCAAGCCAGCTCTTGCGCAGGCGGAATGGGTCGGTGGCCAGAAGCGCTACACAATCAAGGCGCTCCTTCCAGGAGACGAGGGCCAGGGCGTACTCAAGGTCTACGCCGGACCTCGCGGGCTTATGGTAAGTTCCACTACGCCCCTTCCCATTTCACTCCATATACTAACACTTATCCAGCACTCCAACAAGCAAAACCCGCACACCCTCGCCATCGGTCTGCCCATGACACACACAGGCAGCAACCCTCCCTACAGCTTCCTCACGCTCCACCCCACCCCGCACGCCCAGCGCCACGACCTCTACGTCTCGCAACCCCAATGCTCTAACCTCGTCCACAACAACACGTTCGTCTTCAGCGTCCGCCAACACCCAGCCTCCACTACGCGCACCGAACCTGACACCCCCAACCCTGCCGGGCGCGCTTCACCCAACCCCTTCGCCCGCCCCACCTCCGCTCTCAGCATGCAGTCCATCTCCGCCACGGGCAGCAACTACACCAACCCATCCCAAGCTTCTTCAGGCTCAAACGCCAGCGGCGGCACCGGTATGAAGCCCGCTAAACTCGCCATTCAAACACCGTCCGGCAAGATCATCCGCCTGACGCGGAAAATGGAACATGTCAGCGTGTTGAGCGATGCGGATGGGACGGCGTGGGAGACGGTCATCAAGATTGGAGAGAGAGGTACTTGGAGGGGGCTTGTGCTCGCGGATCGCAGCGCGAGGTGGTGTGTTTTCGCGCAGTGGGAGTGTGCGTAGGGAGGATGGTGCGAGGGGATAATGCCGTCGCAGTGAACTGGTTGTGCTTTCGGGAACACGGGAGATGAGAGATGAGAGACGAAAGACGAGGGATGAATGTGATGCGCAGGGTATTAGATGTGATGAAGCGGGTTGAATGTCTGTGGATCGCATGATCTCAAATCATGTTGTGTGCTTTTTTTCTTGACTGTTTTTTGGCGTTTCAGCGTTTGCGGATTTTCGAGATTCAGGAGCATTGCATAGCCGGTGTTTTGTGTTATGTCATGTACAACATTGCTAGTTTACCGAGTTCAGCAGCATAGCTTAACATTAATCATTGTCTACCCAGCCTCTCGTCTTCGAGCAGTCTCTCTGGCGTGATTTGTCCCCTACAAGCGTAGTCAGTGCACGTAAGAGCATGTCTAAGCTATGCCTTCTATTGAGTCTGCAGCTGTTGTATTCCTCTAGAAGTACTTTGCTCTTGTTAGTCTGTCTTATAAGCATGCTACTTAGCTATGTATTGTTTGTGTAAAGGTCTAGAAAGAATAGAGAGAAGAGAGGGAAGAGAATATGAGGACAGATTACGAAGAAAGAGGAGAAGAGGGAGGAAGTAGAAAGAGTCTAGTAGGCTAGGGGATTAGTACATCTGCTGTACACGGGCAGGACATGGTTTATAGCATTTGCGTATTACACAAACATATCTCTAATTATGTTACTCTAATTAGTAGAAAATATATACAAGGCACTTTTTTACCTATCTATAGAGCTTACATTACACAGCTTTACTTGCAAACGCGAATGCACCACTTTAGTTTGACACTTTCACTTCTACCCTGTCCTCTACTCTCCTCTCTCCCCTCCTTTCACTTCCCTACCCCTCTATCCCTCCAAACCCTCACCCTACATCCGCCCTCTGTCTTAACGCTCTGACGTCTGCCTGGTCGTACATCTCCCACAGGCTGCCTTCTATCAACTCGACTTTCCCCCACACGCATCCATCGTTGAAGTGCCACGTTACGTTTATTCCCGTGCGGGGGCTTGTTGTTCAATAACCGCGCTGCGTTCAACTCCACCCACTTGTTGACGGAAACCCAGCTTCTGCCAGAAAGAGCACCAGAATGAGCGCATACCCGACCCACACGCGCAGCGCCGAGTCTGATACCCTTGCGCCCGCAGCTCCATCCACAGTCTCTCGCGCGGATCCAGGAGCGGAAATTGACTCCAAGTACACCAGCAGCAACAGCGTAGCCTCAATAGTCATTGTCCCTCGCGATACCTCGCCATCCACTTCATCCGCCACCAGTCCGGCGTCAAACTCAGGGTCGGACGAGACTGACGAAGACGCCACCGTGACCATCACCACCGCGAACACACACAGCGGCCCCAGATCCAGCGACAAGAGCAGCAGCAGCGGCGGAAACACGAAGAACTTACACACCGACACTGGACACACTGACACTGACACCGATACCACCACTACCACAACGACACATACAGCACACCCGCTCGTCCAGACCAGAGGACAAGACAACAACAACCCCTTCACCCACCTCCCCACGCGCGCACTCCTCGGATTCGCCGCACCAGCTCCCCGCCCTCCTCTTCCTCTTCCTCTTCCTCTTCCTCTTCCTCTTCCTCCCCCCTCTCCCTTTTCTCCTTCTTCCACCAGGTCCGTCCCAGATCATCCACACACCAAACCATCGCACAACCCATCAAACTCAAACACAAACACACCGCTCGGTTCTATCAACACCGCCGCCGCCGCCGCCATCACTCCTTCTGTTGTGGCGCGTCTGGCCAAAAACTCACGAGCTTCGAGAACGACAACAGCGTCTGCAGCGGCATCTGCATCTGCGTCTACGACCCCCGCCGCCGCCGCCGCCTTAAACCCGTCGGCGTCAACGTCAGCGCCAGCGTCGGGCGAGTCTATCTTCGGGATCAGGGGTGTTAGTGACGAGGCGAGGGCGAAGTATCTCTCTGGCTTCAGCTCCGCTTTCGGCTCCTCTTTGGACGCTGCCGATGCTGCATTCGTTGGCAGTGGTGGTGGTGGTGGTGGTGCAGGAGCTGGGGGTCAGTTGACAGGCAAGGGCAAACTACCCGGGGCAGGGACAGGGCAAGAGGGGGGAGTTAAGCACGGCGCGAGAAGGAGGAGGAGGAGGAGGAGGAGGAGGAGGGGCGAGGTGCAGGGATTGCGGGAGGAGGATGAACGTATGGGTGACAATAGGGGACAGTAGAGGGGGAGTGAGTGAGAAGGGGGAGAAGTGGAAGGGAGGGGGAAGATGTGTCGTGTCGATTGCACGGTGGAGAATGGACTTGGTGAAGAGAATGGAAGAGAGTGACTGAGGAACCTGGGGAGGGGGGAGGGTGAGCGGAAGGGGGGCTGTGAGAAGACGGGTCTCTTTGAGACAGTTGGATTGGGATTGTGTTGAATTGTTGTTGTTGGACAGATAGATCCCGACCTACGCTTTCCGAAAGCGCATTCACTTGCTTCATTCATTAATATCTCATCGGTCGCCACACTTTCCCTGTCATTCTCGCGTCCTTGAATACTCACGCCCCTGTATACTTACAAGGCCTCATCGCCAAACCTCTTCGCGTACATCCCGAGCGCTTTGATCGGGAAGATGAACTTGTAGTTCGGGTAGGAAATCATACTGCACACTCACGTTAGCATCTGTCTCTCTCGTGCCCCCATCTCCCCAAAGGGGGTGGGTTCAGATCAACTTACCAGCTCTTATTAAACACGCCCTCAATCGCCTCCTGCTTCCACTCTCCATTCGGCAGCTGCCTATCCACAACCATCTTCAGCGCCCTGCGCAGCGGCTCCTTATCTGGGAACCCAGCCTCCAGCATGGCAATCACCACCCACGCGGTCTGCACGACCTGGCTCTGCTCGTGCTGGCAGTACACGCCGGTCTCGCAGCTCTTGTAGGTCTCGCCCCAGCCACCGTCCGGCATCTGGCGGTCGAGGAAGAACTGGCACGCGCGACGGACGCGCTCCGAGTTGTCGTAGGTTTCGCCGACGCTCTTGAGCGACTCGAGCGCGAACATGGCTGCGTACGTGAAGCAGATGCCCCAGGCGCCGTACCAGGAGCCGTCGGGCCGCTGGGCCGAGCGGATGTAGTCGACGGCGCGGTTGCGGAAGGTGGCAATTTCAGCGGCGCGGTAGGAGGGATAGTGGTGTTGGAACATTTGGAGCGCGGTTACGGTAGCCGTGGTGCACTCCACGTAGTCGTACTCGATCATGATGCGGCCGAAGACTTCGGCTGCGTTGAGGTGCTCGAGCAGTTCGGAGCCGCGCGTGGGTTCGTAAGAGGCGCAGCCGCCGGAGGCGTTTTGCATAGTGAGGAGGACGTCGATTGCATCTTTTAGTCTGCGCTCTTCGAGGAGTGTCGGGTAGGAGTGCTTGTTCTGGAGGAGGAGGACGGCTTTGAGACCTTCGGATGTGCAGTCGCTGACGGTGTAGCCTTGTTTGCGTGTACTGAAGCCCCAAGCGCCCTTGCGTTGCTGACGGTAGCATGCCTGCTGATCGTCGACTTCGGCCAGGATTTGTTGGTCTTCGAGAAATTCCAGAGCTTTGGTGAACATGGGACGGTACTTCTCTTGCGAGAGGAAGTCGCAGGAGTCCGCGGCGAGGACGGTGAAGGCGGTATCCCAAGTCTGGACGCCGTTGGTGCCGTTCATCAGCATTCCTTCGTCCTTCATCCAAAGGAATTCAGGTAGCGTCTTGAGATGTTCCTGGAAGGCGTGGCCTGACGGGCCTTCCCTGATGTAAGAAACCAGTGTGTTCATAGGTCCGTTGACGGGTCCAAGATTGGAGTAATCAGTGTTCTTGTCCTCAGCTTGAATCAGCCACCAGACGTGCTCTTCCGCACGCTTCACCATCCACAACGGCCTCAAGTAGGGAGTCCACACGGCCACCAAGAACCAGAAAACAAGCTTCAAGATCCACGTCTTGGGGTGGTAGTCGTCCATGGGAGAAATATCGTTACGGTGTGCTGCGAAAGTAATCGTCTCAAACGGCTGGGTCAACAGCTCCGAGCGCAGACTCCTCGTCAGATCATTCAAAGGATACGACCACCTCTTCGAGTAAACATAGGACATGGGCAAAAACACCTGTCGCATATGAATCCACCACCGCCACGGTGCAATCGGAACCCAATCCGGCAGCAGCCACAGCTCGGGCGGGACAGGGTTAACAATATCCCACTCGAGCACGCCCAGCACGCTCAGCCAGAACTTGGCCCAGTGCGGTCCTCTGAGCGCGCCGCCCAGCTTCCACAGCGTACTGCGCGCCTTCTGCATCCTGGGATCTTCCGCATCCGCTCCCAGCAGTCGCAACACGGTGTAGTTCATCGCCGTGCCGAACACGCTGCTCTCGCCCTCGATGTGCAGCCCCCACCCGCCGTCCTCGGGATGCGCGCGCGCGAAGAGGTAGTTCTTGATTTCGATGGCGCGCTCGGTCGGGATCGGTGTCTCGGTGACGTACCATGTGATGACGAGGCCGGGGAGAAGAAACATGGGGCCGCCATACTCGCAAGCCCAGTTGCCGGGGGGCAGTTGGAGCTGGGAGAAGAACGACAGGCCGTTCTCTGCTGCTTGGAGCGGCGTCTTAGCGGCGGGGAGCTCGGGGAGGCCCTATGGAATTTGCTCAGTCTTGGGGAAATCTCGCTATGGATCTGCTGTTGAACATACCGTCTCCATGCCTAAGAAATACCGATCCGCTGCACTCTGGGGCCACGCCTTCACCTCCTCTTCGCTCTGCAGGTAGTGCCATGTCTGACACCCCCTGTCGTCTCTGAGCCTCCACCGTGTGTAGTCTGTCTTGCTGTTGCCATTCGCAGTCTTCCTCACGCCGATCGGCACTTGCACATTGCCGTTTGCGCTGCGTTTGGCGGCCGAGCCATTGGTCGCGTGCGGCATTGCTATTAATTATTTCGTAGGGCTCGTGGAGTATCGTCTTGGATTTTAAAAAGTCATTATTACGTGCGTGGGCGATATTTGTTTAAACATTTGAAGATTGACATGTGTACGGAATCCTTGGCAGGGGAGCGCGCGCAGGCGCGTCCAAAGCGCGGGCGAATCACAGCTTACTTTCGGTCATTGCTGCACCAACATAATGGAACAACAGGACCGTTGTATGCATGCAGTGTTCGGAGATCTTGGAAGGAGCAGTTGAGATAGTGAAGCATTACAGCACACAGTCCTCGGTGACTACATCTCGATTGGCAGCAGAAAGTCAGGGGCTTGCTTGATAAACCCCATCCTTCACGCTCCATCCACAACTACACACAACCCAGCAACCAACTCCAGCAGCACCGACCCCCTTCAACTCAATGACTAGGGTAATCCTCGGCATATTCTCTCTCAGGCACACTCGGATGATCGACGCAGACGTATAGCAGCGTATCCGGCACTCAAGCCCCGATTCTACCTCCTCACCCTGACGTGCAAGTAACGTGTGTGCGTACATGATACGTGCATTTTGCTCACATCATCACTCATCACATGTCGGCCGCTCCGTGGCACCCACCCACCGTGGCAGCCCTGGGCAGCTCCACTTCGTCTCAACGCACAGATGTGGGGAATCGTCGAGCAGCGAGCGGGACCAGCGCTGCTCCGGGTGCCGAGGAGCGGCGACATCGTGCGAGCTAGGAGTAGATACGCATGCTAAATCGCGATCGTGATGCTGAGAGGGGCGCAAAATTGCATCTTCTGTTTCTGGCTCTGTCTCCGAGGGGTTTTCCCTCAGGAAAGCGCCAGAAAGGGCATCTGTTGGCCGTATCAGGACTTTCTGGCGCCCACGTGGGTGATGATTAGAAGAGTGAAGAATTGTGTAGACTATGCACAGACTGGGGAGGATGGGGTGATATGGTGAAGGGCGCCGATCGGTATTATTTCGATTCTTTGTCGTCGTACGATGATGGTTCAATGCTCAACACTATGTACAGCCAGCTTCAGCGAGCAACCACCAGGGCGCGTTTGTGTGCGCGAATACCAATGCCAGAACGCACGGACGAAACCATTGGACTCTTCTATGCAACAATCAAAAAGACTCCCAAAATACAATGCTGCTATACAACGCCGTTAGAAAATCTGCTCATCGCCGTGCTCATCCTCCGTAAATCTTCAATCATCGTCTCGTCTGTAGTGTGTGGGTATCGAAGAAGGAAAGGGAAGGCTCAATCGCTGTCCGCATCGGGGTTGGCGATGAAGAGACGCGTGTTACTCATCGTCGTTGTCCGCTCGTCCACACTGCCCTTTCTCATGAGGTCAGAGTTTTTGGTAGTGTCGGGCTTGGGCAACGACTTGATTGGTGCAATGGCACCAAAGTTGCGTTCCTCGCTACTGCCGCTGCCAGTAGAGAGATTGGTCTTTGTCTTTTTGACGAAGTAGTCGTCGTTTTCGTATGTCTGGTTCGGCGTGGGCTCCTCAACGAGGTCCCCAAGGTCATCTGGCGACGAGTTCTGTGGAGGGGTTGAGCTGGAAGAGATGCGGCCGGCGGGGTTGGCGTAGGAGATGCGGCGGCCAGAGCCTAGCGAACTGCGGCCAGAGCCTGAACGGTGGTGATACTGTCCGCCGACAGAGCCAGTGTCATCGTCATCGCCCTCATCCACCTCAGAAGCACTCAAACGCATGGGCACGCCAGTGCCTGTGTAGGTAGTAGGTGCGTAGAGGGTGGCCTTTGGCGCACCGTGATGGCGGACCTTGGAACGCACACCGGCAGCCATGCTCGAGCTGCCAGAGGGGCCGCGAGCAGGAGCATTCTTGCCACCAGCGACTTCCATGTTGGCCCGCATCCTTGCCTGGCGCTGCTGGGCCTGGACACGGGGGTCTTCGAACTGGGCGCGGTCGCACCAGACGGTGGCCTTTTGTTTCCGCATCAGGGCGACATAGGAGCTCGGTGCGGTGCCGGAGCGGGTGGACGACGAGCGGCGGAGAGCACCACTGTTGGAGCGGTTGGGGGTGCCGTTGGTGGAGCTGGTGGATGAGGTCGGGGTGCGGCGCAGCGAGGTCTGGTACTGCGAGGGGTACTGGGGGTATTGCGAGTTCATGGTGGAGGTGGTGGGCGAGGGAGCGACGGGGAGGACGCCAGAAGAGGTGGTGCGGGTGCGGGAGTGGCCCATCTGGGCGTCGATGTACTGGCCAGGCGGTGGTCGCACGGCAATGCCAGGGCCTGCTATGGGCTTGCGGCGGACGGGAAGTGGCATTGCACCACCGTAGGACGGGACTGGCGCAGGTTGTGCCATCACAGCAGCTTGCATGTTTGCCCGCGTCGCTTGACGATCACAATCGCTACGCTGAAACACGGATCGACACGGCCCTGACGTCAAGCAGGCGCGTACAACAAGAACGGCAGGCGCAGTGAATGGCACTGGCGGGTGCAGGGCAGTGCAGTGCAGTGGCAGTTGCTCTGGGCGCGGAAGCTACCAGAGCGCTCCTCGGAGGCTCTGATGTTTATGTAGTGGTAGTGCTGATAGGCCGTGTGCCACTTGGCGCCCCGCTTGCGTGCGTGCGTTCAGTCGATGCAGCCCTGCAGAATTCCGAATGCACTGGCTGCCTCCCGCTTTCGGCGATGGCGTGGTGCGCTGAGGAGGAATCGGCGACGACGGTGGTGCAAAGTGGTTAGAGAACGTCTTCGCGGGGCCTTGGAGCCGCTTAAGAGGGATTGGAGAGGAGCTTGGGCTTGAGAGGTTTTTGGCCGCGTGCGAGCGACTGTCGCGGGCTGCCGTCGAGTGTGGGCGGGAGTTGGCCTAAGTATCAGGTAACGTCAAGGGCTCCTGTGGTTGTGCCACAGCGCTAGGGAAAGCTTCTATCGAAGAGCTAAAAAGAGAATTGTCAGTCGTCTGCGAACACGAGCCACTTTTCTACTCTTGCGGAGACCAGCACCCAGCTGACGCCTGCGTTGTTCGAGCGTAGTGCGGGAGGCGCCAGGACAACGTGGGCACAGCGTGCAGTGTGAGGAGACATGGCGCGAAAGCTGACTTACGCTGCCGTCTTGCGTCCAATCCAGCGTAGCAGCCGAAGCACAACTTGCTTGGACGTCCTGAGGCTAGGGCAATATGCGAAATGAGCTGAAGAGAGGAACCCGCCAAGTGTGTCAGCGACAGTAAGGTATTATACAGCTGCTGTTTGTAGCAATCGGGTCTGCCAATGCTTCTTGCCCGCCTCAAGACGTGGCCGCGCGAGACCTCTTGTACGCCCTCCCGTGTTTGCCGTACCTGCTCGATCACGCTAGAAGTTGAGCTTTGAGCCATTCTTCGGGGCCCACCCGCTATGACGAAAGAGTTGCCATGAACTGCTCCGACGGCGCCCTCGACAAACTCGTAGCTCAGCGCTTCCAACGAGAACAGACCCCTGCCATGTTCATAGCATCTCCTACTAATGCTTCAAAACTTGGAATTTGCAGGACGTGAGCTTCAAACGCCCGCGCTGCGGAGTCACGTCCGGATGCGGCTTACATTCTTAGTTTCATACAAGGCTCGGTAGAAGTGGCCTTGGTCATGCTCCTGGTCGGTCTGCTGCACTTGCTCGCTACATTATTCACACATCCTCCACGTCTGGCAGCGAATCACCACTGCCCGTGACGCCCAGAAAGCGTGGGCGCCGAGTGAATGATCGCCCTTGTTGCATCGTATACATCTTTGAGTGCTACGTTGAACAGATCGCCCGTGTGCTGCCATGTGTCTCTGCTTGATGCTGCACCGGCTGTTTGAATGACATACCATGACCTTAGCCGTGGACGCAAGATCGTGATGCCTCAACAATCGTACACGATATGGAGCTCGGTGCCTGCCTTGGTATCAAGGCAACTTCATGGTGGATCGTTACCCCTCAGTACTGCCCTGGCCAAGTTTGAAGGAGGACCTAGCGTGTGCACGCCTTACCCGTGCCATGGCTGCACAATTGTTGAACCTGATGTGCCGCTTGGTGATGAGCCGCTACGAGCACTTGATGGGCGTTGGCCTGCCAGCGTATGCAAGCTCATGCAGCCGCGCAGAGCATCCCACTTGATCTCCCGTTCCCCCGCTAGACAAGGACAGCCGAGCATTTCCATCATCACGGTGCTCGCTTCAGTCCTCGATGGGACGCGTTCAATGAGCAAATCGCACAGCGCAACTCTGATCGTCGCCGACGTCAAACCACCGACTCAGCCACCCCCCGCGCACTGACTGACTTGCGCCGTAACCACGGCCCTCGCCATTATTGGGGATTTGCGAAGAATTAGAAATTTAGACATGTGGCGTGGCATCCCGGGACAACATCGTCCGGTACGAAGACCCTGAAAAGCTGAACATAGTAAGCCCGCGATGATCTCTACCTGTTGTGTATAGGAGAAGGCCGCTGCGAACCCACCGATACGGCAGCTATTTTTGCTACAATACGGAGAAATATTGATGGACATTTGATGCATCGAAAATCAATTGCACTGACTTGACGTGCTATCGATATTGATGCTTGTCAGCAAACGCGTACGCAGCAAACCGAGAAAGCTTCCGGTCAGACGGGAGCTGGCGTCCTTCAGTCTTGCATCGGTGAAGTAGCCTCCATGGCGTCGCCAGACGCAACGCTAAGTTGTCTGTTCTCGGTTGATACCGAATATGAAAGAAATGGCGAGCGGTCGCATCTCCGCGCCAGGCGCTTGGAGACGACAAGAGAGAAATGGCACGACATTAGCCTTGGTGTTGACGCTTACCCGCCTCGAAAAAGTCCGCCAATATTGACATTGACGCCGTGATACGTGTGATCCGGCGCAGACCCCAGCTGTGATGGAGATACACCTGCATCGTGCAACAGCGGCAGGCCACGACTCGAGCCCCTCTTATCGTGGACTGCCTTTTACGGTCTTAGCTTGAGTGGCATTTGTCGCTATAAAAAATGCATACTAGCGCACGATTCTAGCGAATGGGTTGTCCCGCTGCCAGATGTCTCATAGCCGCTGATCACTTGATCTGGCCTCTCGCTGCACAGTATCCGGGGAGTTGGCTGTAAAAAGAGGAGCTGTGGCATGCTGCGCCGTCTCGGTGGAGGAATGGCCGCACGTCGCTTATGCATCGTGCATTTAGGTTAGCCAGCATGTCGAGTCTTGATAAGTAAGCGATAGTAATGGTTTCAAAACGTGATCCTGGTGAGTGAGACAAAGGATGCGCGTTGCTTACGAGATGTCACCTGCGAGAATCAGGCACACCTAAATCCTTTCTCCAAGAATAATAGACCAATACATACATTGCTGTTTGATCAAGTGCTCAGTATAGAAACGGAATCAGACGATACGGTGTCTGCTGCTTGAACTTCTCCCATGCATCCCCGTACCTCTTTTCACAATATTCGTTCAGGATGGGAATTGCGCGGGTGGAAAAGTCATATGCGAAACCCGCTCCCACCAATGCACCTAAGGCCCAGCCTCCTGCTGCCAGCGCATATCCCGCGCGCCAGATTGTGTAACCACCGTAGTTGATGTGTCGGGCAAATTGCCAAAGACCTCCAGTGTAAGCTTTACCCTTGTTGCTTGGGTTGGCCTTGAAGCGCTTGCGTTGGATCTCAGACACCAGCTCTGTCAGTATACCCACAGCGTACATTGTCCCGCCCACTATCAACGACCGTTGAGGGAAGTCGTCCGCCATGGATGCGGATGTCACGCTGAGCAGGAAGGCGTAGCTGCTGAGGCTGTTGAAGAATGTGTTGAAGACTGAGATGGCGACGGCTCCGCCAACGGGCATAGGCTCTCCAGATAGCAGTGTTACCCAGATGTTCTGCTTGACCGCACTTCCGACGGCCATTCCAAGCAACACAAGCCTGTACGGAGAGAGGCCTAAGCGGTCAATGGCTGCGATTCCAGTCTGAGTTCCAAGCCCAGGTGGAAGCGTGCGGAGTCCAAGACGGTGTAGGATTGGCGTACCGATCCCGTAAGCTAGGATGCCATACTGAATCGCCGGGTCGATTGCGCGTAACAAGAAGAAAGTTGCTTTACCGGCGGGAGTTGGTGTGTAGTCGCCTCTGGCTATCATGTCCCGCTTCTTGGAAGCCTCAGAGCGGGGGTCGTTATGGCTCATGGCGCTTTTCGGTGTGAGCTCAAGCCGTGTCAGTAGAAGCTCAGAAGGCACTACCGTGTCGTGATGAAGTTGACGCGCGGCTTTGTAGGTGCGTCCGCTCCAACGTGGAATTGGAGTCGAGATGCTTCGATTCAGGGTCCAACCTCCTGCTGATGTAACAACTTACTGGAGGCCTGATGCTACAAGGAAACAGGCTCTCGATGGCTTGCAAATGTATGTACAGGTCAAAGTGTTGCAGAGACAGATCGTACGAGTCACGACCAAGCTTAGACAAAGCTCTTTCCAATGTTCTGTGTAGCTAGCCCACTACCTACGTCATTGATGTCGTGAACAGGCTTACTCATAGAAGAGCAGATCGCGTGCCAACGCGCAAGGAGCTTCAGCATCACTGCTGTGATACATTCAGACTTGATAATAACTTATTAGATTCCGTGTCATGAGTTGCGGAATAAGTGGAGGCTGAGGCCGTCACCCACTTTAAGGATAGTGTGGTCGCGTAATCGCGTGATCCCGTGACAATTTTACTAGCTTGTTGTCCTTTCATTACCGCCCTACACCCCACCATCTTCTTTGACACCACCCACAGTATCCTTTTTGCACGCCAGAGCTTCTAACATCAAGCTCTGAGACACTCAATAGATTCTCCCATACTTTGTTCCCCAGTATTGGATATACATGAGGTCTGGCGTTACGAACGACAGGCCAAGCATTACAGCAGGTTGGCGAATACGATGTTCTGGATAGGAAGCTACCGAAGACGCGCTCCAAGATATCACGTTTTTGTCTCAGCGTTTAGCTGACTCGGTGCAAGCCGAATTCCACCCCAGAGCTGGCCAGATTCTGCATTCGCTTCCATATGGGAAGCGGGCCTTGAAGGATTGTTGGCACGCTCTTTCCCTCATTGCAGCCTGGGAACCTGCATGATACCCTGGCTCTGATCCCAAATCGGATGTCGATCATACTCAAATCACAAGTCGACACATATTTCTAATGACCGTTACTTTCAATGCAATATGCAGCCTACTGCAAAGCATAGAGAATATCACTGCACATCAACCCCGCCTTGCACCCGCAGAGGAGAGGAGTAGTGCACGTCAGATCACAGCGAACTGGTTCAACAATCATAGACATGAGCTGAATGATCAGCACTCGGATGGAGGGGCGGTACTGTCCACGCTATTCCCTCACCGCAGAAAAGATCGAGTATATGGACTTCAAACACCGCTGTTGGCGAAAAAGCTCACAAAACTCTTGAGCTTCAATAACGGCCAAAAAGCAGTGTTCGATGGATGGAAGGCCGGGAAGCACGGGGACCTGGGCGTATATGCCGAACGAACGATGAAACCTTGGGATGGCACCTTCTCATCTAAGCACACCACCTCGATTGCCAGAGTGGACCGATTGTTGACGCAGCTTGCAGCCAGGTATAGGTTCTCCGATGCAGCTATCCGTGCGCAAAGAGACTGGGATGTCCAAACGGACGAAGAGCTCAAGGAGATTATGGTACGTCTGGAGTCGTGGGAAGCGAAGTGGCTGGTCCGTCTCATATTGCGCGACTACTGCACGATAACCCTGGACGAACGCTATACGTTCGAGCAGTATCACTTCTTACTGCCGGATCTGTTATTGTTTCAGAACGACTTCGATGCTGTATTTACTATGCTGCGTGGAGAACTGGGCTGCTACCCCGCCGTGCCTGGCAATCTGGAAGAGAGAGCGATGCGCATCGAAGCAGCGCACAAACTGAAACCAGTCGTAGGCATCAAGGTGGGACGTCCGACCTTCAAGAAAGCCTGGTCATTCAAGCATTGCTTCCAGATGGTTGGCACGCATGCGTGGGCGGTTGAGAACAAGTACGATGGCGAATATTGTGAGATCCATGTTGACCTGGCAAACGCGCCGCAAGACATTAAGATCTTTTCGAAAAACGGCAAAGATGCCACCACAGACCGCGAAGCCCTTCATAGTACTATACGAGATGCCCTGCGTATCGGACGCCCTGATTGTGCCTTCCAGAACCGGTGCATCGTGTTAGGCGAAATGGTACTTTACAGTGACAAAGAGAGGAGGATCATGCCTTTCTCTAAGATCCGGAAGCACACTTCACGCTCTGGTTCGTTCATTGGAACCTTGCAGGATTCGCTACCTCACGAGTGGGAGCACCTGATGGTTGTGTTCTTCGATGTCTTGGTAGTGGACCACAAGCCGGTGCTGCGCCAATGTCTACAAGAGCGCCGCAATGTGCTGAGAAGCCTCGTTCAGGCCAAGCCTGGCCGATCAATGCGTTCAGAGTGGGCGCTACTGGACTTCAAGACAGGCGAAGGCATCACGGACCTCAAAGAAGTGTTCGCCCGAAATCTCGCTAACCGGCAGGAGGGCCTCGTGCTGAAACCACTCCACGCACCTTACTTCCCTCTGTCATATGGACAGGGATCTCGACGGCCGGGTTTCTTCATCAAACTCAAGAAAGACTACCTGAGTGATATGGGCGGAGAGCGCGATCTGGGTGACTTTGCAGTCATCGGCGCAAGCTACGATGCGCAAGTTGCTCCGAAGGCAGGGCTGAAACCGTTGTACTTCACCCACTTCTTTCTAGGGTGTTGTGTAAACAAGGTTGCGGTCCAGCGGACAGGGGTCAAGCCCGTTTTCAAGGTTGTTGCAACGGTCGGTCTAGACCAGTGTATACCCAGAGCGGATCTCAAACACCTCAACATCCATGGTTATATACGAAAAGCAAACCTATACGATGACGGTCAGACAGACCGCTTCGGAGTTGTGCACTCCAAGGGACACGGCCGTCGCATGACGTCAGCGTTCAAGATGCCGTTTGTCGCAGAGATCCTAGGAGGTGGTTTCGAGAAGGTCCAGAACGAGACATTCGAGATGTTGCGCCATCCGCGAGTCAAGAAGCTGCACAGTGATCGGACGTGGGAAGACTGCGTGACTCTCGACGAGCTGGAGCAAATGGCAGAGCAGAAATGGGAGGTTCCAAACGCAGACATCCTCGACGGTCACGCCCGCGATGTTGCACTGCTGGCGTCCAAATATGTCAGGGAATCGCAAGCATCATCTACAACATACAGAACCACGCAGGACACTACGCAGACGACCCCTCGCAGATCAAAACCCTCTTCCAACCCAACACCCTCGGATGCCATCGTGCAGGAAACACAACAGCAATCACCCCACACATACAACACTAACTCGTCACACCCCACCACCACCACCTCCCACCACACAGCCAGCACCCAAGCCGCCGGAACCTGCGCCTCACGCCAAATCCGCATCCTCATCCGCGAAGACACCGCAGAGCGTCTTGCGCTCGCAACGCCGCTCAAGCCAAACTCACCCCAAGCAGTACCCACCCCCTCACCCACATCCCTCCACCACCTCTTCCCACCCTCAACAGCCCCCTTCCTCCCGCCAACACACCACCACACACCCCTCCTCCTTCACCACCTACCTCCCTCCACCGCCCCCGCAGCCCCAACTCCCAGCAAAAAGCGCGCCCTCGCCCAACTCGCGTCCTTTATCAGCCCACCCGCCGTCCGCCGGCGACGAGTTAAACCCCGCACTCCACTGCGCGATTTCGGGTCGAACGGGGTGCGAGAGGTAGGTGCTTTCACGTACGACTCGCAGGAGGGGATAATACACGTGTATGTACGGGAGGGCGTGGGTGTGTGTGTGCATGCTGAGGGGAGTGGGAGTGGGAGTGCGAGTTCGAGTGCAAAGAGGAAGGAGAAGGCGAAGGAGATCATGGAGAAGGGGTAGGGGGTAGGTGGTAGGGTTTGTTGGGTTCTCGTGTTGTGTGGGTGGAGTAGGAGGAGATCGAGTTAGGGTATAAGGGGGGACTGAGGGCGTCAGGTACAGGGCAAGGGAGAGCACGCGCTTGGTGTTTGGGGGTGGTAGTGTGCTAGCTTTCTTTCTTTATGGAAACCGTTTATGAATCAAATTAAACCGATCAATATCAACATCGTCATCATCTTCTTTTCCAATCAGAAACTCTGAATCTTTGGACGGAGAACTTCATGCTTCTTCTTCAGCTTCTCACTCACTCACTCACTCACTCACTCACAGCCAGCGGAGGGATGAGGCGGGCGCTCTTGGGGGTGAGGCGGTGGAGCTTTGGCTATCTGGGGCCGAGACTGAACTTTTCACAATTATGAGAGAGTGTTAAAAGTTTGAAGGGGCAAAGTAGGCAACACTTCATTTAAGACGAGTGGCTTCGTATCAAGGGAGTAGGATGTTTTGTTTGACCGCGTTTTTACGCACTTTCGTTTGTTCATTCAATCATCCATCTAGTTACGCTTATTTCGCCTTACCGGTGGGAATCTGGAAAGCCTGGATCGCCTGGCCATGGGCAAACGCCTTGTCGATCCTGAAGAAGCCCTTGCGGTCGAACTGGATGATATCGTCGACCTTCAGCTCAGCCGCGTTGCAGTCAGCGACAGCCTTGGCCCTGGTCTCTGTGTTCTTGTTGAGGAAGTCCTCGAGGGTGTCCTCGGGCTCGAGCTTGTCCTTGGAGATGAGGTAGTCGAAGTCGACGAGCTCGATGGGGATGAGCTCCTGGTCCTTGGACAGCCAGGTGACCTTCTTGGAGGTCTTCTTGACGTCGCCCTGCAGGTGGAGCTCGAGCTCGAGGCCGGTGACGGTCTTGAAGCCGTCCTTGGAGAGCGGGTTGATCGAGTGCGAGATCTTGCGGACGATGGCGTTGCCCCAGTTCATCAGGGTGATCTCCTCGTCCTGGGCGAAGGACTGAGCATCGGCCTGCTCCATGATGATATCCTTGCTGAAGACGACCTTCTTGTTGCCGAGGTCGTATTTGGCGTGCTTGGGCTTGTCCTCGGTGATGACTCCCTCGCGTGCACCAACGACGGTGACAGGGACCTGAGCGTCGTTGTCGATGGCGATGTAGCGGGCGGCGGTAGGCTCGACGTGCTTCTTGTTGGTGGCCCAGAAAGAGTACCAGTCGAGGTTGACAATGTTCTTGGAAGGACCCTGCTTCAGGATGAACTCCTGGAGGGCAGGGATGACGGCACCGCGGCGGCGGACACCACGCACGGTGGGCATGCGCGGGTCGTCCCAGCCCCAGACGTAGCCAGCGTCAACGATCTTGGTGAGCTTACGCTTGGACAAGACTGTGCGGACAAAGTTCAGACGAGCGAAGCCCCAGTTGTGAACCTTGCGGAGCTTGAGCTCCTTGATGAACCACTGGTACTGGGCATCGCGATCGTTGTACTCGGTGGTACGCAGAGCGTGTGTGACGCCCTCGACCGAGTCGACGATGGGGCAGCAGAAGTCGTAGGTAGGGTACATCTTCCACTTGGAGCCAGTGCGGTGGTGGTCCTCGGGGTTGCATCGGTAAATGACGGGGTCGCGCATGGCCTTGTTGGGGTTGTCGACCGACATCTTTGCGCGGATGCACCACCTTGTGCCCTCCTCGGTGCCCTTCTTCATCTCCTCAAACCTGGCCAGGGTCTCCTCGGGGCTCATCTCGCGGCGCTCGCTGGCGATGCCATCCATACGCTCGGCACGCATCTTCTCCTGCGCAGTGTCATCGGCATAGGCCAGACCGTCCTTGATCATCTGGACAGCGCGCTCGTACAGCTCGTCGAACCAGTCGCTAGTGTACGAGACCTGGTCAGGCTTGATGCCGAGGAGAGCGCAGTCCTCGACGATCGAGTCCTGGAACTCCTCCTTCTCCTTGCTGGGGTTGGTGTCGTCGAATCGGAGGATGAGCTTGCCCTTGTACTTGGTGTGGGCGAAGTAGTCGTTCAGGAGCGCGGCCTTTGCGTGTCCAATGTGGAGGTAACCTCTGTAAGGTGTTAATCACAGCAAGTAGTAGACTGTGCAGATGTAGCACTCACGAAGGCTCAGGAGGGAAACGTGTGACAATGCCTGTGCCATCACCGACATCCTGAAGACCAATGTCGAAGTTGGCGTCGTCGTTGGAGCCACCGCCCTCCTTCTTGCCGCGGCCCTTGGCAGCCTCCTTGGGCCTCTCAGCCAGGACAACCGACTGGGGGTAGGCCTCCTCGATGTAGCGGAACCATCTGCACAGGTTGGGCATCAGGTTCTGCTTGACGAAGGCATGGGCGACGCGGTTCTCGCGCAGCGTCTTCCAGACGGTGGTGTCGGCATCGCTGAGGGTGTAGCCGACAATGTGCGAGCGCAGGGTGAGGTGAGCATCGAGCTCCTGCAAGCTGGGCTCAATGGCCTTGAGGTTGAGCGGCTTGAGAGCCTCGGCGCGTGTCTGCCACTCGGCAATCTGGGCGTCCATGATGATGTTGTGTGGAGTTGTCGGGGAAGCTGCGGCGGGCGGAAAATTGGTGGGATGATGAGTGGTCGGCGGGGCAGTCACCTCTATCGATAAGGAAAGCACGACTCATGTAAGTGTACAAAAATCTATCTACCCGCCCAGCTCAGTTGGTTTGTGCAGGCTACATGACTTCTGATCATCCTATGCTATGCTATTATTGACTATCTATAATACATGTATCTTTTGTCGTCAACTCGTGACCATTTGGCCTGGTAATATTACAAACGCCTATCGAATCATTCCCCTTATGCCTTGCTTGAACATTGCAACACAATGAGCGTACAACATGAGGCTTGGGAAGGTAAAGCGGTGACGCTGTCGAATGACACTGCTCAAAGAACGGTTGCGTCTTACTCGTCAACAAGTGCACCCAGAATCAAACTCTGAATCACAAACTCAGCAGATGCAACCTTGACCGTCTTTCCTGCCGCCTCACCCTTAGCGAAGAGCTCTTCCACCTCACCATCGTCCCTCTTTCTCTTTTTGCTCTTCTTGGAAAAGCTCTTTGTGCTCTTGGTGGGTACGTTGGTGCCGAAAAGCTCTGCAGCGGCCTCGGCAACACTACTTTGGTCGCCGTCAACGTATACCCAATCCCAGTGTCCTTGCGTGAGTGACTGCGATGCGGCTTTGACGTCAGCACAGCGTCCTACGTTCGATGCACCTAGTGCGTGTGTGAGAAACACGAAAGGCTGACGCTTCTCGATTTCCTTCTTGCTCTTGCCAGTGACGAGGAGCACGGACTGCCCTTGCAGGAGGAGGTCGCGGTCATCGAATGTCCTCTCGAAGTATACTTCTTCGCTGGAAGGGTCGTATATGCGCATAGCACGTGAACGCACAATACCGTTCGGATCGAGATATCTTGACAGCCCAGCAGGCAGCAAGTACCGTGCGAATTTCAATGCTTGCGAGGCAGAAAGTGAATCGTTGATCCAGCGGAGGTGCAGACAAGGAACATTGAGAGCAAGAGCCTGGAGGTACTTTGTGCTGCGGGAATGCGAGTCGGTGATCAAAGCCACAAACCCAAGCTTCTTAAACTCTTCCTTCAATGTCAACATACCTCCCTGCTGCACGCCAGAAACCGAAGTCCGGCGACTCTGAGAGGCTGATAGCTCGATCGACTCTGTGTCGAACAGCTCGTGAAAGCCTTGTTCTAGAATCCGCCCTCCATTTATCTTAATGGCGCGAGCGACAGCATCTTTATCCATGCCGTCTCCAGTAGACGTCAGAACGAAGGCCATGTTGGAGAAGGTGCCGCTGCCGGATCGATTGGAGGAGGCAACTGACCCCGCGCGGTTCGTTGCATCTTTCAAAAGTGATGGCGGGGCAAGCCCTCTACGAGTAAAGGATGGTGTAGTAAAAGCATCAGCCGGAACCGGTGTTCCCAACTGGGAGCCAGGTTTGCATGGTGACGATGGTGGTGATAGCTGGAAGGTGCGATGGCGTAGTCGAGCCCAGAGCTGTGTTGTAAGGTAAATGTTCGCGATATGCACGGTGATCCTTTCAGTTTGAGGCGCAGCCTTCCCTGCCGGAAGACTGTCTCGTTGCTTCTCCTCCAGGACGACAGAGACATGTCCGTAGCGATCTGTCATTGGATGTTCGTAGTTGTGGAGGTCATTGCACTTATCCGCCAGCCCAACAACAACATATGTATGCTTTTTCTTGCCGGGTTCGTCGACCTTGACTTGATCACCCGATTGAAGATCCAGAGACCGTACCTGGAAGTTATCCAAGGAAGTTGTATTGCCGTCATCGAAACGCACCTTGAGCTGCTTCAGGTCTGAGCGTCCGATATATGTGGCAGGATAATAGTGACTCCCGGGCCATGAGGCAAACACTCGATTTGGTACGACGACTTCGCCACTATGAAGCTCAACTTTCCTAGGGGTCAAGCGAACAGGGAGCGGTGTTGCAGTTGGTGGTGGCGAACTAGCAAGCTCATCTGTACTGTTCCCAGCGTCACGCATCTCGACATCGGCAATGTGAAGATTAGACTTTGTGTTTTTGCGACTCGGCGTGGTAGGTGCAGGCTTCTGCACCGTTGCTGATGCTTTCGATCTGGATGGAGAGTTGCTGGGTGACGACATTGTGGCAATGACAGCCCTAGCAGACTTGAGTGAGCCCTGCTTGCTGTTTTGAGGTCTTGCTGGCCGGATGTTATCTCTTGACTTCAGTGTGGCGGGCCTTCCATATGCTGCGGTAACATGTTCCCTTGCCTGTGCCGCAGCAAGCGCACCTTCCTCCTCACGTTCCTGAGCGGATGCCGTTGGAGGTGTGTCCTCACGCAACCGATGTGTCTGCCCCTGAGGTGATGCTGGGGCCGGCTGCACCTGCTCTTCATCGTGAATGTCATTGACCGGGCTGTGCAAGACACTGTTCTTTGGGACCGCTGTGACTTTTCGTCTCTTGACTGCTGGGGCGGCATACACAGAGCTTTCCATGTATGCATCACCGTCCGCATCAGTATCCCCTAGGCCACTTAGACAGGGGATCTCAATCTCTTCCTCCGTTGAGCGCTGAGTGTTTGGCAGATTCGCAATGTCATTCATGGAACGAATGCGGGTCACGCTGTAGACTGGATCGCTACCTTCGTCCCGAGAGCTGGCAGGAGCAGGCATGTGTGCATGCGACCCTGTTTGCTGCTCTTGTGCAGTCTGATAGGGTTCCGTGGCGTTCGATTCCTCCTCCGCCTCTACCTGATTTTGGCAGATCTGATCCGCTACAAGACCTCTTCGCGGCGAAAGATATTCTTCTGCAAAGTAGGACGGCTGGGTCTCCTCCAAAGCATCCGTGTCAGGTATCGTGCTTTGACGTTGCAGACTTGGTGCAGGCTTGACGAATTCCGTGGCCTTCTCTGCTTTGACATGTCTCACAGGTTCCATCGCCTCAACTTGAGGAGTGCAGCACTGCCTGTCTTCTTCCAGCGTTTCAGGAATCTCTTCGTCTGTCCCAATGGCCACTCTGACAGATTGAAGGACATATGATTCAACACGAGTACCTGCATTGTCTGCACCGCCGGCATCAGGCTCGATGGTTGTGCCTTCGTTGATAAGATTCTGACTCGTGATAGGCAGCTCGTCTTCGTCTCCCATATGGGCATCTTCATTGCCGTGAACCAGTGCGTCGACGTCATCGTCTATGCCTCGCTCAACATGGTGCTCGTTGTCATGCTCGCTGTAAGTGATCATTGGAGGACTACTAGGCACTCGTTCCTCTTCTCCAGGCGCGTCGTCAGCCTCGGCATCCTCATCATCGTCCGGATTCATCCCAGGTGGCATTTGCACCATGGAAGAAGATCTCACCTGGCTCGTGTAACCGGTCCTAGAAGCTACCGTAGTCTGATTGATGCTGTACTGATTGATCGAAGGCGAAGATGGGAAACGTGTGTCCGGGCGGGGCCAACTGTCATAATTTGCAGTCACATCAGGTTGAGAGTCCATAATGGCGACAGAGCCTCTGCTACTATGCGGTGCGGTCCTGAGGATGGATTGCGAGGCTGGGGCTTGTCCTCGAGACTCCCCTTGCACTTGGGACGAAAGACTCTCCTGTTGGGACTCATTGCCTCGTAGGTGCTCTGGCTGCGTGCGCTGTGGATGTGAAGAGGTCTTGGGCACCTGCACTCCATTCTCCAAGCCGTTGTATCTCATCGGAGCCTGGGCGCCAGTTGTAACATCTTGCGATGAAGCGTTGGGTGAATGCTCTGCCTCATCACTTGCTGGTACCAGGTGCTGTGAAGGGTCCTGCATCGCTACATCGTCTTCTTCCTGGACCCCATCATGCCACAAGTGGTGCGTAGATACATGCGATTTCGATGAACGCTGGCCATTGCCCTTGTGCTTGCGCGTATCGTGTCTTGCTTCCTGGGCCGGCGCGGAGATGCGAGACAAAGATAGACCAGCTTCACGATGCGCCTGCTCCCTTTGTCTTTGACGCTGGAAGCGCTTCTGTGCAGCCGAGAGCTCCTCCCAGCTGTCTTGCTGAACGAAAGGGGCAGGATTCGCACCTTCGGTAAGCCTTCGCTTTTCTTGTGACTCCTTCATCGTCACGTAGTCAGATCGTGGCTCACTCGAGGATCGTAGGTTGGGCTCGGATCGCTCGTGCCGCATCGCTTTGATGGGACTGGACAGCGCTGGTATAGGACTAGAGTGGCGGACATTATTGAAGTTGGGAGAAGGTCGCTGGAAGATAGGATCCTCAATCCCAGCTACTACTGGCGACGTGCGAGCCTGCGTCAGGTCGAATGCCTGGGTCAGAGACAAAGGCTGTCCTATAGCTGAGTTGCCGAATGCCCCTCCAAATGCCGACGCCGACGCCACGGTGTCTGGCGTCGTCTCCACGAATCCAGTGGAACTAATATGACCCAAGCTGTTGCGCTTCCTGCCGGCTACTGCGGGTGTTTCGAACTTGAAAGGGCTGGTGAAAGGCTCAGCAGTGCGGAGAGAATCGTCGCGATCGTCCTCAAGGGCTGTTGGACTGGTAATGGCAGCATCTTGCGCTAGCTGAGAGGATACAATGACCTCTACTCCATCGGTGAGGGGCTCCGCGTCGTCTTCGTCTTCGTCGTGTTGTGCGAATAGTGACTTCGGTCCAGACCGAGGACTGGGGATGCGCGTGAAAGTCTCTGCTGTGCCAAAAATACCGCTTGTCCAGTCTCTGTGCATCTGGCTGTCTGGCTGCGTATCGCCTGGAGCGTCCATACCTGCGAAGCTATGGTGCATTGTGGGCGCAATGGCTCCATCCATTGGCACCGTACTTATGGGCGCACTATTGTGTTTCGTAAGACCCGGCTTGACATGGTACGTATGCGTCGAGGTATTTGCAGCGACGCGTCGTGGTGAGCGAGCGTGTTCGGGCGCGGCAGGAAGCAGCTGCGGGACGGCGCCGAGCAGAGGATGTGGCGGGACACTGAAAGTCGAGGGCGGCGCAGAGACAACTGAGGCGTGACTCTCGGTAGAGGTGGTGAAGTGAAGGCCCTGCTCGTCGCCTGCACGCTGCTTGAGCGCCTGCGAAAGTTGCGATGGGTCCTACGGCGTGGAAAGTCAGCAGCAGTGGAGGGCCGATTGACGCGCCGATCAATTGCAAGGGTCTCCGCGTTGTAGCAGGGGTTATCCGCACGAATGCATACTCGCGACGAGAACTCACATCGTACAAGACTTCGCTCAGCAGGGTGAACGCCTGAGAGTCGGCCATTGCGTGAACATAGTTTCGGACGATTCTTCCGCTGGATGTGGTAGGATCACGTCTGACAGGCCCAAAGCGGAAGCTGTGTGGAGTGGCGCCTTCCGTCGCGTACGCGCACTCACGTGTGCCGTCTTCGTGCATGGACCCGATGACATCAGCCGACTGTGAATCTAGTGTTGGTGTCATGTCCACCTTCCAGCAGCATGCAATATACCAATTCTGCGTAGCCATTTAGAGGGTACGAAATATCAATGGAGGCCCTTTATTATGGCTACAAAATCACTGGCTGTCTCTGCTCTTTCCCTGCCAATACGCCAAATTCTCAGATACGTTGGAATTCAGCAAAATGTTATTCAAGCCTGGCAGACTGACGCACATCCAAGGTGGTAATCCGAAGAGGAGTCTCGAGAGAATGTGACCCAGCGTATGAGGGAAAGGTACAGGCCACCTGAATCATTTGCTCCGTATGCAGATTCTCTCTTGGCATTAAGCTACTCGCAGACCTGCTACTACATCTACGACATACTATCAACGCCTGTTCCGGGCGTTTACGTTCTTGCCGGCGCCAACCTTGACCCTGCCGCCAGCTCGTCCGCGGTCACCTGTGAGAATACCCGGCAGATAGTCCTGGTCCATTAGATCGCTAGCCCTCTCCCGCTTCTCCTTCTCTAACTTCATGGTGTACTCCTTCTGATCCTCGGCGAGAATTAAATCTCTTCCCCATCCTCCCTTGCCTCCACCGATGCCGGTCCACTTGGTGTTCGCCGTACCGGCGATCGGCTTAGGAATGCTGAACTTGTCGCCTCGCTTGTTGTAGTTGTAATTCTTTGCGAGATGAATATGGAATTCGCCCTTCGCATTAGTGCTGCACGAGACACGTGCGAGGGTAGCACCACCACAGCGGGGGCAGAATTGCTTGCTCATATCCTTGACGATCTGAAAGCAGGCATGGCAGCGCAACACCTTTGACGAGAGCTTCTTGATACGCTGCATGTTGGTCGTAATGAGCTTCAGGTTCATCTGAAGCAGCACGTTCTGCATAGCGAAATCGATGGTCATGGTCGCAACATCCATCTGGGTGGGACCCTGGGTGCGGACATTCGCCTGCAAGCCAGAGTCCTTGACCTGGTGCTCGGGGAGATTGGTCTCGGTGATCCATTCACCATCATTATCGTCCTCGTCGTCTGAAAGAATGGATGTTGGCTCTTGTTGAGTTTCCTGAGCCGAGATGTCCAAAGATGACAGACCTTGCTCGAGTGATTCCGAAGCAGATGCAGCGTCTGCTGCTTGTTGTGTAGACTCCGAGGTGCTTTCAACCTCGACAGGCTTCTCCTCTGTAGCCAGGGATACTGGTTCTTGGCCAGCCTCTTGTGCAACAGGCTCCTCAGGCTTTTCCTGGGGCTCGGCCTCAGTCGTTGGCTGTTCGAGAATCATCTCAGGCTGTGCCTGCTCACTTGTAGCCGGCTCTTGCTGATTGATCTTCTTGTTCTGACCCTTCGATTTCTTCGACTTCTTAGATTTGGTGACAGTTGCCCACTCGTCATCCTCCTCAACCTGGCCGTTCTCCAACGCCGCCTGCTCTTGAGCTGCCTTTGCCGCATCCTTGGCTTCCTTTTGCTTGCGCGCCTCCTCCTCTTCCTCAGGCCTCAGCTTGATTGGGCCTTTCGGTACCGACCTGAGGCCCCAGTCTCCGCCATTCCTCTCGCAGTGGATCTCGTACGCCAGAGCCAAGATACCTAGATCTTGCCTGCTTAATACAGCGTGATCACCTGTCTTTTTACTGAAGGCGATGACTGCATCATAGCTGGCGGGGCTTGGGTTGCGAACTTTTAGGAAGGGCATCAGCGTGGTCTGCACGCGCATCCTGGTTGCTTCATCTCGAATTTCGGAGATGATGGCCGGGGTGGTGTAGAGTTCTTCAGCAGAGTTGATGATCGTTGAAATAGAGACAACGTTCTTGATGAGTGGGCCAGTATCCAGAATGAGCGAATGGATAGGCTTTTGGGTTGGTTCGACAGCCATTTCGACGAAGGGAAATAGCGACAATTTGGTATTGAGATACCTTTGAGCGATCTAGTACTCAGTTCACACTGATTCAACTGCGATTTTGGTGTTGTCAAGCAAAGCTGTATTTTTGACCTACGAAATTTCACAGCGGTGGCGCGGGGTGTCGACCAGAACGGCAAGAACCTAACGGCTCTTGGCTTAGCCCTCACCTGTGAAGAGCAACAACACAGAAGTGGTCCTACCGGATTCCAATTCCCACGAAGTCACTTTCATCATCCAAGTACTCTGCATGTCATCTCAGACAGCCCATCGTACAGAGCTACAGTATCTTGTATCGTTCGCGGCCTCGGCAAGACCACCTTCGAAATGTGTAGCGCGCATGACCTGCCAATCCTGGAAGCTTGTTAACGACACACAGAGTTCCAAGCCACTGCGAATGGCCGTTCAGCTATGACGCTCATCCTTCAGGGACCCTCCCGTCAATCGCGCCTGCGCGTCTCCAAGTTGATTGGAGCCGAAATTGCCGATCAGAGTAACAACAACGCTGAACTGCTCTGTTGCTAACAGGCCCGTCCAGTTCATATTATTGTCCATGGCTGTTAGCCGTATGAATGGGGCCAGACGTTTGCTCGTAACACGCTCCACCTGATTTGCTGTGTGTCGAAGATAGTACAATCTCTGACAGTCTATACAAAGGATCCAGCCTGTCGGGTCCAGCTCAAGCCTCTTTAACACGGACCATCACTGCCACAAGCTCCTCCCGACCTTCTGTCCAGCCCGGTGTCGATGACGAGGAGTGCTTTGACAAAACGAGCCATCGTCTGACTCGGTTTCCCAACTACCGTCTCTTGTTTCCTAAATCGCTGGCGATTCAGACATGATATGTGGTCCGCGGAGCTCGCTGGCTATCTGCGTTGTAGCGGGTCCCGAGCGGGCAATCAATATGTTCAACCCTGCGGCAGTGCAGCTGGCGCCCATTGGTTCTTACCAGCTTGCCAATCCAAATCCACAGATGTTGCACTCTTTCAATTTGCCGAAAGCGACTGTCGTCTCCTCTGCGCGACAACGTTGGAGATATTGATTCACATGAACACGCTCCACTTCACCAAGTGCTAGTGTGCCGTTCCCTTTGAAGAGGGCAACTAAACATCACCAAACAGCTCTCTCATCAAGTCTTGTTACGTATGAGTTTGTGTCATCACTGGTAGAAATGACAAGCATGCGCTACAGCCGCTGCGGCAAGGCCTAGGCCAACAAAGTTCCGCGTGTGAATCATCGACGCAGGACGATGGTCTACCATCCAGGACTGCTGATCGAGAGAGTCCTTTCTATCAGCGTGTATTGGCTGTACCGTTGAGAAGGTATCGGATCTTGCTTAGACTCGGGTTGTGCACCCACGCGGCATTCGGGAGGTGCGGCAGAATCTGTTGGCAACTACAGGGCCGATTAACGTGGCTCATGAGCGCACGTATGACCCTTCATGACTATACGGTGTTTTTGTGTCTTCGACCGGTGAGTGGCGATTTGACACGTCTACGGCGGTGCTATGGGAGGTAGTCCTCGTTGGTGTTGCTGGGCAAAAATGACCTCTTCTTCCGGTGAGCGATGGAGGAAGATATGCGGGTTCCTACGGATCAGTCAGTAAATCGCTAAGACGGGGCAATGGGTTGGTAGCCGCCGCAAGCGAACGTTACCCTTGACGGGATTCTATTCAGTCTGGCCAGACAGTTTCGCCAATGTGCGCTCAGAGCGGCTGTCCGGGTGAGGTAAGGGAAGCAAAGGAGGCAAAAACGAGGCAACCATGCAGGACAGGAGTTCTCAAAGGGCGCTATTATTCTGACATGACACTCTTAGCGTGACCGACCCCTGCTCGCGACCTGCTACTTAACGTTCGATATCCCCTCAGCTTGGTCTTGGGGACGTCGACTGATCTCGGCTTGTTGTTCTCAAGCATTGGAAGTATCTTTATATTCGAACGTCCATCCGGTCTGTTCCAATATCTGCCGGCTATGTTGGACTTGTTCATTCTGATTGGCCGCGTGCACAGATATGGCTTCCGATGGAATAATGCAAAGGTCCACTTGGACCATTTGCCACAGATCAAAGCCGCATCCCTCACCATGGCCATTTACGTCCACTAGATCTAGTACTGCCGTACAGCAAGCTCTACGCTTACTCACGAGACGGCGGAGCTGACGACGAGCACGGAGACACTCCGCCGACCGCATTGTTCGTCGATCCCAACGAAACCGATGTTGGGCCTCGCCGCATGACCACGCAGCAGTTGGCAAGCACTTTGCATACGATCCGTGTGTCACACAGTATGCAGAGACGGGATACCACCAACTTGCAGGTACATGTGGCGCCAATGCTGCATGACTGGGCCATCTTTCGCGGAGTACCGAAGCCGTTCGACCTATGGTTCAGCCCGTATCAGGCTTGGGTGCTGGCGCTTGATTGACGCCAGTCTCTAATCAATCCTGCTTCGGTCTGGCTCTGCCGTCTCTGCGGTCGGCTTAGTCAATGCAGCACATTGACATGGGTGCTGCATCCCTCCAGAAGGATTCCTCGGCTACTGAACGTGTATGCTATGGGCTGACTTGTGGTGATCACGGCAGCCGGGCCTTGTGGTGTTTCTAGTAATCCAAGTCAGCGTCGAACAGCACTCGCAAATGCCCCACACCGAATACCACACAAGAACAAGGCTGTCTTCTGCAAAAGAAACGGACCTCGACAGCCAACGACGACCGCACCACTAGTCGTACGAGGATCGACGGCACGCGCGCTTCCGTCCATTACAGCTGGCGGGGTAAAGGAAGTTGGTCGCTGTCCAGCCATTTAGGGGATGCAGCGCCTGCATCACCATACTGCCGCCGTACCATTTCCAGCCGCGACCTGGCTTATCGGAAGCCTGCTCGTACTGGCATATCCCCAATCAATATGGTGGGTACAGATGTCGGCTGACGCCCGGCTCAACATGTCGCCTGTATCTGGCGTCTTCGAGCAGAGCCGCATCACGGGGACGCATGATAAAGGGAGATGCATTCGATGAGACGGCAGCTAGTTCTGGAGCAGCCTTAGTGCGCCTACGGAGAGCCTGTTCATCACTATAAGACAATAGCAATGTCGGCGAGTTTTATTTCGAAACAAGCATATCCACTTCTAACAAGGTACAGATTTCCTACCTCTTTCTGATCCACGAGCTGCGTGAAAGCCCTAGCATATCACCTAGTCACGATGCATACGGACAGTGGGTGCCAACAGATGCTCGCAACGCCAATGTGATCGTGGCCGCAGGAGCAACCAACATCTGGTGGCACTGCGATGGGAATCGAATAAGCACCCTTGACACTACTCAACTACCAAGAGGAGTAAAACACTACAAAACGTTTTCCATGTTTTACTCCAACGGCAAAGCCTTCTCCGTCCTCCGCGGGAACGCCATGAGAACCCCACAAGACGAAGGCTGGCTCCCTCTGTCCTTCGAGCACGACCCATCAAACTACTCCTCCTTCCTCACCAACGCCAAATGCGAGCCCGCGCTTTATTGCCATCAGCCCAATCAATTGTGGCCCAAGATGCTCCTCCCCGATGTCTACCACGATCACAGTCCCGTATCTCCTCCCTATGGGGGCTTGAAGGGGGAACTAGCGATCTTCCTCGCACTGATGGCGTTTGCTATCCCGGTCGACCGTCTGCAGCAGGACCTACCTGCCATGTTCCACTCCGGCGTATGGCAGCAGCATAGCATGGCTAACGGCAGTAAGCATATCAATGGCCATATGGCATCAGCAACAGCTAACGCGTACCAGGGATCCATAAACGTGGTGTCGTAGTCGAGGTCTATACATACTCAACACGCGCCGGCGGCTCCAAGGCTAGCGACCTCGAATCTTTCGAGGAACACGGAATGTACTACCACTAAACCGGACGCTACATCCCCTTCGGTAGACTATATCCCGAACTCCCGCAGTACAGTATACTGTGTGTCGTCTCGCCAAGCTTCCACCGTGCGTCTGTTCGTCTTACCTACGTCTTCGCTTGCGCTTGCATGGGCGGCCTTATACTTATACGTTTTCGGTTCTCTTATCTAATCATTGAGTGAGAAGGGACCATCGATATTATTCGGATCCTTGCTCTGTCTCATTGGCTCGTTGATCACTACCATACCCACCACCTCCTTCATCCCTCACGTTTTCCTCCTTCTCCTTCACCCTAATGATGTCGCACCCATATTGCGTTATTCTTTCAACAGTAACCCTGTAATGGGGCGCCAGTGGAATAATCAATCACACACTTATCGCGCGGTCTATCAAAACCGCACTACATCAATCACCTGGCTTTCCAGTACCAACTCGCTATCCAATTCCACCCATCTCATCACACACCCATCCCACCCTTACGAAACCAGCAGTCGCAGCAAGACCAGCGCCTCAGCACTTCCCACTGGCCCACTAGCCTATTAGCACTCACAATTCCATACCCAAAAATCTCACAAAAACATCCTCCTCCGAACATCGTACCAAGTTGTGTGCCTCCCGCTCCTCTCCCTTCTCTCCTCTCATCCTCTCGCCAGCAGCCACGCAATCGCACTGCAAGCCACACACCCCATCGTGACAGCCTCAGCACTGACCCTCGGACCTGGCCGATGTTACACGGCAAGACATTGATACGCCTGGTTTGATTTCGCAAGTGAGACGCGAAGTGGCTGGGCTGGATTGGGATACGTATCGCGGGGTAGTGGGTTGTCTATTGCGCTACAGATGGGGTGGTGAGAGGGTGTTGATGGATTGATTAGGCGTGGTCGAAGTGGATGGGTTGGACTTGACTGGCTTGACTGACTTGACTGACTTGACTGACTCGAAGCGTCACGACACAACACGACGTTATCAGCCATCTCCACACGTAGCGATGCAGTCGAGAGCGCGAGACTCAGATCGGAGAATAGACATGGCTTAACGAGTATTCTGTGCTATACAACTACGATGAGATTCTCTACGCAACACACACACACACACACACACACACACTCACCTCACCTCACCATCCACCCACCCAATATTCATACATACAGATGCGAGTGTAAAGTTTTGATAAAAGTCCAGTAGAAAACGCCGTCCAATGCTAGGTATGCTACTACTACTATACTGTACTGTACAAGATACTACAAAACCTCACCTTCA
Source organism: Didymellaceae sp. YAFEF048 (assembly GCA_032595095.1). Classification (NCBI taxonomy): domain Eukaryota; kingdom Fungi; phylum Ascomycota; class Dothideomycetes; order Pleosporales; family Didymellaceae; species Didymellaceae sp. YAFEF048. The sequence goes on along the minus strand of JAVISA010000017.1, from coordinate 348,996 downwards.
CGTGGTGCCAATGGAGCACAGCCCGGCCCGGCCCGGCCCGCACAGTCGACCGGATGCAGGACCAGATAGACAGACAGACAGACAGACGCCGCGCAGGTAGGGTATTCGAGACGACTGCGTGAGGAGAGGGGAGAAATGGTAGTCCTTGCGCGGGCTGGACATCGGGCCGTGCTTTGCCTGAGCTGTTCGTTTAGTCCGTCTGGCATTCGCTGTCGACTAACTACGCGCGCTGCGCTTGCGGGACGGAAGGTGAGGAGCGCGCTGGGAGGCGCAGTGCGAGGAGATGGAGTCTGGTCTAGAGAAGCGCTGCTTGGGCGCGGAAAGACGCGCTGGAGGGAGAGCCGCGCGTGGTATATATGATATAAGAGGGAAGTGGTGTACAGCAGGCTTCGCCGCACCTAGAGAAACGCGGCTGCTGGAAGGCGGGCGGGGGTATTTCGCAATGACGACGACGACGATGGACGTCTACGCAATTGGCTTGCTGCGCTCGTCCTCGGGCATTCTCTGTTGGATCCACGTCAGCTTTCACCGTCCTCGACACAACCCACCCATCCTTCCAAAGCTCCCAGAAGAAACGCACGGGACGAGGAAGAGGACAGACTTGGACTCACCATATAAGCATCGATAGCCGCACTGAACACGGCGAAACCCGCACACCCCACGGCCACGGCCTGCGGCCCCGCATTCCTCGCCAACACGCCGCCCGTGATGCACCCGCCGGCCACGCCATTGTACAAGTCGTTCTTGGCGCGCAGGCCCTCGATCGCGCACTCGGTGCCGGAGAAGATGGCGCCGACTTTGGCGAAGTTCTTACCGCTTGACACGGACGAGCGGTACATGTCGCGCAGGCCGTGCTTGAGCTGTTGTTTCAGAGGGAGGTCGGAGATGCCGGTGGCGGCGGCGGGGGAGAGGACGGAGGAAGCCGACGAGGCGGGGGCTGCTGCGGTTACAGAGGAGGTTGTGGAGGAGGAGACGGCTTTTGCGGCAGCGGCGGTGGGCAGCGTGCTGGATGACGATGATGTTGCGGCGGACGAGGCGGCGGCTTTGACGGCGTTGGTGATGGGTGTGCCTGCGGCGGTGGGTTTCGGCGCAGCCGACGACGCTGCTGAGGGAGAGGCTGCGTTTGCTGCTGCGCCCGCGGCCACAGGAGATGCGGCGGCTGTGGGCAGCGGCTGGCCCATCGGTGTGTCGTAGCGCATACTGGCCATGAACAGGCCGAACATGGCTCCTAGGCCGCCGCCCATGACGCCTGCCATTACTGTCTTGCCGACGCAGGATTCCATTGACGCTTGGATCTGAGGCGAGTTAGTATCGCGCGTGTGGGTGGATGCTCTGGCATCTCGAGACATGTATGGGAGGGAGGTGCTACCATCTTGGTCATCTGCACTTCCTGCTCTGACATGCCGGCGGTGGGGTTCATGCTGGACATCATGCCGCTGGGGTTTGGGGGGAACGCCATCGTTGTCGCGCGGGGAGGAGGATTTGCGCCGTGAGGTGTGTGTGTGGGTAGGTGGGTGCGTTGGGGAGGGCGCGGGAAAAGTCGTGTAGGGTTGGTTGGCGCAATGGCGCTGCGCGGGAACCCAACTTTTGCGGAGAACTCGGAGGTCCGCGAGTGATGGGCACGTGCGAAGCCGCCCTGAGCTTCCAAGCTTGTCGACAGAATGCGCGTAGACTGAGGAGCCATGTAATGGATGATGATTCGGTATCTTCTATTGATGTCTTTATATATGTATATATTTATGTGGTGTATCGAAGTCTTATGCTATGCTTCTATAGACAATCATGCTTCTCAATGCTAGGTACATAGACGCACACGAACTCCATTCGCCATGCTCAGTCAATCTTCCTCTCCAATCCACCGTGCCTGAACGTTCCCCTTCCAGATCGAATAAAATATGAATAGACATTCGTTTAGACAGTTTAGTCTAGATGCGTGGCGTCGTCAATATGTAAGGTATATCATCTATACAAATCGTTCGTCATTAGATAAGGCTTCCAGGTGAGCCTGAGCGGCCGATGTAGTCGCCCTGGGAGTGACTCGAAAGCCGTGACTCCGGCGGCGGTGTGAGCTGCTTCTCCCATTCCTTCATCAGGTGCGAGGCCGTACGCTTTAGGTTCGACGGCGACAGATTGACCAGATCGGGCCACGGGATCGAGTTGCGCTTTGAGCTGGTGTCAGGCATGCTTGCAGAGCTAATGGTAGCAAGCGACGAGTGCTTGGAGTCGTGGCGGCGAGAGTGTTGCTTGACGGTAGCTTGAGAGCTGTCGACGGCGGCTGACGGTGTGTCTGACTCGTCCGAGTCATTGTGGGTGTCGGTTGTCTTCGCAACATACGTGGCGCCCGGGCTATCCCAGTTGTCCCACTCGTCTTCGAAGCTGTCGCTGTTCCTGGCCGTTTGCCTTTCGGGGGTGCGTGAGGCCTTGGGCGCATGAGTCTTCTTGTTTACGGATGTGGTCTTGGGCTCACTCAGACCATGTTCTGACCAGAAATCTTCTCCAATCGATTGCTTCTTTTGCACAGACTTGCGGGAGCTGGCTGACCGGTTCAGGGATGGCCTGCTTGCGGACGTGTTTCGAATCACTTTAGCGGACCCATCCCTGTTCTGCGAAGGCCCAGACGGCTCTGCCGCCCCGTTGACAGCTTCGTCGCCCACGGTGGCCTGTCTGATGTCCTCGATAAAAGTAAACAACCCGTTGCTGAAGTCGCTTGCAAGTTGCTTGCCGGTGCGCAAAAGGTTGTCGCGCTGGATGTTGGAGAGACCGCCGAGGTCGCTGTGGCTGTTGCCTGTCACATCAATCAGCTGCCTCGAGACATCAGATGACGTTGACGATCGAGCAGCCATAGAGGGACGTGGGGAGGCCGAGTCCTCGCGGGTGTGGACTGGATGTGGGAAGGCTGGCGCATAGGCTCTGTCTGGCGACAGCAGAGACAAGGTGCGCAAGTGGCGTGACCCGCTGAAGACCTTCCTTTGCGAGGATTTGGTGTTGCTCAACAGGGCCTTTCGACGCTCCATCTCGCGCTGCATCCACAGGTTGCCTCCATCTTCGTCATCCTGAGCGGCATCGATGTTGGCGAGCGATGTGTTCAAAGGCTGCAATTGGGCGACCTTGCGTACGTCATTGCGGCGCTTGTTGGCCTCGTGGAGGGCGTAGTGCTTCTTCAATGTCTTGAGGTCTTCTTCGGCCTTGCCAAGCTCTTCCTTGAGCTCCAGCACATAGCGTTCTTGCGCAGCAAGGACGGCGAGGATGTTGGTCTCGGGCGAGGATGGCTGAGCTTCTGGCGAAGGCAGTGGTGACGGGGCTGCAACCCAGGACTGCGGGCGCGAACGCGGTGAGAAAAGTGGTGAACTACTGCCGGCAGTAGGTTGAATGGGAAACTGCAGCGACAAGCGCTTGCCTTGTCTGACGATATCGGCGTGCGACGTTGTCTTGGAACGAGCGTGGGAAGGCATGGAGGGTGGAGAGGGATGGGAGAGGGTGGCCGAGGATGGGGAGGCAGAGTCGCCCGAGTCTGGCTGAGAAATACTTTGGCTGGCCCCTGATGTGTTTTGTTGCAGGCGTGGCAGGGACGTTGACGACCGTTTCCGCGTAATGGGGCGCTCTGGGCGGTCCAGGGCCTTTGCGCCTTGAATGCTCCCACTCGAGGTCATATCATGCTCCTTTGCGAGCGTGCAGAGGAAAGTCGAGAGCCTCAGGCGTCGAGACAAACGGACGAGAATTAGTGCAGCGGTGGTTGGATGGCTACCGTTCAATTCTAGGTATAGCGCCAGAAATGCGCATGAGAGGGATGCGAGTCGTAGACAGCCGCGAGCGGAGTGGAGCACCCACGATAGCCACGTCTTCAGTAGAGTCGGGCTGGCAGTGCAAGAACCCATACCAGGAGACTCGTTGAAGCGTGCATATCTCGAGGAGAGGCAAGAGGTGAGAGAGGGGTCAATTCAGATTACGGAGACGGTCGCACAGCAGCGGTCGATCCGAAGCTTTTCATGTCCTACCTAGGTAGTGCTCAGACCACTGCGGTAAACAATCCACTTCAGACCCGACTCCCTGTGACCATGGACTGGCTTGCGGGGCTAGCGCAATCGAGGCGCGCGCAGGTACGCGTGGAAGTCTGGTAGGTCAGCTGGTGAGAGTCGACTGCTGTGGTGTGGTGGAAATTCGACCTTCCTTCACCGCTGCGCATGCCTTCCAAGAGACCCCAACCATTCGAAGCCGTCAAACTTGAAACTTATCTTGGGAGTCACAACGGGGCACTGAGGGGCCATATTCAGTCTATCATGGCACGCGCCCAACGCTCCAGGCTAACAGACGTTTGGCAGCGCGGATGATGAAATTTGGAGCTCTGCCCCAGGATCAACGCGGCCGGTCGATGTCTCCAGCGCAGCACAAGACATGGATCTCGGTTCGGGCGCGGTGAGTCCGCCCTACCGTCACCTTGGGGACACGGGATTGGGAACTTGGTACTTATTTCCTCTGTTGCCCGTGTGACGCCAGGCGTCATTGGCCTGAGCGGATGCCATAACCGCAACCTTCGTCAGGAGGCGTGGCAGCTCGCGTCCCCCGCAAATGGCCCAGCGACAGCAATCCGGCGACGCAGCTGACAGGTCCGCATGCGAAGAGGCGCATGCAGGGCCTCTCGTCAAGCCACGGATAGGAATGAAACTGACGCAGGTACCGAGTTTGGGGCTGTATCGATAGACGCCCACACACGGCGGCAAGCAGCAGGACCAGCGCGTGTCAAGAATTTTCTGCGACATGGACACCCATTGCTGTCGCTGTCTTTAAGACCATCCTCTGCCCTCGGGCGCGTGCGTGCGTCGCAGATCGTGCGCAGAGGGGCGAGCGTTGGTGCGCGCACTCGCTGTTGCACAGGCGCTAAGTTGCCATGGGCGACGGTGGACCCTGCGCGTCGCCGTCTAGTTATACAGTCCCACCGCGACGGCCGTCGCCCAGCTGCACCACCACTACCATCACCCTATTTCTATCCAATTCCGCTGTACCGAGGACTGTCGCCGTCCACCGCTTTCAACCTGGCTTCCGTCACTGCCTGAACACCACGAGCGCCTGCATTGTTGACAACAAGCAACAATCGCTCATCCATCGCCCATCATGGCGGAGAACTATCAGGTCATGGAGGAGTTGGGCAGTACGTGTTTCAGATTCCCGCTATCTTATTTTCGGGCTGACAGCTGGAGGCGGGTCCTTCGGAAAGGTGTACAAGGCCATTGAGCGCAGCACGGGCGAGACGGTTGCCATCAAGCACGTACGTGCTTTCCTCGAGTTTCACAGCGTATAGCTTAGCTCGCATGCTCACCATCCTAGATCGATCTCGAGGACAGCAATGAAGAGCTGGCCGACATCCAGGCTGAGATTGCCCTGTTGAGCACCTGCCACAGCCCCTACATTACCGAGTATAAGACGAGCTTCGTCAAGGGCGTCAAGCTATGGATCGTCATGGAGTTCCTCGGAGGCGGCTCAGCTGCTGATCTGCTCGCCCCTGGACCTATGAGTGAGGCGCACATTGCCATCATGTGCCGTGAGCTTCTCCTGGGTCTCGACTACCTGCACTCGACCGGCAAAATCCACCGCGACATCAAAGCCGCGAACGTGCTTCTGACCGACAAGGGCAAGGTGAAACTTGCTGACTTTGGTGTCGCTGCACAGTTGACTAACATGAAGTCACAACGTATGACGTTTGTTGGAACTCCCTTCTGGATGGCCCCAGAGGTCATTCAGGAGGCTGGGTACGACTTCAGAGCTGACGTCTGGTCTCTGGGTATCACTGCCATGGAACTGGCCGAGGGCGCACCACCTTACGCTGGAGCACACCCCATGAAGGTGCTCTTTAGCATTCCCAAGAACCCAGCTCCACGCCTGGAGGGAGACAAGTTCAGCAAGGACTTCAAGGACTTCATCGCCCAGTGTCTCATCAAGGATCCCGATCGACGCGCGACTGCGAAGGAGCTGTTGGAACACAAGTTCATCCGCCGTGCTGGCAAGGTCGAGGCTCTGCGTGAATTGATTGAGCGCAAGCAAATGTTCGATGCGAAGAAGGATAAGGACCATGTCTCGCACCCGAAATACTATGAGGAAACCATGTAAGTGTGTTAAGCGTCTCACCAGTACTTTTCTGACATCGGTTCTAGGAAGGACCTCTCGCCCAAGCTCGAGTCTGATGACTGGACCTTCGATACAGTCAAGGCTGGCACCGTTGCTCCAGTACCGCGTCAAACAGCCAGGCGGCGCAAGTTGGCTCGCATCCCCTCTGGAGACGAGGAGACCGCCGTGTCTCTGATGCAACACATGAACCTGGATGATGCCCCGCTGGGCATCGTCTCTGACTCGCCTCTCGTAGAACGCACTCGACCGTCTTCACGCACGTCGTCCACTGGCACGGCGTTCCGCGTCTCCTCTGGCAACACGCCTACTGCTCGACGCGTTAGTGGAGCGCCCAAGCAGCCACTCGGTGTTGACCTGACCTTTGGCAACTCGCCTTCGACCGTGCAGCGCTTCAAGCGTCTTCCTAGTGGAGAGCGTCGACAAGCACTGCGATCGAATCCGCCTACGAACCAGAACTCGTTTCAACCCAACCCGTCTGCTGCTACATTCCGTCCATCGCCACCCAGCGCCGATCTCATGTTCGAGGTACATGAAGTGAATAACGAGAACGAGCCGCCGCAGCCCGAATACCCGCCCATGCCCGTGACTAAGGATGCACTTTACGGACGCCGCGCCTACAGCAAGGTTCTGGACGGCGTTTTTCAGGAAGCATATGCTGAGACAGGCTCCTCCCATCAGCGTGAGGCGATGGGGCGAGTTGCATCTGCGTGGGCCCAGCTCGACGAGATCGACCCACAAGGCGAGTTCATGCTCCTGAAGGCAATGGTGGACCGTCTCAAGGCCGACTCCAAATTGGCTGCTGCCCTCGGCATCGAGGTTCCAGCACCACAGTCGCTCAAGCGTCAGAGCAGCGACACAAGCTACGGCGGTAACACCGTCTACGGCAATGGCAATGGTACCACTCGCGTCCGCTCCAACAGCAAGCTCTCTGCGTCGCCAATCAGCCGCTCCTCCGCATCATCCGACTATGACTCCCCATCCACTCCGATTGACACTCCCAACGGCACACCTACCGGATCATCAGCCTCGTCCACAAATAGCGGCGCAAAACTCGTCCTCGCACAGAACAACCCACATCTGAAGTCACATCGCCGACGACAAAGCGCTTTCACCGTAGGCGAGAAGGCATTCGGCGGCGACTCCCTGCCCATGCTCGACGAGAAGAAACTGCCCGGCCACGTAGAAAAGGGCATGGAGCAGCAAGGTCTCCTCGCCGATATCTTGTACGGGCAATGGATGTCCGGCCTGCGCAGCCGCTGGCCCGTCGCTGGCTAAGCACCCACCTCCCAGCTGGCCCGACCTGCTCTGCAACCCGCCAAACTTGACAGCGAGAGCTCGCTTCATAGCCAGCCCACCTCCCTTTCTTGCACATACTTTCCCGTCCCTCTTTGCCCTACGCGCGCTCTCCCATCACGACCCAGATCACGACGCCAACACCGCCTCACGACCCCACATCATGACCCTGACAAACAAACGCCAGCTGCGCTCCCACACCATCCCTGCAGCGCACGCAGCACAGCGCGTCCGTCCCGTCAGTCGTCCTGACTTCTCCGGGCGTTTTCTGGTCTCCGTCCCAAGGCAGAACACAGCGTACGTAGGGTGCGCATCTTGACCTCTTGTACGATCGATCGAGCGAGCGAGCATTCTCTGGCGTTTTCTCGGCTGTTGTCCCTTCAAAGCCTCCTTATTATTCCCCCGCCCCGCTCGCACTCCGCTTTTGCTTTATGACAAGAAAAGAAGAAAAAGTGCCGTTCTTGTTTGTTAGTCTGCTTATGTTCTTCCTTTCATCCGTCCATTTCTATCGGGTTTCCTGGTGTTTCGTGTCGGTTTTTCTTCGCGGTGTTTTTCTTGGTGGGGTTTTGTCCGGTTGGTGGACAGGAAGGAAGGAAGTAAGGGGGTAGGAACGGAGCGGGATGTAGATAGATACTTAAATAGATTAGTAGATAGATGAAATCAGTTGGGACGGTCGGTGTATAATATACAATTACCTATGGAGACTGCCCATCTTTCAAACCCTCTCTTCACATAGCAGGGTTGCTTTCAAGTGTAAGAGTGGTGCTGCGCTGTTAATTTAAGTGTTAAACTAGTGTCAACCTGCGGAGGGCTCAGCTATCTCCCTGAGTATGTGGACACAGACGTGCATGAGGCTTTTGGCGTAGCGTGTACGTACATCGCCGCCGTCGCCGCCGCTATCACATCAAGGTCTCAAAAGCGCAGGAAGGAGACCTGAGTCACTTGAGTTGGATGACGGACACATCACGAAATGGAAAAGGATACGAGTTCATCTGTGCACATGCAGACAACATGGCCACAAGTTCCTACATAGCTAGAGTCAAAAGTGAAAGAGCGACTTGAGTTAGATTAAGTAAACTACTTGAGAACGACCAGCTCCAACCCCCTGCCCCCTGATCGTGACGCAAAAATTCAAAAGGCGGAAAAGACAGACTACGTGTCGACACAATCCCTCCAAAATCAATACTCATGTATCATCACTTCTCACTCTCGCGAACAACGGGGACAACATCCAGCCCAGCTCTAGCCTCAGCGTCCTCCCTGGATATAACCTTGTGAGCACCAGACCAGATCCCAAGTCTGCGCTTGATCATCTTCCAGGTCTCGATGGCGAGAATGTAGATGACGACGCTGCCGAAACTGACACCCCACTCCCAAGTGATGGCGCCGTGCTTGAACACCTTCTCGTTGATGACGGGGATGTACACGATGGGGAACATGAAGGCGAGGCCGGCGACAACAGCGAAGAAGAGGAAGCGGTTGCGCCAAAGAGTAGGGAAGACAGAAAGACCACGCGGAACACTCTGATCTGTGTTGGGGTACATGTTGAATAGAGAGCGGGCGAAGTGCTTGACCTCCCAAGCTGTGACGAGAAGGAGGAGCGTAATGGTCGTGTAGGTCGTGGCGCGAGCACGGAAAACTACGTCGCAGGTCTCGTTGAAGCCTTCGTTACAGCCTGAGCCAAGGTTGCCGCCTCCAGGACCGACGTAGGCGACAATGGCGAAAGAGAACAGGCAGAGAGCGCCCATGAAGAAACCGTAGATGAACTTGTCAGTGATGAGCTCCTTGGAAAAGACACCGGCCTTAACATCATGGGGCGGGCGGTACATGCTGTCTTCCTGCTTCTCTTCGAGTCCAAGACCGATGGCAAGGAAGGAGGAGGTGATCAAGTTGACCCACAAAATCTCGATAGGCGACAGGGGAAAGACTGAATGGTTGTCGTTATCCTTAAAGGCGAGACCAATCAACAGAAGGATTACTTGGGCGATGTTGGAAATGAGAAGATGCATCAAGAACTTCTGGATGTTGTCGAAGAGGCGACGGCCTTCCTCGACTGCCTTGACGATGGACGCGAAGTTATCGTCTGTCAAGACCATCTCGGCGGCGTCCTTGGCGACATCGCTACCACTGCCCATGGCCATACCGACGTTGGCTTGCTTCAATGCGGGAGAGTCGTTGACACCGTCACCCGTCATGACACAGAAGCGTTGCCTACGGTGCAGGGCCTGAACCATTTTGACCTTTGTTTTCGGGCTACACCTTGCGATGACGAGAGGTAATGTTTCCATTGCATCGATCTGTTCTTCAGTCATGTCGTCGAACTCGCGAGCAATCATGACAGCAGATGCAGGAGTGGAATCGTTGATGATGTCGACATCACGAGCGATAGCTCTAGCAGTACCGGGGTGGTCACCAGTGAGCATGTGTACAGTGATACCGGCAACCTTACACTCGCGGACAGCACCCTTAGTCTCTAGACGAGGGGGATCGTAGATGGCGACAAGACCGATGTATTTGAGACTGCATTCAACGGCAGCACGTTCGTGAATATCAGTTCCAGGGAGGAGAGTCTTGTGAGCAATGCAGAGAACTCGGAGGCCTTCGTTAGCCATGGACTCGGCGGCCTCCAGAATACTGCTGCGCTCCTGATCGGTAACGTCCAGAACAGGAAGCATGAACTCCGTGGCGCCCTTGGTATAGACATCAAGGTTCTGGGTAGTGTTGTCCCTGTAGACGACGGTCATCTTCTTGACCGTCGAATCAAAGGAGAACTCAGTAGCGAGGGAAATATTGAGTGAGTTCAGCAAGTTCTCCTTGCCCATATTGAAACGCGAAGCGAGAACGTGGAGAGCGATTTCAGTTGGTTCACCGTGAGCTTTCCAAGGACCACTCATGGGGTTGTTCAAGATAGCAGTAGGTGGGCGGGAAATCGACTCAATGGTGGAAGTGTCTGTCTCGCTTTTGTTATCGCTGGCGTAGCGGTCGAGGCCTGCCTTCTTATCGGCACGCGTCTCGACATCAGCATCGCTAGCAGGCAGGACCTTGGAGTTGTTGCACAGAGCGATGGTACGGAGGAAGCGTGTGAGGACAGCATCGGGTCTGTAGGCTTCCAAAGCAATTATCTGACCATCGAGGGCGATGTGTCCACTTCCTGGGTTGAAAGGATCTGTGATCCCATCCACAGAGAATGTGCCGACTCCTGGGATAAGGGCCTTCTTTGAGACCATGCGACCTTGTGTCAAAGTACCAGTCTTATCTGAACAGATGTTCGTGACACCTCCGACAGCTTCGATGGCAGACTGGACTCTGGTGATGACATTGGCCTTGGCCATAGCCTTTCCACCAACCGCGATGGTGATGGTCAGCACGGCGATGAGTGATTCTGGGATGACCGCTACAGCCACACAGATACCATAAATGAGGACCTCGCCACCAATGACCCACTTGCTTGCAGAGAATACAATGATGGCGAGGAGGATAGCAAGACCGAAGAGGAGGAGAGCAAATTTGCTGAGCGTGATCTGGAGTGGTGTTCCCACCAAGCCAAGAATGGTTTTCACACCATTCACAAACCTCCATACGAGCCTAGTGAAGAAGCTTTGAGATTGCGCCTTGTCGTCTTTCTTTTGACGAAGCATGGTGGCAATCTGACCTACTTCAGTGTCCATAGCAGTTGCAACGACGATACCACGGCATCGACCAGACGTAACCTCACTTCCGGAGAAGGCAAGGTTGGTGCGGTCAGCAGTGGCAATATCGGCGTCGTCGAACTTCTTTTCTGGAGTCTTCTCAACAGGGAGAGATTCACCTGTGAGGAAGGCTTCGTTGGTAAAAGCGTTTACACCGTCGATGAGGCGAAGATCAGCAGGTACAATACTGCCCACGTTGAGCTGTACAATGTCACCTGGTACAAGGTCTGTTGCCTTGACCTTTTGATCGGGTATGCCATTTCGGGTGACGGTGGCCTCTGGGGCGGTAAGCTTCTTAAGAGACTCGATCGTCTTTTCAGCACGATAGTCTTGCCAGAAACCAACGAAGATGTTGAGTAGGATGACTGCAGTGATTACGCCGCCCTCAATGTAATCGTCAATGCCAAAGCTGATGGCCATCACGATGATGAGGACGAAAGTAAGACTGTTTGAGATCTGCCTCATGAGGATCTTCCACATGGAAAGCCCCTCAGCTCCCTTAACCTTGTTAGGCCCATAGAGCCCGAGGCGGGAGTCGGCTTCAGCATCGCTGAGTCCATGGCTAGCCAGAAGTTAGTGGGTTGTAAGATGAGCAAGACAATCTTGCTGGTCTTACTTGATATCTACGCGCAGAGCCTCTGCAACTTCCTGGAAGGAGAGGGTGTGCGGAGCGTAGAGCGGGGACGGAGTATCGCCGGCGCTCGTTGGCTGTGGTTGCCTTTGATGGTGAGATGATGATTTTAGCCCATTTAAACCACCTATAGGGGGTTCTGTTTCTTGGGGAGCGGTCTCCTCGACGGTAGGCAGTACGGTTTCACCCATTCAATAACTCGATGGCACAGTGGTGTGGCTTTGGTGAAGAGCAGCAGAGGGCGCAGTTGGGGGTGGCAGTTATACCCGTCAGTCGTACCAAGATTGGCGGGGTCACGCACGCTAGGTAAAGCAACGTGGGTCCTTCCAAGCGTGGGGAGGGCTTGGAAGCCCTCATCATTCACCCTTACTCACCTGCAGTCATCCCAAGACCAACGCATCGCCAGAATTATTCACTTGCATGGTATGCGCCGTCGAATTCTGGCCGTGTGCAGTCGCGCCCTGCACTCTTTGTTTACAGGTCCGTTGCGTAGGGTTGCGTGACTCTCGTCGCCGCTTCTGTGTTCAAAGACGCGAGGTCAAGAATCTTGGCTGACGGCTCCAAGGATTCCTTTGCCGCTTCCTATGATCGTGAGATGTCAGAGGATGTACACAGCCTCAGCGCCCAGGCGAACCGGTATTTGGCACTGCAGCTTTATGCATGCTTGTGGTACGATCGATTGGCTTGTTGTTTGGTGTTGAGTGCCCGAAAAAGCAAGCCGACACAGCGTTATCCCAGGTCTGGGCGCATTAGTCATGTATTTTCGACAACTGAGCCACTCACGGCGGTATCCTGGTGGCGTCTTGTCTCTCTTGGCTTCTTGTGTAAGCAAAGTAAAGAGACTTGATACGCTGATGCTCGCCACGCGTCTGGCACAGTTCCGGCTCCAGATCTGATTGCCACCAATGAGGCGGAATGACGCTGCTGATAAGAATGCGGAGTAATGCAACCGGTACCGAATCACTTCGCAAACTTTCAAGGAATCAGGCAGGTCGTGACATGTTGAGATCCACCGATGCTCGGCGTGTGCATGGCGTGAGTCTGCAAGTGGTTCCGAAGACAACAATAATTGCCGTCTCAGCGTTTAGCATAGAGAAGGTGGGACCGTTGTACAACGACATGTCGTTGAGACTACCTCGTACTTATCGATTAAGGTGAGCACCAAAGAGCCGCACTTTCCGAGACTCCACGCGGGCGGCAGGTCCCAGACTGTGGGGTAGGTATTTTTGGCTGTCGCATCCCCCACAGCAATTTCACAATAATGTCCAGGTACCAGCCACAAAATCTGAATGTGCTCCCAGCGGAAGGTACACGTGATCTTCCTGCGAGGATGGAGCCGGATCGCCATGCATCTTTGTGACATGGGCTATTTTGAGCCGCTCAATGTGCATCCATCAAAGGACGAGGGGCACGCGACCTAAACACGACGTCACGTTAGTTGAAGTGAAAGCTTCATTATCGAAATAGGCACAAGAGAGAACAAAGGCTTTTGAATTGTATCCAGTCAATGTGCGCCGTGTTGCACCAGCCCAATGCTGATTATTACCACCCATCCATGCAGTTCGTAAAGTCGTAAGGGTTGAAAGTTGAAAAATCGAACACCGTCTCCACCTTAAATCTCCCGAAGGCTATGCGCCTCGCTAACACTCGACGAACGACGTTGAGGAGCCAACAGGTTGTCAGCCTCGGCCAACGCAGCTTGTATCGACATGTTGAACGTGCAAGCAAGGTATTGCGCGTAACGGTTGCGGTAAGCTTCCGCAGCGTCCTCTTTCGAGGTGTGGAGTGACTTCCTTGCTGAAACGCCTGATGCTAGGTTAGATGGCAAGCTTTAGTTTGGTTGATCAAATATACCCGATGCGGGATGAAGAACTATCGATGGCGCTGGCGAGGAGATGGGTGAAGAAGATGGCGAGGAAGAAGCGCTGAATGGAAGAGAAGGCATGATGAATGTCAAGAGTGGTTCTCGGTTTGTATCAAGATAGTTCTTTGGCGACGATCCCGTATTGGTATGCAGTACTGAATGTACTTGAGTGGCTTGTTAATTGAAGCTTGATGATTGTTGCTACTTCGAGGGGGCAGTCAGCGATCACTTTATAGCAGACAAATGGCTGGAACCCATGAAAGGCCTCACGATCCTCGGCACACCGTATGATCAGAAACAGCACCAAACAACGCCCTGACGGTAACCTCAGACACTCCGCTGATGCATGCATCTCGATCTCCCAATAATTGCGTAGCATTCCAGGCGAGTACGTGATCAGGCTGGGCTAGTGCTGAGCCATTTTTGATCCGTGGGCCTGCTCCACTTCACCGCCAGAACCGACCCGACCAACTAAAGTCTGGGGAAAGCCACGATACTTCAGGGGTCACAACTCTTTCAGCCCCTTGCATGTAGCGCCTGTAACGGCAGGTACTCGCCAATAGGCACGTTATCAATTCTCAGCTACGTTCTGACACCATCAGATAGTATAGGCTACCTTGCCAGAAGCACTACGTGTACCATGTTGTGTTCATGCTGGCTGGGCGTAAAGCAGCACACACTCAATTTGTCTAGAAACTCGCGTGCTCAACTTTGACCAGCATTTGCCACGTTCAAACGAAACCGGCGCAAACGACGCGATGACACAAGTCAATATCGCTATTCGTGGCTATTCGTGATTTGTATGACGAGGATTAGCCTCGACCCCTGTCAGATGTAGTGGGCACAACCGCGTACGCCATGATTGTTGCAGCTGAGCCACCGCTCAAGTCTTCGTTGACTTCCAATTCAGGATTTTTGCAGTGTGCTGTGTGATTACACCGCTCAACTTGCATCGTTGAGCAATCTAGGAAGTCCTTATCGCATGCAAAATCACCACGTTGAACGATTGAGAGGCCTGTAGCACTCGATGCCGAGTATTCATGCAGCCCACATGAGACTATCTGTGGGGCCGGCACGAAGGACCAGATGTTTTCTAGATTCCTTGGACCTGCACCTGCTGACGGTTCAGCCGCAGGAAAGCGCCGCCAACCCTGTTCCCTCACACCGAAGCTCTCACGTTCTTCTTCGATGCGGCGTCTGCCACACACACCGTTTCTATGTATCCACTTCTCAGACCCGCTTTGACCGCGTACTTTTCGATGCTGACGCCCACCTTGCTTCGAATGCCATGGTCACTTCTCCATCGACGTGTTGCTTGGATGATGGCATTGCGCAGGACAACGCCAGTCTAGAATTGTTGGTGGATTGGAATTACGGCATAGAAACTTGCTGGCAGGTAAAGAACGTCACGATGTCACGACCACAGTCGTTCATACGCCATTTGCAAGACGCGCCATGTCATGAGGACGGGCGATCAAAGAAACCGATGCGGGGCCGTCTACCGCTAAATTCGGATGCATCGGCTTTGTTCCACCCTCACAGCCGTCACGTCGATCCCTGAATCCAGGCACCGCTGCATGCTCCACCCACCCACCTTCCTGTTTGTTGTGGCCGGCTGCCTTGGTAACATGCGGCAGATGGCTGGCTGGCTGGCTTGCTTCGGCTTCAAATTTCTTCACGATGCGCGTTGACGGCGTGTGGAGCGTGTGGAAATGACATGATGAGCTAACAGATTTTCCCTTGCACATTTGGGCTGACATGCGTGTTCACGGGCACCTGCATCGATCCGCAAAGTCATCTGCAATGCCCAAGTCGGATGGACATTCCGATGCGCATATTCCTTTCCGGTCAACCTCAATCACACTGATGCTACTGTTTCCGATTGCACTGCAACAGCCTTGTTGTACCGCTGTTCAAGATGATAAGCTTGAGGGATTTCCAGAACTCACCATCATCGCCAATGATTATTCGCTCGGTGGAGCCTGTCGATCGGTAAAACTCTAAATCTACATCGATTGCGCGATATGAGATACTCTCAGGGGCTGAAAGCATCAACTCAGGTTGTGCAAACCATACCATGTCCTCATGTTCTGGCTCTCGATGCGACACGAAGCAACTGCTTCACCGCCATCTCGAACGTGTTGCTGTCGTGGGTTCTGAATCGGTCCGCCATGCGTTGGGGCTGGATGTCGAATCATGCACCTGCGTCAACACACATGCGATTTGATCGATAGGAATAATCAAAATTTGGGCAGCAGTGTCTGGCTTGAGTTGTGTTACAAGGTAGAGCCTGTCACGTGCGCAAAACCACTCCAGGGCTAGTGCGAACGACACTGTGTAAGGAGCTTATCTCAACGACAAAGAAGGACAGCTTCTAGACTGTAAGGTAGGTCTTGATGGTTCAGTCTTCCACTGTAGGATCCTCGCTCTAGAACAAGCACATACAGCTGTATGCATGCAGATTCAGTAACTGTCCAGTATTGTCTCGCCCGACATCTCACCAAGCCAGGCCTGGAGCCAATGTCACTAGATGAGACATCAAGGTATCACTCAAATATCTCGCGCGCACGCAAGTGACCACAAACAGGTTTCACTGAAGATGGTTATCAAAGAGCTATCGGTGTCAGGTAGCACTGCCTCACAAATGCGCGAATTAACTGCTACGCTCGTCAGTCAAGGCACTCTGACTAATTCGCGCGACTGCAGTAGTACCTGCGGATCATGCAAGTTGCGTTTCGAAGAACCGCGGTACTACTGACTTCTTCGGTTATAGGTTTCTCAGGGTCATCGATTGACTTCTACTTTGATACCATGATCTTCGCAGACGTACCTTCAGATGACAAGGCAAGGAACCAAGTAAGGCTTGTCACACCAAAACTAGTGTCACACACCCACTTGCCTATCTTGTCGGTGTCGTTTACCGGGAAATGAGAGAACGACATGGTGGAAGGCACCGCACTTATCCGACAAACTATGGATTCAAGTCGGAATGCTCTAAGAGTCTGCAGATCTCATCTGTCAACACCAACTTCCAGTGCCTATTCAGCACTCTGGGATCACACCACCACCTTTGTAGTACGATGCATCGGCCTGCTCCAGTCCTTGTTGGAAGGATGTCGAGATGCGGACAGGCCCACTCCGAGTATGGCAGCATGGTAGCTCAGTATGTCGCTCATTACTAATCTATATCCCTCTCACGCCATTGCATGAGCAAGCTTCTGAAAGTGATCAACATGGATTTTCATATGCACCAAAGCATCTCAATCTATACGGGATGCAATGACAAGAGCTCGTGGTGCACAAGTCCAAACTACCAAATCAGACACCGGTGCACAGGATAGCTTTTAGCCAGTGCCAGGCTTGAATGCCTATCAAAACGAAATGCTGCAAAAGCTCGTAACAAGGTAGCAAGACAGCAAGACAGAAGACCCGACTGCTCTTCTTACTGGAACCAAATCCTTTCACGTGTAATTCTACATTAAACCCTCTATGTCTATCTACAGCTCATCATGCATATCCCTCTCCGACCTGAACCTCCCATCGCTCTCCGCCCCCGTCTCCACCTTCTCGGCCTCAATACTAACCTCGAACAGCCCGCTTCCCACTAACCCGCCCCCCTCCTTGTGCGCAACCTCCAGCTCAAACCACGCATCTGTGCGCGGCACATCATCAATGTCCAGCTCCGCCCTGAACGAGCTGTTCCCGCCTAGCCCCACAAACTGCTCACTTATGACCGTGTTCTTACGCACATGGCGCATAGTCACTCGCAGTGCGAGCCTCGGCGTCACAGGCGCGACGGAGATGATCACGTTGTCGGTATAGCTTGCATCGAAGGAGAAGCGGCGCGGTTCCGAGTCCGGTGTCACGTAGTCTGTGATGGAGAGGCCGGTGGGGAGGAGTGTGGCGGTGTCGCGCGCGTTGTCGTACTGTGTGAGGCCGCGCGAGATGACGTGGTCGATGAAGCGCGGGATGGCGGCGCGGTTGTGGAGCACGCTGTAGGTGCCGCCTGTGCTGAGGACGGCGGCTATAAGGTCTTCTTCGCGGACTTGGCCCGTGAGGACCGGCTGCTTGTTGTGCGGTTTGGGGCCGAAGAGCGTCTGCTCTTTGCTCGGGACGATGCCGATGTGCATGCGGATGCCTGAGTCGCCGGCGTGCCAGACGTGCGCGATCTGCTGCGCGAGGTCGTGGGTGCGAGCGCATGTTAATGCGACCACGGCGGTCTTGTTGTGTGGAATGGGATCGGAGAAGTGGAGGAGTTCGCTTGTAGCGGCGCCGATGTCTGGACTGTTGCTGGATTCGCAGTCGATGTCGAAGCTGGGATGGAGCCGGTAGAGGTCGTCGCTTGACCCTCTGCTTTTGGTGGAGTTCTGTTCTGTCAGACCTTCCCCTGGCCCCTCGTCATGCGGTTTATTTGCGAGTTCTTCGATCAGCCATTTGTGGATTGGTATCTGCATTTCGGCTACCCTGTGCGCGGTCTTCATGACATCTCTGAGGATGGCAACTCGGCGCCCGTAGCAGTCTGTGGCAGGCTTATCGCGGACAAGAGAGCAAATCATGATGTTGCCACGCTCAGTCCCGTATGTCCGCCTGATTGCTTCTCTGAAGTGGCGCCATTGACGACGAGAATCTTTGATGGCGGCCGTGACAGCGCGTTGGAAATTTCCTGGGTAGTCACTACGTGGTGTATTTGGACCTGGGGTACTGACATTGCCAGTGATTTGATCAATCAAGCCATTGTCTTTGTTGAGAGTGTGATGAGTGATGCGGCCAGTGCAGTCAATGGAACCGGGCTCAAGGGGATGGCCTGCCTTCCCCACAGGGCCATCTGTGAAAAGACCCCCAAAGCATCCTGTCGAGAGGTTGTGCGGAACCTGCTGAGAGATGTTGTTCTCGCCACGCAGATCCAAGAAGACAGGCGAGTCAACGCGCCTCAACCCGGGTGGATTGTTCGGGCCAAACGGCGGCTCTGCATCGTCCGCCCAGTTGCTGTGGGCGTAGAAGTCCTGGATACCATGTAGAGCTCTTCCGAAGCCTTCGATAGCAGAGCACTTAGCTCTTGCAAAGACGTGCATCTGCAGTGCAGGAAAGGAGAACCTGCAGTCCAGGGTGCTTATGTCCACCTCAGGAGCGATGATCCGCGCGCCATCGTCGACAATTCTGCCAGCAGCATCGATACCCTCTTCTATCCTTCCCCTCATGTGGTTGACACATATTTGAAGCTGATTGGTAGCTTGTTGACGTGAGACCGGGTACTCAACACCGAGGCCAAAAAGCTGGGCATCCAAGAAGTCGGCGTTGTCGCAGTGAGCCTCTGGTCCTTCAGGTGTAGGATCTAACATGTCCGGCGCTCCGACTGCACCATTGGATCCCTGACCAACATACACATCTGAGCGGCCAGAAAGTTGATGCAAGCTTAGCTCTTCGAAACATCTTCCATCCGATGTCTTGCTATCAGCCGGGCAGGCGAATGCAGCTCTGGTAATGCGTTCATGTTCACAATGTTGGCCGATGATAGCTGGTTCATTGATAGTCCCGAATCCAGACACGTGGACGATAGATGCGTAAGACAGCAGCCAGGCTGTCGCACGCGCTTTTCGCATTCCTACAAAGCGGGCAGTCGGATAGTTGTGAGTACCTTTGTTATCGTGGCCCAAGCTTCACGCCGTGACACCAGCGAAGTTCGTATCGTTAGCGAAACGGTTTGAAGAATGTCGATCCGGGTGCAGACTCAGTGAATGACTCGCGCGCTTCCATACTCGAAGGCCAGATTATTGAGAGATGGAAAGATTTTGTTGCATTGAAGTCAGTATTGTTTTAAATCTCTGACGCAACTGGTGGATGATGCTAGGGAAAAGTCGTCCGTGAGCCAATCAAGTGGGGTCGCGATCGCAGCCGCCGATATCGACGATTGACTTGGTGGAGTCCTTGGAAAGTTGGCACGAGTAAGGTGATAAGTTCAACACGCGGGCTCAGATATTGGATGTCAACTATCAGCTGTCCACCGTGAAAAGTCACCGGCTAGGTTCTTTTGTGACGTTGGGCTCGCCTGACCATGAGAATTCAGCCATAGCTAAGGCTAGCTGAGACCCTTCATGCTTACTTCTTCCAGCAAAACGATATACGGATCAGGGCGCCCAAAATCGACTCTTAACGAAACCGTCATGTGCTACCTACTGACAAGTCCCTGCGCCTCGATACTCGACGCCTGCAAAATGCGGAGATTGAATAGTCACCTACACATATCGCGGTCATATCAACAGGTCCATTCTGCGAGTGTTCTCAGAACCGACATGATGTCTGACTGAAAGGATCTTAAGGTTCATATAAGATTCACTTGATATGGCGCCAAAGATCGAATGCTGCAATTTTGGCTTACATGGATCGTCTTCCAACGCGGGCGCCTTCTATTTTGGAGGCGATCAGAGTAGAGTACACATGTGTCATGTCGTCTGCCTGCTTTGGCGTGGTAGTGCTACGCAGGACCACTCAAGGGTTCGCGATACGATACAGCCTGATCTTGCTCCTGGCATAAGGAGAAGGTACCCTAGATGGGGGATTCAGAGAAGACCCAATCATTTGTAAGAACATATATCAAGGCGGCATCCGTAAAAGCTGCAGAATTTGGCTATGGGACGTATGAGCTCCTTAACGCCATGTTCTTGTTAGCAGTGAAACGGAAGGGTGCTGCATTGTTGTACAAGGCCAAAGGACATGGAAGGTGGGGATGGCCGGATGCAGGCGCCCTTAGCGTGGGCGCGACAATGACGGTAGAAAGCGGTACCGAGCGTTCACCGTGAACAATGCACGACCAGTGAACGGTCCGTAATCAACAGCTGTCGTGTGTCTGACACCTCAGCAGCTATGTTCGACACATAAGCGAAAGCTTCAGGTGCACGCGACGCACCCCAGCCCATAATGGAGCACATTCGCATATCTGCGCTCCGGCCAGACCTGAACGCGCTCGAGGCAAAGCAGATCAAAGCCGTAGTGACGCTCATATGGCCCTACTCATCCTCGCAGCGCCAATTCGCCCTCCTCCTCGCCGAACCGGACTTCCGACTGCGACGCAAAAAAGGGCAGGTTCGCACCCGTTTCGCGTCTACCAGCGCTCGCGCGCTTGCGACAACAGGTGTGGGGATTGGTGATGAAGTGGTGCTGAGCTTGCAAGGCGCGCAGTTCTTGCAGGACGGAGCTGTCAGCACGCCTGGGAAGAGCATAGACTGGGAGCTGGTCTATAGACAAACTATCGCCGTTTCTGTGTGGCGTGATGGCGCTGAAATCGCAAACATAGAGCTTGTAAACGCAGTACCGACCCCAGCGCCCCGGTCGCCGGTGAAGAAGCCAGCAGCTGCTCCCAGTCCGATACCACAGTGGGCTTCTCCAGCCTTTCTCAAGCGCGCACGACTATCAGACGGTCCATTCTTCGACCCTGGATACGATCCTCTTGCTGACAATAGCTATGATGGACATGACAAGAAGCGGAGGCGCAAGTCATACAGAGACTGGAAAGCTTGGACGTATACGGCAAGAACACCTTCGCCAGACAAGGAGGACCTCGACTTGGAAGACGATCTGGAAGTAGCTTTGTCTTCACCAAGTCGCCCGCCACAGCTGCCAAAGACACCAATATCACCCTCGAGATTAGAACCCATGACTTCCGCAGCCCAACCGCCGTATGATCCCGATTACGTCGAAGAGAGTACGATAGCAGATAGTGCAGAGGGGGATACAACAGTCGACGATAGTGAACTACACAAAGTCCGAGTCCCACAAAAGCGGAGGGACAAGAGAAGCCCTGCAGGCGATGGGAGCTACGATGACCTGTATGATGGACCTAAAGATGCTCCGCCGAGCTCACAATACGATTTTGGAGGTGATACAGAGCTGAACACTGAGGATGAGGATGAAGATGAAGATGAAAATGAAGATGGAGATGAAGACTCTGAAGACTCGGCCATACTGCATTCCGAAGCAGTAGATCCAAGTACGACGGATGTGGCTACTGAGCTGGAAGATGAGCGCGACGACAGTGAGGAGCCGGTTGCGATCGTATCAGATCCTGCCGTCGAGGTCGTAGAGAAAGAAGCCGCCGCTGCGGCAAGCGAGACCGAGGAAGACAGCGATATTGATGCTGCAGAAACACGTCAGTCGGGACGCTTCTCGACCGAAGGAGAAGGCACGACTATTGACGAGACTATGCCCGAGGTTGCAGAGCCTGTCGTGGTCGTGCAAGAGTCCATTGCAGTCTCCATGCCTCCACCCAGTTTACCAACCTTACAAACGAACTTCGCCGCGTCTACCAGGACCAATATTTTGACTCCTATCGGAAGAGAACCATCAAGTCCGAACCTCAAGGCGGTAGATTCAGCAACTTTACCACTCCCATCTCCATTCCCTGGGGAACAGGGTGTCTCCTACTTTGATCATTCGTCCCTGGACTACCAGCAAGCTCCCCTCGATGGCCCGCATATGCAGCCAGAGTCGGAAGTAGAGAACGATGCGGACTACATCATGGAGGGCTCTTTCTTCAGCTCTATCAGCTCATCAAAAGCGGGTGGATTTCACCAGGACCATGAGACAGCTTTTACTCCGGTACGCTTCACATTTGGTGGAGATGGGGCTGGCTGGTCGCGTCCTTTGGATCTTTCCTCGCCGTCACCTGAAGAATCTCAGGCCCAGACTACGAAGAGCAAGGACCCACGTGCTGTGTCCCCTAGTGTTGATGCAGAGCTAGAGGCTGATGGCGACTCATTCATCCAAGAGCAAGTTCAAGCTAGTCAAAGTCTGAGATCTGTAGTAGTCGAAGACGTTGAGGAAGAAGTTGCGGATGCAGTGGAGGGTCCTTCCAACCCTACGCTCGATCTTGAACAGGTTCTAAGTACAACGACAGAGTCCATCGCAATGCCGAGATCGTCTTCCCCGTCCAAATTTGAGACGAATCAGCAGGAGGGTCCTGATGTGGCCATCATTGACCCAGATGAAGAGCAGGAAGGCTCAAATGACGAGCTTGATTCAGCACCCGCGAACGATCTCAGGGCAACGACCGTCGACGAGGATCAACCTGAAATCGAAGACGAAGTCGCTAGTGCGCAGCAAGCCAAATTTACCCACAGTCAGGTGTATACAGAAGCTAACAATACCGCCGACGCTGAGCTGCACGCAAGCAACAAGCAGCCTGAGTTCGAGCAAGACACACCTCTTGGAACCCAAGTTTCCGCCCCCGTATCGGAAGTCGTAGATCTCGGTTCGTCCTCAGCTGATGAGAGTAGCGATATCAATAGCGATGATATTAGTGTCGTCGAACCCAGTCAGCTTGAATCAGTCGTCGGTGAAGATGCTGTCGAGTCGGTTAATGCTTCCAGAGATATGGATAACCCTCAACATAACGATCCTGATGTTGAAATGGGGTCGGAACAAGGAGCCGTTGCAGAGCAGTTCACCATCAACGACCACGGAAGCCAAGACATTGATCAGACAACAGTCGTTGTATCTTCCAGCCCTGAACAACACATCCAACAGCAGGGTACGGGCACAGTTGCAGACACATTTGAAGAGCCCGCCAATTTCACTTTGCAGGATGATCGGGAGCCTCAGCTAGGGATGGACGAGCCGATGTCTTTTGTCGACGACGGACAGCGCCAAGACGAGTCTCTGAGCAATATCAAGGA
Source organism: Didymellaceae sp. YAFEF048 (assembly GCA_032595095.1). NCBI lineage: Eukaryota > Fungi > Ascomycota > Dothideomycetes > Pleosporales > Didymellaceae > Didymellaceae sp. YAFEF048. The sequence continues at coordinate 325,731 of JAVISA010000017.1, read as the reverse complement.
CCTCCATCAGGATAGGCCCGAAATCCAGAGCGTAACAACAGACTCACAGCTTGACACTGACCATCCTGATGTGAAGATGGAGTCGATTGAGGACGATTTGACGTACCTTGAGAGTCACCCAGAGACCCAGGACATATCGCAGGGGTTGGGCACTGACCCAGCGACAGAGCTTATCATCGCGGTTCCAGATACCGGCAGCAAGCTTGGCGAGCTACATGTCAAATCGGTACCTGCTACAGCACCTGCGAGAAACACAAGATCGAAAACCAAATCTGCAGCCTCTCCACCAGAAGAGGAGGCCTATGTATCGAGGTTGAGTGCAAGTCAGCGGCGTACAAGGTCGAAGGAGTCATTCGATGCTTCTCAACGTGATACTACATCTCCCACACAGTCCCGAGTGCGGACCCGGTCAAGTGTCACACCAACACGCGGAGCCACCCAGACCTCGCCGTATAGTCTGCGCTCGCAATCGAAGCACACATCGCCTGATGTCAAGGCGATACCTTCTCAAGAGCCTCAAACCCGCCGAGCCACTCGTAGACTTGTGCGTCGGGACACAGACTTTGACATCGTTCCATCGCAAACCGAGGGTCGCGATCTGTTTGGAAGCATGTTCGAGGCTTCGCAAGAGCTAGGATTTGGCTACTCGCAGTCTTCCCAAGGTCGCTTTTCGGATGTAGACTTCATCAAGGATTCCGAGGAGGGTACTTTACACCCAGAAGACTCGCTTTCCACTCTTCAGCAATCTAACCCGGTAGAACTGATCGAAGATACGCAGCCGGCCACTCCTCGGCTGAAGCCACCACCCGTGAGTAGCTCGCAAACACAACGCCAAACCCGCTCGAGGTCGCGCTCGATGGGTCAACAAAGCGATCTCGTGTCACCCAGCCAGCCACCACACTCCCCGAGGCAGTCACCACGTCTGACGCGGTCCACATTTTCCGCAACCCCAAGTCCTAGAGTTGTGCGCACAACAAAACAGCCGGCTCATGTCTCGTTCTCAGAATCCGTTATCAGCGAAGAGAGACAGGCTGAGCAAGCGTTGTCAACAGTCAAAGACCATTCCATCATCTACCCACCATTGCCAACGGAAGACGAGAAGGACATTCGAAGCTCTCCTTCGGCCGCTCCGCCATCAGCACAGCAATCGCTGCCTCAAGAAAGCAACTCCCTGACGTCTGCTGACACCCAACAAACCTACAGGGAACCACCCCTCTCCTTCCAAGCCCGCCAGCCAGAAGAGAGCCTTCTCGCGCCCGGTCTCACCCAAACAACCACCGCAAGCGCCACCCTTCACTCGTTCGACATCCCCATCCCAGGCATCCAAACGCAACCAGCACCCCTCTCGCCCATCCTCCGCACATCCCCCCGCCGCAAACCCGCACCCGCAAAACCCCGCTCCTCCTCGCCCATCCAAACATCTCCCAACAACACCACCTCACCGCCCATCTCAGCCACCAAACCCGCCAACCCGCCCTCGATCGGCCTCAGCACCCCACTAGCCTACTACACCCCCCTCCACGACCTGCACTTCTTCCTCAACCGCAGCTCCACCTACCACAGCGCCTCGCACCCCGACACCCTCACCCTCGTCACCACCCCGTCCTCTCCCCCCGTGAAAGCCAAAAAAGGCCCCCGCCACTACTCCACCACCTTCTCCATCACCGACGCCTCCATCTTCCCCGCCACCCGCTCCACCAGCGTCTTCCGCCCCTACGCGTCCGCACTGCCTGTCTGCGAAAAGGGAGACGTGGTCCTGCTGCGCGGCTTCGAGGTCAGGAGCGAAAAGGGCACGCCCGTGTTGAGGAGTGGGGACGAGTCCGCGTGGTGCGTTTGGCGGTACGGGAAGCCGGTTTGGGGGACGAAGAGGGGCAAGTTCGGCGAGGTGAGGGCGAGGGAGGAGGTCAAGGGGCCGGTGGTGGAGAGGGGCGAGGGGGAGTGGGGCGAGGTGGCGAGGTTGAGGGAGTGGTGGGTAGGCAGTGTGAGGGGAGTGGTGGAGGGGGAGCGGGAGGGGGAGGAGGGGAATGGTGGGTGAGGAAGGAGGCGAGGGGAGGTGTAGATAGATGAGCGTAGCGCCGTTGTATTTGTTTCGTGTGTGTGTGAAAGAGCAGGCTGTCGATATAGTACGGACTGTTGTTGAGCATCAATTAGCATCAGCAATTGGATGCGACATGGAGCAGTCAAGCGAGGAAAGCACGTCAGAGAAAGAAAATAAGGCTTGTTGAGATCATGCATTGTGTCCCATTCTGGTTCTATTTTTCTTTTCTAGATCGTACCGTCATAGCCGTCGTGCCAGCACAACGCTGCACGCTTCCCAGGCCCACGAGACGCGGACAGACTGGACCAGGCCAGGCGTGGAAAGCAGCCCTTTTCGCACCGCAGCGTCGCCGCCGCAGCAGTACTAAGCGCCGCCAACCCAGCCCAGCCCACCAGCTGCCCACACACTCACCAGCCCTACTCAGCGTGCACGTTGCAACTCAGCACTCCAGCACGTCCGAAGCGATCCAGCAGCCCGGGCCATCTATCTTCTGCAGACAGACAAGCGCTTAGGCCTTCTCGTAGATCCAGTCAAAGCCAGCCTGCTTCCACTGCTGGACCTCGCCGTCCTTGAACCAGAGGGCGATCTCCTTCTGGGCGTTCTCGACCGAGTCGGAGCCGTGGCAGACGTTGCGGCCGACGTCGATGGCGAAGTCGCCGCGGATGGTGCCGGGGGCAGAGGCGGCGGGGTTGGTGGCGCCGAGGAGGACGCGGCCGGTCTTGACGGCGTCGCGGCCCTCCCAGACCATGGCGCAGATGGGGCCGGAGGACATGTCTGTTGGGGGGTGTCAGGAGTGAGGGCTTTTGGACGAAATGGTGTGTTGTGGTGAGGGGAGGGGAGGGGAGGGGAGGGGCCAGAGATGGGACTACATTATGCAAGGGAGATACGTACAGGCGATCAGACCGGGGAAGAAGGGCTTGCCGGCAAGGTCGGCGTAGTGCTTCTCAAGGTGCTCCTTTCCGGGAGTGCAGAGCTTGATGGCAGCGAGCTTGAAGCCGCGGTTCTCGAAGCGGGAGATGATGGGACCAATGAGGCCACGCTGGGGGGGGGGAGCAAAGTCAGTCATGCTGTTTGTGGTGGTGGTGGTGCTTGCGTCGAGCCATTGCGTTTGCAGTGGGATTGGGCTGGTGTGGTGGTGGTGTAGGTGGTGCGTACCTGGACGCCATCAGGCTTGATAGCAATGAAGCTGTTCCCAACAGTTAGCTACACCGCCTCTCGATTGTTTACCCCTCCATGGGAAAGACGTCCAAGGAGGGTGCAAGAGCAATTGGGGGATTGCTCGTTGCCGAACAAGGGCGTTGGACGTACGTCTGCTCGGTAGTCATTTTTGCGGTAGATGTGATGTTCTTTGGGAATATCAATATCGAGAAGAGGGAAGAGGCGGGAGGGGGAACGAAGAAGAATTGGACTGGGCCATGGGCGCTAAAATTCTTTTGGGTGTTGGTGTGCTGCGTTGTTGGCGGGGTTTGGTGGACCCTGAGCTGAGCTGGCCGTGCAACAGCAGCAGCAGTGTGTGTGTGTGTTTGTGCTGTTTGCGGGCTTACTAAGGCCACCTTACGTTTCATCCGACATCTGGGGTACAAGTGGCCAGCAATCCTTTTGGCTCAAGCGGTACTTGCTTTGAGAGCTGCTGGATATGATTACATTACAGTTGCGGTCTGCTCCCCGGTGGACGGCCGTGCTTTTGCTCTGGACGGCGCTGTGCAGCTTGTTCTTGCCAGCTGGTGAGTACTCGACCATCTTGGAGCTCTCATTGCCCTGCATAGTGTCAGAACCAGGGAACACGGTTTTCTGTATGCTGACTCTGGAACTGCAGTCTCCGTTAAGCATGAAAACTTCAAGACCTGCGACCAGTCTGGCTTCTGCAAGCGCAACCGCGCATTCGCCGACGACGTCACCGCCACGAGCTCCTTCGTCTCTCCGTACGCCCTCGATCCCGCAACACTCAAGTTCAAGAATGGCCAATTGGACGCTACTGTCCTGAAGACTATCAAAAACGGCATCGAGAAGGTCGAATTGCCGCTCACCGTCACTTTCCTCGAGTCTGGTGTTGCGCGCGTTACTCTGGATGAGGCCCGACGCCAGAAGGGCGACATTGATCTCAGGCATGACAGCAAGGCTAAGAAGGAACGGTACAATGAGGCTGGCAAATGGGCTCTCGTCGGTGGTCTGAAACCCTCCGCCGGTGCAGCCTTGTCCGAAACAGCTGATGCCGACTACACCAAGGTTGTCTACGGCAAGGGCGGCAAGCACCAAGCCATCATCCGTCACGCACCCTTCTCGATTGAGTTCCAGAGAGACGGCGAGACACAGGTCAAGTTCAATGAGCGAGGATTCTTGAATCTTGAGCACTGGAGGCAAAAAGTCGAGAAGCCCAAAGAGGAGCCCAAGGAGGGCGAGGAAGGCAAAGAAGAGGTCAAGGTGGAAGAAGAGAAGGGCGAGGATGAGAGCACTTGGTGGGACGAGAGCTTTGGCGGAAACACCGATACCAAGCCTCGCGGTCCTGAAGCCATCTCTCTTGACATCTCTTTCCCTGGCTACGCCCATGTCTTTGGTATCCCTGAGCATGCTACACGCCTGTCATTGAAGACCACCAGGTAGGTCTATCTTCTACGCAATCTAAACAGTCAAACTGACAACCCACTAGGGGTGGCGACGATGCCTACACCGAGCCATACCGCCTGTACAACGCCGACGTCTTCGAATACGAGATGGACAGCCCTATGACACTCTACGGAGCCATTCCCTTCATGCAGGCACACCGCAAAGGCTCCACCGTCGGCGTCTTCTGGCTCAATGCTGCCGAGACATGGATCGATGTGACCAAGAAGAGGAACACCGCAAACCCGCTGGCGCTCGGTGTCGAAGGCCACACTGACACCCAAACCCACTGGATGTCAGAGAGCGGTCTCCTCGATGTCTTCGTCTTCCTTGGTCCCACACCCCAGGATCTCACCCGTCAGTATGGCGAGCTCACTGGCTACTCCGCCATGCCCCAGTCATTTGCCATTGCTTACCACCAGTGTCGCTGGAACTACGTAACTGATGAGGACGTGAAGGATGTGGATCGCCGTTTCGACAAATTCAATATCCCTTATGATGTTATCTGGCTTGACATCGAGTACACCCACGAGAAGGAGTACTTTACCTGGGACCCTCTGACCTTCGTCGACCCTATCTCGATGCAGCAACAGCTTGATAAGCGGGAGAGGAAGCTCGTTGCCATTATTGATCCTCACATCAAGAACAACGGTTACTCGATCAATGAAGAGTTGAAGAAGAAGGATCTCGCCGTCAAGAACAAGGATGGGAACCAGTACGAAGGTTGGTGCTGGCCTGGCTCCTCCATGTGGGTCGACTGCTTCAACCCGGCTGCTATCGACTGGTGGAAGGGTCTCTTCAAGTATGACAAGTTCAAGGGCTCTGCTCCCAACACTTTCATCTGGAACGACATGAACGAGCCATCTGTCTTCAACGGCCCAGAGACAACCATGCCCAAGGACAACCTCCACCACGGCAACTGGGAGCACCGCGATGTTCACAACATCAACGGCATGACCTTCCACAATGCTACCTACCAGGCTTTGACTGAGCGTAAGAAGGGCGAGCTGCGTCGTCCTTTCGTCCTCACACGTGCATTCTATTCTGGCAGTCAGCGTAGTGCAGCCATGTGGACAGGAGACAACCAGGCCGATTGGCCCCACCTCGAAGCGTCTCTGCCTATGATCCTCAACCAAGGTATCTCTGGTTTCCCATTCGCAGGTGCCGACGTTGGAGGTTTCTTCGGCAACCCCAGCAAGGAGCTCCTCACCCGCTGGTACCAGGCCGGAATCTACTATCCATTCTTCCGTGGTCATGCTCACATCGACACTCGCCGCCGTGAGCCGTACATCGCTGGATCGCCTTACACAGAGATCATCACTCAAGCTCTGCGTCTCCGCTACCAGTTGCTTCCTGCGTGGTACACTGCCTTCCACGAGGCCCACGTCTCGGGTGCGCCCATTGTGCGTCCCAACTTCTACGTCCACCCTGACGATGAGGCTGGCTTTGCTATTGATGACCAACTCTACATTGGCTCCACCGGTCTGCTTGCGAAGCCCGTCACCAAAGAGGGCGCCGACAGCGTTTCCGTGTACCTTGCAGACGATCAGCCCTACTACGATTACTTCGACTACACCACCTACAGCGGCAAGGGCCAGCACACCGTTCCCGCCCCGCTCGAGAAGATTCCGCTCTTGATGCGTGGTGGCCACATCATTCCTCGCCGTGACCGTCCCCGTCGTTCATCAGGCCTGATGAGGTACGACCCCTTCACTCTCGTCGTGGTCCTGGATAAGGACGGCAACGCAGCAGGTACACTGTACGTCGACGACGGTGAGACCTTCGACTACCAGGGCGGTGCCTTCATCCACCGCCGCTTCTCCTTCGACGGCAAGCGCAACATCCTCACCTCGTCCAACCTCGACACCAGCACTTTCCGCACCGTCAAGTTCGAGAAGTACGCGAAATCCATGGACAAGGTCCGTGTCGAGAAGATCATCATCGTCAATGCTCCCGCTGCCTGGAGTGACAAGGACGAGGTCGTCGTCATGGAGGAGGGCTCCAAGGAGAGCAAGAGGAGGAAGCCCGTGCCTATTGAGTTCCACGCTGCCGACGGCAAGAAGGTTGCTTTCGCGGTTATCCGCGATCCTAGCGTGGGTATCGGCCGTGGATGGAAGATCGACTTTGGTGGTGCGAGCACTGCTCCTCACGACCACCATGGCCACGAGCATTGAGAGAGTGAATCTTTGATGGGATGACGTCCTGTGTCGCCGAGGGATAAAGAGGTGGCGTAAGTTGTGTATAAAATAGATATCGCAATGAAAGCAATTCATCACAGACGCCTCGTCCTCAGCCAATACATATATACCCGACCGTGAATTTCTGGTTCTCAACACGAATTCGTCGGTATCTTCCCACGTAAAACGCTCAAGGGTATGGCATATACTTGACCCTCAGGGCCGACGTAGGAAGCACAGCAGAAACAGTTCACTTTCCTAAGCGCACTTCAAACGAAGCACGAACGGACTCTCCTGCATTCCCCCCTTCAACATCCAAGCAAGACATTAGCAACCAAATCCACCCTCACCCACCGTCCAGCTTCCAAACAAACAAACCAATCGATGACGTTCGACACCCGCGGGGTCCTCACCGGCACACACGTCCGCCCCAGTCCACCACCAACGCAGCACCACGCCCACCAGCCCGCGCCAGTCCCGATCGACCCAGCCAAACACCCACCGGCGGCACCCTAGACCCGCTCGCGTACTCCAAACCCCCTCCCAGGAACCGCATCTTCGGGGGTGTGGGGTCGAGTGATGCAGCCGCGTTACCGCGCAAACACCAAAGCAGCTCATCTCGCGCTAACTATGACGTTGCGTGATATTTGGCTTGTGCTGCCAGCTACGCAACACAACATGGAGGGGCTGTGACGTACTGTGTATGTGTTTGTTTTAAGTAGAGCTAAAGCTATCTCGAGTTCCGGACGGAGATTTTCGACTTGCACTGAATTGATTGAAGTGTAAATAAGAAGACATCGCCATGCCGTCTATCAACGCTACTGTACGTGGAACGAATGCTCAATTGAACGACCGTCGCTCGCACAGCGCCGACCTACAGATCCACTGACTTCCCCATCACAGATCTTCCACGCCTACGCCTACGGCACAGCGTTCTGGTACGGCTTGCGCGGTTTATGTCGCGTGTACGACCCGTTGATGGTCCTTGGCTGTACGCCCCCCCCCCTCCTCCTCCAACGCCTCTGCCAACCAACCCGACTAACACACCGAACCCCCCAGGGTTCCGTCCCCCCTCGCAATCGCACCTCCCCCCCAACGACCTCGAACTCTACAACATCCGCAACGACGGCTGGTGCCTCATCACGCTGGCCCTGATCCTCCTCTCCTTCACCAACGCCGTGCCCCTTTCCGCACCCCCAGCTGCACTCCACAGCGCCGACACGCCCAGAGCGCTTACGGCGAGTGGGAAGAACGCCGCGCTGCCGTATGCGAAAGCCGTGGTCGCCGCGACGGTGTTCCATCACGTGACGACGGGATTGGGCGCGTGGCAGCATTACAAGCTCGACAGCCATTATAATGTGAGTATGGGGATTGGCGTGTGGGGGAATGTGTGGTTGGCGGTTACGGGGTTGGTTACGCTTGCGGTGCTGGTGTGTGGGTGGGGGGAGGGGGAGAGGGTCGAGGAGGTGGTGGCAGGGAGGAAGGATAAGTGAGGGGTGGGGCGTGGTGGTGGGCGGTGTGTTGCATGTGTGGAGAGGGGTGTTGTTGTATTTGTGTGAGTGAGAGAGGGGGGTGAGGGCTTGCGTGCTGGTGTGATGACTGTGGTGGCTGGGCACGAAGGGACTTGGTGTGCTTCAGCTTGCGTGAGTCCTTGGACGTAAAGCATAGTCTGACGGTAATCTCCGACTAAGGGAAGGTGGTATCATACTTCACACGTCCTGGTCAGATGGATTGAATCTAGACATGTGGAATGCTACTCCAACATCTCCCCATTGTTCTCTATAGAATGGTATCTGCCATGCCAAACCAGTCGCTAAATGACGGATATAACCATGCTCTCTATCCATCCATCCTAGGAGATTCGTCACGTCTTCATAATAGACGCATGCACCGCTAGATGCTCTCATATATCTGATCCCCGTCATACCATACCGTAGTATACCAACCGGATCGCGACCATGCTAACATAACATTACCATACTGAAAGACCTGGCAAACAACAACAACCAGCTCGACATAAAGCGTGGGGGGAATCATGCTGAGAACGCCAGATGGGAAAAACACAAATTTGTAAGAAAAAACAGGACGAACTTGGGGGACTCCTCGCTATGCATGCAGAATATGGACGCTCGCACGCACGCATAACGAAATGGACAAATCATGAACGGGTATAAAACAGTGAACACGCGCTACGCTAGGCGCGGCCGGGAATGCTCTCAAGCTCGCTTCTCTGTCGAAGGTACTTGGCTGCCAGGCCGTCGCCGCCCTTCATACTCTGCTCCATCCAGTGCTGCGCGACGCACATGGTCATGGGGTCGCTGCGCTGAGGATCTTGACTGGCCTTCCTCTCGCGGTTGAGCAGCTCTGTCTTGAAGACTTCGGATGGGCGAGTGAGCGGAAGCACGGCGCGGTGCAGCAGCTCGGGGGACGTGAGATAGAAGATGGCGAGTTCACGTTCGGCGACGGCGTCACCTTCTTTGGCTGTAATGAGCAGCATGCGGGCCGCATCGGCCATAGTGTAGCGCGGTGTGGGCGCGGGGACTGGTGTTGTGGTGCGATCCCCACTAGGCTTCTCGGTGTTGCTAGAAGGCTGTACAGCAGCTGCACGTGTCGAGTTCGAGGCATTGATGACTTCATCTACCAGCTCGACCATGATGCGACACACATCTTGCTTCAACCCAAGGGCTGCTAGACCGACGTCCCAGAATGCCTTGCCGCGCTCGGTCTTGTCGAGCATTTGCGCAGGGACGAAGGAGGCGATGTACTGGAGATCTCGGAACAGGGACTTCGGGCGGATGTCTGCTTCACGAAGAAGGCCTTGGATGACCTCGACGATCATATCAGTGCTGGGTGGGCCAACAGGGGAGCGAGCGCCACAGCGATGAGGCACAGGTGAAGAACGGTCGCCAGCCATAGTGTGTGCGCGTCGCTCGGAGCAGTTTGCAATCGCTTCCTCGAGGTTCTGGGCGCGGGAGTGTTGAGTCGATGGCTCGCGAGAGCTGAACTCGGGAACGGTCCCAAGGGTAGGAGACTGAGGTACTGTAGGAAGTGTGTCGCGGCGGTTGTTGTATGAGCGGCCAGAACGAGATGATAGAGACGCGATGATGAGCAGCTCGAGCTCATATAAAGCTTGCAGCTTGGAGTAAGGGTTAGGGTGTGTTGCAAACTTGCTCAACAAGCGACGGAAAGCCACATTGTACGGGAACTCAAGAAGCCCGGCTTTCTTTGCTGCAGCCACACCGGCTGAGCGGGATGTAGCATCGCTTGAAGTCGATGAATGCTCTCCGGCTGAATGGTGTGCGTCGGAACCAGCAGCATGTTGCAGAGTAGGAACAGGTGGCACGGCCTGTCCTCTTTCGGCTCTTCCAGGGGCGTCGAGGGGGGAATTGCGCTGATCTACGTGAGCTTGCTTTCGCAGACCTTTCATGCTCTTCTTCTTGGCGAGCTGTTTCTTTCGCTTCCGTTCCTCTTCGTCTCTACGCTGGATGCAGTCTTCCAAGATCTCACCACTGAACCAGGAGTCAGTCTCACTTCCATTGGCAAAGACCAAGGTTCCAAGATCACTCAGAAGCAAGCCAGTTAGCGTTTCCTTCAAGTCCAACAAAAAGCGGCGTTTCTCCTCGTTGACACTCGCTGATTGCTTCAGCATGACTGTGCCCTTAGACGAGGAAGCGGTGCGCGGTCGAATGCTTGCGGCGCTGGTAGGGGATTGAGCCTGTGTCTGGAATGGCGACCAGAACGTTGTAGCCGAGTCGATAGCCAGGACAGGCGATGATCCGCCGAAATAATCGTGGGACTCGATGGGGCTGGTGCCCCAAGGATTCTGGTCGAAACTGTGACCAGAGAAGTTGCGGCTGGCGACTGAGCGGAGGCTGCCATGACTTGGCCGTTGAGCGAAATCAAGGTTTCGGGAGCCAGGTCGACCGTGTGTTTCGTATTCTTCATCACCGGCAACAGAGAGTGTGCCGACTCCAGTCAAGAATAAATCGCCCTTCTGGCGGCCGCTATCCAAGATCTGTTGGTCGCGCTTGTAGAGGTCACTGGCCCAAAGCGTGGGACCTTCCATAAGGTTATCAGCAACAATCTTGTTGACGCATTTGTCGATCTCAAGGCAGAAGCGGTGAATACGTTCTTCGCCCTTGCAGAAGTTCTCGATCCCGTATTGGTTGATCCACCTCATTGTGAGGTCGGACTGCTCATCGGATAGCTTGTTCGGCCCACCGAAGTCCTGAGTCGCAGCCATAACATCGACCAGCTGAGCTTCATTCCTCAATGCAAAGTTGTTCGACGAGGATTTGGAGTAGTTTCGAGAGCGCGGTGTCTGCAATGGTTTCCCATCAAGCGTCTTCGTGGGTTGACCCATGATCTTGAGCGCGAGCGCCACATTCTTTGCGTCATCGTATTCCTTCGATCCTCGGACATCGCTGATATACCACATCTTGTCTCTCAGATTCTTGAATTCTATCATCAAGTCATCAATCATGCCGTCAGATCTTTCTTGTGATTGTTTCAGCCAGACAAACCATGCTTCGAACTCTTCGATTGCATTGGCAGCTTTGCTCAGAGAGTCGCGTGGGCCTCGCGAGAAGTAGTTGAGCAACGCAGCATAGCCGTTCTTGACGAGCGTGGGCGAGCTGAGCCGGCGAAGGCTTGCTAAAGTCTTGTGGTAATTGAGCGCGTTAACGAAATCAGAGCGAGCTTGGCACTGAAGCATGGCAGATTCAAGCATTGTGACAAGGACAGAGTTTCCCTCTTGCCTTTCGTTGGGGTTTTGCGGGTTGCTGTTGCTTCTTGGGTGCTGTGGTGAGCGGTGGCGTGCCGGGACGTTGCGTTGACTTGCGATCAGGTTGGTGAGCTGGCTTTGGGTCTGAGGCTGTGGCTGGTTGTAAGGATTACGAGAAGCGAAACTCTCGCTAGATACGCGACCCAAACCCCGGCCTCGTCCACCTTTGCGGGTAGTCATGCGGTTGCTGAAGCTTTTCGATTCGCTGTCAGGTGCCAGCTCCTTCGGGATCTCGTACTCCTCGACTAGCTTGGCGATGGCATCTTTCAGCTGATGGTAGTCGTTTTCGAGATCAATGGCACCCGAGCCCTCGTCGTCACTGCTGTCGGTATCATGCGAGTCCTCGTCGTGCTCGTCTTCGTCATCCGAGTCTTTTCGCATGCGAGGCTTCAATTGCTTGCCGTCGGCAGAAATGTACAAGACGGCCCAACGCTCTTTGCAGGGATGGCATGTCCCGGAAGTAGCATCGAAGCCCAAATTGCGTGTCATCTCAGAACAGGCCATCCTCAGGTGCCGTCCATAGGTCTCGCTAGGTTCGATCTTTGACTCAACGTACGGACCTCCTAATGACCTGTTGAGATCGATATTCCCAGTGTCCAGGAGGGGCTCTCTGGACGTGGTGTCGCTTGTCATGGAGGAAGCGCTCGCACTCAGGATCGAGCTTGCATCGGTAGCAGTGACAGAAGCACTGCGAAATGGCATTGAGACCCCAGACACAGAAGAAGCGGATGATGTGATGCCACCTCGGCGTTCAGCATCCTTGTTGAGATGGCTCGACGATGGTCGTCGCTCAGGGAAGAGTGTATGGACCAACGTGATAATGTCTGACGGACACAGGACAATGAACGGCTGAACTTCCACGGTCTCGCGTGGAGAAGTAATGGCCTTAGCTGGCAGCAGGATGGGCTTGGAGTACGTCTTCGTGTGCTTGAACCTAGATATTATGCTCTCGATGTGAGCACGAATCTCCGGAAGAACAGGTACTTGCTGCTTCCTATCACCAAAGTTAGCTTCCTGGAGTGGACGGAGACCAAAGGAAAGTTCGTACCAATTGTAGGTCAGGTCCAAGACATGCTTCTGTGCACGGACTGCGATTTCCTTGAGGATCTTCTGGCGCGCGTGCTCGCTAATGTGATGCTGGATCATAATGCCGTGTGTCTACGCTTGTTAGTTCCGCATGTCAGACAAATGCCAGATGAACCTGCCTCAGGATGAATGATAGCGTTCATCAGATATGTGGTGAACAGCCAGCGCGAAACAAAGAAGCTCTGGGCTCCTCTCCGGATGCCTCTCTCGTCGTCCAGCTTCCGAAGGATGGCATTTCCAATCTCCAGTACGCCTTCAGGAATACCTCCGGCACTTGGCTCGTCATCGATGACCTCAAACAAGCGCTTCACAGCCTTGTCGAAGAATTCATCGGCAGCGATGGTGTCCTTGGTACTCCGGGGCGCCGGCTGGCCTTGTCGAGTGGGTTGATCCTCAGCCTTTTCCAACAAAAATTGTCCGTCTTGCAAAGCTTGCATCAAGTAGAGCTCAAGATTCGCCTTTCCGGGCCATTCACGCATACCAGCCCATACGTCCAGGATCGTCTTGACAAACCTATCGGTTCCAGCCTTATTCTCCTTGATCATCTTGGCGCATGTGGTGGCCCAAACATCTGTACGGCGCAAATCCTCAGCGGAATCCGGTCCAGAAGAGTTGGCAAAGATCGTGTATACGAGAGCAGCGAGCGGGTCGTGTCGCTGGAAGCTCAATAGCCGTTCCACAGGACTAGGTCCATTCTGAGCGGGCTTGCTCGCCGCCGGGTTCTTACCCCTCGCGCCCGTGATGGCAATGACAGATTCGACAGGATCGAGAGCTTGACGAAATGACGAAAGAGAAGTAAGTTCTTGCTGAGACAAGCTCGCAATCCTCGCAGCAAGGAAATCAGGGTTGGTACGAATCTCAGAAATGAAAGCAAGAAGGTCATCCAAAGTCTTGGATGGAACGTCATTAAGGAATGTAGAGGAAGAGAGCAAGGCTTTGTCGCTCTTGAGAGCGCTCTTGGACTTTCCAAATTCGAGGTCCGGCTCGAGGAGGGCGTACTGGCGAGTTGCGTCGCACGAGTTGCGCACATCGTTCAGGGCATTGTACAGCAGGGCGAAGCTCTTCTTATCGTCAGAACGGAAGTTGTCGACCAGCGTGCGGTAGGCCAGCTCGCCGCAGTGTACCAGACGGGCGGACAGGGCGCTTGAAACCAGCCAGCGGTGCAGACGGATGCGCGAGTGGGCCTTGCGCTGCTCCTGATAGCCTTGTAAACGGATCAAGTGGGCGAGCTCCGCGAGCGATGTGGCAGACGGGGGGACGGCGGCAGTAGGCAGGAGAGCATCGCTGTATGCAGAGAGATCGGCGGGGAGGAGACGAGGGAGCTTGCCGGCGGGGGCAGAGATGGACATGGCCATGTGTGGGCGCTGTGGCTGCGAGGCATTGTTGCTCTGATCGTGAGCGCCTGGCCGCAACCCTGAAGTCATGGTCGCGGGCGACTTGCGGGAGCGTAGGGACGGCGAGAGGGACGGCGACGGTGGCCTGAGGGCAGGAGAAGACCTCGAGGCCTCGGTGGGCAGCTCGTCGCTCACAGCTGTAGACGCGGCGGGGTGTTGCGGCGTGTGGGCGCGCGAGGTCGAAACATGGGAGACGGCAGGCGACTTGGCTGGGGACCGTCAGTAGCTGTATCACTTGCAGCAAGACAGTGCAGGACAGGGCAGAGTCAGGTCGTCGTCTCGCCGCTTCATATGCTGCCAGCACATCATGCCTGATGCGCGCCGGGTTGTTTGCAGATTGGGCAGAACACGGGCACTGGCCCAGGCACAGGCACGGGCTCAGGCTCCGCGCTGGAGACGGGCAGCGACCGCTACGGTGCAGTATGAGAAGCTCACGTACGGGGAGGAGTGTGCCGCAACATGCTGTCGTCGCCATGAGGCAGCATGGGCCTGCTCGAAGTCGACATACAGTGCGCCGTGGACATGTACAGTGCAGCTCTACGCTCTCCACTACCGCATTATTGCCAGATGAGGCACGCTCGGTTCTCCTTTGGGCGTCTTGGGGAGCGGATGCGTTGTCAGTCCCGCCGTCGAATGGTCGCGCGGCGGCTGTGATAGGCGGTGGTGGGGCTCGAAGCTCGAGTCAGCAGGCAGGTGCAACAACGACAACAACAACAGTAATAGAATAGCAACACCAGCCAACGGCGCTGGCTAAACTTTAGTAAAGTGGCGATGGCGAGGAGCAGCAGCAGCAGCCGGCAGTGGAGGGATATGTTCGCGTCGCTGTTCACGCAGACCAGTGGCGACCACGATACACCGTACTGGTGAGCGACAGCCATGACTTGCATGCCAGCACACAATACCGCGAACCCACATCCAATCACGCCTCGATTGAGAGCGGTCACCGCAGGCGCTGCCATGCATCATGCTGCAGGCCGCCCAAATGCCTCACCAGCACCGGCTGTACCCAGCTGCAAGAACAGCGCAGTCGTCTTCACGCGCTTGATACACAAGGGACCCCTCGAGTGCACAGGCAGCACGTCTGTGCTGCTCGAGATCGCCGTCTCGCTTGTCGTTTCAACGTTGGTTGTTCTCTGGCGCCCGCCCGCGTCGCTCGCTCCCGCCGGCCGTCTATGCAGCCCCTCGACTCCGTGCTGCACTCTGCCAGCTGCTTGCCGAGATGCAAGTCTGAGCAGCGTCGCCCTACACCAACACCCTCACTGATCTATGACGCTCGACTATAAGACTTAGATGGCGACAAATACCCCCTGTCTTGTCTATGTTCTGTTTCCTTTTGATTGTGTTGTTCCAAAGTCTCACGTGGCTGCTTCGAAAGAGCTGCTCAGGTGGCAAGGTGCAGCACTGCTGCCATGATGCGATTTCCGATAACCCACGAAAATGATGGGTAGTACGGCGCTTCTCTCACACACAACAGGAACCTGCCACGATGGTAGAAGATTCATTTCTTTCAAGCACTGTCCCTCAGCCAGCCCTCTCCATTGGAAGGTGCTTTAGAAAATGGCGCTTACACTCGTCTGTGATAGCTTTGGTTCGTCAGGTTGTCTAAGAGACACAATTGATAATACTCAGCGAAACGCCCCAGGGAGTCTTCGCTTCTATGCAGTATTCGTATCTCCATTATGCAGGTCTAATCGGGACAGACAAATAAGAGCTTACCAGAGCCACTGCAGCATGACGACCAGGGCAAAACCAAAACTGAGGCTAGGTAAGAGACACCATTGGAAAGCCTCGAATAGTATCGGCGGTGTCGTATTATGCAATCTAGGGTTTCACTGTCTACTGTCGAGTCTTTTGCATATGTTACGGCGGATCATTGCTTTTTTGGAAGCCTTCAGCAGGTATAACGAAATGAGCGGCTACATGAAGTATACTGTGTATCTACATTAGCCTACTCAGTGGAAGAATACGAATCGTTAGGTCTACTAAATTAACAATTTTGGCACGCTGGTGCGGCGGTACGGGACTATGAATGGATCGATCGTGCAATCCACCTCAGTCCTTACTCCATACTCATCAATCTACAGAGCAGATACAAAAGAGTAGCCAATAGACACACAGCCATTTCGGCAAACGTCTCTAAGAAAAGTCATCTCCGACCTCCAGCAAGCAGCTGCAACCAACAAGGCATCATCAACCTCAGATAACCTGCGTAGCAGGCAGAAAAGCATCCAAGAAACCATTCCCCAAACACTCTCCCTAGTCCCGAAACTAAACTACCAATCGCGCGCATCTTGTTCCATGACAGCGCGCAGCTGCATATGCGCCCATCTGCTTAAGGAGTGCCAGCACATCAAGCTTAGACGACACTCAGCAAGCCGTGACACCTATGGGAATCCCTGTCAGCGCAACGCGCAACAACCGAAGCGAGCCCACACGCGTTCTTGCACGTCACGAGGGCGACGAGAGGCGAGTTGCTGCAGATGCGCAGGCAGGTATGTTTGCTGCAGATTTGTTTGAGACCGAGGCAATGGGAGGGTGGTGGCGTGCTGTGTGCGCTAGCTAGCCTCCAAGGTGCTGCTCTGGGTACTTGCAGTGGGTGAACGGTTCCAGAGATGGCGGGTGCAGATGCGTGTTACTTTTTTGGTGAGTTTTCGATGTCATGCTTTGCTTTGCGTGATTGTTTCTTCTCGATACGAGAGAGTGGTGCCCGATGCGCTGCATGTCATGGATGTCATGTGCGTCTCGTTTCTTGCCTTCTACCGCGCTCGATCGATGTTCGAGGAGAATTACCATCATGCGTTGTATACACACTACGCTACGCTATGCTACATGCGAGGACTGGCTATGTGTAAGACGGAGGACAAGACAGGGATCCCTTTTCCTGTCGTCCGCATCTGTCCTGTGCGACACCGCCAGTCCGCTGAGTCCAGCAACCGGGACACACGTCTTGGTGACTGGCTTGATCCCGGGGCCGGCTGCTGAGCACCGCACACGGTGTCACGAGACTTTTCTACCCAGTCGTCGGTGATAGAATGGCAGTGCTGCGCTACAGATGACTCTCGCGCGGTGTGAGATTGCGCGCAGCACGTCAGCTGTCGTGGGCTTGCCTCAGCAACGGCGCGACACGTTTCCGACTGTGTTGCACTTGTCGCTGCCACCATACTCGTCTCCACTGCCCGTTGCCCTCGCTACGCGCCACGTCTGCTGGGCCGTCCCAGTCCTCGAGCCCGAGTTCCTCCCGGGAGTTCTGTGCGAAGGATGTTGCCCAAGATACGGCCTTGTCGTTAAAAGCCCAAAGGAGGAGCTCGCGCTGGAAGTCGCCTGTGGGGGAGGTTGACGTGGTCATGATACTGTAGAGGTCGAGACTACGGTGTTTCGCGAAGGATTGTACTTGGTCAAGGAAGGCATCAGATGATGCTGATGATCCTTCTTCGTTTGCTTTGTTCTGCAGGAAAGAGAGGGGCTTCACCACTGAGCTGATCCCAAGCTTCTGGCCATCGCTCTGATCCCACTCCTTGTAGTCTTTCTGCAATATATCTTGCAACCTCAATGAATCGATGTCCTTCTTAGCCGCGTCAATAGCCTGATAAAACGCCGTACGATCAAAGCTTGTTGCCAGCTGCGGGCAGAGCATGACCTTTGCCTCGAGGAACTCCACAGCTTGGCGATCGTGGTCAGTCGTCTTAGTCTTGTCCTCAAGATTTGCTGTATCGATGAGAATACTCGCCAGCCCCAACTGAGCAACACTTGCATCCCACCGTTTGACAACAGCGTCATCGTCGGACAGGCTGTCACCTTGGGCGTGCGCGGCGCCGGATGCTACTGCAGAGCTCGACAGCATGTCCCATGTGGGTCGGATGAAGTTTGTGATCAAGCTTGTGCAGCTGCCGCTCTTCTCGATGATCCGAGGCTCATCACCGGTGTCTTTAGGCACCGTTCCTTCGTCGTCGTGGTGATCGATTACTCCCTGTACCCGGCTGGAGTAAATTTTGCCGAGCGGGCCTTGCAGGGCGTTGTGGTCTACAAGAATCCACTTTGTGTTCTCGGGTTTCAGCTTCACCTGGATCTCGGATAGGGATGGGAGGTCGTCGAGCGTAATCAGATGTGTTGGCTCGATATTTGCATATTTGAATATTGCAGAAAACTCGGGTCTCATTGAGAGGCCGGAAGCTGCCATGTTAGTCACAGGGATGTAGAGTGGTGTGAAGGCGTTCTTAGGCGGTGCCATAGAGCGGACATAGGCATAAAGAATCTGGCATGTCATCGAGTCAAGGTCTGCTTCCTATCAGCCTTGGATGCTCTGGTCAACGGATTGTGGATGCTGACCAGCGGACTCGTTGCCAATGACCAGAGTGACCTTCTGGCCTGAGCTGATTGCCGAACGCAAAGCATTTTTGGCGTGCGTGAGGAAGCTACGCAATGAGTTTCTTGGAACCGCCATTGTTGATTGATGTGTTCAAGCTATGTACAGATGCTACAGTGTAAAGTTGCACTTTAGGCGATGACGTAAGCCACGATCATCTAGCACGTGCATCGCAGCGCAAGGGGGACATCATGGGCAGCATCCACTGGCAAGTTTACTTTCAGAGTTGAAGCGGTGACTTTGAGTTGTTATTGCTACCGTAAGACCAGGAGAATCCAAGTAAACGGTCTTTGTTGCTCGTAGAAGTAGGTGTAAAGGCTAGCTTATGGAAGCTTGCAACCTTTGGCCTCGAGAGTTGCAACTTTGCAACTTTGATGTATCTGCATTG
Source organism: Didymellaceae sp. YAFEF048 (assembly GCA_032595095.1). Classification (NCBI taxonomy): domain Eukaryota; kingdom Fungi; phylum Ascomycota; class Dothideomycetes; order Pleosporales; family Didymellaceae; species Didymellaceae sp. YAFEF048. The sequence continues at coordinate 306,901 of JAVISA010000017.1, read as the reverse complement.
GTGTTTGAAGGTATCTATTGCGATTTGGATGATTCTCACACAATATTTGAGGGATTCTCCAAGGCTCAGCTGAGTTCCACACTGCCAGCTGGCACGCCCTGGGTGCTCCTCAGTCTGCGTGCGAAGAATTGCATGATAGGCATCATCTCATCGCGATTGCTCGGCATGCCATCGCCATTTTTCTTCCAATCCTTGACCTCAACAAACTCAAAAGCATCTTTCAGCTTCGATGTAGCACTGTCAGTAACCGATGAGCCTCTTGACGCCCTGCAGATCAGGACTGGGGTTCTGCTCTTCTTCGTCCTGAGCGACACCGAAGACGACAGCCTACCGCCAATGCTGACTATACCTCCAAGCTCCTCACCCTCAAGCTCTGCAGCAGTCTGGAGGCCCACCATGCCTCCCTGCCCGAACCCAAAGATGACGATCTCGCGGGCCTTGTAGCCGCACTTGCCGATAAGGCCGTCGCGGACGACTCTATCCAGCACTAGTTGCACCGACGTCTTGAAACCTGTGTCCATATCCATCTCTCCTGTATTCTGGTCAAAGATCATATCGTCGCCCCAGTGAAAACCACCGAGGTCGAAGGGAAGCGGAGCGGGTGCTTGTATGGCGATGCATGCTGTCTCAGGAAGATTGAGCTGCTGTCCGAGCTTCGTAAATGAAGCATTCGTGTCACCGAGGCCGTGCAGTAGGATGAGAATATTGGTAGGTTGCTTAGCGGACGGTGCTGCATCAGTCAGCGCCCTGCGCGAGCTTGCACTGCGGCCGTGGCAGAAATCGCTTCGCCACGGCGAGTGGGTTCTGACGCACCTGGTGTGATGCTCAGATTTACCGCGGACGGGAAATCGGCTTTCGTGGGCAGTCGCCCTGGCATGGCTGGTGTGGATTGTGCGTTGACGTAGGCATGTTGATGATGGGTCCACCACGTCTGACGCAAGTTATGGAGGGGTCCACGGCTGCGGGAGATCGCTGGCCAAGCTATCGAGCGAGCTCTAAGGTAGCATGTCCGTCGACAACTTGACAATGCTTGATGCGTCGAAGCAGTCTCACAACGGCAGTATTTCAAGATGGCTCTTCGTAGATACACAGCCTCAGTATTCAGCTGCCCGGAAACGCAAGGCGCCTAAGACGTCCTGTGGCTAGGGATGCTACGTGTGCCGTAATTGTGGGACTTTTCGTACATCTCCGTATCTGCCGTATCTGTGATATCTTACGCTTAGATGAGTAAGCTGACGTGAACCCCTTGTCCACCACATGACTGGCCACGTCCATAGTTTTAAGTGGATTTCTGCCGCATCCAGAGCGCCTAGACTTAACGAGTAGGCGCTTTTCGCAACCATCAGTACAAATTCGTATAAGATACAGTACAGATCTGTCTTTTCGTATCCATGCCGCACAAGCTTTACCAAGGAGACTAAGCTTCCTTGGCCGCCGGGGAGCAGTCCGGCGATATGCACATTACGCACGCATCTAGGCCTGAATGAGGCACCGATTGGTGCTGTGATCGTTTCAACCGACCAGCTGGCCCATGGATACTCCAATGGCGACGCAGTGCTACCCCTAGTGCATCGTAGAGGCCCCTTCACTTGCAGGAAGTGCCGCAGCTGAGCCACTTTTGGACCCTCGATGGCTTATGCAACCGTACGTGAAGAGGGGCACGTTTGTTGCCATTCGCTGTGTAGATGACGGCAAGTGACAGCGGGGTCTCCTTTTGAGTTACGAGGAGCTGCAGCTACTTAAGGCCTCGCCCTGCCCACGAATGACCTTCACTTCTATTCGCAACCTCTGCATTCACCTTGAATTCGCAGACTGTACTTCCAACACCAGTCCTCACATCCACGACCACCTACGACACATCTACAATGGGTTTCTGGGGTAAGTCGTAATGGTCTATTTACATTCAAGTCCATCGCTGATCATCCATCAGACCACGGCGAGAACTCGTACGAGCAGGTGTACAACAATGACAACTTCGAAGAAAACAAGTCCAGTTTCGGTCATGAGCTGATCGCTGGCGGTGCAGCCTTTGCTGGCTTCAAGGCCTTCGAGGACCACCAGCGCAAGGAGGGTAGGCCAGTCCTAACCTCAGCAAAGCTGACAGTAACTGACAACGCCCTCAGGCAAGCCTGTCTCCCATGCATTCGCCAAGGAACTCGTCGCTGGCTTTGCTGCCGCCGAAGTCGACAAGGTATGGAACACCTAAGCTTAGGCTTGCCGTTCCACGTACCAGATACTGACGATTGATAGCTTGCTGAGACCAAGGGCGAGGATTGGTTCGACCGCGAGAAGGCAAAGCACCAGGCAAAGGAACACGCCGAGCGCATGTACGATGAGCAGTACATCGACAACCACGGTGCCGACCAGTACGACCCTAACCAGTATGACCGCCCCGAGCGATTCGAGCGCCGTGGCTGGTAAAGCGATGCATAGCTATGCACTGCGCATAGAACGTAGATATACGACACATCCAATTAAATGAATGAAAGAACAACATTTCCCATAAGCGTCACCTGTTTCATACATGTAAAAGTGATACTGTGGTGCACTCGGCTGTTGCGAGATTTATCCTCTACCCTAGGTTTCGGTGACAGAAGATGGCATTCGTATTGGACGAGGACGATTAACGGGTTATGACGTGGTGCTGCGCTCGTGGCAGCCAAGTGCCGCTGCTGAGATTAGTGCGACCGAACTGTCATTGCTCGTATGCGATATGCAGACGCTCCTTGCGGCTGTAGCACCGAAATCTGCACAGCACCGCAGTACCTTTGCAGGACGACTGCAGGGCCTTATGTCTTTGCAAGGTCCCAATCGGCGCACGACACTTGCCTGATCTGCGTTCTGACGCGCCTGCAGCGCCATGAAGTTCGCAAAGTACAGGAACCTAGACAACGAAGGTGACTAGAAACAGCAGCTAACAGGAGGCTAGAGAAATCGAGCGCGATCTTGTGCCTGAATGGCGACTGAAATACCTGGATTACAAGGTGCGCGCTCAGATGTCGGTTGTTGTTTTGGCGTGGACGAACGCTGACTGTTAGACCTCAGCTCGGGAAGAAGAAACTCAAGGCTATCGATCGAGCGCTGCGAAACGTTAACCAGACACCGCGTCTGCGCCGACGTGGCACGAACCTCTTACCCAACTCCTCGGATGTTGCCCCGAAATACTCCTTCTTGAACCGCGACAGTCTGAGTCGCGAAGCAAACGACTCGGCCCATGGGCTAGAATCCAGTCGTAGTGTGTCAGGCAGAGCCAACGGCAGCCGCTCTCGCGCCTACTCGTCGAACCTTCCACGCACTCCCGAGGAGACGCCTCTGGCGACAGGCGGGAACGGATACAATGGTTTGGGAACAAGCTATGGCAGCTTCATCGAGAGCCCACCAAATGGCAAGGATGCGGCGTCAGAGAGGGGGCGGCCACCACCGTCTTTACAGCTGCCAGGCGCCGCGTTGGATCCCGAAGACCCATCGCCAGGTATCCGTCCTGCGACAGCACCTCTACACAAGCAGAAGACGGTGAAGCTGCCCTCGCCTAGCAACGGCAATGCTTTCGAAGTCGGCAAGACGAGGACTCCTTCCAAGAAGCATAACTCGCTGCCGGCACGGTACCGCAGCATCTTCAGTCCGAAGCGCATGAACTCGATGCCTGGGCCAGGCTCTAGCGTCGAGCCTCACCGACGGCCTTTCATCAAGCGCGTCATGTCTATGGGCGCACCAGACCCCGAACCCAGCCCCGGCGATGTACCTCTGGAAGCGTATCGGGAGCTTGATTTCCGTCAGGCTGAGTTCTTCCAGTTTCTGGACTCCGAGCTGGAAAAGGTTGAGCAATTCTACAAAGAGAAGGAGGATGAGTCTACCAACAGGCTGAACGTCCTGCGCGACCAGCTGCACATCATGAGAGACCGGCGTCTGGATGAGTTGATCCAACGTCAGACCACCAAGTTAAAGCACAAGGCAACGAAGAAACGCTCTGCACCCGGAAAAGATGTTGATGGTCAGGCGTACAGCTCCAACGATGAGAATGCGCATGATTACAAGCTCAAGGGCCATCAGATGAGCAACGCTTGGTTGAATCCCATAGACGCTGCACTTGAGGCAGTGAGCGCAGGGAAGTATGGTACCAGCACTCAGGCCATGACTGCTCTGGCAAGCCCCGCCGTCCTGAGACCAATGCTTCATAATGACGACCGTCGTGATTTTGCTCGCCGCCCGGAACTACCGGACGTACCGTATCAAGCCGCGAAGCGCAAGCTGAAGGTCGCTTTGCAGGAGTACTACCGTGGCCTCGAACTACTCAAATCATATGCTCTGCTGAACCGCACTGCATTCCGAAAGATCAACAAGAAGTACGATAAGACCGTGCACGCAAGGCCATCAATGCGGTACATGAACGACAAAGTCAACAAAGCATGGTTCGTCAACAGCGATGTTATTGAGGGCCATATCCGATCAGTCGAAGATCTATATGCAAGATACTTCGAGAGAGGCAACCACAAAGTAGCTGTCGGCAAGCTACGAATCAAGATTGCTCGAGCTGGCGACTACACCGACAACACGTTCCGAAACGGCATATTAATAGCTGCTGGAGCCAGCTTGAGCATCCAAGGGCTCATCAAAGCGGCCAATATAGCCGATACTGACCATCCAGATGATCCCACTCTGGCTGTAAATACCAGCTATCTACTTCAGGCGAGTCCTCTGCAGAGGCGTCGTGTACTAAGCTAATCGTGGTAGATCTATGCCGGCTTTTTCTTGGTCAACCTCTTGGTCATCCTTTTCACTCTTGCCTGCCGTGTATGGCATGAACACAAGATCAACTTTGTCTTTATCTTCGAGTATGATACCCGTCACTTCCTGGATTGGAGGCAGCTTGCTGAGGTATGTTCCTGTCATGTTAACTATATCACCTGCTGATGTTTGATAGCTGCCGTGTTGGTACTTTTGCTTCCTTGGGCTGGCTATGCAATTGAACTTCCATCGCGTTGGTGGTGAAGCTTTGTATCTGTACTGGCCGGTCATCCTGATAGGTGTTTCTGTGCTTGTGCTGGTGAACCCCATTCGAATATTCTACTACAGAAGTCGTATGTGGCTGTTGTATTCTCTGGTAGGTTCGCAGCGAGGGCAACAAAGATAGTGCTAATACTGCTGCAGTGGCGCCTTCTTCTCGCTGGTATTTATCCTGTCGAATGGCGAGACTTCTATCTTGGCGATATGTTCTGCTCGCTCACTTACAGCATGAGTGTATGTACCTGTGAACATATGCTCGAACACTTGCTAAACAGATGCAGAACATCGCCCTCTTTTTCTGCCTCTATGCTCGATTCTGGGATAATCCTTCGCAGTGCAATTCATCACATCTGCGCACCATGGGTTTTCTGTCCTGCTTGCCCGGTATTTGGCGTGCCTTGCAATGCATACGCCGATACTGGGACACGGGCAACAAATTTCCGCACCTTCTCAATTGCGGGAAGTATTTTGCAACTATTACCTACTACATGACGTTGAGCATCTATCGCATGGACAAGAGTGGACCCAACAAAGCAGCTTTCATCACCTTTGCCGTCATCAACGCCATCTATACCAGTTTCTGGGACATCTACTACGATTGGAGTTTGGGTGACCCTCGCGCAAGGCATCCTTTCCTCCGTAAAGAGCTTGGATACAAGAAAGTATGGTGGTACTATACTGCGATGATCATCGATCCGATATTGCGATTCGCCTGGGTGTTGTATATCGTCGACCCGCTCCAATTGCAGCATTCGGCGAAGACCTCGTTCTGCTCTGCACTTGCAGAGATCTTCAGAAGAGGTATTTGGTCAGTATTCCGTGTCGAGAACGAGCACTGCACGAACGTCAGCCGCTTCCGAGCCAGCCGAGACGTTCCTTTACCATACGTGGTTACACCCAGCCCAGAGGTACAATCACCAGCTGCAGAACAGAGGGGCGACAGGGTTGATGAGGAGCAACCGAAGCGCAAACGCAAGTCTGCCACTATGCCAGTAGAAGGTACCACACCCGCTTCTTCTACATCAGGCGCGGACCTTGACCGCTCTCGCTCTTCCACGAAACAACGCCGCGGCTTCCCGCAGGTCGAAGATGATTTCCGACCTTCACCCCTACAGCGCGCCTTCACACACGTAGGCCAGATATTCCGCGATGCGCACGCTCAGGACTTCGAACGCAAGAAGCGACCCGAGCTTGGTCGCGATCCACGCGATGACAAGCTGGACGACGGTGAATCCACTGATGAGGAGTCTGAGAACGAGGAGAATCAAGAGGAGCCGGCTGAGAATGTCACGGGTGGAGATGTTGACAGCGATAAGAGTGAGAGTGACTCCCCGGATGAAGTGGAGGAGAGTGCAGTTTCGAGGATCAGAGAGGATCTGGCGGTAGGCATGAGCGGGGCTGGGGAAGGGTCGTCTGGTCACTAATGGGGGACTTCGCGCCGTATCGAGTCAGTGTGTGGATTTCTACGCGCACGCTTCTCATGGCTGTCGTCTTCGTGTTATTTCAGGTAATGCTATTGTCTCGACAAAGTCAACTTGTCGCCACCACAAATCAAGTCGTTGTCGGGGGACTCCTTTCACGGAACCTTCCACTGCCTGTCCGAATATCCGGAGTTAACAGCCGTATCGATCGACTGTACGCTTCATAATAGTGATCGTCAACACCATGTGTACAACTCATCATTTATGGCAATTATGTCTTAACATAACAGAAGAAGCCATAGAGGGCGTAACGATCAACAGGCTCTATTCAAATCAGAGAGCTGGGATCTGCACACATTGCCGTGAGTGCTTGCCTGGTGGAGCCGTATTACACGCTGAGAACGCAAAGTTATCCCTTGTGTGATAGCACTGTCCCATTTCACGCCCTTGCAGCGATGTTCATCATGAAGAGTTCCACGTGCAAAGGTTACCTGCCCACACTTACTCAGGCTCGAACCCTCGAGCTCGCTCACGAACAAGGATGTCCAGTACAATGGTCATCAGGAGTCCCCCGTCGAATGGCCGACAATACATGCCGAAGGCCGGTATCAAGGCATGACAGGTGGACTGCAATGCGACGAGTCGGCAGTGTGCACCCTGAATGAGGAAGCGGCAGTAAATGTCGCGTCTACTCAGGGAGTGGAGTTAAGGTGGGTTTCGTCCGTAGAGACTGACAGCCGTTGCGCGAAAGGCGAAACCCACTTGCTAGCGCCGCCCTACATCGGCCGCTGGCAGGCGCTACTGCACCTCATTCCTTTTGTCACCTTTGCCATGTGGCTATAAACTCCTATCTTATAGTGACATACAGCTCTTGTCTAGATTTTAGCGATAGATCGCCACTGAGTAATACCGACGATTTCCTTATGATCCTCAGCTGGCGATGTATCTGGCAGTGAGCAGCAGACAGCAGCCGGGCTGCTGGACCTGTTATGAGCGCATGATCGAAGGAGTCTGGGATCTTGACACTGGAAGGATTTCGATCGGCTGTAAACCAAGAACGTGCGATATGACGAGTCGCGAGTCTTTGGTCGAGAAGAACTCTGTGCAGTCGCTAGCCTGGGCCGTGACATTTGTCAACGAGCAAAAGGAGTAGGAGGATCAATTGGCTGCGTAGATCATATGCGCTTTGTGGAAGGGCAATTTCAGGAACAAGCACATGGCGCCATCCTTTCGACAAAATCCTTGTACATGCACACCCAGGTTCCTCTTTCCGTTCTAGAAAGAAGCGCGTACGTCGCGGACAAGCCGCTGCGCCACGCACAAACTACGCGCACGTTGGGCCGCTTCCCCAGACGTTATGGGTCGGAACGCGACTGGTTTAGAATTTCGAAATGAAGAGGAGCGGTCGAAGACGACCAACTTTGCAAAAGTTCCGAAGGCCACCAAGCTCAATGAGGAGGCTTCCTCCTTCTAGCCTCCGGCTACCCGCGGGGACGGATCGAAATTAGGGAATGGCGGGTTTTACGCATTGCGAACGTGCGCCAACCCGTGGGCCCTCTGGAACATGCAATCTAATTCTGAATATGCCCGTCGCGACTTCTAACTTTCTGAGACTGGTATGGGGTCCTTCATCAGCAGGCGTGCTGGACATCGTGCCAATGGCTATGCGGGCAACTCGTAACTCTACCAGCAGTCTGGTTTGCAAACATAGCTTAGGTTTTGAACCTCGGATATTAACTCTTCAAGGAGTACCCTGGTCTGTGGAGCCTCATGGCCACTCGATATCATGGCGATCATTGGCACGAGCAATAGTCGTTTGCTTCGGCTTCGCCGCCTAGATGAGGAATGACTACCGGTGTGCTTGTATAGCGAGCGACTACTTGCATCTAGTGAGTATGCCTAGTGGCTATGGAACTAGCAGGGCGATTAAGAGCAGGGTTATGATCTAGAGCAATGCAATAGTGACCTCCCACCGAGGGGTAGTATAAAGGTACTGACGGTCTGCAGCCTAGTGTTCAGCAGGTGTCCACTCATTTGTAGGTTTTGCCATACTGCGGAATTCAATCGACGCGCTTGCTAATATCCTCAGGCCCTCCCGACCTTTACACTCGTTCGTAGTTACATATTAATCACCATGCTGTTCCGTCAGTTCGCTATGGCTGCGGCCACCATCTCGCTCGCAAAGGCTGTCGAGCTCACCGGATATGAATATGTCGTTGTTGGAAGTGGTGCTGGTAAGTCGTACTACTAGAGAGTATCTTGACTCTTCAATATTAACATCCGCAGGTGGCGGTCCTCTTGCGGCTCGTCTTGCCCTTGCCGGCCACAAGACCCTTCTGATTGAGGCTGGTGACGACCAGGGTGCCAACCAGAACTACACTGTTCCTTCCTTCAACGCCAAGGTCTCTGAGGACCCCAACCTTGCCTGGAACTTCTTCGTCAAGCACTACGCCGATGAGGAGAGGCAGGCCCGCGACTTCAAGACCTCGTACACTACACCTGACGGTGGCGAGTACACCGGTCTGTCGCCCCCTGCCGGCTCTGTGCAGAAGGGTACCCTCTACCCCAGGACTGGTACTCTCGGTGGATGCACAGCCCACAACGCCTTGATTGCTGTCTACCCCCACCAGTCCGACTTCGAGCACATTGCCGACATCACCGGCGATGCTTCCTGGGCCCCTGACAACATGCGAAAGTACTTCGTCAAGCTCGAGAAGAACGCCTACCTTACCACTGGTAAGGGCCACGGCTACGAGGGATGGTTGGGTACCCAGTACGCCCCCATCGACATTGTCACCAGCGATCTTCAGCTTCTTAGCTTGGTTGGTGGTGCTGCCTTTGCTCTGGGCAACAAGACCAACGCCGTTGTCAACTTGGCTACCCTCCTTGCTGGTGACGCCAACGCCGACTCCATTGAGCGTGACCAGAACCCCGGTCTCTTCCAGATCCCCTTGTCCACTGCTGATGGCAAGCGTACTGGTTCCCGTGAGTTCGTTGTCGCTGTCCGCGACGCGAAGGTAAGTTCCAAATTCATTGCCTCCAGAGGTACTCAACTAACAAAACTTAGTTCACCAACGGCACAAAGATGTATCCTCTTGACGTCAGACTGAACGCTCACGTCACCAAGATCACCTTCGACGAGACCACCACACCTCCTCAGGCTACCGGTGTCGAGTTCCTCGACGGCCAGTACCTCTACAAGGCCTCCCCCAAGAACAGTGGCGCAAAGGGTGTCGCTGGTTCCGTCAAGGCCTCCCGCGAGGTCATCGTTGCTGGTGGAACCTACAACTCTCCCCAGCTTCTGAAGCTCTCCGGTGTTGGTCCTGCCGAGGAGTTGAAGAAGTTCAACATCCCCGTCGTTGCTGACCTCCCCGGTGTTGGTACCAACCTCCAGGACCACTACGAGATCAGTGTCCAGGGCACCATCGAGAACGACTTCTCTGCTCTCGACGGCTGCAACTTCAAGGGCGACGACAGCGACGCCTGCATCAAGCGCTACAACACTCCCATCCTCGGCAACCGCGGCATCTACGCCTCCCCCGGTCTCGGCGCAAACATGTTCTACCAGTCCAGCGTCGCCGAGAACAACAACTGGGACGTCTTCGCCTTCGGTGGCCCCGTCAACTTCCGCGGCTACTTCCCCAACTACAGTGTGAACGCCACCGCTGTCCACAACCTCTTCACCTGGGCCATCCTCAAGGCTCACCCCCGCAACAACGCCGGCTCCGTCACCCTGCAGTCTGCTGATCCTCTCGACGTCCCCGCCATCACCTACAACTACTTCGACACCGGCGTTGGCGACTACGAGAAGGACATCACCGCCATGACCGAAGCCATCGACCTCACCCGCGACGCCTTCGCCCGCCAGCTCGTTCCCGTCACCGAGGTCCTGCCCGGCAAGGACGTCAACACTCCCGCCAAGCTGGCCGACTACATCAAGGACAACACCTGGGGCCACCACGCCTCGTCCACCTGCCCCATTGGTGCTGATGATGACAAGATGGCTGTGTTGGACAGCAGCTTCAATGTTCGTGGTGTCAAGGGTCTGCGTGTTGTTGACGCTTCCGTCTTCCCCCGTATCCCTGGTACTTTCACTGCTGTGTCGACCTACATGGTTGCTGAGAAGGCGGCGGATGTTATCCTCGCTGCTGCTGCTGCTAAGGCTTAGAGCTTTTCTTGGTTGATGGTTATGATTGATGTTTTAGCGTAGTTAGTGACGAACGATTATCGACGGCTTTGATTAACTGGTGTGTTCCATCTTCTCTTGCTCTTGATTCGGGTGACGTTGAGTGTCCCGGTAACGGTTTCTGGTGCTTGTTCGTGGTGACTTCACAGTATCGTTGGCGTGACCTATCTTAGCATTCTCTACATCGAACCGCTTAATAAGGTGCAATAGTTAGTGACAGCAGCAGAAGGGGGGCCAACGACTTATGATACAGTACGTACTTATGGCTCGCGAACTTACACAAAACGCCAGGCATGCATCAAAATCGCAACAATACATCATGGAAGTGCTGCGAGTGATCGATCGTATAGGAATGTAGACCGCCCTTCCATTGCTCTACGAACATCTACCATCTACTGACTAGCCGGACTCTCCGCCCACGACGACCCATCACTTGGCGGACTGGCCATACCTAAGCCATATCCCTGACTTGTATCGAAAATTGCATCGTGCTCCATGGGTATTGCAAACATGCTGTCCCACCCCTGCGCCATCATGAGATCCGGGAACGCGATAGCAGGCGTAGGGCTGTATTGTTGGTATGTGCTCAGTGGCGCCATGCCTACAGACGCCATTGGCGAGGACGACAGCTGTCCTTGCGACTGCAAGATCTGCTGGCCTACATTCTGGGGTAGCGAGTAGTCAGGGTAATTGATGGGTGCTGTGTAGCTTTGTGGTTGCTGGTGCGAGAACGTCGTCGAGACTGGGATGCCGGTTGAGACATTCGAAACAGGCGGTGGCGATTGTGTTGGATAGGTGGGCTTGGGGGGACTGGCAGTTCCCGTGGCTCGAATCATCTTCTCGTACCAGCTCTGAATCTTCCTCGTACGCTGTTCGTAGTAAAAGAAAATATCTTTGTGCTTATTACCGTCCCCGGCTCGCCCAACGAGTGCTCCAATTCGGAGGGCCAGGTGGCGGAAGACGTGATCGATATTTAGACGATTCCGTAGTTCGCGAGTTTGAGCCTCGACGTGCGGGTTTCTGCTGACGATGGCAAACTTGGCGGCAAGTGTGACGCCAAAGCTGAGCTGTATCCATTCTATGTTGGTAAGAGCCATTTCCGACTTTGGCGGTAGCCACAAATATAGATCGAGGAAAGACTTAGCCCCTTCCAACCCCTCGCACAGGATGTTCAGGTGCAAGTACGGGGACTGCTGAAGATTGCGCTCGAAGAAGGCAACTTGGTAGAGGAAAAGCTTTGCAGTATGAAATTGCATAAAAAGGAGGTCTAGACTCAAGTCAGCCTTCATCAGAGAGTAAGGTTTCCGGGCACATACGACTGTCACTGACGTCAGAGCACAAGTAGACTCTAAACTCTTCCAGTTCTGCTCGTACACGCAGGTACGAGGAATGTGCTTCGTCATCAGATTGATGACCTCCTTTGGAAATCTGATCGATGTTTTCGATTATCTTCTGCAAGCGTATGACGTGGTAGAGGTCCTTGTCGGTCCTGTATTCAGCTTTTTGCTGCAGGGCTAAGCAGCCATCCTCGATAAAGGTCGTGCAACTGAACGTATTCATCTTATCGAGTAGTTTTGCGATGCTGTAGATAGTTAGCTCGCGCTAGTGCAGCTGCAGTAAATATCACACACGTGGATGAAATATAGAAGACACCAGCAGCCGCCCGCTGTGCAGCTGAATTCGCATTTCCTTCGCCTTTGTAAAGGTCTCGCGCGATTGGGTCTCGCTTACTGCCCTCGTCGGGCTTCTGATGTATCGGCTTACGATCAAGGCGAAGGTCAACTGCTATCGAAATAGCGAGCTGAAGGTATTGCGAGTAATTCTTTGATCGTCCGTGAAATTGGTTCCTGCTGGAGATCAGACCACTGTCCCACGGCGTCAAGAAGGACCATACCAAGCCAGCGCAACCAACAGTCCCTGCAAGTACTGCAAGTCCAAGCACTCATCGCCGCCATAGAGGACTTTCTCGCTCACCAGATACTTGAATCGATGGTACAACTTGTCCTGCGTTTGGAGATCGTGATAGCAGGCCACCGATACGATGGCCAAGAACAAGAATGGCTGGGCATGGCGTAGATCTTTGGCTGTCGTCTGAACAGGGACAATGACGAAGGGGAAGTGTGGCATCATGTCCGTCTTGTACATCTCCACCAGTGTCTCGGCTCGCTCAATGGAAACGACATCGTCATCAATAATGTCGCCTTCACCGGCGATAGGCGGCGAACTTTGCCGTGTGGCCGCTGCGCTTCCTTGAGGGAGAGGCTGCTGTACGATGGGGCCATTTTGCTGTAGCCGGAGTAGGTCTTTGACTTGTTGCTCGAGAGCTTGAATACGAGAGTCGCGCTTGGCCGAGTTATCGCGCCGCCGCGCTGGTCGAAATGTACATTCTTTGCCCAGGCGGGCGCATCGGTCGCAGATGTCCTGGCGCTGGGTACGGTCGCATCGGATCTTTAACGAAAAGCAGTTCTGACATGTCTTCGAGAGGAGCACGCCGGCAGCTCCGCGGCTCGAAGGGTCAGCTCCCGGCGGGGCTAGCGACATTATGGCTCCAAGCGCACAAGAACTGCACTCAAGCTTCTTGCAATGCTTCTCGCAAACTCAGACATCAAGAAGTCACTCGTGACCTTGGTCCACTGCAGGCAGAAGCTTTCCACAACTTGGAGGGATCATAGGCCGCAGTTGAGGCACGGTACCCGCCAAGCCGAGACTGCCAGCTGCTCTGATTGGTGACGAAATGTGACTTCTAACTCCCATCCCAGTGTGTCGGGTCGAGGATTCTTCCAAGTGGGGAAAGACACGTCTCCGAAAACATGGAAAGATCGTTGGCGTATTGTTGAAATGTCGATAGCACATTTGGCACATGAGCATGCAATAGCGCGGCTGGTTTTGTGAAGCCCCGCGCCGTTATGCGATGCTCATAGCACCATGTTGTGCGACGTCGTTATGGGCAGCCCCACTAGGCACGTATGTGGCAGTGCGAGCGTTCGGGCGTCCGGACTCATCCATCATGCCATGAGATGCAACCTTGTCGATAAGCAGGGTGGTCAGCGATGTAATCCGAATCGCAACAAAGGCAAGTGTGATTTTAGCCTGATGTAGAAACGCTAAGTTGTGGCTGAACGCGTGGTCTTCGAGCCCAACAGCTTGCCGCAGCTTTCATCAGGGCAACAATTATGCACTGCGGGATCGGCTGGGACTGCAAGAGGGGTTTCGAGACTTTTGGATTCGTACACGTCGAAGACGTACCCGAGGTTGTAGCTAATGTAAGGCCTACTCGGTGGCGACAGCCACTTCTGCATGTCTCGTAGATCCTTCCTCAACATGTGGAGGTGGTGCATTCGTTTGGCTTTCATAAACTCTCCTTCCCCCAAACCAAGTCTCCCTGACTTTAGCCTTCAAGAGCTCCTCACCCTCCCATTCTGCCTCGATGATGGTAAAGTCTGCCAATTTGCCAACATCCAGCCCTCCAATCCTATCCTCAGCAAAGCACGAGCGGGCCGCCCCATAGGTTGCGGCACTGACAGCCTGTGCCAGCCCCAATCTAAAGTTGCCATTCACGGGTGCATCGCCTGCGTCTGGCTGTTTAGCTGACTTTCGTGTCGTTGCAACATAGATGTTGGGTAACGGGGCGTAAGGGGCCGTTGGTGAATCGGACCCGATCGCCAACGCAGCTCCATGATCTGAGAATTCCGAGTATGCAAAAGCGCGCTTTACCCGCTCTGGTCCCAATAGTTTTGGCCAGGCACGCAGAATTGCTGGATCCGAATGGACGGGCTGGATACTGGCGGTGATTCCAAGCTGTCCAAGTCTCTTCGCGTCCTCAGGTGCCGTAAGCTCTAGGTGCTCGATGCGATGGCGTTGCCCAGGTCTTCCATGCTTCTCGAGTACATTGACAGCATTTGTCACAGCCTGATCTCCAATGGCGTGCAGAGCGCATTGCAATCCTGCATCGGCAGCTTTCTTCACTACAGGGTCGAGCATCTCTGGCGTCCAGATTGGTCCTTCGAAATGAGCATTGTTGGTGTAAGGTTTGGCCAGAGCTGCGGTACAAGCATCAATCACACCATCACAGATGATCTTGATGCCTACAATCCTAAGGTCTGGGTCTGTATCGTTGTTGAACAGTCGGTTCAGTTCGATGGCTCGTTCCACCTGCTTCAATCGGTGCTCTTCTCCGTCACCTGGCAATATGCACCAATGAGCGGCGATACGAAGGGGTAAAGATCCACCACAATTCTTCCTTAGCTGCAGCACAGCTTCCCAAGCATTCTCATCCATTGCCATATCAATACAACTGGTACACCCTACAGCATGGTAAGCCTCGACTGCGGCTTGCAGCGCAGCTGTCTTATCCTCCATTGGCAGGACTTCAGCAAGGTAAGGCCACACGATGAGTAGAACGCAAGCCTCAGCTAGCAGACCTGACACCTTGCCGTTCTCATCTCTTTCAATGACACCACCAGCAGGAGTCTCCATATCTTGTACGCCCATCTCTTTCAGCGCGGCACTATTGCACCAAACTGAGTGGATATCTTTCGAGTCGATATAGATGGGTCTTGGATCGAGATCGTCGAGCAGACTTGCCTTCGCTTCGCCATTGGTCATGCTATGCATCCAGCCCATACACAGAATCCTCTCTTTTTGCGGGTTTTCTTTAGCATACTTGGAGATTCTGGATCGAATCTCCTCGAGATCTTTTGATCCGTCCAGATTCACCTTGTGCAACGATTGTCCAAGCATCAGAAGATGCATGTGCGCATCAATGAAGCTCGGCAGAACATGTTTGCCCTGAAGGTTTCTGACCTGTACATTAGGATTTTGGTGAAACGTTTTGAGTTCTGGAGCATCGTCGGATCCAATGAATGCGATCTTCCCATCCTGTACGACCATGCTTGAATGCCATTGTGCATCAGCAGTAGAGCCACCGCTTTGGAAGAGGCGGCCGTTGGTGAAGATCTGTGTGCTGCTTTGAGAGCTCATGATGATCGCAACGTTGTTCTGATCGAGGGAATCATCAAATCAAGGCTCATATTATATACTACCGGTATCGGAGCTCCGAACTTCTGCCGACCGATAGTAGCCGTAGTATCACGCCCTGCGCCCTGCACTCCACCGCACACTGCCCAGTCTTGAGTAAATGAAACCACGTTACGAGTCTTACTTTGTAGACAGGCGATGAGTGAAGTCACGAGATAAGACTGTGGCAGATTGCAGTTACCCGACTTTACCTGAGCAGCAACTGTGTTCCCACAGTCGGGAGAGGGGTACAGCCAATCAAGGAGCTTGGCGCTTATCATCAAGTGTCCCGAATGTGCTATGGTTTGAGTAGCGTGCCTAGATTACACTGTTGTTCAACTGACCGTCCTACCGACACCAGAATCCTCAATATGGCGTCCACAACGTACACAGAAGCTCGTGAGGGAGCAGCGGCATACCTTCAAGCCAGGCTAGCGGCAAAGACCCCTGTCACAGATGAAGACTTCAAAGTTCCTATCATCGATATATCACGGTCTTTTTCCAATATACAGGCCGAACGACAGAAAGTCGCCGGCCAGATACGAAAAGCCTGTACAACTTCTGGCTTTTTCTACATCACCAATCACGGTATCTCTTCGTCAGCTCGTAAAGGCATCTTGCGTCAGGCGGAACGATTCATGCACGAATTGGGTCCTGAGCAGAAAGAAAAGCTACACACAAAGAAGAGCAAGCTTGGACTTGGTTGGGAACCTAGCGAGTATACATCCATTGCGGGTGATGTGGAAACGAAAGAAGTCTTCAATTTCTCGTATGAGGCTGCCATGGACAAGACGGGTGGAGATGGAAAGTACGTGAATCTAGATGGTACAAAAACAAATGGCAATCTGTGGCCAAATGAAGAAGACCTACCCGGATTCTACGATTCGGTCAAGACATATTATGGGGATGTATGTTTATCATTACGATTGCTAAAAGCTTCAGGTGGTAACATTGTGACAGGTTCTTGATCTTGCACGACACTTATTCCGCCTCTTCGCGTTGTCTTTAGGCTTAGAAGAAAACTATTTCGATCCTATGACTACTCATCCTGGAGGTATAGCTCGCTTGCTATACTATCCTCCAACTAGGAACCCTTCACCAGCAGTCCCAAAGTCTTCGTCCGAAGAACAGATCGGCCTCGGAGCCCACTCGGACTACGAGTGCTTCACGCTGCTCCTCTCCTCTTCGGTTCCTGGCCTCGAGATCCTGAAGCCCTCTGGACACTGGCATGTCGCTACCCCACCCGCTGATGCTTTCATAGTCAATGTCGCTGACTTTCTGATGCGTTGGACGAATGGACTATATAAGAGCACGGTACACAGAGTTGTAAATCGTGGGGCGGGCGCCAGGTATAGTGTACCGTTTTTCTTCAGCGTGAACTACGACACTCTAGTTGAGACACTGCCGACGTGCCTCGCCGAAGGCGAGAAGAGCAAATGGAAACCCATCAGGGCTGGTGAGTACATCTTGGAACGACTGAATGCCACGACGAAGGATGGAGCGGGATTCTTTGGGAACGGTGATACTATCGGAGGTGATGAGCTTAGAAACAAGGCTTACTAGGCTTTTATGTTGCAAGGGAGGCGTACTGTACTTCAGCGTGTGCAGGCATATCAAGGTACCACTAAAGGAGGTATGCGAAGAAAACTGCAATTTGTTCAGGAGACTAACAAGTACATTCAAATCCACGATACTCATTACTAGCGAAAAAGTTCTCACATGAAAACACCAAAAGCCTCGTGGCCACTAACAATACTGCTAATGTTCTATACAGCTCACTTTCCAAGCATCATGAAGGCTAGGTTTCCTCAAAACAGAAAATATGGCAAGCAGTCCAGCTCGTTTGGTGGTTTGTGAATGTACTGACAGTACTGCGTTTCGCGCCCAGGAACGCGCCAATGGCGGCGACTGTGGACAAGGGCCTTGATCTAGTCTAAATGCGGATGGCACCACAGAAGTAGCGGATCCCGTCTCATCGGCCGCCAGTAACGCCGACTCATGCGCAGCTTCGTGCCTTGTAGTTCGTGGCATAGTCCACACGCGAAGTCGGAATCGATGCTGCCAACACTCCTCCTTTCCCACAAGTGTGCAAGGAGTCTCGACCAAGATGAAGCATGCCAGGGATATTATGACCTGTTTCCGGTGCCGCCAGTCGAAGCGGCGATGCGACAAGGCTAAACCAACGTGCACGCGTTGCGAGCGTGGAGGCACAAGATGTATCTATGGAGAAGACCAGAGTCGTGCGAATGATGAACTCGTAGATTCCACTCGCGACGAATCTATAGATGCGTATCTAACACCTGCTACAACCCCTCCGACCCAGACACAGAAAGTCCGGAAACGGAATCGCGCATGCCTCTCGTGTACCCGCTGTCACCGTTTGAAAGTGAAATGCGACCAACGGGAGCCATGCGCACGGTGCTTACGATCTGGAGTACCGGAAGCTTGCACTTATACACATCGGCCGAAAGTACTACCTCCGACACGACAACCTGAGCAACAACAATGCCGGAACATTCCGTTCGCCGTGCCAGAAGACGACTCTGAGCTTGTAGTCGCTACATGGTTTCTTCGGAAGCAAGGCTCGACTCATTACAGAGCTATTTTGAATCGGGTATGTTCTGCTTCGTCAGTCGACTCCTGGAGATAAATCGTGTTGTAGTGAAACATTACTTTGCTGACATATGTAGATGGAATCGCTGTCAAGCCAGCATAGGACGCCCTTTTCGATTGCTGTGAAGCACCATATGGAATCCCACTGCTCCAGTGACTTTGCACTGCCAAGCAACTTTCCTTTTGGAAGCCCAGGATCAGCCCGATACGCATCACTTTCTAAGGTACACGAGCTACTACAAACCTCACGCGCTGAGATCCCCGATTTATTGGCTGGCTATTTCGAGGCTTTCCATTCGTCGCTTCCTGTGTTTGAGAGAACCACTTTCGAGGACAAGTTATCTGAATTCTGGGAGTATCCGGAAGGTACAGATCCCATCTGGCTCGCGCAGATCCTTGCTGTTCTCGGTCTTGGTGCATACACAGTCAAGCATGAGTGCCAGCTCATGGGTGCCAGCAAAGCGACTGCTGCTGCGGATTTTTTATATGCTGGCGAAGCTTGTCTGGCACAGACCACATATATGGCTCGCCCGACAATAACAGCTATCAGTACGTTGTGCCTCATGGTAGTAGCAAAGCAAGCAACCACTGCCACTTGCTGGGCCCTGGATACATGCTGGAATGTAATGGGCTGCATCGTGCGACTATCTATGATGGTGGTGCTTCACAAAGAATGGATGCCAGGCTATAATGAGCCTATAATCGCTCGTGAGAGAGCTCTCCGACGACGTCTTTGGACTATGGTTGTCTACCTTGACACCCAGATGTCGGCACGTACTGGTCAGCAGAGTCTGCTGCCGCAAGGCACCACCGCTCTGACTTCCTCCAGTATCGACCACGGAGACTGCTGGGACACGATCATACCGCGATCACTACCTGTCATATGTCAGTTCCTGTCACGTATGAACGCACACGAGGGCGAAATCTTCTCATACGATGAGGTACTCGCGTATGATCGTGAAATAACGAGGCTGATGCACGAAGCTACCTCGTTCTACGAGGGCGACATCGTTGAGCTGACACTGGATATATTCTTCCGACGCATACTGATTGCAGTGCATTGCCAATATGCGTTACGCCCAGGGGCGTCCGTGCTTTACCCGGTATCATACAACTCGACTTTCGAGACGAACCTCGCACTGCTGAATCATTACCATCGTTTGTCGTCTATCTCTCCACATACACAGCTACTAGCGCAGCCATATATGTTAGACTTCTTGGCTGCTGCGCTCACAACGTGTATGTTATTATTGTCTCCGGATGAGCCCTCAACAAGTTCTTCACTGGACGAAAATTCTGGGCAAGCATGTCGACAAGGCATGTTGGACGCACTCATGCGGTGCATGGACATTCTGGCCGACGAGAACAAGCAGATATTATGCTTCACGACTGGCTTCAAGCAGTTGGAGGCCATGTATACACTCGCTTTGCAAGGTGGTCAACATCGCCCGGTATCAGGCCAGAACAGCCTAGGCACGACCAGCGCGGACTGACATGCTTGTGTTGATATAATGGTATAGCAAGTGTGGCGCAATAGCCTGGCCGCCTTCTGATACATACTGCATGTGTCATCGGTATCGATAAGGTGGTCGCGGAGTCTGTCACAGTTCCTGTCACAGGACCTCGCTTCACGATTCGTAACACGCAACTACTTACCAGCACCTCACCGAGGCGGCGAAACAATCCGCATTCTTACGCTCGCCATTCACGCCAGATTGTTACAAATCAAACGGGTGTTCGAGAGTGTACAGATGAAGCACGGAGTCCAGCGGCGCGTTTGCACGCGTGCGGCTTAGACGTCCGAGTAAGTCTTGTAGGTAGACTAAGGCGCGGCGTCGCCTTAATCGTGTTTCAGGTTGCATCCAACGTCATGACCGGGAGAAAATATAACGTTCATCTTGCGCCTTTGGAGGAACCTCTCATCGTGTGTTACTTCGTTACGTCGCACGCCTTCATCACACACTCAACTACCACTCTCAACATTACACAACAAGGCGTCACCTTCACAACACTCTTGATCAACTGATCGCATCTACAATGTTGACCAACCGTCGCTCAACAATGCCGCTTAAGCATAGTCGCATGCCCAGTTGGCACGCTGGCTCCAAAACGGTCGACGCTCCGCAGTATAATCAGGCAGCACCAACACACATCGTCGACAACATTCCACGTAGCCTCACACCCGCAATAATGACATCTACAACATCAAGCCTGCCTGGCTACACAACGACACGACTTATTGGCGCTATCCACGGCACCGCTTCTCTTACTCACAAAGTCCCGAAGTCTTTCATCAAATCTTTGGCCAGTACCGTTACAGGATCTTGGGGCGAGCCGAAGCCCTTGACACAAGTCTTATACCAGGCAAGAGATCAGGCCATTGAAAGGATGACTAAAGATGCCATCGACAAGGGTGCCAATGCTGTTGTTGGTCTGCAGATCAGGGAAACCGAATTGATGGGATGCGTGGTAGTCAGTGTGAGCGCGACAGCATGTTTGGTTGAGAAGGAGAAATCGCAAGTCAAAAGGGATAGTGCACAAGAAAGCCCTTTTCGATGAACATCTAGTCACTTGCGGTCCAAATTTGTGCAGTCTCCTGCACCAACAACATCTTTACGATCAAACTGCGGAAGTCTGATCGCCTGTACGACAGCAACGCTCATGACATTATCGGATCTGAGGTCTGCTCTGGAAAACGCGTTTTCATTCTTGTCTTCTGCTCCTTCGACTGCCGGACAGTCGCGAAAGTCTCGTAAGCGGCATGTACAAAACCATTGAGCACGTAAGTTGCGTAGTTTAAAAAGCCTAATCGATATCACACCTCATCGAATTGATGTAGTTGCAAGCAACCAGATGTGGCCATGTCCTACAAGGCAGGTTGCGTGAACAGTAACACAGGTGCTAGAGAGCAGCCTTGCAAATTGGCTACGTTTCACGATATGATTTGTGTTAGAGCCGGAAGAAGTGCAAGGGTAGTTTCATCAGGAACGACTTCTCCGTTCCTGAAGAGGAAAGGATGCAAGGTAGTCGTGCCCCGCTCAGCCGCGAGATACCCATCTTCAACCATTCACCCCGCTTTGCGCTATTCCCTCTCAGGCCACGGAACGAAAGGTGGACGCCATGTGTAGTCATTCGCTCATCTCATCTCGCAAGGCCACAGTGCGGATCTTGGCTGCATTACGAATCGATTTTGGCCGCCTCTCCGGCCAAAAAAAACATATAAGAATAAAGAGGCAAGCCTTGCCTGTGTCCACAGATTCCAACCATCGGAAATGTTCATCAACACTCTCGGTCTGCTACTTGCAGTGGCTCACACTGCACATTCTCTCAGCTCCAATCTTACACAAATCTTTGATTTCGGACCAAACCCCAGGAATGTTTCAGGATACATCTATGTACCAGCAAACCTCCCTAAGAACGCGCCTATCCTTGTAGCTCCCCATTGGTGCCATGGGACCGCGCAGGACGTCTTTAACTACCGGTCTTGGGCCTCAGCTGGAGACCAACATGGGTTCATTTCCATTTATCCGAACAGTCCCAATGCTGCAGACCAATGCTGGGACGTCTCCAGTAAGCAGTCGCTTACGCATAACGGCGGTGGAGATGCGCTTGGTATTGTTTCAATGGTCAGGTGGGCTATCAAGAAATATGATGCCGACGCCTCGCGAGTTTTCGTAACTGGTACAAGCTCCGGCGCTATGATGACCAACGTCCTGTTGGGCAGTTATCCAGATGTTTTCGCGGCAGGCAGCGCATGGGCGGGTGTCGCATTCGGATGTTATGCCGGTGATGGCTATGGAGTTTGGAGCGACACTTGTGCCACGGGCAAGATCATCAAGACCGGGACGGAGTGGGCGAAGATCGTCAAGAGCGCGTATCCTGGATACAAGGGATTCAGACCCAAATTACAGGTCCTTCATGGAACAAAAGACAATGTTTTGTACCCACAGAACCTGGAAGAGGAAATCAAGCAGTGGACAAGCGTCTTTGGAGTCAGTGTAAAGCCTACAGAAGTCACGCCAGACACTCCATTACCAGGTTGGACCAGATCCAGGTACGGCACCAATGCCAAGTTTGAGTCGTACAGTGCAGAAGGAGTCGATCACAACATCCCAAATCAGGACGACATGGTGGTCAACTACTTCGACTTGAAGTGCAAGGGCAAAAAATGTTACTCAAGACGCAGTGGTTGAGTTCCGGGGATATATAATCAGAACGGCCGAAATGACACAAGCTTCAGTAGACACAAAGCGGGCAATAGTAACTTCCAGTATATCAGTGATGATGATGACCCTCATGATCCTCCTCATCAGCCTTGGCCCACTCAGCCCAATATCCATCATCCCACATCTCTGTCAACTTTTCCTCCTTAGCTTCGTCGTCCATCTTCCCATCGAACATCACTCTCTCCCATCTCCTCATCTCGGCCCTGCTTAACAAGCACGCATCAAGCATCTTGGTCAAGCCTGCAACGTCCAAGGCCTCGCCAATGAAGACTAACTCTTGTCGACGGTCGCCCCATTCGCCCTCGAAGTCTTTTCGAATAGCGGCGGTGGTGTCAGCGTCTGCGCCCCAATCCTCTTCTGGCACACAACAGAACCACGGCATCTCGGAGCCAAGAGTCAGCATTGCACCGGCTGTACTCCAAGAGCCCATTTGGAAGGGCCGAGTCGCAAGCCAGAAGATGCCTTTACTGCGGTGGAGGCCTGTGAAGTAAGGCGAGGCTTTCTTGTTTGCAAGGATCTCTTTGTCAGACATGGGAGGCTTGTCATCTTCATCATCGGTCATCTTATCAGAGTCGGATCCTGCAGATGCCGTGTGTCCGTCTGAGGCAGAGCCGGGGCTACTGGCGGTATCATCGTCTTCTTCTCCTTCGTCCTCCTCATCATCCTCATCATCCGGCTCTTCCTGCAAGAGAATGAATTTTCCTTCGATAAGACGATATAGCTTGAGAGGATCAAAAGGACGTCGAGCTCGATACACGAAGCTACCGATGCCGTACTCCAGCGTCTCCGGCTTGGGTGCTACGCGCTTCCTGCCTTGTACGTCCATGACGGTCATCTCATGGAGACTTCGCAGCCAACCAGGAATAGCGACGGCTTCTGCGAAGTTGAATACGCCAGTATTGAGCATCTCCCTTACGTTGACCCTCGAGAACTTGGACTCGATGATCTTTGCTGTAGGGTTTAGCGTCTTGACGTATGCCTTGACTCTGCCCAAAGTCTGTTTATCAACTGCATCGATCTTGTTCACTATGATGACGTTGGCGAATTCGATTTGATCGGCGAATAGATCGGAGATAGTGCGCTGGTCTTCATCCGGGACTTCTTCGCGGCCGAAGCGGTCTTGGAGGAATTCGGCGGTGTCGAACTCGGAGAAGAAGCGGAAGGCATCAACAACAGTAACCATCGTGTCCACACTGGCGATCGACTTCAGACCACCCAGCTTTGCTCTAGTAGTAATAGTCAGCAGAGGTTCAGCCTGTCTAGGGGAGCATGTACTCACACTTTGGCAAAGATTTCCTTCTCCTCCATCTCCATGCCTTCAGCGTCGATCATGGCTTCAGTGAGCTCAGTGGTGAACGTCTCCGCAACCTGCTGAGGCTCGCTGATACCGGAGCTCTCGATGACGACGTGGTCGAAGCTTGCGTCACTCCATGCCAGCCTTGCCAGCTCAGTGAGCAGATCAGATCGAAGCGTACAGCAGATGCATCCATTCTGCATCTGAATCACTTTCTCCTTGACACGGATCTCCCCTTTTTCAGCTTTACTGCGTGATTCCGTGGATCTTGTAACGAGGTTGGCATCGATGTTTACTGATGCCATGTCATTGACTATCACAGCGATACGGAGACCATGATCTGGCGACTGGAGGATGTGTCGAAGGAGCGTTGTCTTTCCACTGCCCTGTTACTGTGTCAGCTTTGTTCCAGGGTGTTAACTAGGGTGATCTACCAAGAAACCTGAGAGGACGGTCACGGGCAAGGGTCCTTTTCTTGTCTTCTTTTCCTGAGGCTTTGTGTGTGAATTATCAGTCTTTCTCCTTTTCGAGGGCGCCATTCTGGAGATTGTAACGATATTGTACTTTACAATATGCACTGGATTCGATCTGGAAAGTTTTCTTCAGTGGAATGTAGCACCTTGCTGTCATTTATATTTTCGATGCCCTCGTTGTGCGCTCGTCCAATTGAGCACCTCGATGGTTAGGTCGCATCATCGTCTCTAATCTGCATCTAATTGGTCCAAAACCCGGTCTACATGATCTAAAAGGCCAAATAGCTCTCACTAATAGCCTGTTAGAGGATAGAGGGCCGGTGTATCTTATCAATGCACCTGTTGTGGGGTGAGGCGACGTCGACGACCACGGACCGTTGGCTGCGAGATGAGCAGGTCACCAAAGACTTGAGAAAGCCGAAACTATCTGCAATGAATTGCACATGGACCAAATGCACACATTGATGTAAGTCAGGAACCCTTTTTGAGAGTCAATAAAGGTGACGGTTATTGCGGGCAAGGGAGTGTGGTCTCCAACGCGAGCTTTTGAAGACGGTGAGGCTGACTTCGTATGGGGAGATTTGTCCGATTTAACTGTGAACTTTTGAGGCGGTTGAACCCTATTGACGGAAGTGTAACTTTGCGTGGAATTGAACGATCGTAAGTGGCGTGCAGAGCCATTTGGAACCTTATTAATGATGGGTGATAATTTCAGAGACCATGATAGACTGCTGGTCACAGCCTATCACTACCTGGGCAATTACTTCCATGGTGTATGGAAGTGTAGAAAGAGTCGCATCGCAAATTCCTGGACTGCTAGTGCTGGTGGCGTCACCCACTGACTGTATCTCGAACTTTGCATGTCGTCTTGATTGAAATCAACCTCCAGACCTTAACGTAGATAGAAAGAGCAAGAAGCTACCGGGGGATACGTTCATATGCGATAAGAAGGCCAATCTGTATAGTTCGGCAACCCAGTCGCATGCTTTGGACAAGCAATAAGTCGGTTGCTTTAGCTTTTCATTTCATGATCATCTGACTACAATGCAAGCTACCTAGATGATAGTAATGTAAGGGAAGGATGTCTTGTCAATCGAAGGGACAAGGAATCAGGTTTCTTGTATGTCGTCCCAAGCCGTGCATTCCCTGTACCGTCCCTATTCAGTTCGGCCACGAGTCATCTGCAGCTCGCATCCCCTCACTCAGCCAGACTATTCGGCCTCAGCCCCATGATCTTCACCGCCAGCATTCTACATAGTAATGTTCAATCATGATCGTCCAATAAGTCCTTGTGATCGCCGCCGATCTACGCAAGGCCGCGTGCATCTCTGGGCAAGCCAAGCAGCCAAGTCCGCTGAGGTTGCAACAACACTGATACCATTCCGCTCAAGGGTATTCGAAACGCAACGTTTCTGACGTTTCTGACGTCCTCATGGCCGTTTGATTCTCCGGTCAGTATGCGGCTGATTGTGGAACGATAAGCCTTACTTATGTTTCATTCAGCCTCAAGTTTGTTTTCGTCCCATGCGCGCCCAGCCCTCGGCCATATTTAGTGCGTCATTCCGAGGCGAAGCACCGACGGACCGTGGATGTACCCGGTCAGCTTCTCCTAAGGGTTCTTGGTGTTGTGGTTGCTTCTGATAGGCATTATCTGTTCATTGGCTTGGCAGGGTCACAGCATTGCTCTTGCGGGCTCGCGGACCGTGGGACACGAGACGTCACATGGAGCTTGAAGAAAGTATATATTGACCTGCATGTTCGTGCTGTCAAGGGTCATCATCTTCACTTTCCAAGCATAATACAAGCAATATTCAACTTACTTGAAGACCCAAGGTCCCCTTCCAGCACTGTACTCAGCAAAAGTCTTCATTTCATTCTACATAATATCAACCAACATGCGCTTTACCGTCATCATCACATCGATTCTCGTCGGCCTTACAACCGCACTGCCGGATCCAACACCGCAAGGATACACAGGACCTTGCTCTGTGGACAACTGTGGCGTGAATGGGCTCAACTGCAAAAACCAGATTTGTGTCCCATGGCCTCACACAGATCCTGCGCTGAGAAAGGGCTGCACGTGCAGCTCTGGGTAACTGGGTACTGAGTAATTCCTGTAAGTCAAGATGCCTACGACATTATGAAGGCTTTTCTGATTTGACTATAGCCGACCTGCCGGGAGCTGCATCAAGGTTGGGATGGAAACGATCCAACAATGGAGATGATCATGTAGAAATGCGAAATAGTAGAGACGTAAACGGAACCTACCAGCTATCGTCCATGCTCTCCTCAGTGTCGATGTTTCCATCGTCATATTCTGTGTTGGTGCCTACCGTGAAGTCTACAAAGCCGTGCTCACCTGATTGGGGTGGGTTCTGGCATTGTGAGGACCCACAACGGCAGCGCTGCTCGCCCCGGAACCACTCCTCACCGTAGCTCAGAGTTATAGCCTCGCCAGGAGCGATCTCGCGGTCAGTGCGGATTAAAAGCTTCCGATTATACGCACCTTGCCATTGTTCGATCACAGTGGCATTCGGGTCGCAGGAATGAGCCGCGAACCGGAAGATGGACCCTTTTCTAGTCGCGTCAACCCAGCACTTTGCCTGGTGCTCGTAAACATCGCGCGGCTTCCCGATGCTGATACCGAACTGGTACTCAGTCTCTTCATCTGGAACAGACTCATCGTAGGGTACCAACTCACCCGTATACTCCCCAATATACGTTCCAGTAGGTATGCTCTTTCGGGCTTCCAAGCCGTAGCCTATGTTTTCATTATAGCGGATGTCAATGTTTCCATACCAGAATTGAAGCATCTCGTCGACCAAGATCGAGTGCTCCACATCGGGCCGGTCGATGCGAGCAATCTTTGGCCAGGATATCCGGTCAGCCTTTCCAGCACGCAAGCCGAAACCAAACAGTCCGACATGATTGTTCGGAGGCCAATGTCCGATGTACGTGTCTGGGCGCAGATGCTTCGAAGACTCCCAAGCTTTTGGGCTGAAGAGATTGTTGGTCAGTAATGTGCTGTAGAACGGTGTGCCACGGGCAATCACTGTAGGAATCTTCTCCACAGGAAAACCATCTTTGTCCTGAGCGTAGAAGTGGATTTCGCCCTTGAAGCGACACGAGTAGAGATGCCCCAAGTATGTTGTCAATTTGAACTTTGCGGATAGTCGTCCGACTCGCTCAATGTCCTGCCAAATTAGCTTGAGGATGTCGTCTTGAGATTTACAAACTGCTGTGTTCCCTATTGTCTGCCGCATCTTTAGAAGTTTGACTTGAGCTGTGATTCTCGATGAACAATTCCGTTACCTTGATGACAGTTGATACAACATCAAGTACTCAATGGAACAAAGGCTTTGGGAGACTTTGGGTGATCCATTGTTCCTAGTCTTTAGGACCGTAAATTTAGATTCCTGCTCTATTGTAGTGAAAGACATCTTTGACTATGTTTCTTCATGATCCCGGGAAGTGCTGTTTCACAATGGCCTTGTTCGTTCGTGCTTGATTGATTGATCGATCACATGTGCGACAGAGGGAAGTGGGATGGATGTGACGTGACGCGTCGAGGGCGCGAGGGCTTATCTTATCGTAGCCGAGGCGCCTCTTAGGCACCACCATCCGTCGAGTACCTGCCACCCCGCAAGCCCTCCCCATCGAATATGTCGAACAATAACAATAGTGACCCCCAACGAGACTCGAACCGCTTAGAAGATAACCCCTTCATCGCTTTCCGTCGCTACGCCGATTCGCAAGTCTCATCGCTACTCAATACAGTCTTCACGCTTCCCGCTCAAATCGCACATTACAGCAACGCCCACAAGGCTCGAGAGCAATGCCTGTTTGGCAAGGCGGATCCTCACAAGTGTGAGGAATTGCAAGCATTAGATGCGCATACCGAGAAGCTCCGCAATGAGGGCACAGAATCGTATCGCGCTGGAGACGTGCAGGCGGTGTTGAAGAAGAGCGAGCAGCTTATGTTGTTGGAGCAGCAAGCTGGCGAGCTCAGGAGATCGATTCTGAGCGAATCTGAAGACCTCAGGAACAGCTCTCAGCAGCAGAAACAGCTTATGGAGAGAGTGGGGAACAAGAAGGGCCATGAGTGGTCAGACAGTTGGGACTGGCCGGAAGCAGTCCGTGATGAAGATCAAGACGATACTGAGTTTGGAAGGTGGCTGGAAAGTCGCGCGCGAAGAGCTGGCGGCAAGATCGAACGCATGTTCACAAGGCTGGAAGAAGACGCAAGTAAGGCCTTCGGTGAGGAAATAGAAGAGCTACGCAGGCACTGGGCAGCTCGGTATGACGACAGGTCTCAGCACGAAGACGCAAATTCTCGATCATGGTCGCAATCATGGTCGTGGCAGTGGCCACCGCCAGCTGATGCTGCGAAGCGAAGAGGAGCACCAATGTCGGAAGATCCATACTCTCCATTAGCCTTAGAGTCAGACGAACGAACAAAGCACTTGGGCGGTTTCTGGCGTGCCGCATTCGAGGACCTGATGTCTACCAGTCAGGAGCATCCATTGCTATCAGATGCACAGAACACACAACTGGATCAGATGGGACTTTACGCTTTGCGAGACTATCACAGAGAGCTCTTGCAGCTAGAAGAGCATCACAAAAGTAGGCTGTTGTCGGCACGTCACAAGACTCAACAAGAAGATAGTGACGAGCCGAGCTACGAATATGCGCATGACCACGAAGATCAGCATGACGAACCTCCTACGCCAAAACCTCAACAGACCGGATTCCCTCAAATCCGTTCACCAGCGTCAGATGCGAAGCAAGGTACAGAGACTGAAATGG
Source organism: Didymellaceae sp. YAFEF048 (assembly GCA_032595095.1). Taxonomy (NCBI): domain Eukaryota; kingdom Fungi; phylum Ascomycota; class Dothideomycetes; order Pleosporales; family Didymellaceae; species Didymellaceae sp. YAFEF048. Next base: position 277,862 of record JAVISA010000017.1, on the reverse strand, counting down.
ACGCTTACGAGCAGTTGCTCCAGCCTTCAGCTTCTTCAGCACCATCAGCTGAGATCGAGTCGAAGTTACTCTCTACCTTAACAACTACGGAGCGCACCATTGCACCCGACGGAACTGTTACGACGAAGGTGGTCTTGAAGAAACGATTCGCTGATGGCAGTGAACAGAGCTCTGAATCAGTCCACACTCAACGTGCTGAGCATAGCAGTCAGGTCGAGCCATCGTGGATCCCGCTGCAGCAGTCACCGAATGATCCTAGTTCGAAAGAACAGAAGAGAGGAGGTTGGTTCTGGTCAAATTGAACTCACGGTTGTCGTAGGTTATTATCGATTAGGGAGTGAAGGTAAAGGCAGTTTCGTACCACCGATTCATTTTTGACTTTAGGCGTTGAATAGCACCATACCCCTCTCAATCAGGCTCCGGAATTGAAACAACACCTCTCCATCACATGATCAGTCAAGGGGGATATGGGAGGTGGTGAAAAGTACTGCCTCTCGACCGACACACATCCTCTTCTGTATATCAAGGTCTTCACGGCCCTCCCCAACATAACCTGCACCTCACACCTCAACATTACTCGATCAACCTCACCCAGCCCATCTAAAGCTACAACGAGAGAACAGAGAACGTCATATTCATCCAAGGACACGTAGAAGGAGTCAACTGCCATGTCTTTCAGCCTCAAGCGTAGATACCGGGAACGCTCAAGATCACCGATGAGGAGATCGGCAATCCCGAGCATTCGGCGGAACCCCTTCACGTCCCTACCTCGTGAAATCCGCAGCATGATCTACGACTACATGACCTTTCCACCGCTAGAGGCTGATAGCGATGTTCAATGGGCGGGGAGTGCAGGACATCTCGCACTCACTTGTCGTCAGGCGATGTCAGAGTGGCGAGAGGAGTGTGCGAGGCGATTCTGGATCTACCTCAAAAAGATCGAGAACAAGTACCGCAGTCTCACGGGGTTTGAACTCAGGTTCCCTGGCGAGTTGGCATCGAAGGACGACATGATTGATGTGCAATCGCTCAAGGCTGTCATTCGTCGTCCTTTCCCGATTGACCCGTGGCATAGTGCATATTTCGTGGAACTTATCTATCTGCCGCTGGACGAGTTGGTTCTACACTATACTGGCACGCCAGACACAGCACCTGACTTCGACACCGGCATCAAGGGAGTCTTGAACCTCATCGAAGATGATCTCAGTAGATACACAGCTGGTGATCCGAGGACTAGACCTCGCTGTATCACTGTGTCGTGGGACTATCGCGAGACGAAGCGGGACCGCATCTGGCTCGCAGGTCACATGATCGTATCTACGCGCAAGACTCGACGCATAATCGAGGGTCATACATCGGTGGCAGGACCTCTACGCCTGAAGGGATTGCCCGAACGGGTAAAAGAACGGGGGAGGAAGTCATGGTCGTTCATGAAAACCGCATCCAGCGCGAATATGGAGGTCGGCTTTGTGCGGCTCTCGCTAGGGTCGAATCACCTTGCTCCAATCGAAGATCGATTGACCTTGCTGGATGCGTTCGACCGTCACTTCTTTCTGGACCAGTCACCAAAGATGGCAGCCCTGCAGAGTAATAAGGAATACAAGGTTTATGATATTCAGGTGGAATTTGCGGCAGACCCGGAGTAGCCTCTGTGCGTTTGGCATCACCACTCTCGAGACGAAAGGGCTGCCAAATCTGAAGTGTCAACCTTGGGGAATTATAACACGATTCTGGCCAAGTCCAGACACCCATAACCGTCTGGGGACGTCTACGTTGTGCTGAGAAACAAAGATCGAATAGTGTAGAAACTGTTTTTTGTATAATAGTAACCATCAACGAAATCAACAAAATGTCCTGATAACTTGTGCCCCTTCCATTGAGTGAGCCTAACAACACTTGGACAACGACAAAGGAACCACACTGCTGTATCAACAGATTGTGACATACGTGCTAACCAAAGCAGGTAGTGAATAGCATGATGTGCCCCCACAAACTATTCAAAGCACCATCACGATATAATAATGCCTTGCACACCATGCACGAAATGTCTGGCCCGTATCTGTATTGCACTGCCACGAGTCTCAAGCAGCGCGACTTTTAAAGGCCAGTCCGCGAGTGATCCATCAGTCTCTTACGAGGAGGATCAAGCCACGTATTGATTTCCGACTTTCAGCGGGGCAGGGCCACCCCCCCAACATCCTCTCATGCCATTGATTGGGCTGTGAGAGAATGTGCTGGAGTCGTTGTGTCTGTGGGATAGGATAGGGAATGGGCATTATAGGCGCTTATAGAATGGGACTGTGATGGAGTATGGTGGTGTTGGATGGGGTTTAGATTAGATTGTCTCGACACTCAAGTGAGACCCAGTAAGACTCCGCGTACTACGTCGCAGTGGCGTCTTCTGTCTTTTCACTTGCTTCCTTCTCGCCGATATCACCGGCTTGCTCTTCACTCTTCTTGGCATCTGGCTCTGCAGCTGGTTGCGCAACGGGCTTGCCTTCTGCCAATTGCATGAGGAATTTGCCTACGTTGCCCGCACCGTCGATGGGACCCAGCTTGGCTTCAAAGAGCTTAGCTTCGCGAACAATTCTGTACAAGTCAGTGTGCTGTAGAAAGAAGTAGATGTGAGTGATAATACCTAGCCTTTCCACCGGGTGTCTTAACCGCCGCATCTTTGATGACCTTGCCAACCTGCTCACGGTATGATTCGAAAACAGGACCCATGATCATGCGGACTTGTATATCGTTGAGATATTTGTTGATGACTTTGTGCATAGTCACAGTGTCCTTTGTCAGACTCTCCATGGCCGCGGAAACGTCACGCTTGACCTCCGCATCAGTATCCCATTCGACCTTCTTCAAAGCACGCATGTGCACTGTTGCACGTCCAGACAATATGTCGGTCAGCTTGTCGTGTATACTGACTTGCTGATCTTGCAGCAGGCGCTTAGTATTGTCAAACTCGGTACCAACAGGTTTTCCGCCGGGAGTTGGCGTGGTACCGCGGCGGCGCGCGCATTCTCGAATGTAAGGCATGATAGCGATGACGAAAGAGAGAGTCTGCGAGGCGATGGCAAGGTGCTTCGTGTTGATGTTCTTGAGACCTGCGGTAGCCATTGCACCCGCGCCGAGAATGAGCTGGCATAGGCGACTGTTGAATAGCTTGACGTACTCGCAAAGGCTGACAGATACTTCAGATGTCATGCTGGGAATGTGAGAAAGAAGGATGAGGTGGCGCTCGATTCCACGAAGGACAAACGTAGAAGAATTCGATATTGTGTATTTCTCCTCGTCCACGATAGCAGGGATGGAACTCTTGCTTTTCTCTTTCGGCGCACTATCAGCGGCGCCGTTTGTGCCGTTGGTAGTCGAGGTAGGCTCGATAAGGGGTGAGAGGATGTCGCCGCTTTCTGCCCAACTAGGAGGATCACTCTCCATACTTTTGAGTACTCGAGCCAAAACTTCGGTATCAGAGGCATCAAAATCCTTGGGCTCCCAACGATCTGAGTCCATGGCTTTTGCAAGTTCTTGTTTCTCAGAATCGGAAAACTTTTGCACAAAGGCATTGATGTGGTCGTTCACTGCACCCTTGAGCGCCGAGCCAGAGCGACCAGAAACCGCTTCGCATTCGTCGGCGAATGCTCTGCATAGTTTGAAGTATCGCAAGAACCTCTCGAGTGGCAACTCAGCTGTTGCTGCTGAGCGTACTCTTAGGAGCTTGGTAATCTGGGTTTGCGCAGCATCTACAGCTTGACCAAGCAAGCTAGAAAGGTCCAAAGCTTGCATAAGTTCCATCTGCAAATCGTTCGAGCCATTGGGACCGGCACCCATATAGCTGTCAATGTTCTCCATGAACGGACTTCTGGGAGGAGATCGAAGGCCTCCCGCAGACGCTGGGGGTGTGGCGACACCACTTGTGACATCAAGCAATACCTTGACTTGAGTGCTGAGTCGACGCAATGCTTCGCCAATGTCAGTGAATATATTGGTGAAGAAGTCTTCAGCATCTGCCGCATCCATAGCTCGCAGATTACGAGCCAGAATGGAGTTCTTGTCTTGTTGGGATTGCCCTCGCCCTCCTCTTGTCGATACCGAAGTCATTGACTCTGCATCATCGTCTGACGAGCTCGGCAGATACTTGCGAATGATTACCTTCATCTCTTTTACGATGGCTTCTCTGAATGTCGCAGCAGCTTGATTCGTGAATTGTGCATCGTTCAGCCCGTGCAAGTTCGCCCTCAGATTGGAACGAAACACGGGGCTCGTGTTGAGATACATCGGCATGGACTTTGGTTTGGCGGCTCCTGAAGGCCCTCGCCCTTTTTGCGATGCCGCAACCCATCGTTCCAGGGTATCATGACTCGGCACGCTCTTGACATGATCGCGGAGATCGGCAAGCAACGTGTCAAGGAAGCGCATCTCGAAACCTTTCCCTATACGGAACTTCATCTCATCCATGCCTTCGAATATGCCGTCTAGTGCTCGAAGACCACGAAGATCCATGATGACTGGAGGTAGCCGTGCATTCAGCCAGGAAGTAACATTCGAGTCCGACGTGTCGAGTACGCCTGTTATCAAGCGTTCGATGATCTCCAGGCGAGCTGCTGCTGTCTCAAGGTCACCCTTCTCGACAGATTCATCGCAGTATGATACACCATTGATAACTGCCTGCAGCTGATCTACTGCATCGGTCAAGCGCCTCAGGTTCTCTCGCCGTCTCTTCATGTTCACAACTTCTAGACCGCCTATAGCCATTTGCTCATCTAATTTTTCGAGGTCTTCTCTGAGCTCCTTGATCTTCGCAACTGACTCAGCAGCCTCTGTCTGCAGTTCACGCAATGACCCCAGCGCAGCAAAGAAAGACGTGGATGCCGTACTGATGGCTGATATCAAGTGCACCTCAACTGTGTCCATGTACCACGAGAGCTTCTCTTGGAGGATAGCGTTGGTCGCCAAAGCTTTTCTGCCTGAGGGCTGTGGTGCTTCTGATATCCCATTGACGTTGTTCACATCATCGTTACTCGTTGTCCTTGCCGGCCGTACCACCTCAGATCGTTCGCTGACAATATCGAAAGTTCTTGGGTTCTCAAGGTGGAAGTTTTCCTCTAAGTAGACGTTGGGTATGGTGGAGAGTGGCGTGACAGCAGGTATCCCACGCTTAGTACCGCTGGTACGGCGTTTTGGTTTCGGTGTCCCACTAGGTGTGCCTGCAGGCGAGCTCGTCGTCGATGCGCGTTCCACGCTTTCCGCTCGGTCATTCTTCAGCGACTCCTTACGTGGCTGCTGAGCTTCAGCTTCAGCTTTAGCGCGCTGGAAAGCATCGTAAAGGTTTCCTATCTGCGAGAGATACGCATTGAACGAAGACGGCTCAACGTGGGGTATGTTCGGAAGGGTGACAGGCGGTATATCGCGCGCATTCGGGGGCCGGTGGCCGGAGGGTGCTTGCGCAGACGTATAGGGGAGCATGCCCGTCCGCATAATAGGCGGCGTGAGTAGCGTTGAGATAGCTAAGAACCGGTTAGCATTGCCACCCTATATCTGCAGGCCGTGCAAGCTGTCGAACCATTGTTGCCCTGCTCTCTCACAGCACCCATGCTCGACTTAAAGCCTGAGTCCAGCGCGCCGCCTACCGAGTGTATGGAGCTGGCGGTGGAACCGCGACGTGGCTGATAGCGCCCGCCTGTTGAGTTGGGGCGGTTCGTCCAGTCATGTTGTGGGAAGGGATATTGACTCTGCTGGAGGTTCGGCGACAGGAACTCGAAGCTCTCTGTGGATTTCCGGGGGGATCTGGGTGAGGATGACATTGATGCGCGCGTCTCGGGTGTGTCTGGTGGCCGACATCAGGGAGGGTATGCGATGTGTTCGATTATGTCATTTCGCAGGGTATTGATAGTGCTCTGGGCGGTGCCTGGTACTGCGTGTGTACAGGCTGGCTGGCGAGGGCTGAGTGGAATTACTTCATGTGTTTCTGATGATCGCAGGAACCACCTTCTCGGTGATGATGCAGCGCGCGGCGCCGCACCCTTGACAGGGGTGCAGCTGGGACCCCACATCCCTGCAACTTCGAGCTCGACTTGACACATGCATGTTTTCCTTACGGCTGTGCCTTTCGCAAGTCGTATATGGTAATATTAGGTGGATTTTGGATAACAGATAAGTAACTGATGTCGCGAACATCTAGTCACAGCTAGGTTAGGCCTCAAACACCCTCCCAGAACTTTGCAGCAGCCTTTAGATCATCCACGTTTAACAGATCAATTCCCTCCTCCCACAGTGTCTTCCACATCGCGTTCCTCGTCCTGATAGGCCAATTGGGCTGATTCCAGTATCTCGCCATGATCCCCTTCTGGTGAGCACCATCGATCTGGCCCCTCAGCTTCTCCAACTGTGTTGCATTAAGCTCAGGCTTCCTTAAGTCGCCGAACTGCTCAGCGAAGTTTGTGCTCGCAATGATAGCCTCATTGGACGTGAGATCCTTGTACTTCTCATGCCCAAGCTCGGCGAGAGGTGCATCAAGGAAAACGTCACGAGGCAGGTACTTGCGAACATCCGAGAGCTGCGTGTTTCCCGTGCCAATGACCGTCACTGGCCGACTGATAAAAGACTTGCCATCGTAGGTCGAAAGCCACGAGCCGTTGCGGAGGGGCTCCAGTGCTTTCAGAACGGCAGGCCAAAGCTCATCTGCCGCTGTCTTGAAGTCGATGAAGAGGTACAGTGTCTGGAAGGATGCCGTGTCGAAAACGCCGTTCGAAGAGCCATCTGGGAGGAAAGGAGATTCCGGATTCATACGGTGGAGGGTATCAAGGATGGGCTTTATATAGAGGGATTCGAAGGTACGCGATTTTGTCAGGGCGCTCGGCTCGTGGCCGACCTGAAGTAAATCAGCTAAAGTTGTTCTGCATAGCGTATTGACTACTTTTGCAGAGCCCAATATGGCCATGGGTCTCGTTCAAGGTGGGCATAGAAGGGTGAGAGAGGCTACTAATTGGTGGACATGTTTGACAACATAAATCACGCGGTATGAGAGTGGAAGCTGCATCAACAAAAGAGATACGAACTGCGGGATATTGTTCTAAACCTACATAGAGTGTGTCCGAGATATACCATACATCAGCTTCCGTGCTGATGGCACCAGCTGAAAGGCCACTGTAAAAGGGCACATCTCGCCAATAGTCGTTGTGGCTGTGGAACGGTTTCTGTCTGAGCATAAGTATAGACAAAGTATCAGGGATCTTGAGACTTACGGGTTCAATATCGCGTGTAAAGTCAGTCGGGTATCTGTATTTATCCGTCTTATCTGTATTCTTGAGGATATTCTGTAGAGCAGATGCACCCGTTCCTTCCGCAGGCGCGTAAGCCACGTACGCGGTAACGAAGGCAGGCAGGGCAAGAGCAAGGGAACGCATCATCATAGCGAATGAATTGTTACAGGCAGCAACACAGCGAAAGCAGGAAGCTCAGAGAATGTAGAGCACTATAACGGTGACTCTGTACAGCAGGTTTAATAAGCACGACGAGCAGTCAACGATGTCACGGTGGAGCTTGTGGTGAGGACTAGGAGGCGCGCTCTTCCGGCCAATCCGGTGGCGTCTGGCGTCGCGTGCACGCTTGACGTGCTTGCCTTCGCCCCGCTTCACGATTCTTGTCTTTCATACTAAACGAGAACTGCGTGTAGATTAGACAGCAGAGCCAGGAGACCCTTAGCGTGCCGAAGCGTAAAGATCTTCTTCAGTCAAACACCATGTAGTTGTGGGATTACTCATCGGCTTACAGAACGCAAGCAGCCGTTCTTGAAGACCTCCACATTTAGCGCCTACCACACCTATGTAGGCTCACAGCCCACATTCTTCGCAGATATAGGTACCATTTCACTATCCATGGACCATCTTAAAATCTCCTGACCCGAGTTCTCCAGTACAGGATGCTTTACAGTGTTGCTGTCTTCTTTGCATTGCAACCTTCTCGCCTCTCCATGACCAGCAAATGTTGAACAATCGCATTGGATGCTGGCATCAATCAGCAGCTTGGCCATATCTATAGTGCCTCTAATCTGTGAACCTTGGAAAGTCTGGTCGTCAAACCTCTCCTTTCATGGGGACCAAGTGATGGAGACAGTCGCTGAGTTTGTGGCTGGACTTTATGGCGCTGTTAGTTTGAGACGGCCCGTCACACGGTGTGCGGTCAACGTCTGCCGTGCGGAGCGTCTACCGTCTGGGCGTTACCCCCCGCAGGAGGCATGCATGGCTTAAAGAATCGTCGCGGTCGTGTTGTAAGTGTTCTTCTCATCTTGCTCTCCATCCCATCTCAATTATCCTGACCGATACAGTTCCGTCGACGACGGAGCTGTGATCGCTCCGAGATGCTGGAAACCTTTTCACTAGTGGTCTACGGGCTTGCTGGAGCACTCCTTGTGCTGTCGGTTAACGCTCTTCGGTTCAAAGTTGACCCACGAGAGCCTCCCGTCATCAAGCCAAAAATCCCTTTGATAGGACATATCATTGGGACGATAAGGGGAGGGGCTACGTATTTCCGGAAGCTCAAGTAAGCATCTCTCAGCATGTAGGCGTCTATCACACACTAACGGCTGTAGTGAAAAGCCAAAGCATCCTATCTTCACACTTCCAATGCTGACCGGACGCACCTACATCGTAGCCGATCCAACTTTATGCGGAGCCGTTCAGAAAGCATCAGCGACGATGAGTTTCGACCCGGTATTGGCAGAGATGACGCCTCGATTGGTTGGCCTGAATGCGCATACAGCAAGGGTTATTCGAGGCCCTCCAAGCCATGACTTTGTGGCGACCGGAATCATTAAGAAAGCCCATCCTATCCTTACTACCACGCTTCTACCACAGAATCTTCACAATGCTACTCGAATTCAGTTGGCATACTTTAGCAAAGTTATTGCGAAAGTCAGAGACGGTTCAGAACTTGATCTATTCCCTTTCATCCGCAGAGCTGTGACCGCTGCGTCTATGACAACTTTCTTCGGACCAAACAATCCATTCGAGAAACATCCTGAACTTGTAGAAGATTTTTGGGACTGGGAGTCAGGAAATCTTGCTTACATGACCGGTGTACTACCAAGTGTGTTCGCGCGCGAAGCCTCTCGAGGACTGAAGGCATGTGTCAAGGCATTCAAGGAATACATCGAGGAAGACGGCTACAAAGATGCCTACAAGCTTGTCACAGACCGCTATCAGCTGCATCTAGAGGAAGGCATCACCGACACCGAAGAATTGGCCAAGCTCGAAGTCGTCTTATCTTTCGGCATCAACTCTAATGCCTCTATAACAATGTTTTGGACTCTTGATCAGATCTACAGTCGTCCAGAACTATTATCGAGGATTCGCGAAGAGATTCGCTTGAATGCCCTTCAAGGACCTGGAGAGCTATCTTCAGACAGTCTAAACAAGGCGTGTCCTCATTTGTACTCAGCCTGGCGCGAGACATTGCGTCTGTATGTACCTTCGGCCAGCGCACGAGTTGTGACTGCAGACACAATGATCGCAGACACATGGCTACTACGAAAAGGTGCGATGGTTCAGCTATCTGGGGATGTTGTACATCACAACAAAGAAGTCTGGGGCCCAGACGCTAGTGTCTTCAACCCGGATCGTTTCCTGTACAGCATGAACGGCTCCAAGACGAACCCAGATGGAAGTGTACCAAAGGGCAAGGAGCACTTCATTCACTCAGCAGCCTTTCGAAGCTTCGGAGGAGGTGTAAGCTTATGTCCCGGTAGGACGCTTGCTGCCCGGGAGATACTGGGGCTTACTGCAGTCCTGGTCATGGGTTTTGACATGGAGCCTGTGACTGGCACGACTTGGACCCCACCAGCGGACGCGAACAGAATCCCTGTCGCGGGAATGAAGCCGCTTGCACCACTGAAAGTACGAATGAGGATGCGTAAAGAGTTCGAAGGCGTCAAGTGGGAATTGAAGCCATGAGATGACTGTTTACCCTCACTACATTTGGTCAGCTCCGACAAACCACTTGGCCTTTTTGAAGAAATAATTTTTCTTAACGCATTGCATGAGAAGTAGCCGTTTAAGCTGTAATCATCGTGCAGAGCCAACCATCAAAAGAGGTAGGTACGATACGTTGTGTTCTGGCAAGCGGCTGCAAGTAGCTATTAAGGCGTAGACTGTTGCCAACCTCGACCTTACAGCAGAGCAGGGAAATTGTTGGCTGTTCTAGACATCAGAATGTACTCGCCAATAGAACTATGTGGCCATCGGAAGCAGTAGCAGGTCGAGGATATTGTGCATAATTACTTGGAGGTCCTCCGATGATTCGTCACTTTTGCCCTGAGATAGTATACGATACTTGTGGTCCACTCTTTATACGACATGGATGTAAGGTTCGATGGAGAATGGCACGATCAACAAGCTTTGAAGTTTATCGAGTAGCCGACGAGGTTGATTGGCGGGCAGCGAACCACGCAGGTCGCATTCGTGTCGATATAATGATTAATCACGCATACCATTGACACAACTGAGAAGGACAACTCTCATGATCGCATCATGTGCTGCAGAGCTAGGAAATGCATTTGAAAGGACTAGGGACCTCTGCAGTCTAGATCTGATACATCTGCAGCATCACAGCCAGACCCACTCTTTCTGCAGCACAAAAAGCTTGAATCTTGCTTGCACAAATCCTCTCCCGGTGGTATCGCGGGAGTTTCCTCTGCCCGCGCGCCCCGCGCCACAGTGCCGAATTCCGTGGCGGTGCGTTGTCGTCCAATGAAACTGGCCGAAACCAGGAAGTGACGTCTCACAGTACGCGCAACGAGCGCTGGCGTGACTTACAAGGAAATTATTATAAGCACAGGTTTTCGCAAGCGCGAGCCTCTTGCAAGACTCAGTTGTAATCTTTAATAGTCGCGATTTCCACCTTTGCATTCTTCGATACCTGCGCAACCGCACTCACAAACACAACCGCGAACAAGAACACAACAAACATCATCATCATCAACACCACTTAGTCAATACCAAAGACACCCTTGACCGACAGAATGCTCAAGACAATCCTCCTCATTCTGATTACCATCTTCCGTATGCGCCCGACCCACTATATTTCATAGAATAAACTAACACCTTCAGTCCCGCCTGTCGGTGTGTTCATCGTCGCAGGCTGCGGCGCCGACGTTCTCATCAACATTGCGCTTACAATCCTTGGGTATGTGTGTCTTTTCTAAAGTTTGCATCTTGGACTGACAATGCCACAGCTACTTCCCCGGTCATATCCACGCCTTTTACATCGAATACATCTACTACAAGCGTCGCGATGAGATCCGGGCTGGCACATACGATGGCAGCCACGCGTCGGGTGTCTACAGCCAGAAGGTGCAGCACGGTGGACAGACTGATGTCGTTATCGCTCAGCCCGCTGCGCCTGTTGTCTAGACGACTCTAGGCAGGAGCGTGGACGCCGATGCTGAACTACTTCGAGAGTCTGGCGCTCGAGTTTGAGAGATGGAGGAAGCTGTAATGAATGTGTGAGCAGATCGTATGTCGAAGTGCTCGTTGAATTCGGAACAACAAGGTCGAGAACTATACCCCAAAGTGGATCACCAAAGATAGTCAGATGGTTTCACTTGAGCAAATCTTAATTTGTCCATGTTTGCATTGAGTTTCCTCATTTGGTACAACATGCAAGCTATGTCTTATATCATGAGGTAATGGCATCATTGGTGCTGTGGTTATTTCGAGAATTGTTTCTGTTATGGTTATTACACATGAAGGTGTGACTTGAAGCCAAGCATGGCTGAGCCTTGGCTGGGTCGCTCCCAAAATGAACACAAATGCAACTACCACTGTGCGCAGCTGGATGTTTCTCGCTAATCTTCTCCTGTACGATAGGGAGTGAGCCAACACCAAGCACGACAATACACCAAGCTGGTCCAGGTCACCACACTACCATCATCGTGCGCGTCCTCCGTATGCTTCTTCGTCAGTGTCATTTCCAGTTGACTTCTTGAGATGTGATAGGTCAAGTAGCACTTACCGAGGCAGGCATAGTTTTTCACTGAACGAACCCCGTCCAATATCGTTGTGATGAATTGGTCAACGCCTCAGTAGAAACTCGTCAACTCATGCACGCCAGCAAGGAACCCCCAAACCTCCTACAAAAGAATACCATCACGAGTGATCCGCGCTCTAATTACCCAGCCAACGCATGCGTAGACTATCGGAACCATGACCCGGCCTCTGTTCCCACTCGACGGGAAGTGCGGCGCCCCTCAAAGGGCCGAAATCAAAACACGACATCTTGGAAGCGCTTTTCAAAGCAGGGCCCAAAAGCCCGTCTGACCAGGCCCAACGACCGTTGCGAGCTGAAGCCAGAGCCTCGGCAGGGTCTATATGGCGCTCTGATGGGCCGGCAGTGAGAAGCCGTTAATTGAAAGTGGGAATGATGATGCCGGAGACGCTGAAGCACTGGCTTCGAATATGTTTTAGTGCGTTTGGCGCGCGTTGAGTGACCAAGTTGCAGATATACACTAAATTAGCGCGAGATGAGGGCAAGACCCTGCGGCGGGATGGTGCAGTGTAGATAGGCGTTCTATGGTTCCGTGATTGCCGTGTAAGGAAAAACAATGGCAATCACACTTGTTGTGAGGGGTAATTGATGTTGATCTTGCACTTTCTCTGATAGTAGGGCCGACCGCGCGTATAACTCCAGGATTTCAATTTCAATCTCGGTCGAGTCAGGCGATTATCAAGGACGTGCATACAACAATCACGGCGAAACGACCACGTGGACACAATATGAAGATGGCGCCTAACAGCGCATGATGCTTGAATTCAAAGGTATCCGCCTATGATAATGACCCAACACCATGCATCATTTGAAGTGTTTACCAAAGCGCCTAAAATGCCGAACCATCAAGTCGATGGAGATGTGTTCAAAAATCATGAAAAGTGAGGCCGATTCCTGATCGACCTTTCGCTAAGTCGTACAAAAGGTTGGGAGCCGAGATGGCAGAGGCACTACGAGTCCGTAGAGGAGACAGAGTCAGCGCGCTCCTCATCGGTAGGCTGGGTAGCGCCTGTTCGCCTGCGGGCAGAGCTGGTAGCGGTGCTGAGCTGGCGCTTGGTGTGCTCATGCATGATCCTGATGTACTGTTAGAGGATCCTTGGGAGACGTCTCAAGACAACATACCTCTGGTAGGCCGACATAGCTTCCTCGGGGTGATCAAGATCAAAATTGTTGACAAAGTTGTGCTGAGCGCTCATGGGCTCGGAGAAGTTGTCGGTGACATAGACAGAAGCGGCGGGAGCAGACATTGTGATTGATGATATAGAGTTTGGATGGTTGATGATGTCGGAATTGAGTTGATGTTTATGAAGTGAACTTGTAGAAGTCTTGAACTTTGAGGCTCGATCGAGGTGCTGAGATGGCTTGTTTGTGATCACGATTGTGAGCAAGAGGCTACAGTTATATAGAATTCAGCCTTCCCATGCCACTACTACACGCACAGCGGCACGACAGCCAGGCTTCCCTCCTGCGGCGCGGGTCATCACCGCAGATGGAAAGAGATCAGCATGACTATCGGCACAAGCTGACCCACCCTTATTCGAGGCTTGCCGTAGCAGATCTACAGGGTCCTACTTTTTCCGTGAATGGCTTTTTGGCGTAAACACGTCCGGGGTCTGTAGGCTGCCAATCAGCTCTTCACGATCCTTGTGCCCTGGTTCTGAGGCGATTGAGCACCTCGGGATCTCACTCAGGAGTGCAAATCTTTACGCCATTCTCCGCGTCACCAGTGACGGCCCCTGGCCGTGCGTTGCATTCAGGGTCTCAGGCGCAGAACACACTAGACTGCAGATTGGCATAGTCTGGCCATTGACAGCTGGCCGGGCACTGGTTATATGCGTTCATTGGCGTCACCTTCGCCTGGAGGTCCTCCGGCAAACTGCTCGACTGCTGGTTGGCAGGCTCGTTGTAGCAATCCAGCTACGACCAAATCAGTTCATCTGGGATTTCACAGAGAGCTCACTGAAATCCTTCAATTCGACGTAGAATCAGTCGACTGTCTGTACCAAGCAGTACTGAGCGGCCCTTCGCGATAGTTGGCTGGGATGTAGTATGACGCAGATGCGGCTCCCAGAAAATCCTCAGAACCCGCGTCGCAATTTGCAACACGCCAGACGTCAGACTTCAAAGTTTCGACACGAAGGACCACACAGCGGCAAAGACCCAGAAATGCGAAATCTCACAGAAGACGGGATTTTCCAAAAGCCCCTTGTCGTGTGCTCCGAGCCCGGCACGTCATACCTGCTTGTTAGAGCATCGATCTTCCTCCGCCTATCCTATGTAGGTAACGCCTGCCGCTGGCGTCATGCAGGGCAACAGCCGTTGCGCTCATGAGACCCACACTTTCCTCAGTGGGCGAGATGTTTTGCCCGAACAACGTCAACAGTGACGATGGGTGGATGGGTGGCAGACGTTCCGTTCGAGCTCATGGCGCCAACTCGCTTGAGCTGAGCGTCAACAGATGCAGGTACCATAAGGGCTGACATGAGGCACGATGTCATTCAACATCTTGTGTGACACTCGTTGAATCAGTCTAGCCATAGGGCTGCCTGCATGTCTGCCAAAGATGGGCTGAATGGGACAGCTCGCAGACGCGCACAATATCCAGTGTCGTCTGCTCATCAGTTTCTTCACAGTATGCATCTGAACTGCGGATCTGATTAAGATGGGTTCTTGGTGTTGCTGGACTTGGACCCAAGACGGACACAAGCGACCAGCGCACGAACTTTTCCTTAGCTGCGGTTATTCCCATGTTTTCATCCAGTCACCTCTTCCCAATGCACGTATATCGTGTCCCTACAGCTTCCTTGCAACCCTTGTCGAAGTGTTCTCTGTGCAGTAGGTCGAATCGGCGCACGAGTAAGCAATCCCATTCTCAGAATCGCAACGAATCGTCACGAGCTTCAGATCAACAGACCCAGAACCATCCTCCACTACAACCCCCACCATTATGGAATACGACCCGCGACTGTGGGAATTGTCAATCTGTAGATCTCCACGTCTGGGATAGCCACCTACCCCCCTGGCCGTATGCATCCCACCGAGCGTCACAGCCCCGCTTCTTTCATGGAGAACCGACGTCAAAGCTGTGAACATCCGGCACCTGGACCGAGAGCATCGTGATGAATCTGATAAGCCTGAGATGATGGTTATGCGCATCGCAGAACACCAAAGTACATCGCACAATAACGTAGCACACCTCGCCGTCTAGTGCAGAGCCGCAAACCACCACGTGCATGCATCGAGACGTGCGCGTTGTTGACGACAATGTTCGTCACACCACGCTCTCCCTTGCTCTTGCATAGCATTATTTCTCAAGTCATCGTCCTCCATCCCAATGGCGTCGGTTGGCTCGAGCGCACCAGAGCAACTGCGTCGTGGGAGTCCCCTTGCTTTCACACTTGTCCGTTCCTGACGTGCATAGTGGAGCTCTCCGTCACCTCGCGTGCTTTGTTCTAGCGTCGCATTCAACAGCGTCGCATGCAGTGCTCTTTTTCCCACCATTGTTTGCGTACACATTCTGACGAGTAGACTAAGAACGGCTCAACGGCTCCAATACCACGTTACGCTTCGTGATGCGTATTTCCAGTGGTCGGTGTTGAAGCCCATCCTCTCGGCCTCTCAGCACCAAGTGTCATGACATCAAGTGGTGATCCGACGTCAGAGGTGGTGGCCCATGAGTGTTGCAGCGAGGCTGGAGCGCGGCTACGTCGTTGCCCCACCGTTCCTGCATTGGACGCACCTGGAGCGCGGCTGGGGCTTGGCTACTGCATGCCGTGACGTTCGGTGACGCGGGAGTAGGCGAGTACAGGACGGGATGGAGAGTATTCTGGGATGGTGGTGCATGTTGCAGGGTGTTGCGTAGACTACTGAGAGGTAAGGGTGTGCGGTGTGTGAGAGGGGGTATGTCATAATGAACATCGTGATGGGAATCCGAGCTAGTGGACTATGTGCATCAACCTTCGAGTGGACAATGTTTTATTGACTGTTGTGATCTCAATTTGCTTCTGCATAGCTCACTTGAGCGTATGTTGCCGTAAACAGCAGCTACAATGAGATGTAGCTATGACGTAGGAAGACTGAGCATATATTTAGGCATTTCACGTCGTAAACACCCGCTCTGCGACAACAGCATATCCTGGTTTCCCATGTCATGAGTCGTGGCATTGATTCGTCTCCATGGACTCAGGATTTGGTAGTAATTCAAGGTCCTGAGTGATCTTCGCACGCTGTATAAGGAGCCACATAAGCGTTCTCGCATATCCACGTTCTGAGGAGGCCTATGAGTAAGTCACGCCTCGTACTGGCCCAAACAGCTTGTCCATATTTATAATGGCATGCGGCTTCGTGGTCCTCGTGACGTCTTTCTCAAGGATGACCATAGGGGCATGCTCCAGCCTGAAACTCCTGAAAAGAGCGAAGTGAAGGAATCTCTAAGAAGCACTTCGTGGCGGTTTGGCTTGCACATATGTTGATGTGAAACGAGCAATGCGCTGCTGAGCTCAGCGTCTGAGTGAAGCCAAGTGGTACTGGGTTACTGCCTGAAGAGATGAGTGTTACATGCAAATCTCCCTGCAAACCACTGCCTCTTCTTTCTCGGCGCGATAAGAAGCCCACTCAGATTGTTGCGTGCAAACATCAATGTCTTCTCTCTTTCGTTCCCAGATCCAGCTCAAGGTGCTCGAACTGCCGGAGCGTCGCGCAATGCGTTCAGCCCCAAGCCAGCACTCCTGCAGTCTCTCGATGCTCGTAAAAGCCAATCGTGCGACATTGTTCTCGGCTTCAACTCTGCGGGACTCGTTTCGTGCCCACAACGCCCTTCGTTGTGCCTCGTTAGAACATGCTGTTATACTGCGCTTCCAGACTGCGCGAAAGCCCATGTCGAGATTGCCCACTTTATTCAGTTTCAAAGTCTTCAATTCCTTAAGGCTGTAGCCCAGAATTTGTGTAATGGCGGAGATGGAGGCTCGATAGCAGAATGCATCGCTGCGCATGCGAAGGTGCTGTAGCCTAGGAAGAGAGTGTACCAACGTTGCGATCTCCTCGGCGGACCAATTTGCTGATGTTTCAAAGAATGTGAGATCTGGAAACGTGACTATCCGAGGATGCAGTGGCATCAACCGAGTCGGTATGTCGATGTAAGTTTCAATCATGCAAGAAGGCGCGTCTTCAACAATGAGCTGCTTCAGGTCCGGGCATTGGAAAGCTAAAAATGCAGCAGCTGAAGTGACAAGCAACGTCTCGATACCTGGTAACAGGAAAGTTTGCGGATCTTCAACCTCCTCAAAAGCACTCACAAACATATCTAGATTTCTCTTCATCATAGAAACCTCTAGTTTTTTCAAATACCGCATCTTTCGAGCGCATGAGAAAAGCTCCAGGGCGTCTTTGCTTGATACATAGCTTCCTGAGCACCACCACCACATAGAACCGAACATATCTATCTTCAAGGATGTCGCATATCGATAGATAGATGGCGAACTACTGAGCTGGCTCAACGGACGATTGATGTAGAGCGACTTGAGAAGGACCGGCCTGAGAACGTCTCGAAGCCGGCGGTTGACGCCTGAAAGAGATTTGACTGGAGCCTCACCCTCGGAGCAGGACAGGCTAAGGAAATCGCTTATGACGAGCAGTACATCCTCACAGAGAGTGCTTAGAGTATGCTGAGATTGGCAGTCCATTGTGAGCTGACTCAATCTTAACGAACGATAGTAGTTTGTTGGAGGAGTCGAGAAGCCTCTCAGGCCTGGTGTAGAATCTTTGAAAATGATGATGGATGAGGACGTCAACCTCACTTCGGAGCTTAGGTTCAGGAAGCTACCCCACATTGCCATGCATGCTTGTTGCCGAATGCAGTAAGCGCTGTCATTGGAGAGTGCACTCTTGACGGCTGTGCGAATCTCGAGTGAATTGCGTTATCATAATTCATACTTCGTTACTCATAATATCATACTACATTACATTCATCATTCATGATGCGCGTAGGCCTTGCGCGTAGCCACATTCGTTGTGTCTGATCTTTCACGACCCGGATGTCGCTGCACAGCATGCGAGTATGGACAAGCAAAGCTACAAATAAGCGGTGTGGTGGACTAGCTCATTGCTGAAGTCGACTTTCCTTTACCAAAATTTTGCGATGACACTAGCATTTCGCGTAATCGACTTTCCGCTTGAGTGAGCTCTTGCTGCGGACCACGGTCTACATTAGCTGTACGTGGCCAGGGCAGCCACGATGCCAATGACGAAACGGTACTCGAGCGTGCTTTCGAACGAGGCTGTCCCAAGGAGAATGTGGCTGCAGAATGATTGCGGCGGTGGAGAGCATTTCCTTGAGGAAACGCAGTCTGTACTTGCCGACCCACGTTGTCAGTCTCCGGCAGATCCTGAAGCACCGATGCGTCAAATGCAAGCTGCTTAGAGGCCTTTGGTGTAGTCTCGAGAGTGATGGCTGGTTGATCCTGTGTCTGTGATGTACTTCTGATCGTCCATGCTGGTCCTTGTGGTCGTTGTGGGTCCTCTTGTCCTGCACCTGTGTTTTCAGGCTGTTCAAAGGTGTTGTTCTTGATGGAGGTTCTCTTCCTATTACTGCCGCCACTTATTACACTTTTCAAGCTACCATACGCAGACTGACTTCTCTTTGTCCTGCTCTCTACTGTCGAAGTCCTACCTTCTTGAGCCAGTCTCTCGGTCGAACTACTGGCTTCGGGCACGGCCATTAACGTACTATCTGCGGCTGACCACCCTTGGGTAACTCGTGACAGGCGGCCTCGTCCGACAAGTGCCCCTGTGCTAGCAGCCCAAGCAGGGCCTATGTCTGTTATCTCACCTTGTGGGGGTAGGTGTGCGTCGTACTCGTCTGCTAGACTCAGCCGGCTCCGTGCACAGATCTCGGCAATGGCATCAATGGCGTCTCGTATTTCTGGGTCGACTGCGCGGAGTATTGCCGAGAAATAAAAGTCCTCGATGGCAGGCAGCTGTTCATTCTGGCGCGCTAGTCCAGCTGACAGAGCAGACGCGTTTGTCTGGCCAGACATGGCGAAAGAGCGTGGGGTGTTAAACCCGGAACTGGGTCTTGAAGTATGGCGCGATCCCGAGTATGTTCGCACAACCACTGGTTGACTTGTGATAGTTGTCTTGCTGGACGTAGACTTTGCAGGTTTGCCTTGTGCGTGAAACGCGGGAGCATTGAGCGCACGGATTGCAGCAGACTGTAACGGTGGTAGTGTGTTCGTCAATGTCGTGGTCGTGCTGGGCACCGAGCCTGTGCTTGCGGCGAGATCGTGCTGTTGCTCATAGGCGTCGTTGCGCGAAAGGTTGGGAGGTATCGCGATAGCCAGGCCCTCGTGGGTAGATGCGGTGGCCTGCGCCCAAAGTGTCGAGAAGCCACCCAAGGCCACCGACTGCCTTGTTGTTGTGGCTGGTGTCAAAGCTGGAGGGAGTGTGTTCGATTCTGCGACACCTGCAGCATGGCAGCTCGAAAGAGGGGCGACAGCTTGCGGGTGCGCATGCACCTCACGGGAGCTACTAGCTAATCTTGTATTCGCCGGAGCTTCGGACATTGTGGGTATTTCTTTACTGGAGCTGCTGCAGATCAATGCATGGCCGCTATGCAGCGCGGTCTGAGAGTGAACGTGGACTGTCGTGATCGCGAGGATGCGCTGGCGACGCGGGCGTTCAGACCTTGGCGAGATATTTGCCTTACCGCAGCACCCGTTTGCGCTCATTGGACACATGCCACGCACTTGACCAGATGTTTTTGTTCGCACTTGTCAAGACCCTTCATTTCTATGCTATTACAACTGACTATCGCAGGGGTGAGCCTTGCTTGAGCCCTCTACCTTAGAAGAGCAGACCATCATCTGAGCAAGCCATTTCTACCGTTGTATCCACAGTCGTCTTTGGCATCCTGTCAAGCTCAGTGGCCAAGAACGAGACTACACCTCCTGAAATATCTTCAAGGATCTGAATCTCTGCTTTAATGTTCAGCGTCAGCATCGCTTGCAATTGGTGTCTCCATTCCTGCTCCGGTCCTGTCTCACAACAGAGATCCCATCCCAGCATTTGAATTGCTTTTTTGCGATCGCGGACTGTCATCCTCATCCATCCTTGCAGTTCGGTCATATAACCAGCCGTTCCGCCACATTTTTGTCCCGAACCTCGACCAATATGATGATGCTTCACACCAAGCCACCGTATATTGGGCAGACTTAGTCCACTCGTATGCTCTGATGAGATGTTCTCATGCAAGAGCCGATATGAACCGTATTTGTATGTTGACATGATAGCAATGCCGTCTGGGTCCAGGTCTATGAGTGCGTACATTGGCACGCTTGGTGCATGATTGGATAGATGGCACAGGAACGTTCGAGTGGCTAGATCAGGATAGCCTTTGGCCTAAGAGGATGTCAGCATAATCGTGACGAATGATCAGGCACATTACCGTTACGACCAAACCATGAGACTTCTTCGTAGCCCAGAATGGTGAACATACGAGAGAGCGAAATGTTGCCTGATCTCCTTAGTATATGTAGCGACATCGCAATTACACATACCTCTTTTTCTATCACTAAGATCCAACGAGCTTGCGTGAGATCTAACACATCTGCGTGTTCGATCTTCGGAACAATCATGCCCTGTTTCCGTCTAAATTCGCTGCAACGTCGAGTCATGGGGTACATACCTCCTGGTCGTGATTACCATTGACCAGCATGCCATCCTCACGCATAATCGTGAAGGATCCAGCAACAAGTCCTTTAGCAGCAGCAGTCTTTATAGTCAATAGTGTAGATCGTCTGGGAGCAAGATAACGCACAACGTTGAGGCTGTTTCTTGGGATACCCAGTGTGCATGCAAGGTCATCTACATATCGATCGACGACTTCTTGCTTCACAAACAGATCCGGGTGTCTGTAATATAAGTCTCTGTCGAGAATTAGTCAGCTCATGACAAGGACAAGTCGTCTGAGCCCTTGCCGCTTTGTCATGATAGTGTTGTCAGTAAGGCCTCGGTGGACGAGCTCGATGATGCGGAGAAGAACCGCTATAAATAGTCAGCGTTGCAGTGGATGTGATTTCCTGTGGCTCAACTGAAGTTCCATGCTTCTCGCGCTGTGTTTCCTGGAAATGAGATTTGTCGACTCTTGGGGGCGGGTATTGCCTTATGTTCAGATTTGGTAGGTAGTTGTCTTCTTGATATGCGTGCGCGACTCTTGAGGGTAAATGTGAGCTGTTCACTTCCTCTGAGCAGGCTGTCAATTATCTCTTCTAGCATAGCTTCGAGGCGTGCTATCACCCATTCCCTGGTTTATTAGTAGCTCATACGTCAGCTCACATGTGGCCTAGTGGTACCTGTTACGATGCTGTGTTCTGCGCTCATCTTCTGGACAGCCCGATTCGCCCAATAAGCTGTCACGATGTTCCTGCACCACTCTGCCGCTATCTGGTGCCATGTCACTGCCCATGTCCATGGGTACGTATGGCCAAGAGTCTGCCGTTACTTCTGGTGCAGCGTCCAATGAGTTGTAGTCGTTATCAGCGTCGAACAAATCGCATTCATCGTGAGCATAGATCAATTCGCAATTTTCTCGGACGTCGAACAGATCAAGCTCGTCATCGGTTTCATCAGCGAAGGTTTCAAGGATTTGCTCATCGCCAGAACTTTCTTCCCATGGGCTCTCAGTTGACTCTTGAGTCTCGAGAGGGGAAAACAGTAGATCTGCAGGCTTGGGCGGGTCCATCTCGGATATGCAGCCAGAAAGGTCAGCTCATAAGTGGTGCTGAAGCTTTCGTAAGCCGTCTGAGCAATAGAGATGCACTTGATGTTCGATGGTGCAATTGTGGAGCAAGCAACGCCCAAGTTTGGTGTTCTTCGTGAGGCAGGCGCCAACCCCAAATAGGCAATCAGCCTATGTTCTTGACAAAGTTGCGGCAATCGCATCAGCTCACTCTAGGCAGCGCTCCTGCTCCCCTGCCAAGAAACGCGTCCACAACGCGTCTTGTTTCCGGCAATCGCGTCTTCGACCTCGTCCACACATTCACCCAACAACGCGTCCCGTTTGATACAACCCCACACTACATCCCACCTCAACCAGGAACTTCAACGAACTCAGAGATAGCCGCATACACACTCCACCATGGAGGACCATACCTTGGTTGTGCCCATGCTTCAGAAGCGCCCGCACGACGACGACGATGATACGAAACCACAGCCGTCCACGCCAGTCAAAGCTACCTCGTCCCAAGCCTCGACACCACTGTCCGTTCTATCCGACGTACAGACACCTTCGCCAATGCAACCTGCTCTTCGACACACAACTGCACCCTCGGGCAACACCATGACAATTCAAGTTCCCGACTCGCAGCCAGCCAAGAAGAAACGCAGAGTCCTGACACAGCAAGACAAGGACGACGCCGCTCGCGAAAAGGAAGCGAAGGCGAAGGCCAAGGCGGACAAGACGGCACAGAAGGAGGCTGAAGCTAGGCTCAAGGCTGACGAGAAGGCCCAAAAGGCTGCGCAGAAAGAAGCAGAGAACAAAGCGAAGGCCGAAGAGAAGGCCAAGAAGGACGTAGAAAGAGCTAAGAAAGAGGCAGAGAAGCGTGAGAAGGAAGAAGAGAAAGCAAAAAAAGAACGAGTAAGCTCGTCATCTGCACGCAATCAATCAATCGTTACTAACATGCGTCCAGTCACAAATGAAGCTCAATGCCTTCTTCGCGAAGCCCAAAGCTACTGCAAACAGTGTTGAACCTTCAGTGGTAGATCCAAACCCTGACCCTACCACACTACCTATATCTTTAACGCCAGATCCCTCCGCTGGAGCTGTCACTAACGCGATCCCTCCTTCACCACAGAAGTTAATCCAGAAGAACGCGCTCTCAGATTACGAGCGTTGCTTTCTACCGTTCTCGTTGCCATCGCACGCAATTCTAGCGCCCACAAATGCGTTCATGACGGACGCCTATAAACTCAACATCGCCAGGTCACGCTTGGATCAGCTTTCTAAGAATGACAAGGCCGGTTTAGAGCCCTTCACTATAAACACTCTCAAGATATTGCTACCAAAACGCGGCCCGCGTGGTCTCAAGATTGCAACAGTGAAAGAAGTCGTCACACGCGTTCATGTTTCGCCCGACCAGCCTATTGATCTTGCCGCTAACGGCGATATTGATGATTCGCTGCCAATCGACATGCTCAAGACGATACCGATGAAGTACATACACTTCGGAGAAGATGTTCGTCCGCCTTTCTATGGTACATACACGAAATCATACCCAAAAGCTACCGCACGGCGCCTTGCTCGCAATGTTGTTGCTCGTATCCGTCAAGACACCAATTACGATTACGATTCTGAAGCGGAATGGGAAGAGCCAGAAGAGGGTGAAGATCTCGACTCGGAAGGCGAAGATGACCTTGAAGAGGATGGAGATGATGATATGGACGGTTTCTTGGACGATGATGAGGATCCGCAGCTCAAACGCCGAATGCTTTCTGGTGATCTAGTGCCTATCAGCACTGGATTATGTTGGGAGGATACACAAGGCGTCTCCAAACTGAATGACGGCTCTGGCGCCATCTGCACAGACTTCAAAGACTTCAAGATGGAGTTCTTGCTGAGTAGGTCCTGGATACGTTGTGCTCGCTTCACGCTAATCAGAATTTAGATCCATATCCTCAGTCGATTGATCCGTTCTCTACGGCGTACTGGGCGTCACCCGAGGTCACTGTCCCATCGGCCACCTCTGCGCCCCAAAAAAGTTCATCGAGCAACGGTCTTATGAACCCACCACCACGAGCTCCACTGACGCAGCGAACCATGAATGGGCTGCTCAACACTCTCAACTCCAACTCGACGTCATCTACCGCTTCAAAGCCTGCCGTACCAAAGAAAATGGTGCCTGATGATCAGTTGCTCGCTTTCAAGCAGGAGATTCAAGGCAAGGACCTCACAAAGATCGGCATGATTGAAGCTCTCAAGAAAGCCTTCCCTAAGCTTCCGAAGGCCGCGATCACGAATACTCTCAGCACTGTCGCCGCAAGAGTCGGTCCTACCGAGAAGGAGAAGCGATGGGTGCTCATCAACAATTGAGTGCTCATGACGTTCGTTTTCGCCACAAGCAAAGTCATCTCTCGTTTCATCGAAAGCTCTTTGACATACCCAGCAACAACTTCGTAATGCTTACGGCCGTACTTTTTTTCCTGCGTACAGGTCACTTGAAATTAGCGATCAGCATAGCGGAGGGGCATATGGGCGTTTTCTTTTTGTTGTGTCAGTTTACGGGGGCACTAGCAAGGGCATACAACAATAATGAATTAGCATAGAAGCATATGAGCATCGCGTTTATACACCGCACAATGCGGACAGCACAATCGACTACCTACGACAATGCAAGACACGGACTGCCTGTATCACGATCCGCGTCGCCGACTGAACCCCTGCGCAGCTAGCTACGCAGCCGCACCCTACACGAGCCTCGGATACAGGGTCCTTGAAGCAAGCTATCAATGTGACGGCGAGCGAGACTTACTGTGTACATCGAATGTTCGGTTTCCGAGTAGTTAATATATACTAATGCATGGACATTATCTGCAAAACTATCAACAAATTGACGTGGAACGAATGACATACAAAGTATGACATGGCAAATCGTTGCTCAGCGAAACCTTGGAGTCGTATGTCAGCAAGTGGGCCATCGCTCTCATCACGTTGCCTGCCTGCATGCGTGTCGATCGCCAGGTCCCGTCTCCGTGCTACACTGTACTTCACCACAATCCCACCCAAGTTGAGTTAATCAAGGAACAAGTGCTCTGCGATTATCTATCCGTTACGCCTCGTCCTTACCCCACGCCATATCTGCAACGTGAGTCTAGCCGTTTCTGTCCAGGGCGATGTGCCGGGCGCAAGTGCAGATCGTATTCTGCATTGCTCATCGGATCTCGGAGTCTTTCTTCAGCAACTCCGCCGCATGGTCGACGATAGCTCCGCAGCCGTTGGAGACAGGACATACCATTCACAGGTAGCCTCTGGAGTACCCACTAATACACGTTTGGCGAGATGTAGGGTTGTCACATATATGGTTCCTAGTTCCACCCTTGATTGGCCACTGGCAACTCGGATGCTACCAGTTCCTTGCCGGCAGCGTGACGCCCAGACGATTTGTTGTTCGTTAATGAGAGACCAAAGATCAGGTCTCCAAGGTTGAATGACGGATAGTGCCGAAGATTGATGTCGCAGAAGAGGTGTATATCGCCAAGCATGGTGTCCAGAACAGTGCCTTCAAGTATGCGTGGAGAGATAGCGCGAGTCGAGGCCTGCTCGCACTAGTTGTGAAGCGCTGTAGCTTTTGTCCTCATTGCCATCTTGAGGTTTACGGTAATCTCGATACTCATCAATAGGCTCTATGCCAGTGACTAAGGGTTCTCTGGCAAGAGCTTCTTGGTCGTCTCCTTGGGTGGAGGATTCTTGGCCACAGTCACCTCGACTATAGACTTGCCGGTTGTGGACTTGTTGCTTTGGTGGCTTCCAAGCAGACGAGCATTTCGATTGCACGATGCACAGCCACAGTACGAATATCTTCATCGATGGTTATACAGTAGATTAGGTACCTACATCAATGCGAGACACAGACTCCACAATCTACCGTCGCCGACTGAACCCCTGCACTACTAGCCACGAAGCCGCAACCACGCGAGCCTCGGATGCAGCTCCTCGGAGCAGCAGTTACCAGCTGCAAAAAGAAGGCCAGCGAGCGTGGATGTCAGTCGCGTGTCTACGGTGGAGTCGCGAGTGGGCCTAGCTCCGTCATCTCCAATTAAATTCTGCAAGCCGGGCAGCATCCGAAGAGCAGACAGCCGCAAGACAGCTAGAAGACACGGCACACCTTCTGGAGCGCAGTCGCCGAGACGTGCACATGTGAATGTGGTCGGTATCGGATGAATGGTTGCGACTCGGTGCTCGGGATAGCTGCCTGCGTTGCGACGTCCCCCAGTCGTCCCAGCAGAGACATTGGTGCGGCTTGTCAGACCGAGTAAGAGGCCGCTCTGTGCTCCAGGGCCCCAATGTCAAGCTGTGTGCGCTGGGTGCAGGTCGGAGGCCCTGGCAGCGATTTCACACGTGCACTGCTGTAAACAAACTTCGGTAAACATCACAACACGCGGACAATTCGGGAGCGGCAATGCGAGGCAGCGAATTGCCATGTGGGCTAGAGCACTGGGCACGCTGGAACGTGTTCGAGGGCGTGCTAGCGTTGGGAAATCTAGGCCAGGGGGGTCCTCTCTTGTGTTTGTCACGGGTGGGTAAGACAGACAAGCGGGAGAGAGACCTCGAGTTAAGATATGGTCAGTGAGCAGCGGAGATGGCAGCACGGGTCTCTGGCGCATCGCAAGCGGACTGTCCCGACTATGAAAGTGCTCTGCAAGCATGCGGCAGGCATGTTAGCAAGGAGGTGCTGGTCGGTCGCCCTGGCTTGCCGGGCTTGGAGCTGTGCGGCGGCTCGGTGGTGCTTCGTCTGAATGACTCGATCCGGCGAGACATGAGTCGCAATGGACCGCGCGGGCTGAGTGAATCAGTGCAAACTCGCGTGCCGTGGAAGTGGGAAGAGCAGTGGTGTGCTGGAGAAAAAATTACGTTCGTATGATGTGTGGATTCAACGAGCCGGAAATATACCCAGTTGTCACGATAGTCAGATCAGGTGTAGCTATTGGGGGCTGGCCTCCTCAGGCGCTCTGGTGTTCCGGAAGGGCAATCCCGCAAGCCGGCAAACCCGCAGCCATGGATTCGTGAGCGATGGCTTGACCCCTGTGGATGCGGTGGTGTTGGTGTCTCGAGCGCCTTGGGCATCAAAGAGGTTGAGATCAACGTATCAGGGTCTGCATTGGTGAGTGAGGCTGTTTCTAACTTTGTGACGTGCATGGCTGACTAGGCAGATGCAACTGTTACACTCTTTCGTTGAGTAAGTGCAGTGCTGGAACGACTGCATGTAGCGCTGAAGGCCTCGGGGTAGCGTTTGCGCCGCACTGTGCTATGCTCCAAGCGTGCGAGGGCCGGTGGCTAGGGAGTCTTGGAGTGCATGTCGGGGGCTTACCCTAAGGAGATTGTGCAGCGTGCCGCGAGAGCGAGGACTGAGGAGGTGCTACGTAAACGAGATCATCGAGATGGTTCCCAGGCCGTTCGCATGCCGGGGCTCGGTCTGCGAGAGACGGCAAGGAAGATTACCTCTGCAACGGTGTTGCGTGTGCGTGTTCTCTGGTGGCCCGAAGAGACCCTGCGGCCGTGTCCCGCTGTAGCAGGGGTCGATGTCAAGCTGTCTTGTGTGCCGTTCAGCAGCTTCACGACTGGACGGAGAAGCGAGCGCTGGCGCCCGTCGCATACTACCGCCGGCTAGATGAAGAGGGCGCGGGACAGTGAGTCCTCGCATGTTGTGCTATGCGTGTTGTGCAGCTCGACAGCACCTGACAGTACATGTGACATGCCACGAGCCGTGGACGTGGAGCGGCACTGCACGGGCAGTTGGCGGATGGCAGATGGCAGATGGCAGCTCGCAGCTTCCTTCTGCGTATGCACAGAACCCAGGAGACGTTCGCAGATGCCCCACGGCGTCAGGCAGGGCCATAGCAAGGGCCAGTGCCAAAGTCTGTGTGTGCGCATCGACAGCGTCCTTGCATAATCGACAGCACCGTCGGCTCCAATTCCTTTGTCAAGGAGACCCCCGGCTCCGTGGGCGGCAGCACACTAGCGGCGCGCCTACGCCAACTGCTTCGGGGCTCGTTCTACTGAACTGCAGTGGATCGCTTCTGCGCGCCTCGACAGACCGTGCCTGTCTTCCCAAATCCAATCTCAATCTCCCTCTGCTGGAGCGCCGCCAGCTTGTTCTGCTCTTCTCTCCCCTTCCTGCCTGTCTGTCTACATCCACTCTGCAAACATGAGGATTTTCAATAGGAAGAGCTCCAAGCCCACCATTTCGCCGGGCGGTAGTCAACCCAACTCGTCCAATGGCTCGCTGCGCTCCCCTAATCCCTCCACCACCAATGGCTCGCGTCCCACCAGCTTCCCTGACGTGCCTCTGCCTCGCGCCCCAGACCCAGCCCTCGACCCAGCCGGCTACCTGAGGAGCATCTATGCAGTGCGCGACCGCTCGCGACTGGTGCTGGAGAAGGCCAAGAAGAACCAGCTGAAGCACTTCACCGTCGACATGAGCAAATTCAGCGACGTCGCAAGCTTTGTCGTATCCATCATCAAGGTACGTAGGCTCGCCATCCACACCACTCACGGTAGTAGCGCTGACTGACCCACCCGCAGCGTGACTACGCCCCCGACTACGCCGCAATCCCGCCCCACGGCCGCTGGCAGCACTTCGAGGTCGGTGGCCGCCCACGAATTGACCAGCTGATGGCCTCATGGCCGTCCACTGTCGACAACTCAGAGCGCACCCGCCGTCTTCTCGACCTCTTCCTTGTGTCTGTTCTTCTTGACGCCGGTGCGGGGACTAAGTGGCAGTACAAGAGCAAGGAGTCGGGCAAGATCTACCGCCGCAGCGAGGGCCTCGCTGTGGCTAGTCTTGAGATGTTCAAGGCCGGTGCCTTCAGCAGCAATCCCAAGGAGCCTTGTCAGGTTGACAGTGCTGGCCTGAAGAAGCTGGACCTGACCATCATGGCACGCGGCCTTCAGGTTAACGAGTCAAACCCCATTGACGGGCTCGAGGGACGGACAAGCCTGCTCATCCGACTCGCCGAGGCACTGCAGAACCAGGAAGTCTTCGGCCTCGAAGCACGACCCGGCAACATGCTTGGTACATGATTTTGGTCCTCAACGACTT
This sequence comes from Didymellaceae sp. YAFEF048, assembly GCA_032595095.1. Lineage (NCBI taxonomy): Eukaryota > Fungi > Ascomycota > Dothideomycetes > Pleosporales > Didymellaceae > Didymellaceae sp. YAFEF048. Next base: position 249,012 of record JAVISA010000017.1, on the reverse strand, counting down.
GACACACGCTGACAATCACAGACTATCTCCTTTCGCACCCCACCACACAAGCATCTTCAGTGCCCATTATACCTCTTCCCACCCTCTGGAATACCCTGATGGAGAGCTTGACGCCTATTTGGCCAGCCACACGCACTCAGATCGATGGTATTCCAATGGGCGACGCATGGCCTTGCTCTGTCATGCCCTCGCACCCCACGCATCCTTGGGAGAACATTGTACCATTCCACAAGCTTACTCAATGGCTCACATATTCCTTGATGGTCCCAATGACCAAGCTCATGAATGTGCACTTTGCCGGAGCCGAGCTCTTGACTGGACTGCCCGAATATCGCAACGGCGGTCTCTTCATCGACACGGGTCTTCTGACGCTGAAGCCTGACGACCAGAAGCGTGGTGTGGCGCAATACCAGCGAAATGCCCAGGTTAAGGGCCAGCCCAGCATGGAGGTTGTACCCATGTTCACTGCAGACGACGATGTGATTGTTGAATGGCGCGCAGTCACTGTTGGCCTGTTGGACGAGCTACTCATTGAAGTCAACAGCGCACTTGGCTTGAGTGGACGTGAGAAGTTGACCCTAGCTCAAATGCTGGAGGCTGGTAGCTGGAAGGTAAGCTTGACTGCAGCATACGTGCCCCGAATCATTGACTAATGCATCACAGGGGGGTCGAGAAATCGCAGAAGTCTCGCGACCGAACACCAAAGAGCCGCCTATTATGATTCTGTCCGATGGAACTGTTTTCTGAGATACCCTGAGATTCCTCTCCCGCTTTGTTTCCCTTCTTTCTTTACACTGGCGTGCAACCAAATCATGTTCTTTGGTGGACATTCATACTACCAATGTCTACAGGCGGCAGACATCTGGGGATTTATGATGCACGATCTGGATGGTCGGCACCTGGTGGTTCTTTACTTGGATTCATGGCTTAAGCGACGCGTCAGTCTTCATCAGCATGCCTGCTAGCCATTTGCTGCAATTTCATTTGTTCTTCACTTCTATACGGGATGTCTGGGTTACTAGACATCTAGGGCACGGAAAATGGATCTGTAAAATAGTAGGACTTCGGTCCCGGAATACTACGCGCTACAAGAACGCAAGGTTCTGCGAAATTCGACGATGAAACACTGTAATTCGACCGGGCGATGTTGCGTTAACATTGGTTCACCCCTCTTCAAATCATGTCCTGAACACGAAAGGGCCAGGGTCTGCGGCTCTGCTGCCGCCGCCCCGCAATCAGTAGACTTGACGTGCTGCCAAGCTCGGATTTCCATGCGTGCCCAAGCTTCGAAGCTCCTTCCTTCCCACGCTTTGATCTTAGGCCTTCACCTCGTGAAACAGTCGCATACGCTGTGTTTCACCTCGGCATCGCGCCCTCGCCGTAATCAATTTTCACTCTGCCTGCAGCACGCATATGCCTGCGTACCCCACCTCAGAATAACCGGTACGATACGTCATCCGCGAAAGCTTCACTGCAAAGCCTATCCACGCGCCTGTACACACCACTCCCTCAGATCGGCTTAGCCAAGTTCTCGCAAAGATACCACCAAGACACTCGTAACACTGCCCTTTCCTGCGCCGCCGATCACTCAGATATCCACAATGAACTCCCAGAAGCGCCAGAAGCAGCGCAAGGTGCTACTCATGGGCAAGAGCGGAGCGGGCAAGTCATCAATGAGAAGCATTGTCTTCAGCAATTATGTGGCCAAAGATGTCCGCCGATTGGGCGCCACTATCGACGTCGAGCACAGTAACATCAAATTCATGGGCAATCTGATGCTGAACCTATGGGACTGTGGAGGGTATGCGAGCGCTGTCTATGACCGTAGAGTGACTGATTATTGACTGTGTGCAGTCAAGATGGCTTTGTCGAGAATTACCTCACCCAGTCGCGTAGCCATGTTTTCGGCTCTGTAGCCGTGCTCATCTTCGTCTTCGACATTGAGTCTCGCGAGTTCCAAGCTGACGTCGTCTCTTACTCAAACATCATCCGTGCCCTCCACGAGTGCAGCCCAACCGCGAAAGTCTTCTGCCTCATTCACAAGATGGACTTGGTACAGGCGCGTCTGCGAGAAGCAATGTACCACGAACGTTCCAACTACATCAGAGATGCCAGCGAGGGCTTCAGCGATACCGTCGAGTTCTTCCCCACGAGTATTTGGGACCAAAGCTTGTATAAGGCCTGGACCAAGATTATCTACTTCCTTATTCCGAACGCAGGCACCATCGAAGCCCTCCTGTCGCAGCTAGCAGACATCATCGATGCGAGGGAGCTCGTTCTTTATGAGCGCACAACATGCCTTACAGTCGCACACGTTACGCGTGGAGATGGAGAAGACAACCCCTTTCACGATCGGTTCGAGCGCATATCAAGCATTTTGAAGACGCATAAGCAGAGCATGGCCAAACACACCAACATTCCAGCTGGCAGTGCCAACTTTGCCGAGATGCAGATCAAGACCGGGAGATTCATGTTCTTCATCACGCGACTTACTGAAAACACTAATCTCGCTGTCACCATCCCTCCTTCCGAACAGGTCTTCAACGCCGCGCGTGTTAACATCTTCCAAGTACGCCCTCGGTTTGCAGAGCTCGATATCGCATCAAAGCCTCGCCCTCCTATACAGCAAGCTTTCGCCGGCTCGGCAGACACGATTGAGAGCAACAAAGGCAAGGAGAGGGTCATGGGCTGATGATCTGAGCTTTTGGCATAATCAAGAACGATTGACCATGGTCTCTTCCCAAGTCTTCATGGATTACTGCATACAAGAACCTACCAACAGACCGCTCGCGGTCTGTCTCGGGAACACTGGGGTTGGAGCTCAGCTCAAAGCTGATGATATGGGGTTTGCCGAAAGAACGTTAGGAGCTGCTATGTGACCAGAGAAGCTTGCTCGATGAGCATACAGAAGTATGGTGGTATTCAATTCGGCACAAGCGTGGGGATGCTTCGAGATGAGTCTTTCTATGATCCTCGGAAGCTACCATCCCGCCTGGCTGGAGTGCGCAATTAGATCACCAGGATCTGTACACGTGGGTTGCTTCGAAGGCAATGTCTGAATCTTCGATGCTCCTGTGTCTGTGGCCAGACACTGTAACGATTGAAAGATCCTGGCTGGTTGCCGAAAGAGCCTTTGGAGATCTGAACTGTTGGAGATGAGATGCGAGGCCGTGCCTCTCAAGGGCACTGGGCCGTTGTTAGACTCACCGCTTTTCAACACAGTCAAAAAATTCCATGCGTCCTCTTTTCACTCGTCATTTTAGTCATCATATTCACCTATATGGCAAAGCAACTATGCCCCCCCCCCTTTTGCGTTCGCAACGCCAACCAGTAGAGAATCAAGCCCAGAGGGGCAAACATGGGACAAGCCCTTGGATATTGGAACGGTCGCACCTCTCTGCTTTTGTAAGCAACTACCGACCCCAGATACTCGTCCTTGTCCAAGGTGATGGTCCGCTCATCAGCCGCACTCCTCCCGTTGAGCAATGGCAGAAAAGGCGGAGGCGCGAGCTCTCCAGTATTCTAGTGTACCACGGGGGTCTAGCCGGCGATACGGAACAGGTCGAGGGTATTGTACAAGGATTTACCGAACCTAATCAAGCAGCTTACAATCCGTTTCGGCATTTAGGGAAGATACTCGGGTCGGCAATCTGGCTTGGCATAAGCGTATCGAGTCTTTCGGCTGTAAGGAGTCGATCCAGATCGGGATGAGGGCTGACAGCTAAACTCAATCTCGAGATCGATCTAGCCAACGCGATGGAGTATAGCATAATTATGCGAAATTTCACCATAAGGCATGGATCATCTGCTACATTTCCAAAATGTTGGCGCTCTGTGGCGCCCGGAGAGTATAGGGCCAAGACATCAACAGCTTCAACGTTACTCCACATTCTCAAACCTTCCTCTTTTGAAATCCCCATCCTTGCTCACACATCCTCATTGCAACTGCCAAACCCTGTCGCAACAATCTGCAGACGCAAGTCGAGAACAGTCTCTTGTCTCATGATCAGCGACCCGAGATCCTCACACTGCTTAGGCCGTCAATATGCATGGACGCTGTCTAGACTTCTGCAGAACCTCCACCACCCACACCTCGTCTCACATTGCCATCAACTACAGGCCAAAGCCCTCATTTCAGCACTGTAGCCAGATCATACCCGTTCACCATACTATCCCCGCATGTTGCGTCGCTGCATGTGCGCCACTGCGTACATGACGAGCTGATCTGGCAGATCTTGCGATCCAGCAGACGGGCTCTAGCGAGGTGGCGTGTGTGATCACTTGATGTGATACAGTGACATATCGCCTGTACATGAGCGACGATATTTGATATTGAATATATTTGATAATGGACTGTGACTGTGTGGTCCGGACTCGATGCGCCTGGGGTTGGTATGCTTGCGGTGGCGTCCAGTGATGCGAAGTCTGCTGCGCTTTGCTATTCACCCGCTCTGGTTGGTTTTCAGCAACAACTTGCACTCGACTGTTACATTCTTCAGGAGACCAAATGGATCCCTCAGCTCTAGATGGGGGTTTGTTAGATGAGAGGACTACACAAAAGTTGCACATGTATCCCCGCGATGTGTTCAAAGACGTCAAGGCTTTCGAGTTTATATGCTCGGGGGCGAAGCTATCAGTGGTGAGAAGGCACAGGTTTCTCCTTCGTTTCCATCAGCTTCCAGTTTATGTGCAATCGATCAATTGTTTGAAGACTGCTCTCTCAATGGGAGGCGCGCAGCTCCTTCGTCAGTGCTGCGTACATATAAGGCCCGTTTCTGGGTCCTGGTCAGGCCATCAACCCATCCTATCTAGTGGGTTATCAGTTCCATCATGTTGTGAGCTCACGGCAGGAGTGGAAAGTAAGCGGACGCTCTTCTTGTAGGCGACTTTTGGGCATGCGAGCTTCCAGGTGACCTAGTATGTACTTTTCTGAATTGTCCTTTACAGAGACACCGTACTGGCACACACATTGACCTTACAAGAGCAATCCTGATCCGTGTAAATGTGTCAGCATCGATCTATCTTCGAAAATGAATATCTGATCCTGCCCCTCCAAGCCCAATCACCAGCACGTACGCCCTTCCTCTCCACTGTCGCCTCCCCACATTCCTCCAAACCCATCCCATCTCCTTCCCTTAGTTAACCTCTCCCATGAAGCCCATCTCCATCCCTCTTTCTCAACACCATGCATCTCACCACGTGCCTGTGATACCCACGTATCTCATCTCAGCCCCCACACGCACGCCGCTCGTGTCGTACAGACGTAAGCCCCATCTCCACAAAGCCCCACGAACACCCACAAAGCACCCCACACGGACGAAAGAGCCCGCTTGTTCGCTTGCTCGGTTACTTCCCGCTCCCGCTCCGCTGCGCACGTTGAGTCGTTCGCTTGTGCGGGTGCTGGGATACCGTTGTGAAGAAATGCTGACGAGGGGTGGTGTGTGGTGGGTAGGTGCGTAAGTGGGTGCGGGAGATGTGCGTGTGGGGAGGTGAGATCTGTAGGATGGTGAGAGAGAGGAGAGGCAGTCAGCAAATGGAGGAGCTCCTGTAACGACGAGGATTAGAAGGGAGGGTGAGAGATGAGGCGCAGGAGAGGAAAGGAGAGGAGGTGAGTGAGTGACCCGATTCACGGCACTTAAGCACTTCACACCCAACCATCTCTTCCTAGCCCATCAGTCCCAACTTACTGCCCTCGCCTCGCAGAAAGGGAACTAATGGAACTAATTCTCCGGCTCCTCACCCAGCCCCACCACGCAGCCACAACTCACGCTTGTCGCCTATACTTGCACCTGCACTACGCGCCTCCTGCAGTCCGCACTGTACCACGCCCGAGCAACTCCACACCCAACAATCAACACCTACCACCTAGCTGACCGCGGAATGCAATCTGTCCCAGCCTGCAGCCGTATCTGACGATATCACATTTCAGCACGCCACTTATGGCACCCACACACGGCTTCGCTAGGTCCCAGCCAAACGCGAAGGAGACTATCGATCGCATACCCGAACGCTAGGGGAATAAGCCTCCGATAGCAGATCGATCTATCAGCCTACACTGCACCGCGCATCTGACTTGGGTAATATGGCTTAGCTTAAACTGCCGCTAAAATGATGTGTTGAGTGAAGCGGATTGCACGCCCGAGCGGAAACTGCTCCTCAACGTTGGCGTGCGGTAATCGTTGAACGGTCACCTTACCTGCTGTCCATGTGATGTGTTTTGTGTAGAACGTGGTATGCAGCTGTGCCGAATGGAGCGAGCTGGGCACTTGCTTGTTTGTGCATTATGTCATTGAATCCTCGTGATGAGGTGTTGTGTCTATTTTGTCAGGCATGTACTGCTGATTTTTATGGAGTGTTCCATTCCAAGTCTACTATGATACAAATGTGAAGGCAGCATGAGACGAATTGCGCCAGAAAGTGTGTCTTGATCATGACAGACAGAAGACATTAAGAAAGGTGTGGCAACTGGCCGACTACCTTGAAAAGCTCCTGCTCGTTGGCTTTGTACACGGCATCGTGACTGTCGAATGCCATGTCAAGGCTCTCGCCAATTCTCCAGTAACGTCCCGCGTAACCCTGATCCGACCCTTGCCTGTGCTCCATGGCAATGTCGGTGAGCTCTCTGAGGCGGTTCGCAACAGCCTTCTGCTGCGACCGCGCCGATGCCCAGAACGTGGCTAATTCGTCAATACAAGACGCTGTGCTGCCAATGATGTCGATCAGGTGAGGTAATGTTGTGAGTCTTCCAGCAGAAGATAGTACGTCGATGGAAAGCATAAGGGCATAGCCTGGGAAAGGTGTTGAAAAGAAGTATTCTGAGGTGTCGTTGCGGCGTTGTTGGCTGATAAGAGCAAGGTCGCGCATGATGGACAAGAAGGTCGAGGCATTGCGGAAAGCATGCTCAAGGTTGCGACCAAGTTTCCCAACAGGCATTGCGCCTATGCGAACATGTCGGTTGAGTCGGATAGCAGTGGCGTGATAAAGGGCATGCAAAGACACAAAAGTGCCAACGAATCCTTCGGCAATACTGTTCTCGAGATTTTGCCGCGAGTATCGTAGGTGGGAAGGCAGCATGGCGAACCAACCCTCCAACCGCTCATAGGTCTTGGTATAGAACGACTCGTAATGCTGTTCATAGCCGGTATCTGAGCGGCGTACTGCGCGCCCCGTGAAGGTCAACACATCTCCCCAAAGGGCTGATATGAGACAAAGATATGCCATGTGGCCAAGAGAAGGTGTTTTCGGTGCAAACCGATTGAGGAGTTCGTAATCGAAGAACGGCGCCTCATCGGGTACGCCAGACTCATAAGAAGCCTCAAGACATGGGAGACGAACGAACGCGTCGTTTATGCTCACAACGAATAGAGTGCCACCGAAGAACCCGTTGTAGCGCTGTTGTTGCATTAGGTCAATGGTGGTAGTGAGCCGCGTCTTGTCCAGACTTACATCCATCAGGAAACCTGACCAGAAGGTACGCCGACAGCATTCTTCAAAGGTACGGCGATCAAAGCCATATACCGTATTGTGCGCTTCGTCGGCCATTACCTTGATCCCTTCCTCAGTATTGAGGTTCAAAGCACTAAGTGCACGAAGACCACTTCCACAAAGATCCCAAGCCAGCTGTGCCTTGCCCTGCGCAAAGTAATAGAGCGCGAGCAGAAGACGGCTTTGGCAAAGCTGTAAAGTAAACTTGCCGAAACGCTTCTCCACAGCGTACGTGGCTACTGCAGCGAAGCGCTTGCCTAGTGCACGATTGTTCGCATCGGGCGAGAAAAGTGACCCCATCGCTAACACTGAATACAAAACCATGCGATCGTCTTGCGATTTGAACTTGCGTGGGCCAGACTGCGCCCATGACATGAAAGATTTCCGGGGGAACATGCCATATGTTGCCCTCCCAGCGTGAAGGAAGTACATCTCGAGAAGATGGGACGTTACTCTGGGATCCAGCTCGCTAGGATCTTGCTCCCATTGCATAGCAAGATGGTCCTGATATGGACCTGCGCTGGACCCTGTTTGCTCTTGGATATTTACCAGGCCACCCTGTTCAGAATCGAAAGAACGAACAGACATGCCACGGGTGCCGATCATCGGCGGAGGTGGTAGCTGGTCGCGAGGCTTCAGCACAACCCCGTTTTGCCGAGCATCAGCCACTCGGTTCTCTCGAAGATCGGTATTGCGATCGACGTTCTCCGCACTCACTGATGGGCTCAGCGATCCTGACGCATGGCTTTTGAAAGTTGCGGCAGTCGAAACCAATGGTAACGATTCCGTAGAGCCGTTGCAGGCGTTCGGAGGACTCGATTGGTTCATGCCTCTGTCGAGGATTAGCATCGTGCTTGGGTTTGGATTATATCGATCAATAAATGATCTACGGAATCACTTTGATTGACTTACCCTCTGCATACTCTTTGAGACTTCGCACATTGATGACACTTCGGGTAGCCAGGCTCACATTTGATTTTCTTCTCTCGACACGTCAAGCAGGCCTGTGCAAGTCGCTTGCGTGGTTTGCCTGCTTTTGTGATCCCCCAAGACGGGTTGACGGGTTCGCCGTCAATGACAGCCCTACAGTAGGTTCCATCTTCGTAGATGAAGCAAAGGCCTTCACCTGGCATTTCACGTTGTGCGATGCACCTCGATGCACGGATAGGGGCCCGCGAGAGAGCATCGATACGCCTCCTGATAGGTCTCGATGCGTCTTCGGCCTCATCGTAAGCTGTACGACTCGACAATCCAGTTGCCGAGTCAGACGCAATGGAGAGCTGGCGGAAATTACTGCCTGGGGTATTGCTGTGCAATGACTGCGAACTGCTGTGGCGTTGGTGTTCAAGCGAGCCACTACTTAGGGCAGATCCCGGTGTCGAGGGCGTTGTGGACTGGTGATCAACTTGAATGTGAGGTAGGGACGGACGATGTGCGTAAGCCGTTTGAGGTCCTGGTGCTTGACGCTCAAGTTGACAGTGTTTGTGGTTATCGAAGTCATGTCGTCGTTTGAGGCTAGGACTAGTCGATCCATGAGAAGGAGAGGTGTTGAGACTGTGTTGCGATGCAACGTGTCGCAGTGAATGATCGGTGGGTTTGTCGAGAAGCTCGGGTTCTAGAAGCGTACGAAGGCTTGGGAGTCGTTGCGTACTGCTCTGGCTCTCAATTGGCTCTGACGGACGTTGATATTCGAATGTTGCTCGTGAGAAGGGTCCAGGAGGCGTCGAATAGGGCTGGTAGGATGCTGGAGGGCCTCCACGAGAGGCAATGGTCGGAGTGTGGCTCATGTTGAGCAGCATAACAGATGCAGAACTCGCTTTCAGTGTTAAATAGCCAGGACAAACCGATTCTCTTGAAGCTCTGGCAGGGAATATTCATGAGACTGTTGGGGTTGAGAAGAAGCAAATCGATCAGCGGTCAGGTTGCAGTTGTTGGTGGTCTCTGAAGAGGTAACGGCTTGATCCACTCAGATCCACAACGGCGAACACGTATATGTATCTGACGATGATCAGATTGGAAACGGGAAAAATCTGCGTATGTCTGGAGTGCTGCAGGGCCCTAAGGCGCTGTTGCGAACGACTAGGATATGGAGAATCATGTCAAAGAAGCCGTGAGTCCGTGCAGGGCTGACGTTTCGATTGACCACCCTCCGGCTCCTGCTGAATTGCAACCGAGGCGGCAGGGTAGGGTGGAGCGACGGTAGGGGTAGTACAGGAGCAACACGGGACTGACTTACAGATACAGAGTTAGGACTGCGGCGCAGGCGGGAGTTCTAGGCGTCAATGCAGGCTGGGCATGCACGAGCGCGGGCTCGATGGAGCTCGACTTACGGCGAGGGACGGCAGCAGTAATAACAACAATCAGCACAAAGTTGCAAGCAGCAAGGAGGAGAGTGAAGGAGCGGCGGCAGGCCGTGCGGCAGGTTCAGCAACTGGCAGGGGCGGACCCTGACGTGGAGACTTGGTTCAGGAACGTGATGGCCGTGTCCGTAGCGTAGCGCAGACGGAGATGGGCAGCTCATGGAGCTTCTGCTGTTTGAGAAACGATAATGCAGCATATCCCGGAAGGCCTGTGGGGAGTCCGCCCGTGGCGGCGATGTCAATACTGCAGTAGCGTAGCGGACAGGAACTCTCCTGCACACTGACCGGATAGCGTGTTTGGGTGATGCAAGTCACGGCAGTAGCTATCGAGGAAAGCACAGCCGGGAGAATTGGCTACCTTGGTACGGCATGGACGATTGTGAGCGCTTTTCTCAGCCCCCAGATCTGGCGGCTGGACGTCCCCCCCCCGCTTAGCGCTCCGGCCCATGTTGCTGATGATTGTCGATCCATGCACCAGCGATTTGATGCAGGCGAACATGTCCTTGCCGAGGCGCAGCCAATAGGCTCGTGGGTCATTGAGTTTCAAAGAGCAGCCGACTCTGCGCTACTGGAGCGTACCGTGGCCTGTCCTTGCGCACTCTCGGACTGGCTGGACAAGCGTAGACGATGCTGGCGCCGGTCCGCTGCGAGACGCACTTGGGCAGCCCAGGCGGGTGCACTTTGGCGACAAGAGACACACTGCCGTCACCACTGTCGGCGTCTCGGTCTGGCGGGCCTACAGTCCAACAGTCCATCTGCAGCAGCAAGCTGGGATCATCGTCAAACGACGTTGGGAAGCAGCGACACCTGTGCTTCCCCGCTTAGCCTGACGGCACACGAACCGATTCGGAGCGCGTTAGGGGAGGCGGGAGTCGATTTCAGCCAGCAGAGATCGAGACGGAATACCCTCCTCTCAACGGCTTTGATCGTAGCCTTGCGTGCGTGCCGCCGTCTGCTTGCTTGGCCTGCACCAGGCCAAACTCAGCTCTGGGCTCACCACACAGGGCATGCTGAGCGAAAAGAGTGAAGTGTCGACCAGCGTGTGCCGTCATTTCGAGCATAGCGTACCGCATGCCGGCTCCGCTGCTGGACGAACCTCCGTGATTCGATACAGCAGACGGGGAGGCGCTTGACGGACACAGGGCTTCGGCAGCACGCTTGCCAGCAAGCTATGGTCAAGTGATGTCGCCAGTCTGTCACAGCACGAAGAAGAGACACACTTGACACCGCGGCGTCATGACTGGAATTGTAAGATTTTCAACAAGCGATCCGCATAGCAGCCGTTCGTGCCGGCACATCTTCCTGATTAGGCAGGAACGAAGACGAAGTTTGCGGAGAATCACGTGTTAAAGCCGCCGCCAAGGCCGCTAGAATCCAACGTTTCGAGCCTCAACCTTCCCGCTGTCTCACGTCCACGACATCCCGTCCAGCAGCAGCGGCAACGTGCATACAACAGCCTCTTTCTTCCTAGCGTATCCATCCTAACCTCCACATTATATAGGCACAACCTAGGTTAATACCATGACCACCGACGAAGTCGAGCCGTCGCCAGCCGCGCCGGGGCATCCCAACGAGAGCACCAGCCATGAGGTTGGTCACAAGCGGAGCGCATCACCTGTCACTGCACCAGCAGATGAGGAAGGCGCTTCCAGTGAGCGGAGTGAAGGTGCAGTGTCGGAAGATGAACCACCACTGCCTGACGAGGAAGCACCTCCGCTGCCGGATGAGCCTGTGCCAGATGCAAAGGATGATGGCTGGGAGCCTCGTTGGGATAATGGCGCGCAGGCCTGGTATTTTTACAACAGCAAGACTGGGGTTTCCCAATGGGAGAACCCACGTGTGCCTGAGGCCACAACTACCAGCTATCCATCGTACGACAGGTTTGCTAACAAATGCCGTCTTATGTTTCCTTCTCCGGCCTAATGTGTGATCTCAACAGAACCTACAGTGCTGCCGCACTGCCGACCAACTCTGGAGCACCCGGTACCAGCTCACCACCTAAGCGGAAGTGGGGAGGGTATAACCCAGCGATACATGGAAGCTATGACCCCAATGCCGATTATGCAAAGGAGGCATCCAAAGAAGAAGAGGAGGAAGAGCATGCTGCACAAACTGCTGCGGCCGTGGCTGCAGGTCTGCCCAATCCCAATGTTGGGATGGACTATACAGCACAGGCTCACTTCAACCGTTTCACTGGCAAATTCCAGAACGCTGAGCAAGGCCCTGATCTCCACAACGACGAGAATAAGAGTAAACGGCAGATGACCGCCTTCTTTGACGTAGATGCTGCAGCAAACAGCCATGATGGGCGTAGTCTCAAGGCAGAGCGCCGCGGCAAAACCTTGAACAAGAAGGAGTTGAAAGCATTCAAGGAAAAGCGTCGTGAGAAGAAGGAAGAGAAGCGTCGTGCTTGGCTACGTGATTGAGCTGTTGGGCGGTAAGGTAGATCGAGAGCAAGTGAAGTCGCTATGTCCACTAATGCAGCGTAGTACCTTGGAGCATTGCGCATCGACACTTAAGGTAGGATGGCTCTTTCGGAATGACAGATGTCTACAGGTATTGGTCTTGCACTTCATTGACATTATCTATCGATGACTCTTTGGATACTTTCTATACCCACACTGGCCGTCACGGCCTTCTCCTTCTTTAGGGAGATTCGACCTTTGCCTGCGTAACATACTGTATGAATAATGCAAATGTACCATGTCCATCACCAGCCGCGAACACATGACTCAGTGTCTTTTTCTCGCAAACAGCTCTTCGTGCAGATAGGACTGTGGATCTCCCCAGCAATGAGCTTAGTGGAGAGAGTGTTAGGTAGCAGTGGTGCTTTCCGAACTGATGATGCTCACTTCTCCTGGGTATCCTTTGTCTGCATCTCGCCCATCTTCTCTGTGACATCCTCCATTGGCCCACTTGTGTTACCAGCCCTGAAGACCATGTCCTCATCAGCCCCTGCACTGCCCTCTCCATTGCTTACACCTCCTCCGACGCTCTTCTCTAGCGCCTCGACGTGCCCCAGCAACCAATCTACTACCTCCTTCTTGTCGTTGATCTCTGCCTCGAACACAGCATCGTGTCCAGCCTTGTTGAAGATTGTAATATCACCACCAGCTTCGATCAGAAGCTTGACCGCTTCCAGATGCCCGTTGAGGCTTGCCCAGTGGAGGGGAGTGTTTCCAGAAGCATTCGTGAGATTGATGAAAGATGCCGGTTTTGTGGAGCTTGTCGCCAACAGAAGTTTTACGATATCTGAGTCGCGTTAGCCCTGGACGCTGTTGAGATCGCATCGGGTAGGAAGTACCAATGTGTCCGTTCGCTGCGGCATAATGTAATGCGGTGTTTTGTGAGTACGAGTCTACAGCCTCTGCTAATAACTGATCCTTGGGCTTCGAGATTTGTGTGGAGAGTGTAGAAAGGAATTGGTCGAGTTCAGTGGCCTCGTTGGCGCGTGCGAGATACAGAATCTCGTCTACAGAGTCTTCGTCGAGATTAGACATGGCGAGTGTGTATCTCAGTCTTTAGTCTCCGGGAGATGTGGTTCTACAAAGGCGTGGAGGCGCGTGCTAAGATCGTGACGTGACGTGAGGCTCTGCACAACTTTTTTTCCTTTGCCGGCGTTAAGCTGGCGGGGCTCTCTGACGCGGGGTAGTCAAGCTGAGCTAGAGCAAGATGGGCTAGACAGTGGATCGTTTCTTCCGGCGTCCGCACGCTCACACTCGAAGCCCTGCAACGCTTCAAGCCACATCGAGTCGGTGATCTGCTTCGGCGATACGCGCAAACGTCTAGCCAGCGTCTGACAAAAGATCTAGCATGTAACAGTTATTCTGTGACTTGCTGTAACCAGTCGAGTCAGACGCACAGTCGCCAGTGACAGTCTTCAGGGTTTGCTGCCACGAGTCGCAGGTTTGACTCGCGGAACTCTATCGTAAAGACTTCAGATCCAGACTAGGAACGGCATAAGGTAATCTTCTGGAAAGTATCGGACATTCGGCTGTGATTTGCTGCCGCACCAGCTATGCCTGATAACCTGGGAAAGGACACATTGCTACCTGCACCGCCGGCCCACTCACGAAGCCTACTCCAACCCGCTCAATACTTGCGTGCATATACCTCAATCCTTTGACAAACTCCAGAAGACCCCAGATCCTGGTAGCGACAAACGTCGGATGGACATTGTCGCTGGCAGCCTTGCATCCCGTATTCGCGCACCCCTGCCTCGGACGGCTCACTTATCACTAAACACCCATATGACTTCGGCATATCAGCTCGTCTCGGCTGAGAGCCGCTCACTACCGTTTCAAGGATCATTGATGCAGGCCAAGACGGCTATACTAACAGACAACGGATGCCTTCTGCAGGTACGCGTAAAACTGCCCTCCCATGAGCCTGCTCCAGGCCGCAAACGGTTCTATTTTCGAAGGTCGTCAGATCCTGCAGGATCTTGAAATTACCGCTGCCGTCGACTTTATCAGCACTTTTATAATGCTGTCCTTCAGGCATGTTCGAGTCAGCAGGATTTCCTACCATATGTGAACGATGTTATGTTGGCTGAATGTCACCATGCGTCCCTTCTGAGACGGTCTCTTACAGCCATACATTTGGTGCGTGCCGCTTCACATGCAAGGCGAGCGTTTACAGCAAAGACCAGTCGGAGTCGGACCGAGCGTACGCGGCCAGAGCGTCCGTTTGCACAAGCGACTTCACATGCTCGTACTTGACGCCACGATCGATCCCCAGTCTACATGTACACGGTACGTACTAATATGTAAAACGACTCATGACATGAGCGTCATACCCTACAGAGACTGCGCCGTTCGTAAGTATGTCACTACAGCCACACAATCGTAATTGCAACTTGCTCCGGCTCGTAGCTGCCACCAACACGGGGCGGCCCACAAGGATCGGCCTGGCGCCTCGAATGCCGGAATTCGTTTTTCTTCATTTGCCTATGAAGGAACCATTTGCCCGTGGGTACATGTCACTATGAATTCGCTTGGACCAGTGGCTGAGCACGGCTGCTGCAATGCCGCGATGGTGCATGGACGTTTGTTACGGATAATGTCGGTGGTCCCAACGGGTGAGTTGAATCCTCGTAAAGAAAATCGCCTTCGTTTTCCAATTCTGCCTCAATCTCTGTGCGTTCGTTGGGCTTATCTCGCAGCATCGCTCATGGGCATAACGACTGTTTGGTATAGTGCAAGGGTATTTCCAGCAGAGCTGCAACTGCTTCTTGGCTCGTGGTACCCTAATATTGTTTTGCGTATGTGGCACTGTCCATCGTACAGATATAGTACATTGCAGATGTACAATGTGGTTGGTCACTTTGTGCAGAAGCGCAACAGGTCTCGCTTCCTCTTGTGACAATTCCAGATGTTGCAACCTCCCAGGCATTAAAGTAGCCATGTGCCATGCAAACCGTCGCAGGACCTATATTATATGAATTGAATTGATCTAAATATCTACAGGTTGATAAGCCCTTTGCCACTTCTCAAGCATACGTGATTCGATCCGAGAACAACTCCCAACTCCCAATGACTGTCTATGACACAATTTTGTGAGGCCTTCTATGGAGAGAAAGCTTTCGGGGAGTAAGAATTGCAGAGCCCACGCCAAGCTACGAACAAGACTTATATTTATGCTGATGATCGCAAACGCACAATGAGGTCGCACGTTCGCTTGATGCACTTCGACAGCATAAAGAGGTCACGACAAATGAACTATTCTGTACTCTTGTACGTAGCTAGATCAGAAACAGTGCGCTGGTGCAAGGGCGCAGATATCATTTCTGGAAAGTCATGCCACAGTACATTGCTTCACTGACTCTCGTGGAAGCATCGCTCTCCTAAAAGATTGTGCTGTGCTCCACCGCATCGCCGAGACGTATGAAGATAATTGCAGTACCAAGCTCCATACAGCGGTGGTAAAATTATGAGATGGCTGGCCCTTTGACGGGGATTTCCTACGACAAGCTTCTTGTAAGCGGTTATCCACGTGCATGTGGATGTTCGAAATGCATGGCACGGGTTCTTCCGCCGCTACAATCCCCTCGCAAGGTTCCAAAAGTTCAAAATTGCCGCAATTGAGCAAGATGAGAATCTTCAGGGTCCAAGGAAGTTGCCAGAGAGTAGGGATAAAGCGCATGAACGCACCGTATTCTCGAGATGGGTATGGTGGAGGCATCTCTTTCAAACTGGTTTGAGCTCTTCAAGAATACAACAGAATACTTCTGAATACTAACACTTTCGTCCATTTCTTGGAGTAGAAACCTTGAATGTTTCACACGCCAACTGTCTCAAAATCTGGAATGTGCCGGCAGTGTTGCGACTGTAACTTGCCTGAGGACTTGACTCGGTGATGTTGAGCTATGACGATTGCGACGTGACAAAGAAGTGGAGAAATAGCGGTGGTAAGGATACAGGTACGCGCTCACGTAGCTGCGAAAGTGAGTTTGGGCTCTCTCGGAGGGTTGTGGAATACATTCTGATAATCATCATCATCACCGATCTGCTGATCCAGCGCATTAGAAGGACACGCAGTAGGAGCTCTACTCATTGCCAATTGCAGTCTAGCATTTGCCTTAATGTGATTCCAAAGCAAAGCTCAGATATGGCACCGGAATATTCGTCATATCTAGCTTTTTTTTCCACAACACAGAAAGCTCAGTGATGACACCCACACGGGAGGACGGAACCACAGGTGCTCCGGGACCAGTGGAGTGCAGACCGTGCTGAAGGGTTACTCCGGAATGCGAATCTCTGTAATCGATCATAGAAGACACTTTTGTAATGAAACTTTGTCCCCGCCCGGGTATGAGCAGCGGTTGTATAAGTCCGACTGTTGATGGCCTGCACAGATACATGCATCATACCGATACAACAGAGGTCCCTACTTGAACGGCTCGGTCCGTCTACAGTAGTGCTCTTTTTCTCCGAAGCTACCGATTATGGGCTTCAGTGCGGTGTCATGAGTCCGATGCACGAAGGCCCGAATCTTTGTACGGCGGTTAGTATCGTCACACTCAAATTGGAGCTCTGCCAAACTCTCGTAACTGTACCAATCTTGCGCAGTAAAACACAGCTCTCATTGACAAAATATACGGAGACACTCATGTCATCTTGCTTTGTGCAATGATTAATTTCGATCTCTCATGTGAGTTGATGCACAGCCACGTATAGTTCTAGCTCACAACGTGTTCGGCATCTTAATGTTATCGTTGTTCCAGATGTGGCGGTACGCAGCAAGGGTACTGCTACTGTTACAAGTGTGTAAATCTAGATCCGAGTAAGCGCCTGCAGGATCCGTCACTTTCAGTAAATCACCAAATGAGATTGGAACTCCATCAATCAACTTTTGGAGGCTCAAATATTGTTCGTATAATAGGGACCAAGTTTTCTCCACTGTGACTCGAGTATCCCAATATCTGCGCCAGGTTGAACATAACGTAGTGTAGCTGATCACATACAGAACTCAAAGCACTTGGTCAGCTCTACATAGTCGCTTGTCACAGGGCCGAGAGTTGGGACCAGTTTTCCTTTGATGATATCTCTAAGATGAGCACAGGTGAAATAACCCTCTGTACTTCGCCTTGATACAAACATGGATTCTGCAAGTACATAATGGCTGATCGTTTCTATGACAAGATAGTTCTAGTACAACACTCTATGTCTTAGATACCGTGCAGCACAAGGCATCAACAGTATCTCATAGCTACAGAGCCTCGGTACTGACTCTAACTTCAGTTCCCAACATCCAATTTGGAGTCTGTATTGGAGACAGACATTGCATAATGACCGTTTCGAGTAGCCACGTAACAGGGAGGGGATGTTGGAAATAGCTAGAACCATGTCAAAAGCCCTTCAGGATCTAGAATTTCAATGTGTATTGCTGTTTCTGTCTGTGTAGGCTATAACTACAATCGATCGGATGGCTGCTCAGTGTTAGTAATGTGCAGTAGAAGTCGTCTCATAGACTGAGATGGGCAGGCGCACAATGCTCACTAGGGCTGATTGAGATCCTCACCAACACTCTAACGGCGCGACCATGATAGTTAATGGTTTGAATTTAATCCTGAACGACTGGGAGTTAGAGAAGCAATCATCTAAAACATTGCTACCCAACAAATGAACGATACCGCAGATGACGAATACCTGAAAGGTTGTAGCTCTGTACTGCGAGCAAATGACACAGGATACCGATTTCGAAGAAGAAGATGGTGTAACAATCTAATCGAGCTTGGGTAGCACGCCCTATCCATGGCAAATGCAACCACTTTGCGATCTTGTGTAGGAGGCCAAGTGAGCAAGGTCTTAGAATTTGGGGACAGGCTGAGCTTGAGAGAGGAGAGTCTCGAGCCTTATCTCTCTTGCAAAGTCTGATCGGAATTGGCGGCGGCTTGATCATACTACTGGCTCTTAGTATCGCCTTACCAGCTGAGCGCATCACTAGGGCCTTCCTCGTACGAAGTCGATATCAACGTCCCGAACTCTAGCAATACAGAAAGAGGACATACTAATCTGATTCTGCCAGGTTGTACCGCATGCAGATAATATAGCACTGCTGATGCGGATTTGGCTGACTAGTGATTCCACGCTTGATCGTCGTGACTCTCTGGTCAGACTAGCCACTGATTCCGACCTTACTTGCCACCGAGCGCAGGATGAATAACCAGGTGACGGTTAGAAGTATTGCAAGAGAGGCACTTCAACCAGTGCACATCGCTACCAGACAAACCGTATCACAAAATGCGAATATGGCGGCTCGATCGACAGGCTTAGGAGAACGTCGAAGCTGTGAATAGCTGTCTTCTCTTGAGTAAATGCCAGATATCTAGCCGGGGGGCTATGCCGCGTCATCATACTCGGTTTAGCACAGAACTGGGGGTCATAAAGCTACAGGAGATTTTCAGTATTCATACTCAATCGAACGTGCTTACCCTATTTACGACATTATCCATAAACATGTTGTATAAGATATAACTTGTCGTGTCTAAGCATCTTGTAGCTTGCCAGAGATCAAAGTTAGCTGTGAGTATTACAACTCTAGGAAGGTGAATACCAACCAGACTGAATGAAGCAGTGCACATACACAGATCTTGACGGTGCTTTTACTGTACCAACACACAATCACATACAGTACTATGTCTTTCAACATCTGACTTTGTATTGCAAGACTTACATCCTTCACCGGAAGGCTCGGACCAACCCGCAGCTGTACGAGTCTGGTGGTCTGCCTCAAGCTCCAAATGCCAGAGCTCGGAACAAGTATGCCTAAAGAACTTTAGTCCCGAGCAAGGAAGGTGAGGTAAAGCCAGAAGCGCTTGAGTATCATTTTGTTCCCCCAAGCGAGGCTTTCGTTGAGAAATGTGCCCACACAACGTGCTTACTTGCCTTTCACATGTAACACATTGTTACTGTTCGAACCAGAAAACAGTCGTTCTTGGTCTCAGTCCACTTCTTACGAGCGCACGAGTTTATTTCTCCAGGATTGATAGGCAGATTATGTCTCTTGATGAGTTCTTACTTCGGACTGCGTTGGACCCGACGGAAGCTACACGTAGCTAACATATCAGTCTCTGTTCAATATAAATCCATGCAATACAATTGTAGAGACTATCTGCATGTGCAATTCTAGGCCATATCGAAAGGTTGAAAGCTGATGAGGTGATGTGAATGACGTCAGTCGTCCCTGCGCCCGCACTGGTGCCTGTGAAATGCTGCAGCAACGCGACTCCCTAATTGAATTCCAGAGTGTAACGCTCGGCCGACGCTCCATCTCACTCAAACGACCATCTCGGAGTGCTTGGCACAGAGGCGCTGCGGGTGATGTTCACACGAAGAGCCACCACCAATGAATGGCCGTCTTATGCTGCAGATTGGCCTCGGTTGCAGCGAACCCTGGCAATGCCGAGGCGGCCGTGGCAGCCCCATGGGGTAACGGTCGCGGAAGTCGTGGAGGTTCAGGGAAGATGATGTGATACGGGCTGACAATGGCTTGTCGACAATATAAAGATAAGACAGCCCAAGGACGCGTTTGAAGTTCAGGTCTTTGGTGTTGTTCTTTCTTGCACTTGGCTTCCCCGCATCTCCGTACAGCGTCTTTACACCAACATCAGGGCGAGCAACATGGCTATCTTCGATCTGAAAAAGAACCTCGTCTTTGTGAGTGATACTTAGAGTGTTGAGTGATCAATTTTTACTAACTGTTCCCAGTACGGCGCATATCACCGCGAGCCTGTACGACTGTCCCACAAATTTCCGCATGCATGGCACTGACATCGAGCTTTGAAGACCAATGTTGCGATTCACATAGGCTGTGTTCCCATCCTGCTAGCCACTGGATTCCTTTTTGTATGTTGCAAGAAAGGTATCATGTGATCCGGCGCTTATCCTTGTGCAGGGCACGAACACACCATCTCTTCGTACCCCACCATTATTGAGTCGTCTGAATCTCCCTCTCAATCTCGGGACGCTCGCCTCACTCACCTACTCAAGCTTGTACCTTGTTCTCTCGCCCAATGTTGCTGGCGCATCGATCACCCCGTTCATCTTAGGCGCGGCAGCCCTAGCGAACAAGCTTATCAACAAGTACGACAGCACCAAAGTCAACAGCATCGCTATTGGCGTACATGTCGTGAGCTGGATCCTGCAGTTTGTTGGACACGGCAAGTATGAAGGCCGCAAGCCGGCACTACTGGACAACTTAGTGCAGGCGTTGTTCCTGGCGCCGCTGTTCGTGTGGTATGAGGTGTTGTTCAGATTGGGGTTCTACAAGGAGTTGAAGAGGGATGTGGAGGCTGCGATTGAGGTGGAGGTTGCAAAGCTAGGAAAGGGAAAGGGGAAAGCGAGCGATTAGACAGCTTCGAGGGGATTTTTGTGTATCGGGCGCTGCTATGGAGTAACGTTTGTCATGGCAGCTGTTACAACAACGATGATATGAGCTCTAAGAGGGGGACTTATCTTCAAAGGAGAGTGGATTGAAATCTGCTAGCGTCACGTGCGCAGCAACATACCTCGGCGATCATACATTGTGAAACCGTATAGGCTAGCAGAGCCATGCAAGAATATGGCAACGCTTAGCGAACGTAGCAACCGGTATTGCAGAATTGTTTCAAGATGTGAATGTGTTGAGTCGTTGCAAAATCAATCTTGTTTCCTCTCATGGCCACAGCTCTACCCAGATCGACCAAATGGACCGAATCGCTATCGAACATGGATCTGAGTACAGGAATGGGACCAGATCTGTTTCCGCCTGCCACAATACTGCTTTCGTAAATGCCGCATCTCCAGCTTCTTTCATCAACAACACCATCACCAGCTCAAGCCGGTTCCTTCTTCGATGGTCTAGTGGTCATGATTTCCGCTTGTCACCTCTGGTTACAAGCGCGGGAGACCGGGGTTCGATTCCCCGTCGGAGAGTCATTGTTTTTGCGGTTGTTTTCGCGTCGTCCTTGTGGTCGGAGGTGGTGTTGTGATGAAGGGATGGAATTTTTTTGCACCAGGACCGTGCCCACCACTGTGCCCACCACTAGCGCCGTTTTGTCCAGCTGAACACTTGTTGCTTTTGATTGGCCGATGTTCTGTTCAAGATGGTTGATATATAGACGGAGTCCGGTAATCTGGCTGTGGTCTCGGATACGATAGGCAAAGCGAGGAGGGGTACAGTCAAATGGACAGGGTCTGTTTCGTTCAACACCTGATCGTGCTTCGTTTGAGATCTGTCGGGCTATACTGCAGATTCGATGGGTACACGCTTCTCTGCGTTCTCTGTTAGTCCCCATACGGACGCTCCGACCCGCGGCACAGGGAGAAAGAATCGTCTCGCTCTAACAGTTCTGGCCCTGACCTTCGGCAGTATGCGCTAGATCCTGTCTATGCAACGCCAGGTTGGACTGCAACTTGAAGTTCGTTGCGTTAAGCCCAGCCTCTCCCCCAGAGCTCATTTCTTTCCTTTCTTCTTGCCCCCCTCATCCTTGTTGCCTTTCGCAAAGCCTCCCAAGACCAAGGCTTCCCTTGCTGCAGTGTTGATGAGCCTGAACCGGTCAGGACCGAGATGTACACCACCGTACCATCGCGTAACAACGACCATAACGTTCCAAACGTCCATCAATTGCATCAAGTGTAACATGCGGCTGCCAGCAGCCGTTTCGCCATCGTCGTCACAATCCTGGAATACGGTATCGTTTGGCCCCTTGATCCGCCAGGACGTCATGTTGTGCGTTGCCTTTGCAGCCTTCTTGTCTGTGGCCAGCAAGTGAGCAACATACTGCTTCGCTTCTGCCGGTGAGGATACCGGGGCTATGCGTGCAAGGAAGACAGACTTCTTCTCACTGATCGGCTCGCCAACTATCCAAGGAGGCTCGGGCCCAAAGTCAGCACTGGAATTCTGAGGCGCGTAAGATGGTTCCTCATCGAATGCCTCATTTTCTTGCTGTTCGTTCAAATGAAATTGTCCCTGCTCTTCCGCTGTCTCGAGTGCTTCCCGTGTATCCTCCAGCAGATCATATATGCAAGCCTCGCCAGGCCGATACACCTCGGCAAGCACGTTCCTCACAACATCCACAGCTCGACTTCCCATACCTTTTGGCACATCGTCCCCAACGCTTTGGGTCCCAAGAATCGAGGGCGGGGCATCTGGATAATCTGGAGGGAATTCGATGCGCAGAACTATCGAAGGGAAGGATGGGAGTCGAAGGCTGAATAATCTTGCAGCCACATCAATCGGTGACAATGTCTCCTCGTCAAAGATGGCGTTGATCGAAGTCAGCTCGTCCTCGATAGCATCGGCTGACGACATGGTTCTGGTTCAGAAGCTTTTATTGACTTGGCGGGGTGACATTGGAGCGGAGGCACGCTAGCGGAAAACATCGATGAATAGCGCGTCTGTACTTCTCCATCATCACACCATCAAACAGCCATATTGCAGACACCGCGTATCTATTGTACGAGATGGCGCAGAGCGATGATGTAAAACGCGCAACGACCGTCATTACTATTGCGCAGCTCAAGTTCAAGCAAGGTGTCAAGAAAGAAGAGCCAGAAGCCCGTCTTCCTCCTGTCCCTGTAGAGACCAGCTCCCAGCTCCTCAACGCCATTGATGCTGTCCTTGCGCAGAACACGCCCGTGAATATACAGGTATCTGATTGCATACCACTACCGATCGTTGGTCGTGAGCAGACTAATCGAAGTCCTTAGAAATGTACAGAGTGGATTGTCAAGCACATAGCTCCCTCCAGGACGCGTATTGCGATACTTGGAGACTACCTGGTATCAGTATCAAAATCGCTTGTCGTAGACACAGCGTCATTAGCAGCGAAGAAGGCTGTGCGCAATCGACTGGACCTTCTGTTCGTTGTGAACGATGCGCTTCACGCTGACAAGTATCATCACAATAGCAACGAGCGAAACGGCTTGCTTGGCAATGAATTCACACCCCACCTCGTCGAGCTTGTCGAACTGGCAGCTTCCTGTGCTGTAGAGAAGGGATCACAATCAGAGAAGCAGTTGAGGGCGGTCATCAACTATTGGGCCGTCAACAGGCTCGTTAGCAATGAAGCCCTCAAGGCCCTCAAGGAGCAGGCAGATGAGACCCTCTTGCAAGCGCAAGGCGGTGTTCCTGTGCGAAAACGCAACTACCTCCTGCCGGAGTATCATGGCGATCGAAGCGCACCCTGGTATGAACTGCCAGCATCATACATGCTTGATCAGATGATCAAAGACCCGAACCGACCTCTCGATCCGCACCGCGTCAGGATGACCAGGTTTGACAAGAAGCCTGCGTCAGCTCACGTGCGCAAGTTGCTTGACAATTACTTCGAGCACATCGACCTGAAGCATACACCGACCGGCGACAACCCAACGGGCGAGACGAAAAACTACAACGTGTGCCTTGACCCTATGGGACAGATTGTGAAGCGCGATAAGGCCACAGGGGAGAGCATAACTGTAGCTAACGGGTACGGATGGTCTATGAAGTTCTGTCAAGACATGCAGAGGGACGGTGTGCCAGAGAGCATCAAAACTTTGAGGGAAGACGCTGAGCGCATGGAGGCTGTACCAGTGAGGGGAAACGATCAAAGACGTCATTCGCGCTCGCCCAGACGGCGTCGACGATCGTCATCTGTGTCGTCGCGTGGGCCTGCCAGAGACCGGCGGAGTCGAAGTGGAAGCTTTGCCTCAGGGTCGTCCTACGATAGCCGCTCGCGCTCACGCAGTCGACAACGCGACCGTCGCCGTCGATCGCCACGTGGAGAGGATAAAGGGCGCGGTGACCGTGACGAAAGGTTCGACGAGCGGGACTATGATGGGCGACGACCACCACCGATGCCGATAGAGAGAGGCCAGTCCCAATCAGGAGGTCATTGGAAAGAGCAGCAAACGCCAAATCGCAACAACCAGGGCAGTCCTGGAAACAATCAATACACAAGCAACACACCTCAGAACTCCACACCCGGCTTCTCGCAAACGCAGCAACCACCGTTCAGCGCGCCTCCGTTTCCTCCCCAACCACCTATGCCGAACCAGTTCCCAGGCTCTTTTCCCATGCAGAACTTCCTTCCACCACCTCCGCCAATACCATACCAGATGCCTGGGGGCTTTCCTGGGGGGATCCCACCACCACCTCCACCTAACTTTAGTGGGCCGTTTCCCCCGCCGCCACCGAACATTGCTGCGATGCCGAACAACCCCTACAACTTCAACAATCAGTGGAATGACTTCCAGCAAGGGGGCGCTCCAGGTTTCAATCAAGCCAACCAAGGCGGATTCCCGAACCAAGGATTCAACCAGAACCAGAATCCAGGTCCAGGTGGCTATCAGAGTGGGCGGGGCGGATATGGTGGGGCTCAGGGTGGAGGGAACTACAACAGCAGAGGCGGTCATGGCGGTCGTGGACAACGAGGCGGTCGGTGGAACTGAAGATTTCAGGAATATTCAATAGAGCTTTTGGATAGTAGAAATGTTATAATTAGCCAGAAGGAGGTTCCAGTGTATTGCAGTCGTACTTCGAAAGCTTACCTTCACCTCTGTTTGCTTATTGTACTTGACCTTTAGCAGCCTCGAGACGGCGACGAGCCGCCTGTATTACCTCACCTGAAATTTTGTCAATGCTTTGATAAAGTCTTCACACCCACACACTCTTATTGTGGAGTGTCAAGCTCGAGCACACTCGGAAGTCTGACGCGTCGCGCGTGGACGCGTCCGATTGGTTGACATGGTACGTCAGTAGCTCGGTCGCCCGCAGCCCGCAACAGCTCCCCAAGCTCCAACACCCAAAACGCTCCATAGGGCCCAACGCAGCAAAGGCACTCTACTGATCATGGCCTCTGCCTATAGTTCCGCAATCATCTCCCGCGCGATCGTCGCCTGATGGCGAATCCCAAACCAAGGACAACCAATACAAGGATTACAACGACCAAACGGTCCCGATCCACCTGTTCGTATACGGAGAGCAGTGGCAGCGACAGCAGCTGTAGTGACGAGGGCGCAAACGACAGTCAAGAAGAGTGGGAAGCTGTTCGTATACTTGCGCAGACTGGACAGGGCTTCGGTACCAAATACCTGATTGAATGGGCCGGTATCGATCCTCAGACTGGAAAGCGGTGGGAACCAACGTGGGAAAAAGCTGTAAACGCTGGTGAAGGCCTGCGCGCATCCTGGAAGATCGAGCAACAGAAACAAGCTCAAGCCAAAAAGGAGGCGGAAAGGCCTGCCAAACGACCACGAAGAACACCGCGATCGCAAGCGGCAAACCCTCAACCCGCGCGACGCAGACCAGTTGTTGAGAGCCCCGCGCACTCCGAATCTGAATCTGAACCGGATTTGCCAGAGGAGGCCGAACATAGTGGCACAGCAAGCACGACCGCAACAAAGGACAGTCGTGCGCCTACCACGGATTGCGTATCTTCTCAGGTCGACAGTGACCCGCCTAGCGACAGCTCCTATCGTAACGCCTACGAACCGCATTCGGAAATACCAGAGTCACAGCCCTCGCCTGAGAAGAGCGCCGTCGAGAGTACTGAACTAGACAGCTCAGATTTGTTTGCATCACAGCCCGCCTTCCGTGCTTCTGGCTTCGTCTTAGAAACACAGAGCTCTGCTGGGGACCTGAGCTACATCCCAGTTACACAGGAAGAGCTTGAATCAAGTCTGCACTCCGTCCCTGACGACGACTCTGAGGATCACCTGATCGGGTATTCGGTAAGTGAGAGTGAGAGTGAGAGTGAGAGTGCGATGGTTCGTTCGGACTACGTATGCTGACCTGCGCGAAGGGTCTCCTCGACACAGACGTACCACCTACGCTTGGCGTGCGTGCACAATCACCCGCAACATCTGTCGCCGAGACTGTTGCCGATACTACTCAGGACCTGCACAGTCAACGTTCCTCTGAAAGCCAACAAGCGCAGCCAAAGGCCTCGGACACATTAGAGCCATCATCATCGTCTACAGAAGACTTTGAGTCGCCTCCTCCACAAAACAGCGCTTCTCTCGATCAGCAATCTGAATCCGCTATTGAGAGCCACGAAGAAGTAGAATCTCAACTTGCCTTCGTTGAGAACACTACATACGTTGACCGCGAAGACCGTCGATATTTAAGAGGGGAACCTCAATTTCTTAGAGGAGGTACGGCCGAGTGTAGCGTAATAGTCGAGAACCAGGCTGCCACTGTCGATCATACCGTAAACCCCGCTTCAGGTTCAACCGAGTCGGAGCTACTTGCTGTTGCGGACACACCGCAGATCTCTCAGCAGACATTCAGCCAGAGAGTGTCTGTGACGTGCGAAGGGCGTGAATCCCCTGAGCAATCTTTAATACACGTTCAGCCGAGTCCGGAGGACGAGCCTGATCAGTCTTACCTAGAAGAGAACGCTCAATTTCCTTTCCATTCCCAATACCCCGTTTCCTTCGGTCCTCGATCAGCTGCAGGGCCAGCTCGTCAAGCCCTAACCGAAACACCAGAGTCTTTGAACAGACACAGAGACGAGAACACGCGTTCGAGTGAAGGACCTCATCCATACATCAACAACGCAAGTCAGGCAATCAACGAAAGCGAGGAAAGTACGACTATAGACGAGGTCAGTCAGCCACTTGGTCAGCTCACGGGACTTCACTCCTCGCAATCGTTTCACTCTTGTGACAACGTTCCTACCCCGGAACCCAACAATACCGTCGAACAAGCGCTTGGCCGTGAGGACTCTCAACCGTCATCATCACCTGCGCAATCGAGTGGGTCTCGCGAACATCACGCACAGTTCATCCCTTCTAGCGCTTTAATAGGAATCCAGGAAGAAGACCGCGCCGAAGATATCCGTGCCAGTATTGAAAACTCAACACAAACATCTAATCCGAGGCAAAAGCGTTCCTTCTCGCGACACGACTCATCACAGGAAACTCCAGAACGTCAGATAGACTCAGCGGAACGTGTCTCTTCACCGATTCCGCACCCACCCAGCTACTCGTTGAGAGCGTGCGATTCGACCATCCCACCTAGACCGGTCACACCGACTCTTACTCCAGCGTCATCCAAGATGGCGGGAAGCACATCTGAAAGTGCGTCGGACTACGCCTTACGTCGACTTAGAGAAGAACAGAAGGCTGCTTTGGCTGTCCCCTATGTCCGGCCGAAGCGCAACACAGTGTCCGTCGAGGGCACTAGGTCGCCGTCTACCGTACCGGACAAACCGCCTGTACCACCAGTACAGACATCGTTACGAAGCGTAGCTTTTGCGAATGCGCAGGAAAAAGCGGTGGAACCTGTCTTAGAGAACCCACTAGCAGCAACATCGACCGACGCCGATGCGGGCCCATCAAATGAGATGGCTGAGCATGTAGCTGCAGTTGTGAATGCGGTGCCACACAGCGTGCCTGAAGCATCTCCCGAGGCCCAGGCAGCAGACGACATTGAGGAAATGGACGATGTTGAGAGTGACTATGATATCGACGATAACGAAAGCATGTACGATGACGGGTTGAATCTTGCCCAAGCAGAGTACATCGTACCGCTCTTCATCGAAGGACGCCAGAAAGACACATACATCCAGCACCTGGCCCGGAAACCGGCTCTCCTTGACGCTGTAGTGCGTGGAGGCAATGACTTAGCTGTGGAGAAAGTCGATGAAGCGGAGCAAATCTTGAATCATCTGAAGAGCATAGAAACACACCCAGACCTGACATACGCTGAAGCGGAATCTGCAACAGGGCTCGACTTGCATTCGGCAGCTGATGTACAACACGGGGCCCAATTCGGTATCGACAACTCCGTCAAATTCAAGTTCCTTGGAGAACTGTTTGATGCGCTGCGGGAGCACGAGCTGCACATTGTGCTTCTGCTGCATCAAGACAACACCGCGTTGATGAACATCCTACAGACGTTCCTCAATGCCGGAGCCTACAGATACAAGATGCCTACCATGGGAGCTGGGTCGGACTCATCAAATGATAGCCTCAAAGTCACAGTGTTCTCGAGCACTGCTTCTCCTATCATATCGGCTGTCGACCTCATCATCTGCCTGGATGGTGTTCAGGATGCTGCACAGATACGGCAGAAAACCTGGGCAGCAGCCACGGGGCAAACCACACCTGTGCTTCATCTGGTAATTCCACGCACTGTCGGCCATCTCGAGCGTTACGTTCGATCAGATTTCACAAGGAAAAAGCGTATCGTATCAGTGTTGATCGGTCTCAGCCACTTCAAGGAGCGCGGCGAGATCGGGGAGCGTGTTCACATGGACACACCGAGCCCTGCACAGTCTGCCAGGGTGGTTGCATCTTGGCTTGCGCCAGAGGAAGACCATGAGCACGCAGAATGGCCTCTCCCGTCGATTGGCAGCATGAGAGATTTACTGGAGCTCGAGGGAACGCAGGAGTCTGCCTTGTCAGCGGCGTCGTCCCCAGTCCCTGAGCGCGTCAAGCGGCCCTTGGTAAGTGTCGTGCCGACACTGTGTAAACAGTGGCTAACCCACCCAACAGGAAACAGACGACCATGACACGGCAAAGCGCGCGCGATACACTCCACAGCCACCGACAAACCTGCTCCCCAGCACCGTCCCAGAGCCCGAGGTGACTCGCATCAGCGACTCGATGCCCAGCACCTCAGCATCCATCATCACCCGACTCGAGGCCGCCCTCGCCCACAAAGAAGCCGAGCTGATCCAACTGCGCAAAGAACACCGCGAGCAGCACATCATGTGGGACCAGCAACAAACGCAGCACGAAGCACGCTCGCAGCAAGTCCGCACGCTCGCGCACGAGAAGACGGAACTCGCCCTCGCCCTCGAAACCACTACCCACAGCCGCGACAAGCTGCGCGCGCAGCTCGACGCCAAAACCACCGAAGCCCGTACCACGCGCGCCGACCTCGACGCCCAGCGCGCACTCACCCTCTCGCTCCCCGACGCCGAGAAAGACACCCTCATCACCCGCCTCCACATCGACCTCGAAGCCGCCACCCTCGCCCGCGACAAAGCCCTCGCCGCCCAAGCCTCCTCCGAATCCACCCTCGAGTACACAAAGGAACAATACCGCATCGCCACCTCCGCCGCGGCCTCCCTCCAATCCCGCGTCTCCGCCCTCGAAGCCGAGACCGCACGACTCGCCACCGCCGCCTCGGGCGAGGCTGCCAAACTCGCAACCCTCAACAAAGACGCCAGCGCGAAGATCATCATCCGCCAGAACCAGGTCTTGCAGTCTGAGCTTGCGTTTTGCAAGACCGCGCTGAAGGCCAAGGAGGACGAGCTGTACAGGTTGAAAAACAGCGCTGCTGGGGGGGTGGGCGCGAGGGCCGCGTACGGCACCAGAGCCATGAGCACCACGCCCCAGCCCAAGACGAGGAGTAGGGCCGCGAGTCCCGAGAGGGGGGGCAGGGCGCAGAGGGGTGGTGGAGGGAGGGTGACGAGTTTGATTGCGGGGGAGAGGTAGGGAGAGGGGGGAAGGTAGGACTGCGGCTGTGGCTGTGGCTGTGGCCGTGGCTGCAAGGGGAACGGGGATGGACGGGATGGATGGATAGGAAGGATGAGTTGGATCTGCACTCGTTTGCTTGCTTTCAGCACGTGAGACGGACGGGTGGACAGCGGGGGATCGTATGTGGAAAGTGTAGGTGCCCGGCCAGGTGGGGAGCTGCGAACCAGACACGTGATCGCCAGCCAGCCCAGCCAGCCCGCTCGCTTTTGCAGGGTGGTAGCATGTGGAAGGAATGCAGCAGAGCAGAGGTCTTTGACAACCCAACCCGGTAAACGAATCCATCACTCGATTGCTGGGAAACCATCTTGTCTATCGACTGTGCAGGCCCGTTTTTTCTGAGAATGTGCATGCATGCTTCCTTCCCTGTCCGTGTCCACGTCCATGTTCACACACACATCCTGGCGCGCTTGTGAAGAGTCGCGTGCGACTAGAGCCGATATGATCCAACACCTCACATATTTGTTCCGCGGGTATGTAGCGTTGTTGCGTTGTTTGTGGTTCTTGATTTGATTTGATTTGATTTGATTCTGGGTATATGTAATCGTACATGCGGTACTGACTTCCGACTTGAGTTGACTCGACTCGACTCGACTCGACTCGACTCGACTCGACTGGTCCTTCCTTCTTCCCCTGCTGGGACACCCAGTGCTGGAGAATGCATCTGCAACCACCAGGATATGCCCACGACGCACTGTTGACATGGCAACTCGCACCCTGATCTGATCTGCTCTGTCCTACAGCCTTTGCAACCTGGCGCCTCCCCCTTCCCAGCGCACGGCACGGCACTGCACTGCACTGCACCACACCACACCACACCTCCCGCACAGCACCGCACTCACAGCACTGCACTGAACCTACAACATGCCCGCGGCAGCCAAATCGCGATACACCTTCTCGGGCATGACATTCCCCTCTGTATCCTCCATCTCGACGACATTCTCCATTGCGGCCTTCTCCCTCTTCTTGTCCTTCAGAATCTTCTTCCACAGCGCCTCGGCCTCGGCGATCGAGGTGATCTCCCTGAAAAGCCCCGTGTTGGTGATGCCCAGACACTTCAAGCCGTGGATATGCCTTGGCTCGTTGAAGTGCTTGTCGAAGGCGCGACGGCCCATGTAGACAAAGTTACCGCAGATCTCGCAGGGGAACTCGACGCCCAGGCCGTGCAGCTTGTAGAGCCAGAAGGGTATGGGTTTGCCGTCCCAGGCGAGGGGCAGTTTGAGCGGGTTGTAGATTTTGTCTTCCGAGTCGGATTGGTCGTCGTCGTCGCCGCCGGCGGGGTCGGTGCCGGTTGGGGTTTCGCTGTAGAGGGCTTCGAGCTCTTGTTGGCGCTCGCGCTCGGTCATGCCTTGTTTGCGCTCGACGTTTACTTTGGTGTCGCTGCGCTCGGTTTGCATGGCGGAGGCGAGCTTCTTGATCTTGTGTTCGCGTTCGGCGACGGCGCGTTCTTTGAAGCGCTGGAGGTCGGTTGTGGAAGAGGGTTGGGTCGAGGGGGTCGAGGTGGTGGCTTGGCTTGCTTCAAGGGCTTTTTTGTGCTTCTTGCCTGTAAGATGTGCTTCGAAGACTGTCTCTTTGGTGAAGCCTTTCTGGCATGCTGCGCACCAAATGCCCCCGCCAGGTGCATCGGCGGATGTGGGCGCCGATGATGACGCGGTCTTCTCCCAGCCGGGGATCTGGTCCTTCTCCCATGCTTCTTCAAACTCTTTGTCGAAGCTGGCGAAGAGCTTGTCCAGGTTCTCCAAGGGCTTTGTGCGGCGCATGAAGCTCTCGAGGTACTCCTGCAGGGCCTTCAAATACTGGAAATAAGGCTCTGACTTCTTCTGATCGCGGCGGATGCTGCTCTGCGGCCCGGTGAAGACATCGAACAGATCGAGGTACTGCAGATAGGTTAGGCGGCGCGCGTGCTGGTGAACAGACAAGTTCAAGTACTGCTCGTGGAGGGTGGTCAGGTCGAAGAAGCGCCCAAAGCCCTCTTCGCCGGTGAACATGGAGTCGATGGCGGCGATGGACTGGACCTGGTCTTCGGGCGACCGCTTCTTGTATGCCTTCTCGAGGTTCTCGACGGGCTCGTTGGGGTATCGTTGGTGAAAGTCCTTGATGGTGGCGACCTCCTTCATGAAGGATTCCATGGGATCGCCGAGAGTGAGGTTGCGCACCTCCTCCTCCCTCTTGCCGTCGACATCTTCGTAGATGGCCAGTAGCCGCCCGGACTGGGTTTCGAGCTGTTGGAGGAATCGTGCAATGTCGTGGTCACGTGCGAGACGGTCGCGGATCTATCGAGAAGTCAGTCAGATGATTGCAGCAGCAGGCACAGAGCATGGTATGGGCCTTACGTGTGGAGGGTCCTCGAGAAGGCGCTCTGCCACGGCGTCCTCGAGGCGCTCGAGGTCCTCGTGGATCTGGCGCTGTTCGTCCAGAAGCATGGCTGGGTGCAGTCGCCTGTAGTTATAATGAGTCTTTGTCTTGTGTGTGGTAGCAGTTGGCGGTCGTAGGCGCGGTACCTTCAGCGGCGGTCGTGATGGCGCATTGCAGGTGGAGCGCGCGCTGGCCCAGATAAATCGCAGAAGCGCGCTAGCAAGGTTGGTCGTCTCCGCAGCGTGAGAGAGCTCCACCAAACTTTCTTGCCCGCCCATCATCGCGACTACCGCGATACTTGACCACACCACAGGCTACCCCGCCACCTCCACCACTACCCACACATACACGCCCATCACCGACAATATGGCGGACGGAATCGATCGCAATGCCGACGACAAGATGGAGTTCTCCACGTCCAAGGAGGTCACAGTGGCGCCGACCTTCGAGGCCATGCACCTGAAGGAGAACCTGCTGCGCGGCATCTACGCCTACGGATACGAGTCGCCCTCGGCGGTGCAGTCGCGTGCCATTGTGCAGGTCTGCAAAGGTCGCGACACCATTGCCCAGGCCCAGTCCGGAACGGGAAAGACAGCCACCTTCTCCATCTCCATCCTGCAGGTCATCGACACAGCCGTGCGCGAGACTCAGGGTACGTCGTGACTGCCACTCTCCATGCCATGCTGAAGCTAATACGTCTCAGCCCTCGTCCTGTCGCCCACGCGCGAACTTGCGACCCAGATCCAGTCGGTCATCATGGGCCTTGGCGACTACATGAACGTGCAGTGCCATGCCTGTATTGGAGGCACAAACGTAGGCGAGGACATCCGCAAGCTCGACTACGGCCAGCACGTCGTCTCGGGAACCCCTGGCCGCGTCGCCGATATGATCCGCCGCCGCAATCTGCGCACCCGCAACATCAAGATGCTCGTGCTCGATGAAGCCGACGAACTGCTCAACCGTGGTTTCCGCGAGCAAATCTACGACGTCTACCGCTACCTGCCCCCCGCGACACAAGTCGTCGTCGTCTCCGCCACTCTCCCCTACGACGTCCTCGAAATGACCACCAAGTTCATGACCGACCCCGTGCGTATCCTCGTCAAGCGTGACGAACTGACCCTCGAGGGCCTGAAGCAGTACTTCATCGCCATTGAGAAGGAAGAGTGGAAATTTGACACCCTATGCGATCTCTACGACACCCTCACCATCACACAAGCCGTCATCTTCTGCAATACCCGCCGCAAGGTCGATTGGCTGACGGATAAGATGCGCGAGGCCAACTTCACCGTCTCCTCCATGCACGGCGACATGCCGCAGCGCGAGCGCGACAGCATTATGCAGGACTTCCGCCAGGCCAACTCGCGCGTCCTCATCTCCACAGACGTATGGGCTCGCGGTATCGACGTCCAGCAGGTCTCGCTCGTCATCAACTACGACTTGCCCAGCAACCGTGAGAACTACATCCACAGGATTGGTCGTTCCGGCAGATTCGGACGCAAGGGTGTCGCCATCAACTTCGTCACCCAGGACGATGTTCGCATTCTGCGTGATATCGAGTGTAAGTTCATGACCTCCATTACCAATTGAATCTTTCTGACCATCTTCAGTGTACTACTCCACACAGATCGATGAGATGCCCATGAACGTCGCCGATCTCCTGGCTTAAGCGCGAGATTTATATATCGCTTCACATTTACTAGGATTTGCAGAATAGTCTAGATACGGCGTTGAAGGTGTACAAAACATTGGGATGAAGAAGAGAAAGCAGAAGCAAGTGCTGCTTCGCGGTTCGAGGGTGGAGGAAAGGGCTCTATAGCCATCTAGTAAGCTTGATCCATATCCTGGAGTGCGCCTGAGTCAGCTAACACATCTACTTCGAGCAGTACCAAATTGATACTACCATCTACGAGACGACCATATTCTGAACATTGAACTATTTGTTCTTCACTAACTAACCTAATACTACCTTCTCCAACCGAGTATCGCCAGTCAAGGCACGAATCGGATCTGGACCGACTCATTCACTCCCCTCACAGGCCGCGCCTCACGCATCAGTCCCTCAAATCGACTGTTCCTCCCCATCTCAACAGCTGCGGGACCGCCACATAGCTCTTCAGGAAACTTCTTCTCCGCAGCTGCGTCCGATTCGATGACATTGCGATCCCCAGGAAGCTCGTGCATGGGCTTAGCCGCGTACATGCGGCGACAACGACGGCGACGAAGCATGACCAGGATCCCCGCCAGACCCAGCACAGCGCATGAGACGCCTGCGGCCGTGATCCCAACCATGACACCAGTCTGCATCCCTGACCCTGCACTCGCGTCTTGTGCTGCTGCAGACGACCCCGTTGCCGCTGATGCTGATGCTGATGCTGATGCTGATGCTGATGCTGTCGTCGTCGCCGTCACCGCTGCCGTTGTCGCCTTTACAGACAAAGCCCCTGCCCTCGAAGCACCGGGATGCAAACAGCCATCAATGGAGTAGTATACCCACTCCTTACCATAGCACGTCGCCAGACTACCCACAATCTTAGTCGCGCTCGAGCAAGACAGCGCTCCCGAGTCTGCACCATACAATGTGACTACCTCAACCGTTAGCCTTTCCTATCTCCCATCTCAAATCCCCCAATACAAGCAACAATTGAGAAATGCCGCACACGTACCAGCACACCCCTCATCCAGCCGCTGGATCTGGAAACTCTGCCCCGCTGTCAAGTTCAACGGCTTGCACAGCCCATCCGGATACCCATTCACTGCGTCCAGCGCGCGCCAGGACCGAGTGCAGGTGGCGTCAGTGAAGGACGTGAGCGCTGTTGCTTCGACCAGGCATACTTGGAGGAAGAAGAAAAATATGCAGAAGACGGGGAAGCGGGGAAGTGATGGCATTTTTATCGTCGATTTAGTTGGCTGGTCAGATCAGCTCAGGTCAGGTCAGGTCAGACGCGCAGAGACATATCGAATGGACATGTTTGGCGTTCTTGTAAGGCGTCCACGCGGAGTTTGCGAGAGACGGGTTGGGGGCGGCGGAAGGGGGCGGTCGAAGTTGCAGCGGCCACGCGGGAATCCTTTCGCGTGTTTGTTCGCCGGACTTGTGTACGAAACACCCCCTTTTCCTACTGCCCACAGGGCAAACATTGCATTCGCCTATCAACTCCGCACAACGACGAAGCCCACTCCATCTACACCTACTCCTGCGTCTGAGGGTCCGTCAAGCGAAGCCTGTCGACTTTTTCGTCGCTGGCGCGCATAAGCACTTCGCATGGTGGTGCATTGTTGTGTCTGTTTAGTAGGTCGTGGATACATCGTAGGTACAGATTCATCTCCGTTGTTTCGACCATTGGTGGAGTCCGTCGGGTGTATCTTAGTGGTAAAGTGAGGGGCGCGCGTCTTTGTCTTGCCTCTTCCTGACTCATACAACCACACGGTAGGTAATATACTTAGGCTTGGATATGTTCGCCTCGATAGTAAAGTGTCCAATAGTACTTGTTGCGATATAGGCGGCGATGCACTCCAACCCGTGCAAGGCTGAATGCCAGATGAGATTCAGGGCGTGGCTGCCCCGCCTACCGGTACCTAGGCAGGCTGCAGGCGTCGAACTCCTTCTGCCGACCGTACATGCTACGGCCCCATCTTCAGGAACCACACGTTGCACGACGGTTCTGAAGGCAGTCCCTCTTACCCGTTTCCAGAGCAAAACTTTTAATTCCCTTTGAGTGCACACCACCTTTACTTGTTTCCTTCCACATCCCACAGCCTCCACCATGCGGCTCGTCCACACCAAGGATCGCACAATGCACGAGTTCTTCGGCAGCAAGATCCCCAAGCAATACGCCATTCTCTCGCACACATGGGAAGAAGGCCAGGAAGTCAGCTACAAGCAGTATCTCGCTGGCACGCATCAACACCTTAGTGGATTTACCAAGATCGATCGAGCATGTAAAGTGGCTGCCGCTGGCGGACTCGACTGGGTCTGGGTCGACACTTGCTGTATTGATAAAAGCAGCAGTGCGGAGCTCTCAGAAGCGATTAACTCTATGTATCGTTGGTATGCGCGAGCGACGATTTGCTACGTCTACCTTGCGGACCTGCCTGTAGGTACGCTCGGGGAGTGGAAGGAGACGCTGGGCCGGTGTCGTTGGTATGTCTGAAGACCTTCATCTACCAGAATGAGGAGGGGGCTGATCGTTGCTACTTTCTAGGTTCACCCGCGGTTGGACTTTGCAGGAGCTCATCGCACCTGCCCATGTCGTCTTCTTCGACGCAGGCTGGAATACTCACGAGCAGGGTACTAAGTCTGGTCTGGCATCTGAACTGTCGTTAATAACTAATATCAATGTTGGAGTCCTCCACGGTAAGACCTCCCTCAGAGCGATCTGTGTAGCGCAGAAACTGTCGTGGGCTTCGCGACGGACTACTACTAGAACCGAGGACATGGCGTATTCTTTGTTGGGTATATTCGATCTTAATATGCCTCTTCTGTATGGAGAGGAGGAGAAGGCGTTCATGCGTCTGCAGAATGAGATTATCCGCTCGACCGCAGATCTCAGCATTCTGGCTTGGTCGCTGCCGTCATCTCAGATGGGTTGGCCCGACTCGGATGATACTCATGACTCTGGAAGAGCGGCTGTTGGTGCACTGAGTGCCAACAATACTGAGCCGTATCTTTGCGGTCTGCTTGCAAAGTCGCCCACAGGCTTTCAGGACTGTGGAGACTATGAGCGACTCTGGGAGGGCGGCCTGCGCGAATTTGCCCCGTCGAATCTGGGCATCAAGACACGTTCGAGGGTCATGCCAATTCGCACAAACGGCTCATACTACCTGGTCCTCCTACTGTGGTGCGAGTCAAAAGGCATGGCACTAGCAGTTCGTCTTCGGCAGGTGAGTGGCTCCATCTATGTTCGACAAGACCCATGGTCACTCTATCTGTATAAACGCTCTGAAGTCGGCTGGGATCCACCCATGGAATTATGTCTCTGGCCTGAACTTTCATCTTTCTGGACATTCCCTTCACGTGGACTTGCTTCAAGAGCGGAAACAATGCTCGAACTACGCAGTTGTGTGCTGCGGCCACGGTATAGTTTCAGTGCTCCGGCGACGGCTATCCCCCTGGACATCACACTGTGCGATCCGTGTCCTACTGATCGCTATGACCACGAAGATGCGCTCTTTTGCGTGTCACGCGAGAGCGGCGCGTTCAGTATGATCAACGTCCGGATCGCCTACACCGATATCGAAAGAATGCCAAGGTCCTTGTACTTCACCGTCGTCGCTTTTGGATGGTCGGATACGCCGAACTCCAGCGCTGAATTTGCGGTAGTGCATGGCCCCGGGCCTAAGGAGGATTCGGAGACGATTGCCGAGCAGTTTTCTAAACTTCATACCTCACCCATTGCTATGCTCTACGTCCTGGAAGACATGAAGAAATCTCGCATGTTCAGCCGGTCAATATCGATGGAGCTCCATGAAGAGAATCTTGGGATCCGGGTCTCGGTCGACCCAGTCTCTGTCGAGCCAAACATGGTGTCTCGCGATCTTTGCATCGACCTGAACATATCAGTGACTGTTTCTGTTATCTCAGACGGGGTGTCACGAGTCCGTGCACGGAATTGGTAGCAGCCTAATTCGAGCCTCAGCTTTCTCAACGTCTCTTTCGCCAACACTGCACTGAACCACCATCATGATGACATGACCTCGTTCGAAATGCCTAGATCAGAGCGGCTCTGCGCCAAGGCGGATAAGATCTCAAACAACGATATGCAAGATGCGGTCAACACACAATACTCGCAGCACAGCTTCCACCCTGAGCTTCTGCAGCCATCCGATTCATGTTTGAACAGTTCTCGCTTCTATGAACTACCGCGGGAACTACGCGATGCAGTGTACAATTACGCGCTGGAGCCAAAAGCCGAATTCCGAGTCAGCTCCCGTGAAGACGTACCTTTGTCATTTCAGCTGCCTGTGATGGAGTTCTGGGCACGTGGGTAGCTTCTTACTTCCGATCCTTGATATCCTCAGAGAGCATACCTGACAATTCCATAGCTCCCGACGAGGATGCGGGCGACGATAATTCCATCGATTCGCCCGGGACTTTCGATCCAAACAAAGATTATCTAACAAATGACGAATCTCGAATGCAGGATCTGCTCCACGTCATAAGCTTTCGACTTGCGACATCCACCCCGCTACTGCTCGTGTCGAAGAGCATTAACGCTGAAGTCACACGGCTACTCAAGAACCTGCGGAATCTACTCGCCTCTCAGATCTACCTCCAACGCATCAAGGAACCAACTCAAGCCTTTCTGGACGTGGCTTCTCGCAGTCGCTTCGTCATTTCACTCGGCCCAGCCGAGACGTTGTTCCTCGTGAAGCGCCTGCCGGACAATATGAAGCCTCTCGTCAAGGAAATAGCATTCACGCTGCAACCCTGGGACGATGCCGGTCCGCTCTGGGGCACACTGTGGAGCGCCGGATCCGTACTCACCAACACGCTATGTAGCGAACTCTCCAATCTGCGGACCATCGCCATGGAACTCCCGCACTCAGGCAGCGAGCAGGAATTCTGGACTGCAGCACCGCTGCGCCATTTACACGACCTGCTGCAGAGTAGGAGGATCGACAAAGTGCTTTTCCCGTACAGCAATGGCGACGATGCCGAGACTTACGTGAATCATTTCGGCCCCCGCAACGATGCTGAAGACCCAGAAGAGATTCCATCGTGGATGAGGCATACAGCGAGTTATATTGCAACGGAACAACGCGAGTTTGACATTGTCGACGTACCGTCGTGGACGCGGTGGATGAGCGAGCCGCGGTTTTGGGAGAAGCAGAGGTTGGCGCGTACGGTTCAGATTACGCGATGGGGAGATACCAAGTTGGGCTCCAAGACATGGAGACATATCGTGGTAGTCCCTAATGAATGAATAAATGAATGAATGAGAAGACCAGAAGAGGCGGTAGGTAGCTGTGCGATTCGTCGTGCTGGGTTATACGGCGTTTGATGGCACCAAACACGAAAATACCTGCCAGAGACGCTGCGCAACTTCCTTCGTGGTGTTCGATGGCAACACCACAGCCGCAGCCGCAGCCGCCGCAGTGATGAAGACGTGTAGTGTAGGCGCGTGTGAGCGAATCGCTGAACAGTAGCGACTCGTCACGCCGTGGAAAGAAGCAGGTACCTACCATCCGCCTTCTGTAGTCCTCCATACCGCGCAGTGCTGTCAGAACATCTCAGTCTATGCGTTCTCGTCCACAGATAGCGCTTTCACGACACTTAAACCCCTCTCGAGCTGTAGCGTGGTGATAGTTGAGGATGGCAGGTCCTGCCGGCGCTGGATGAGACACAGTGCTCTTGTTGGGTGTAGAAAGGGCAAGAGTAGCAGTGGAAGGACCGGCAGTAGTACGGAAGGAAAGCAAAGCAAACGAATGAATGAACGAAAGCGGGATAGAAATTGCTTCTACCCATTTAACTCAGGGTACCGTCTTTCTGGGTGAGATGAGATGAGATCCACGTCCGGTGTGAAGTGAACATGCTTGCCTTGAGCAGGGCACTGAGTGATAAGGAGCGGAAGGTGTGACTTGTATTCCTGAATGACCACCAGGAGCGCTGATTGACATCCGTAGATAGATAGATATGCGGGATTAGTGTTGGAGATGGAGATGGACATAGACATAGACATAAATATCAGATTAGAGGAGAGTAGAGTAGAGTCTAGTCTAGTCTAGTCTAACAAGGATATAGCTTGCGTAATATAGGTGCTAAGTAGGGAGATTTACAGCTCTAAGGCAAGCAGGTAGTAGAAGAAGAAGTACTAGAGGAAAGAACCTAGAGGGATATTATATTAGGTTATAAGTAGAGGTAGTGACTATACTATATTAAGAGATCTGCTAGGCTAAAGAGGAAGGTAGGTAAGCTAAGTAGATATAAGTAAGGCCTTTATAGTAATAAGATTAACAATTACTAGCGCGCTAAGATAAACTTATCAGACTTTGTCTTGTGTTCTGCAAAGTGGCGATTTAGGAGGTT
Organism: Didymellaceae sp. YAFEF048; assembly: GCA_032595095.1. Lineage (NCBI taxonomy): Eukaryota > Fungi > Ascomycota > Dothideomycetes > Pleosporales > Didymellaceae > Didymellaceae sp. YAFEF048. The sequence goes on along the minus strand of JAVISA010000017.1, from coordinate 208,837 downwards.
AAGACACTGTACTTGTGTACACGGCTGGGAGCGAGCGCTGTCCACTAAGTAGCAATTTTAGTTCACTTGTGGAAGTGGCCAAAGAGGGGAAGTTGCCAGACTGCCAAGTAGTACGAGACACGCCCAAAGAAGCTCTGTAGGCTCTTGAGAAAGTCTGGCTGATAGGAAGAGGAACACGTAAGAGACAGTTGTTCGAACATTCTGCTCTCTTCGCATCAAGTAATTACTTCGTATCGGGCTCAAGGATAGATAAATCGCAGTATGTTGATACTGAAAACCCGGGCATCTCCCTCCTCCCTGCTCGCGCATATGGTAAATGTGTCAAAAGCGCTGATGTACGACTCGGTGCATCACTGACGGGTCGGTCTAATAGTACCACCTCCATGAAGACCTCCTTGAATTCATGATATATTGCGTAAACTGTGAGGTGGTGCAGTCTGGAGCGAAGTCGTGTTCTCATCCTGTTCTGCATGGGCTATCCCTGGGAAAGCGTAGTCTCCGTATTGCCGCGGTGCGCTCGAACACTGGATCCAGAGTGTATTCACAGCGATCAAAATCGTGTGGTGACCGTGGCACAACCATTCTCAAGATGTGGAAGCTGTGAAAAACGTGTTGGCAAGGGCCAGAAGCCTCTACCTATCGCGACTACGCGACCAGTGTGATTGATTCATTTCCGAGGCAGACTGCCGTTCTCTGAACCTGACCGTCTCCAGTGTCAGCATCTGGCACGTGCCCTGTGCTATGCTTTGGTCAACTTGGGCTTTGGAGCTGAGGGAAAGTACACCAATAGGGTACTTCGAATCACCAGTATCGTAGTACACGGAAGTTGTTCTGGGCACCGACGATGTATCGAGTAACCGCGAAAAGTCCTTTCCAAGCCCATGAGTCCTCTCTATGGCGTCTCTCACTTGCCCCAACTTGTCTTTGAACTGCTTACGTTTGACAATGCCATAATCGCAGTCAGACCATTCTTTATTCTTCCACGACCCGCCAATTATGATTATGCTGCATTCGATTTTATGGTAAAAGCTACGAGAGGCGGATGGAAAGTGATTTAAGTCGAAGATACCGAAATTCCGTCCAGGTTCATTTGATATTAAGAACAATTCGTCTTGAAAATCGAATTGCTCCGGCGGCCAGAAACTTAAGATTGAAGTTCCGAGAGGAGAACAAACTTTCACTACATTGGAACGTTGTTGAATTATGTCCTTCGCGTACGATAAACACCGAAGCAATGAAGCAGGTCGAGCTCCGGGTAGATCGGTTAGCAGAATACGTTCCATTGCGGGGAACGGTCCCCCGAAGTCAAAATATCTGACTAGCGACCCTGGATTGCCTCTAAGATATTTTCTGGGTCCTATTTGCCGAAGTAGAAGGCCCAAAGGTCCGTGTTCGTCTTGACAATAAAGAGGAAGCACAATAGCGGGTGACCCATCCATTCCAGTGAATGCCATCCTCATGCTGGTCTTGATTCCAGAATTGGAGATCGAATACTCGTGTACACCTTCGTCCCCAATGACCTCGTAAGCTATGCAAGCCGCAAAGTCGCCCGGAGACTTTGCGAGAATGCCACATATCAAGTCATCCTTTTCTTGGACGGATAATTGATCTATGCTTTCATCGTGTTCTGGAAGTTTCCAAGCGAAAATACTGAGATCGTCTGTAGAACGAATTATTTCTTCTTGCAGGCGTCGAAATGCTTTGTCCTCTTCCCCGTACAGAAGAGGCATGTTAATATCGAAGATCCCAAGCAAGCAGTATGCTGTGTCTTCCTTTCGTGTCGTAACTCTGCGTGATGACCAAGACAATTTTCGGGCTACACAATACGAAGACAACAGTCGAGTACCTTTCAGGAGTTCTATACCGATGCCCGTGATGCCCGACAGCGTTTCCGCCATCTCATATCTCTGATTTGCGCTACTCATCCCAGGTAGGGTCAACCAGCCAGCATTGTAGAACACAAGATGTCGAGGGGCAATGAGTTCCTGTAGAGTCCATCCCCTTGTGAACCTGAGATGATACGTTAGCCGAGTCGTACCAATAGGAGAGAGCGCCTCCATATGCCATGGTTCTCAGTGGGGAAATCACCTCAGAAAGACTCACCAACGACAATGCGGCAAGGCCGCACTCCAATTCGCTACTGGTGGCATGTCGGATAAATACACATAACAGACCTTCGATCGCTCATACCAGCGAAACATCGAGTTGATAGCCTCTGAGAGCTCAGCGCTGCTGCTCTGATCGATACAGCACGTATCGACCCAGGCGTAGTCGATACCACTCTCTTGGGCTATGCGACATGTCTTGTCGATCTTCGCATACCCTTTCATGCGTCTGCAGCTGAAACTCGTATAGTCCTTGAAAGTGACTTCCTCTTCTTCCCAGGTGTGCGAGAGAATAGCGTACTCAGGGATCTTGTCCCCGATAAACTCCTCAAACTTCCGTGTGCGTGTATTAATAAGACGCATCTTGCTGGACTCTGGCTACAATCGCGTGAGAACTACAAAGGAGGACTGCTGTGAGCCCACAAGACAAGGCTGAGGCCAGGGTCAAGGCTGAGGCAACAGAGTGGACAAACAACGGAGCCTGAAGCCACAATATGTCAGAACACAGACTAGACCGTCGGACGAGTGGGAACTGATAAGACACGTCTGAAGTGTGGAGTACAGTGTTGTGATCGAAGTGAGTGAAGAGTGCTTTCTGGTTAAATACACACCAGCACCAGGAAGGAGCCGCCAAGCCATGCGGGGCTATGCAGGTAGGTCGACACTGCGTCGCCCACAGCCTCGCAGCAGCAGCCACTCGTTGAACCCAATGAATAAATCTCGTAGAAATTCCATTGAACCTCTACATGACCCTCCCAACCCACTCAGTGACCAGCCAGCGCAACCTACGCCTTCCCCGCACCCTTCATGTACTCCTCAAACAGCTTCTTCTGCTTCTCCCACTCCTTCTTGACCTTCTTCCCCGCGCCCTTGCTCAACTCCTTGCCCTCCTTGTCCTTGACCGGCAACCCGTCGGCATCCCACTCGGTATACTCGGGCGTCCTGAACATGTCCAGCGGGTTGATCTTCGCCTGAGCCGCCAACTTGGCCTGCTTCTCGGCCTCCTCGCGCTGGCGCAGTGCCTTGGCCTCTGCCTTCTGGCGAGCGATGGATTCCTTCTCGTCGCGGGCGAAGCGCAGCTCCGCGTCGACGGGGCGCACCATGGAGGGCAGGTCCTTGCGGTCCTCGAGGTAGATGCCGAGGTCCCAGAGGTGGGTGTCGCGGAGGGCGTCGCAGAGGGCGAGGAAGTCCTTTGCGGGGGCTTGGGCGCCGGCGAGGCTGCGGAGGTTTTGCTGGAAGGAGGAGAGGACTTCGGCGTACGGGATGGCGGCCATGTCTTGTTGTTGTGCGGATTTGTGCTGCGCGATGATGGTCTCGAGGACCTCGGGCGAGAGATCGCCCGTCACGGCGTGCTTGCGGACGGCGTCGCGTTCGCGGGCGGCGGCGTAGACGAATTCTTTGGCTGCGGACGGGATGTCGATGCCGGACCAGCCGATGCCGCCGTCGTAGGGGTCGGCTGAGCCGTCGAGACCGAAGATGCGCACCATGCGGGTGATGTAGCGGGCGACGTCGAAGGCGACGCTATCGGAGAGGTCGGATGGCTCGGCGGAGTTGCAGGCTGTGACGAGTGTGGAGATGGCGCGTGTGGCAGCGGGCGTGTCGAATGAGTCTGCAAGCGCGGCGTGGACCTTTTGCTTTGCGGCCTCGAATGCCTCCAGGATCTGGGCGTCCTCCTTACCCGTGGAGTCGATCATGGGGTTTACCTCGCGGTCGCGGACCTTGTAGAAGAAGTTGCTGATGCTGCTCTCCCACCCTGATCCGGCCTTGCGCATGGCGTCGGTGATCTCGATCCCGTCGTGCCAGCCCCCCATGAGGAAGATGATGCGGAGACTGCGGGCGGTCCAGTCGCCACGTGCTAACGCTTCTCTAATGGTTGTGAAGTTCTTCAAACTCTTCGACATCTTGCTGCCAGAAATCGACAAGTGGCCCATGTGCAGGAAGTAGTTGACCCATTGGTGACCGCCCTTGTCGCCAGACCAGTGTGCTTCCGACTGTGCGAGTTCGCTAGAGAATGTCAGCATCTAGCCGCACTGCAGTAATGCCTCCAATACTTACTTATCGTGGTGGGGGAAGCACAGATCGATACCACCAGAGTGGATATCCATCTGCTCACCAAGCACGTCACTAGCCATGACCGAGCACTCGATGTGCCAGCCTGGTCGCCCGGGGCCCCACGGGGATTTCCACGCAGGCTCTCCCGGCTTGCTCGACTTCCAGAGAGCAAAGTCGGCCTCACTGCGCTTCTCTGATGTCTTTTGCTGCGACAACGCACCCTCACCGTCTGCCTGCAGTGCCTTGTCTCCACGGTTCCAGGGCTCCAGACGAGCGTAGTGGTTACCAGGGACCTTCTCGAAGTTGTCGATGTCAAAGTAGACTGAGCCATCCGAGGTCTTGTATGCAAACCCGTTGTCGACGATCTTGTCGACGAAAGTGACAATCTGGTCGCCGTACTCGGTGACTCGAGTCACGACGTCAGGATCAAGGACGTTCAAGTTCCTCATATCCTCCATGAACCGCGCCTCGTACTTCTGGGTGAGCTTTGTGAAGACTGTGTGGTCGCTGGCGTCGATCTTCGAGCCGTGGATCGAGTCCAAGTACGGCAGCAGAACATCCTCAGCGCCAGCATAGAAAATCTCAACATCCTCTGGTGTTGTTTTCGAAGGTGAAAGCAGAGCTGTGGCTGCAGTGCCTACAGTCTTCAGGTGCATCTTGATCTTGGCCTCCTTGTCGCCTGGTGCACTGGTACCGTCTTCAGACTTCCCGGCAATTACATTGGCGTACTTCTCGGCGGACTCCTTGTTGAAATCCTCAGGCAGCAACTCAGCGCTGAGCAGTGGAAGGTTCTTCCTCACATATGCGTTGAAGGCTGCAACGGTCGTCGCAGACACTTCGTCCGATATTGTTGGGTTCTCGGCTTTGAACTGGGCCAACAGATGCTGCTGGCGTCCTCGAAGGATAATCTTGTCGTCCACGTCGGTGATGTTCTGCACAAACTGGAGGCTGTAACCAAAATATCCAGCGATGATTCTCCGCAAAATATCAATGGTAACGTAGTTCCGGGCATGTCCAAGATGGGCATCATCGTACACTGTGGGGCCGCAGCTGTACCACTTGACGACCTTGCCCTCAGGATCGATAGGAACAAAGTCATTCTTAGACCTGGTGAGGGAATTCCAGACCTTCAACTTGGCAGCATGCTCGGACTTGGGCTCCTTCCATGGCGGCTGGGTGCGTGCTGGTGTCGCCATGGTGGCTCTGAAGACCAATGGTGCGGTCTTGAAATTGGTCGTGATCCTGGGCCTGGGATGCTGGAGCGGGGAGCTAGTGGGAATGGGGGTGAGGATTCTGCGGGACAAAGAACGAAACGCAAAGACCATCAAGAGGACGGACTTGTCCAGCAAGAAAAGAGCGACGGGACACACGAAGAGGGAAATAGCAAAGTGGAGTCAAGTGCTGCAGGAATGGCGAATCGAGTGACTCAGGCTCAGGCTGTTTGTGTCCGCTGTCCTGTGGTGAGTCTCGTGTGCAGGGCTTGGCGGCTCCCCGCCAATTGCATGGGCGAAAGCTCCGCGCTAAAATTATTCTTCGAGCTGCAACTGCAGAGCGCGGACGTTGACCATCTGCTTGTAGCATACGAACCATGGCGCCTGTAATTTCTCCCTTTTTGGACCCCGGGACGCACTCCCAAGCAAACAACCTTGGGATAGTGCAATTGCGCCGCGACCATCTCATTCCAGCTGTCCTCGCTCCCGACGGCGATTCGGACTATGCGGTGGGCAAGGTCGAGAACACGCGCTTTGGCTCGTTCCCGCACAGCACCCTCGTGGACCAGCCATGGGGAACCCAAGTACTAGCCTCCGTCGTCGACACGGGCTCGAGGGGCAAGTCGAAGAAGCGCAAGAGAGACGGCAAAGATGAGGGCGCAGAAACACCCACCACAGATGCGACCGAGCCCGCAAAGAAAGACATCATCAAAGCCGCAACAGCAAGCAGCGGCTTCGCCCACCTGATCCCACCCACCCCCGAAACATGGACCCTCTCGCTCCCCCACCGCACACAAGTCGTCTACACCCCGGACTACAGCTACATCCTACAGCGCCTGCGCGTGCGCCCGGGCGACCACCTGATCGAAGCCGGCGCCGGCAGCGGCTCCTTCACACACGCCGCCGTGCGCTGCGTCTACAACGGCACGCCCGACATGCCCATCACCTCGTACTCGACCGCCGACATGCAGGAGGAGCTCAACGCCGTCGGCGCATCCCCGCCCAAGCGCAAACGCACCCCGCGCCACGGCGCCGTCTACTCGTTCGAATACCACGAGCCGCGCGCAAAGCAACTACAGCACGAGCTGACCGAGCACGGCCTGGACCCCGTCGTCACCGTGACCCACCGCGACGTCTACGGCGACGGCTTCAACCTGCCAGACTCCACGAGCCCACAGGCCGACGCCGTCTTCCTCGACCTGCCCGCCCCCTGGCAAGCCCTCAGACACCTCTCCCGCGCCGCTCCCTCGCCTGCAACCCTCGCCGCGCTCCCCTCCGACAACAACAACCCCCCTCCCACCACCACGCCCTTCGTCTCCCCCCTCAACCCCCGCAAACCAACCCGCATCTGCACCTTCTCGCCGTGCATCGAGCAAGTCACAAAGACCGTCGCCGCGCTGCGCACTCTCGGCTGGGTTGAAATCGACATGGTCGAGATCCAGGCGAAGCGGCTGGAGGTGCGACGGGAGCGGGTTGGACTCGCGGAAGAAGGGCTGCGGGGCGGCAACGCGAGCGCGGCCAGCGTGGGGGAAGCCGTGCAGCGGCTGCGCGACGTGGAAGGGCGGGCGGCGGTGTTCCACAGCTTGCAGAAGGAGAAGCAGGAGGAGGTTGTAAGGCGGGCGGAGGCGAGGAAGAAAGGGGTGAAGGATGGCGAGGGCGAGGGGAAGAAGGGAAAAATAGGTGGTGGTGGTGGTGTGGCGAAGGAGGGGCTGCCGCCGAGTAAGCATGATAGGTTGGATAAGGCGAAGAAGGATGCTGAGACGAGGGCGCTGTATAAAGAGGGAAGGTTGGTGCATCGCACCGAGCAGGAGTTGAAGACGCATACGAGTTATCTGGTGTTTGCCGTGTTGCCGCGGGCGTGGACGGAGGCGGATGAGGAGAAGGCGATGAGGAAGTACGGGTGAATGTGGAGGTGATACCCTTTATTAGATCGGTCTGACTGCTGGATATGGAAAAGAGCATGCGTTATTGCTGAAGCGCTTGCTACGCTGTAAATCTGTAATTGATCGAGAAGAAAGCGCCCAGGCGCCGAGTCCATGCACATCACGATTACCTCCCACATATGCCTGACCTACAGCATATCCTATCACACTGCCCTGCAAAGGTTAACCCCACACAGCGTCTCTCGCGCGATGACTTCCGTCCTTAGTCGGTGGAGTAGAAATTAGATGCGTCCAGGCTTCCTCCCCATCAATGAACAGCCTGTAATTCAGATGACTTTGCTCGCCATGCACAGGGGTCGTAATCTCCACAGCGCCAAACTTGCTGTTCCCATCTGGCAGGTACTTGATCGTCACGTCCTCGTCGTCGATCTCCTTATATGTGCGAACGGGCAAGTAGAACATGCTGAGCGGGCTGGTGCTGAACTCATGGACTGTCGCGCTGATGGGCCAGCGAGAGCCGACAGGGGGAGGGAACGAGGTGGCGGCGAATTCGTGGCGGTCGCCGGAGAGGACTACAACGCCAACGCCGTGCGTGGATGAGTGTTCCCAGGCGGCTTCGAGAACGCGGCGGCGCTCGAAGAGGTGACCGCCCCAGGTGTCCTCGGAGCCGAATTGCCAGTTCTTGGTGAATGGGATGCCGGTTACGATGATCTTCCAGTGTACACCGCGCGGCGGCTCCTTGTGAATCCAGGCAAGCAGATCGTCCAGCTGGGTGGCACCGAGCATGGTTTTGCTGGGGTCATTAGGATCCTTGTTCGCGGGGCTGCGGTATCGACGTGTGTCGAGGAGGAAGAACTCGGCAGGGCCCTGGGTGAAGGAGAAATATGTTGCGCCTTTGCGGTGGGCAGGGGGGTTTGCAGCGGCGTTGTAGTGCGTAAAGGCGTCGTAAGCTGGGACTGCTACGCCAGTCATGTTACTGTTCCAGTCGTTCTGAATCTCGTGGTCGTCAATAACGTGGATCCAGGGCAGGTTGTCGCTGACTGCGGGCCACGACGGTGAGGAGTAGACCTGACGGTACTCGCGCCGGTATGTCTCTGCTTCCTTGCCCTGCCTGTGGGGGACGTCGATATAGATAAAGTCGCCGAGGAAGAGCATAAAGTAGGGCTTCAGCTCGTGTATCCAGCCGGCAAGGTGCCTCATGCCGGGGAACTCGAGTGGATGCTGAAATGGCGTGTATGGAACGCGAGGCTTGATGCAGCTGGAGTGCACAAACGTGTACTTGTTATCCTTGAAAGCTGAAATATGCCCAGGGTGTGGCGCCGTGGTAAAAGTGCCAGTTTTGTTGCCGCTCGAGGTGTTGATGACGTACTCGTATGGGGTGTCTGAGCGGAGGTGGTCAAGCTCGATGACGGAGGTGAAGTCGGTCTCGTTCGTCAGCCATTGCTCAGGCTGGGAGGCATACAGGGTTTTGTGCATCCAGGATCGATTCAACTCGTCGATAGAGCGGTACAGAACCTTGACGTCGTGCGCATATGGTTCCCTAACCAGCACCTTTGCGCTGTGATCAGAGACGTATCCGAGGCGCCCGAAGGACGCGTTATGGCAGTCGTGGAGAAGGGGCGCGCGGTAAACGACGTCAAGCGCCATAGCGATCAACGCCATGTTTATGCCGAACGTAATCCAACTCCATAGCGCAGACGAGGGACTTGGAAGACCCGTGAGCAGCGTCCTCAAGATCTTGGGTTGCCTCTCCTCGTATTGTATCGTCTCTTGCACGTCAAGTTCCTCAAGAGGACCGTCGTCGGCGCCCTCAATGAGTTCTGCCTCAGTACTTGAGTCGCGTTCAATTGTGTCTTTAACGATGATATCCAGCTCATCTGATATGATCTTGTACTCGGCCGTGTCCTGGAAGCTCGTAAAGAATGACGGGATGTAGATGGCAGTGAGAGCTGCTGCAAGCGGCGGCACGACCTGTGAAGCTGTAGTCAGTCTGACTGTAATCGAAGTGCGTTGTTTCGCTCATTGTACTGACTGTGGTGGGAATCTATACCAGGGTCAGCAATCTCTCGTGCAATCAACATCTTCTGATACCCACCCATCGTAGAAAGATCCAGATACTCAGTCGCAATGCGAGAGAGCTGACAAGGGTAAGAACATCGCTTGCAGATGCCATGGCTGCTAGCCAGATGTCGTAGCTTGGCCGCTGCGGCGGTGGTGTTGTGAACGGAATGAGCTCCTGCTTGTCCGGCGAAGGATGACGTCGGTTCCCGCGCTAGCCTACTTTAGTCGACCTACCGTCGCGTCGACCTTCACCTTCGTCCTGTACCGTATGAGAAAACGTGATCCAAAGGATATGCTATTTTACAATTGAACTGCCTCCATGGCGCTTCCGACGACATGTCTTGGTATGGGTGACTGTGGAAAGGTCTTGCTGCGCAGCTGCGAACTCCCTATGGAAAACTCAGAGGCTGGCTGAACTTGGAAGGCGCAGCCTTGTCGCACCTGCTACGACACTTCACAACCGCAATACCACAGAATTTGACCCTGATCTTGGTAGACCGTACCGATAGTGCGTAGCCAGTTCAAGCCCTTTGTTCTATTGATAGCGTATACCTCTGGTCTCAATTGGCATGATGCAGTCGACGTATGAGTATGCCGCGCTTGATAGCACGAAACACCAAATACGACTCCTTCATCTACAGCCACGGCATGACTCCCGGACAAAGGAAACAAATCATGAAGAGGCCGCTGAGGATATACGCTGCACCTTTACCCTAGCATCCCTGCAAGACAACGTGGGTTACGAAGCGCTCTCCTACGTATGGGGTACGACGGAAGCCGCAGCCTCCATCCTGGTACACGGCAGTCGATTTTTGGTCACCAATCACTTGAAGTCCATCCTCGAACACCTTCGCTACGAAGACCGAGAGCGTGTACTCTGGATTGATGCGCTTTGTATCGACCAGAGCGATGTCAGCGAACGCTCTCAGCAAGTGTCTGAAATGCACGAGATCTATTCCAGCGCATCACAAGTGATTGCGTACCTAAGTGAAGCATGGGATAGCATTGATTCCACCATTAAGGTTATTGAGTTTGTTGCTGCCCATCCGGACATTCACTGGACCTCGTCGGATTCAGGCATCAAATCGTGTGGGTTTGACGTTGAATCACCAACTCAAAATGCTTCAATCGTACAAGTCTTTGCGTCACCTTGGTGGAGCCGACTCTGGACAGTTCAGGAATTCATGCTCGCACAGCGTGTGGTATTCATGTGCGGCGCCTACCAACTCGATGCTGACTACCTCGTCCTTTTCACTCGGTACTGTCTGGCTCATGACGCCAACTGCTGTCAAATACTGACGAAGATACATTCAACAAGCTCTAACGTACATGCTTTCATGGAGGTATTCTTCAGATTCATGAGACTTCAACATACGAAAGACGTTTCGAAGACAGCTCCACCTGGATTTTTGAGACTTTTGAGCCTTTTCAGATCGCGCCAATGTTCAAACCCATGCGACAAGGTTTATGGATTGCTTGGTATGACTACTGCTGAATTTCGATCCTCCATATCTGTTGACTATAACCGCTCGCCAGACGACCTTTACACAGACGTGACTGTTGCCGCCTCTCAAAGAGGACTCCAGTTTCTCAGTTGGCACTATGGCGTTCGCAATAAATCACTGGACCTTCCATCCTGGATCCTCGATTTTTCGACACCGTTGACCGAGTTTGCCAACATGTGTTATATGAATCGTGCAACGGCAACTCAGGATCTTTTCTCCGCAAGTCGAAACAGCAGAGCGAACTTTGCGTACACTGGATCCGGAAAGGCGATTGCGCATACTGTCCTCTTCGATACGGTGCGCTACACAATGCGGAATCCAACAAGTGCGTCAATAAGTGCCGATATCCAAAGACGAAAAGATATCATAGATGAATGTTGGGACAAGGTCAAAGCATGTGAAAGCTCAAGCAACATCTATCCATGCAAGAGAGACGCTTTCTGGCGCACGGTTTGCGGCGGCGTAGGAGCCGTTGCAAAGGAAACAGACTCGGGACGGTACAGGGCAGTCGTTGACGACGATGTGAAGATATTCCTTATGTGGAACCATCTGATCAGGACTGATGACTATCGAAAGGACGGGAGACTTGTTGGGACTCTACAAATGCTGAGATTCGACTCCGCGTTCAATCACGTAACGATAGGCAGAACGTTTGCCATCACTGACAGAGGTCATATTGGCTGGGTCCCCGAGAAAACGCGAGAGAGGGACAGCGTCGTGCTTTTCTCAGGAGGGAAGGTGCCCTATGTTTTACGTGAAGTTGACGGATCGAACACCTCGCACAGCTCGACGAAAAGCGGCGATGGTACACGACATTTTAAGTTTCTTGGTGATGCCTATATTCAGGGGATTATGCATGGGGAGGCGTATGATGAACAGAGACTCGAGACAGTCACTCTGATCTGAACTTCATGTTGAGAGGCGCAACATCGTCGAAATAAGTTTTTCGTTGGCACCACAGATCGAGCCAGAGAGGACCAGCACTGTTGGAGATCGCGCATGATCAACGGAATCATCAGATCCGAATCCAGTTAATGGCAAGATCAACTAAGTTCAATCGAGGGACTAGGATCATCAGAATCCTTAACTCAATTGTGAGCTTCTTCTCCACCTATGCTACCCTGAACCCCAACAAATCTTTACAGAAGCCCTCCAACTGCTCACCCCACCTCCATCACATCTCCGTTCCGACATGCCCTCACCACTTCAGTGCGAAATCCCAAACCTGCACCTTCCTCTCACCGAACGGCCCACCTTGTCTAACAAACAAACTCAAGACGCCGAACTTCCTCACTCTCTCCTCGTCTACTAGCGGCTCACCAGCCATATTCGGAATCTCGCCCAGCTTCTTCCAGTCCTTCCAATCACCACCCTGAGTCGCACCCCACAACTGCACGGTAGCCTTGGGCGCATCGGGAATCACAGCAACGACCGCATCTTTATGCGCCACAATCTTGCCACGGTACGCCAGATAAGGCGGCGTCGACAGACCAGGCACTTTGATAGCGGTCTTGCTGAACTTGCCATCCGTGGTGCGCAAGTAGTGGTAGAACATGGCCGTGCCAGTAGAGTTATCACGCATCAACGCGTGGAAGCGGCCTTTGTCATCTGCGCACTGGGCTTCTTGGTTGATGATCTCACTGTTCTGGGGGATTTCGTACACTTTGGTGCCGGGCGTATCTGGGGTGATGGGCTTGGCGACTTTGGTCCCGTTGGTCTGCAGCCAGGTACGGCCTGCGTCTTTGCTGAGGGCGAAGTAGAAGTCGTGGTTTGTGCTGGGGGTGGGCGTTTCGCGATTGGTCCAGGACACGTACAGGGTGCCGCGCGAGTTAGAGAAGCCGTTGATGTATGCGTTGTTGTCGTCTCCCTGGATGTATTTGCCTACGTTGGACCAGAGTCCCGTAGTCGTGGAGTAGCGGTGGATCCATGAGTCTCCGGCGCCAGACTGCCCAATGCGGAACTCCATCAGCAAGTCGCCGTTGTCGATACGCTCGAAGCGCGGATACGTGAGTGGTGTCCATGGGCCTGTGCTACCGGGAAGAGAGTGCTGGACTGCGTCGAAGGCAGAAGCGGACCACTCTTTAGGCGCCTTCTTGGCGATGCCGGTGTTGCTGACGCGGTAATTGATCGGGACATCGTGGTGATCAAAGGATAGATGGATCTTGCCGTCTCCGCTAATGCCCATGGAGATAGTGTTGTGCTCATCCAGCGTCTGCTGAACGTAATCCGTGAAAGCAAAGTACTCCCATGCTTCCACTTTCGGAGCAACCCTCCGACGTCCAAGATTGACATAGTGCTTGCCGTATCCCGATGCCGTTGCATAGAAAGCAACATATTGGTAATCCCCAAAGGTAGTCAGTGCATTCTGCTGGAATGAAAGTCCATTCAGTCGAACTGAGCCCTCGACATCGTTGGAGATATTGTAAGATTTGGTAGAAGTGACCGAAATGGCCGAAACAAGCGACGCGGCAAGCGTCAAAGACGCGACCATCGACTGAAGAAACTTCATCTCGAAGTGAGGAGCGAAGATACTGATCTGGTTCTCAAGCTGCTCCCTGCAACACCCCATATATATTTGTGTCTCCCAGACTACGTCGCTGTATATTCACCCGGCCGCCATGCCAGGATACGGGCCTTCCCGCGAACCTGATTTGCGGGGAAGGGAAAATTGCACTATGTTCCTTGCCCCGTCTTGTGACTTGTAGATCAGTCTATCCTCTTTAGTAAATGTTGCGAGGGTCTCCGCAATCGAAGGCTTGGGGGAAGCAGTTGTTGCGGCCTGTCGCGTGGCTGGACCTGCGTCGGGGTCTCGGGGGAGTTTGCGGGGTGTGGGGTAATTGCTTCTCTACGAAGCGAACACGATTTTGGGGCTTGGTGGCTCCTGGACGGTACGAGTTGGGCGCGGAGATTTTTTGAAAGACTCTCAGGTGGGCTCCAGACTGCTGAGGGAAAAGATGTTGTTGTTTTGTTGCCTGTACCTTTGGGCGAGGGGAGTCGTAAAGCTGAGCAGCATCTTGCCTTCATCATTTCTAGTAGGGACGTCGCAGAGAAATCAAGTTTTCAGCCTTGTGCGAGGTTTAAGTGCTTCTCTCTACAAGTTCGAAGTAAGAAGGCGATATGAGACCAGTGGAATGTTTAGGTCTGAGCAGCAACCTTATGACGATGCTTGGATCTCTACTCTTACGCATTACAAAAGAACCACAGTCATCAATGTTGTACAGCTACACGCATCGTGAAGTTGCAATTACTACTGTCGTTGTTAGCTACAAAGTCATTTTTCAAGAGCCCTTGTGCTCAAGAGATTCGAGAAGATTGGATGTGAGGTCATATCTGAGGATTGTGGCTGCGGACAGCGCCAACCGAGCGCCTCACAGCCGCCTCTGGGACCCCCGCAATCGCTCTTCTTCCCACAACCAGGACCGACATCGTATCTGCCGCTCCTCGTCTACCACTCCACAGCAAGATACAGAATCAGTACAATGCCGTTCCTATCCTCAAGATTGCCGGCGAACCATATCCGAAAGATGGCATCGCGACACCTGAAGAGGAAGGTAGCGGCTGAGACTCCTCACTTGGCACTTGGCAAGCCCATTCAACGGTCGTGAAGCAGGCTTGGAGTGACGTACCGGGATCGGAAGTTTATCTTTAAGAGTATTTGCAGGAAAGCAGACCAGCAATTGATAAAGAGACGGGCGCGCGCGATGTGTGAGCTACGCGTGCCAAGCTCAAGTCTGTAGGATGGCTTCTCTTTCAGTTCTGCTCTTTGCGGCTACAGCAATTGCCCAGGGCTCTAAATATGGCAACAACCATGTTGTAACCCAATTCGATTCGCAAGTCGTGGAGCAGAGGGCTTTCCCAGAGCCCAATGTCACCTTGTACAGCCCTGCATTCGCGCCCAACGCTTCTTTCGCGCCAGGTTGGACGGAGGGGACTAAAGGAGCTACCAGTCAAGCAGACCTTGGTATGTGGGAGAAATGAGAGTGAAGATTTTACTGGCTAACGGATCTTAGACGCTTTCTTGCAGAAGTTCGCGCAAAAGAATGCCGAGTGGGCCACATACAGCACTGCCGACTTCTCGAGTGAAGAGGGGAGGTTCTTCCCATACGTACGCCTTGCCACCTCTTCGAATACGACGAGCAAAGTACGCGTGTGGATCCAAGGGTCTGTTCACGGAAACGAGCCAGCTGGCGATGAGGCGACTCTTGCCCTCCTAGGAGCTATGGACGCAGACCCTACTTGGGCTGCGGGCTTCCTCGAGAAGCTGGAAATCATCGTCTTGCCCAGGTACAACCCGGATGGCAACTTTTACTTCCAGCGCACGCTGGCATCCAACTACGACCCCAACCGTGACCACACCAAGCTCATGCGTCAGCAAACTCGAGACATCAAGCAGTGGTTCAGTACCTTCAGCCCACATATTGCCATCGATATGCACGAGTATGGTGCTCGTACTAGATATGCTGGCAATTACAGCAACGCAGCCGACGGCATGTACAGTGCTGCGAAGAATCTGAACATCCACCCTGCAATTCGTGAGCTTGCTGAGACCGTCTTCGCACCTGCTATCGGGTCATCGCTGGAGTCGAAGGGGCTCCGTGGAGAGCCATATGTGACTGCGTCTCGATCTGCCAATCCGGTCCGATTTGACGAAGCTGGCACAGATGCGAAGATTGGTCGCAACGCCATGGGCCTGACACAGTCGGTCACCTTCCTTTTTGAGACCCGGGGAATCGGGATTGCCAACCAGTCCTTCAAACGCCGAACTCTCGGTGGATTACAGATGATCCTTGGTGTCCTTGAGACGGCCCGCGACCAGGCCGAGGACGTGTACAACACCATCGAGGGAGCTGTTAAGGAGGTGATTGCGAGCGAAGAGCCAATCGTGGTCACAGATTACACTTCTTATTCCAACCGCACGTGGACCATGGTTGATACTCGTAACGGCGACGTCGTGCAGATCCCTGTCGAATTTGCTTCGACTACACCCGCAACAGCTAATCGTACTGTAGTACGACCAGAGGGCTATGTAATTCCCCGTGCATGGCACGACCTTGCCGAGCGTCTTCGTGTGTCTGGTCTTGAGGTCGAGACTTTGTTGGAAGGCTTCCAAGGTGAGGTCGAGGTTTACAACATCACCTCTTCGAGCCTTGGACGCTCTTATTACGAGGGTACTATTCTCAACACTGTGACTACCGAAACTTTGACCCAGGATGTGTCGCTTCCCTCTGGCAGCTTTTTCGTGAAGAGCGCACAAAAGAATGCTGGCTTGGCATTCGCCGCACTCGAACCAGAAAACATCGACTCTTACGTGAGCTTTGGCATTGTGCCCATGGAGGTTGCGGATCTGTACCCGGTATTCAGGAAGCTTTAGTATAAATCTGCGGAGTTTGGACGACGTCCGACCGTATGTGGCTCTGCATGCAATTCAGTACCATCATTATGCTGCTGAGTACCTGCAGTCTTCTTTAGTATGCATCGAATTGTGTCACGAACCCTCACTCCGACGCCTTTCGGCATTCTCGCCAGCCAACAATATGTGTCCCATTCAACGGCGCGCCTTAACAAAGACGCCACAAGCGTTTTTCTAGAACACAAAGACCTCGCAAACAGCCATCGCGTCGTGTAAAGTTGACCGCTCTCGCGAAAACCAGTCTGTTTGGGGCTAGTTTGGCGAAGGGTCACGCGTGGCTGAGTCAGGAAGGACCACCTTGCAGCACCTTTATCATGCGCCGTGTAAGATCTGACCCATTTTGCAATGCGGCGAGAATGCAGCTTCGCTTAAAGGCCCGCGCGAGTGGACTCTCCTCGCAATACATCCTGCTGTACCGAGGAAAACGTGATCTCAGGTCGAGGTGTCTGCTGTAAGGCCGCAACCGGAAATAGGTGATGGACAATAAGACTCTCGTCGACCCTGAGGGTCACTGGACATCTCTTTCTTGTCGCTTAGACTTTCATTGATTGTGTTGTCGTCTCGGTTGATCTTGAAGTGCTCAATACCCGTTTCCATACCTTATGCTGTGCGAGCTACCTTTGGAGGTTATCCGACGTATTCGCACCAATCTCTCACCCGAATCTGCACTTTGCTTCGCTCACAGCTGCCAACATACATATCAGGCTTTCGACGACTGGACTGTATGGCGTACGGTTGTGAAAGGTAGTGCGCGCATCGGTAGTGGACCACGTACAACCAAGACTGCGACTTATCGTAGAGACAACCTGGATAAGATGGCAGGCGCAAGTGTTGCTCGACATGGAGATGGACTTTGCAACACTACTGTCATTGAAAAATACGCGCCACAGCTCATGGTGTTCGGGTGTGAGTACGACGGCGGCTTTCCGTGCCTCACATAGAATCTAATAATAGTACACAGATACGATGGCAGCACCTCTAGACCTGGAGACCATGTACGATCAGTGTAGAGCGTTGGTCAGCAGACAAGAATACCCCCCATCTCTGGTGCGAACGAAGACCGATAGCAGCAAATGGTTCGAATTTATGACTGATCCAACGAGCCGATTCGAGTCGAGAGAATGGCTGTCTGCGCAGACGGCTAGTTTGTGCTTCGCGATCGGTGCCTTGACTGATATTGGACATGCATATCAATCAGAAGAGCCTTTTGCACGATTGGAAGATGTCCAGTGGTTCAACTCCACTGCACCTCAACGAGACTGTTCAGATTCCCTGGTCATGCAACATGCCCTGGCCAATGCCGCGATCGGCTCGTTTTGTATGGAGCTGCGCACAGCACTACACGGCGAGAGAACCATAGGTGAAGACTTTGAAGGCACCTCCAATCCGCCAACCATTTCAAGCATACCGCTGGCTTCTCAACTGGCATCACGCCTGCCTTCAGCACCCGGGCGCTTAGATGAGTCCTCGCCGAGTTGCTTGATGGCGACTGTGAGCCCTGACTATTTCACCCATCATACATGGACTGGATATGTTAGTACCAGAGGGGACTGGCGAAGCGTATACCACGGTATTGGGTGCCATAACCTGAGAGACTTGCGGTCAACGGAGATAGACAACCACACGCATGGCAATGGAACCGCAGTTGCTGTGGATCAGACCGTCAAATTTCAGGTTGTTGAGACGTTAGCGAACGGCGACTTCATCCTGCGATCCAACTATTTCCATACCCGCGATGACATGTACACTCTCAGTATACTGGTCGAGAAGCGGACCGGGAGGCTGTCAGTGTGCTTGTCAGGGCCCGGTGATGTTGCTCCAATGTCATGGCAAGCTGCATCGAGGAACGGGCTCAATACGCCCTTCGGGATTGTGTACGGCATTGAGCCTGGGAGCTGGCTCTGGCTATGGAAGGCAGAATGGTCTGCAAGCACCACTGGAAAATGCCGAATCGAAGGATGAACCTGTGCCGAGTCGGATGAAGATAGTACAATGGAATGACTACCGAGAGTCCTTAGTGATGGGCATATCAGCATGAAGACGTTGGATTCGAATGGACCGATCGGTACAACGGATAGCAGCGGATGACCCAGGCATACGATGCTCGATCAACACAATGCAGATCCGTTGGGCGCGTAGTTGGACTGCTTAACGGGTCACAACAGACGCCACAGCATGAGAGTCAGAACATGGGTTCAGCTGAGAAAGATCAGTATGGGAGTGGCTCACGCCAGAACATGTGACCGACTGCTATAGTCCAGGAGACTCCGCAAGACTAGAAAGGAACTTTGAGGTGGAATGGGCCGCAACCTGCGATATCCTTCCATGTTCAACATCAGCGAAGGTCGGTTAGCGGATCCAAAGCCCCGGTTCACGGGTCAAGATAGAATGAACCCTGGTTGTTTAGTGTATCTGTTGTGTGCCGCTGCGGGACGGGAATTATTGCCGGATCTCGATTCCCCTGAAACGCGTTATTCGAGGAGAACAGCACAACATATGAGTACCATGCACGCGAGATTAGAGGTTGAAATGTAATTTCCGCGGAACATAGGCGTGCCTCTTTCCCATTGTCTTGTCTACTCACGCGAGGTTTGCGAGGTCAACGTCTTCAAGCTGCGTTGCATTGCGTTGCGTTGCGTTGCATCTGTGTTGTGTGGAAACTGTCATGACGACAAGACAGGAGCGACCACGCTAAATCGATAGTTCCTTCCTACCGCAACGCGTTCTCACGTGATTGTCGTTCTTTATGAGAAGGGAAGGGTAAAACTCGATGCGCAAACCGTGAACCTCATCACACAAGAGCGGACCAGGCTGTGGACACTCCAGTCGAGATCATGCAGCTTCTGTGAAGATTGCGCTAGACAATTGATGTCCCGCGAGCACCCCGCAGACTACCTTGCAACGCGACTGCATGCCTTGCGGTAAGGCCGCTGAATATAGTGCATCATTGGTCGGTTCGAGAAGAATGTTGAATCCAGACACACAATGTCATCGTGATCAGGGCGCGTGTTGGTGTTCACCTAATGAACGTATTGTGACGCAAATAGCGCCACAAGCAGGGCCTAGGAATGGGCTTGATCCTGGCAGGTGGTTACCTTCCTTAACTTGTACGTCCCGCCGATGCGCATGATATCGAACGATTCGAGCTTGTCGCTAGCGGAAATCACTTGCAATCCAACGGTGTTCATAGCAACCATCAGATGGAGCTTGAAACGGTTTCCAAGAGCAGAGGACGAAGCCACATCAACGACTCGCAATTGTTCATCAACGGTAATTGCAGATAGTAGAACGGCAGAGATGCATTGGAGCATGAGCCTTCGAGACGAACATACGGTGAGGCCAGCCGAGTAACATGCAGGGCTTTGCTCAACAGATGCTGCACTTGGCAATCCCGGTTTTCGAACGGGATGACGTCTGGCGAGGGCGACAAGGGGGGCGGGATGCCGTGTTTGGCCACAGAGGAAAGCTCAAACGATGTGGCCGTTGAATGCAAGATGTGAAGCTTCTGTAAAAATGGTGTTTAGAGCTTTCAAGCGTACCACTAAATGGATGTCGTGATGAAGGCGACTGGTGATCGATGGTACGTAGTGGTGCGTGTATGGTGTTCCGGCCATTGAGCCTCGAGGACAATGTAAGCGAACTGGCTACAAACAGACAAGGAGCACCCGCCCGTTTATCTCCTTTTCGTTGCACGGCGGAGCGCTTTACGCTAAATTAGGATAACTAAAGTGTACTATAGTAACACAGAGGAGGAGGCTCTCACGTGGTGGAATCAGTTCGTGGATGTTCTTCGGCCCGTGAGACCTTAGCGTTGATAAGCCCCAGGCTCCGCCTTTTGTTTCTCAATTACCGCCAAACCTTGATTGCCATTGCCATTCCGTTTTCCCATGTGCGGCGGCCCTTTGCACTCCTCCATCAACACCCAGTAGGCCCGCCACCATGCCTCTCGACCCAAAGGACGAGCCGTTTCCCACGAAACAGCTCATCATTATCGGTGGGTGCTTCTGCTCAACGCGGTGATGTCATCGCAAGTGGACTTTTCTGACCGCCGGATAGGAATATGCCGATTCTCCGAGCCTCTCGCGTTTAATTCCATCCTCGCATACTCGTATGTGATGGTACAGGATTTGGGTGTTCATGAGCGCGATGCATCATTCTACTCTGGATTACTTGTGTCCGCATATGCTATTGCTGAGGCGATCACTGCGCCGTTGTGGGGATCTATCTCGGACGTCTATGGCAGAAAACCAGTCGCCCTGATTGGGCTGGCTGGCGTTGCCATGTCCAGTATTGTCTTTGGTATGGCTGGTACTTTTTGGGTTGCGCTGCTTGCGCGCTTCATTGGCGGTGCTTTGAACGGGAACGTTGCTATTATGCAGACCATGGTCGCTGAGATGGTGAAGAACCCAGCTCATGAGCGTAAGAATAACCCCACTATGCGAGGTCCTATCTCTACTGACACCCTGTATAGCACGTGCATATGCAACGCAGCCTTTCGTCTGGACTCTGGGTGGTATCATTGGCTCTGCCATGGGAGGCTTCCTGGCCCAGCCAGCTGTCTTCTACCCTGGCGCCTTTTCCCAGGACGGCATCTTCGGCAAATATCCGTACCTTCTTCCCAACCTCGTCGCTGCTATCGGCATTGTCCTGGCTATCATTCAGGGTATGCTTTTCTTGGAAGAGACCCTCGTTCGGGAGGAGGTGGAAACCGACCAGAACGGCGGTATCACATACGGGGACAACGTCAACGAGAGGAGTCGCCTGCTTCCTCCTCAGCAGCCACACCAGATTCCAGGTCGTGCTCGGGGCTCTATGGCTGGGTCGGTACGCGAGCCTCGTGGATCTATTGTCAGCTTGACAAGAGAGCGCTTGCACTCCATGTCAGTTGCAGGCAGCATTCGTCACATTCGCAAGCGTGCATCCTTCCTGGAAGAAGGTATGCCAGCGCCGTTCGACCAGCGTTTCGATATTCGTCGCTCTTCCTTCGGTACGATGCATTCGATTAGGGTAACACCTCACCACGTTCTCCCCAGGAGCGGGCCCCCTCCCAAGCCTCGCTCAACCTTCAACAAGACTGTCGTCATGATGATTGTCTCTATGTCGATCTTTGCGTTCCACCAAATGGCGTTCATCAGTATCCTGCCTGTTTATATCCTGGATGAGCCTGCAGCGCGCGGTGTCGACTTCCGCGGTGGTCTTGGCATGTCTCTCCACGATGTTGGTGCCTTCCTGGCCATCAACGGCTTTATTGCCTTGTTCGTGCAGGGGTTCATTTTCCCCATCTTCGTTGAGCACGTTGGTGTGTGGAAGTCGTTCTTCTACATGGTCTTGTTTTACCCCATTTGCTATGTCATCATTCCTTTCATCAGCGCACTTCCTGACGAGTTCATTTCGCCCGGAGTATATTTCACTCTGCTCCTACAGGCGTTTTTCGGTATTATCGTCTTCCCCTGCGCCCTGATTCTCATGAAGAACGCTGTTCCCTCCCCGTTGGTCCTTGGCCGAGTCAATGGTCTGGCTATGTCTGCTTGCTGTCTTGCAAGAACAATTGCTTGCCCACTTGTCGGCGCCATTTACTCCATTGGAGGCAGCGCTACCGCTTGGTTTGGTCTTACACTCATGGCAGTATTTGGTGTCATTCAGCTCATTTGGGTACCTAAGGAGGACGTCGGTGCCGTCGAGATTGACAACGGACTAAAGAAGGTGGTTCACCGCGACGACGAACACGAGGACGCCATCGATGACATCTCAGTCATTGGGTCTGTGCGTTGATCGACACTGGCGACTATCAAGTCAAAAGGATCATATGTTAAGGAACGTAATGTCAATGAGGGAGGATTCGTCGCCTAATTCTTCGAAGTTTGCATCACTGTTCGGCGTTGGGGTGTTCTCTGGTTTCATGAGATCTTGATCATCGCCAGTCTGATCATGCATGTGAGCATTTTTGCATAGCGAATCGAAAAGTCGGGTCTTTTTGAATTAATGATGCGTAATAGATCTTCAATCTTTCAATTTGTTCGATGTTAAGTTCAACTCTTATGTCTCACCTGGATGTAGCCCTAAACCTCACTTCGATCCACCTTCATATCATGGACCCGCACTTCATCTGGCGTGTTTTCGGACAGCATTGCAATCGTCGTTGGGTCGTCACCGAACAACCTCGCTACACTCTCCAGCGGCATACCGCGAGTCTCAGGAAGCACGAAGTACAAGACAATCCAGCCTAGACCAGAGATGATGATGAATACCTGAGTATATGTCAGATCATGTGTCATTGCCATCGAGCAAGATACCTACTAGAAAGAAGCGCCAACCGATGTTGGCGAAAGCGTATGGTGTTACTTGCAGATATACAAGATCAGCCAAAGCAAGGACCAAGTTCGCCAGCGCCACTCCCTTGGATCGAATATGATTGGGAAACACTTCGCTGTAGAACACGTTCCCGCCAACATCAACGCCCAGCTGATAGACCGCGTTGAAACAGAAGAGCGCTGCAACGCCAAGTGCTCCGAGGTCCTTTCTTGAAGGGTCCATCTCGAAATATCGGACTGCGGCAGCCTCGATGATGAGACAAATACAACAACCACCAATGCCTATCAGCATGATGGGTCTGCGGCCGACAATGTCTGACAAGAAGGCTCCAAGGAGGCAGAACGGGATTGACACCGATACCCATCCTGCCGTCAAGAAGAGTGTCTGCCTTACATCAAAGCCTAGAGCAGCGTAAAATGTGGGCCCATAATTGTTTATCACGAGGATAGCCGTTGACTGACCCAGGAAGCAGTAGAAGCAGGTGATGGCGACACGACGACGGTATGATGCTTTGGTGAACATCGAAAGCTATAGCATGTCAGGGATACGTGGAAGAGACATGAGTGAGAGACAAGTGAAACTTACCCAGGAAGTCTCCAGCTGCTGATCAATTGCAGTCTGTCGCTTAATGTCCTCAAATTCTTGTGCAGCGAAAGAGTCGTCTCCCTTTGTCGAGTGCAGCCTGAATATGACTTCCTTAGACTCCTCGAGACGGTTCTGCATCATCAGCCAGCGAGGCGACTCAGGGGAAAAATAGGCGATGACGATAAGGAGCGTAGGCCAGATCAAGTACAGGCCTAGCGGACCTCGCCATTGCGTGACTGGGTTAGAATTGAATGAAAAGCCAACACCTATCCACGCCGCAAGCGAGTATCCAGTACCGATGAAAACAGCATTGAGTCCGACAAAAAAACCTCGATACCTTGGTGGACTAAGCTCAGTGGTATATACGGGCGTCAGTACCAGGAAGCTGAAGCTGCTCCATCCAGCGAAGAAACGCCCACTGTATCAAAGTCAGTTGTGCTCAATTTAGCAGTTAAAGAAAAATACCTCAGGAACATGGAGATGTTCTGCGCGCCAACAATCAAGGCTCCGCCGAAGAGCCCAATGACGGCATTGACGTAGACACTGTTCTTTCGACCCAGGCGGTCGAGCACGATGGCTGTGACAATAACGCCAACGGCAGCCCCGGCTTGAAAAACACCGCTGGTTGCACCCGCGATGTTGAGAAGGTTGCCGGTGACGCGTCCTGTAGCAGGATCGAGGAGGCCCATGTACGCAAGGAAAGACGGCTGGCCGAGAGTCACGGAGATTACTGAAGCCGGGTAGCTGTTGAAGTCAGTATAATAAGTCTGGGTGGGATGCAAACTGACGGCTTACCCAAAACATATCTGGCCAAGTGAGAGAAAGAAGCAGATGAAGAAATTCCTGAGGGGCATACCCTTTAGGTCTGTACCTTCGTAGCCCATGATTGCAAGTGTAGTGAAGTAAGATCTATCGAAGATTTGGAGGGGTAGGTGTTCAAAGCAGTGTTTGGATGGAGCAAGAGGGTAATCATTAAGTAGGTCTAATTCTCCGTCTTCGCTGTATAACCGACTAGTAGACTAGTTTATCTCTGTCAATATCGATTCCTGACATACTTCTACACAACCCCTCTCTTGCTGTCTTTGATAGGAGTTCGACCATTTCAAGAGATGAATGTTCACGCTGGTGGCTTTTTGGCGCTTATTCAGACTAAGGTTAGCTTTTTGCGGGGAAACTGGGTGATCTACCACCATTACCGCAAATAGTTTGCCAGCATATCATATTGAGCTACAAAGATTTTGTTGGAGGAGCACTGGACGGCCACGGACACAAGTCCGGGGGAGACAAAGCGAACCTAGCAGGGCAAATATTCCAAACACTGCCGCGCGGGAGCTACAAAGAGGCGCAATCCATATAACAACGCTAGCAACTGGGCAGAATCAGCCCTAAATCACGACGGCTATGTAGCACAGCTGCGCCGCCCTGATTGGTCCGGATGCTTGCGATAACCAAGGTTAACTAACGTTTGCCGCGGGTATGCTTTTGGGTGCTAGGGGGAATGCTACTTTGAGTACATGGCTTTGGTCGTTCTGCACTCCACTGTGCGCTTGACATTTGAGGCACCGCTGCTGTGTGTGAGCAACAGCACGTGAACCTAACCGTCATCTAGACGCTGTGTCGACAACTACGGCTTCGACTCGTCATAAACGTCGTACTTGTACTGGCTTCCTGCATGATCATCCCTCAAGGCAGCTTGCCCCTTGCCGTACACCTTCTCTCTTGCTGTCAGTCCTTCCTCTTCAGGCTGAGAATAAATGCCTCTTTTCCTCAATTCAGGGACCAACAGATCTACGACATCCTCAAAGCTGCCCGGCGTAGTTACATAGCCGATGTTGAAGCCATCAACATCAGCTTCCCTCACCCACCGCTCAAGCTCATCCGCAACAGTAGCTGGCGACCCAACACTCACTGGTCCAAGCCCACCAATCGAAGCCTTCTCTGCAATGACTCTGGGCGTCCACTCAGGAATTTCAGGTGAAGTGACAGTGAATTGATCCAAGAGACTCCTAACACGATGGTCTGTCGTCGCATCGTCTGCGGTGAGGATTTTGTCGGGTGGGTATTGACTCAGGTCAATGCCAGTCCAGCCAGAGACGAGTACCAGCCCACCAATCTCACTTGCGTACTTCTTCAACTCTTCGTACTTTTGTCTCGCTTCTTCGTCGGTCTTGCCTAGGATAGGAGTGAAGGTTGCGAAAAATTTGATACTCTGTGGATCGCGACCCTTCTCCTGTGCTAACTCGCGGATTTTAGCCACTTTTGGCTTCAGAACTACCGGTGAGTGAGATGATACAAAGATTGCTTCCGCGTGGGTTGCTGCAAATTCTGAGCCAGCTGAAGATGTGCCTGCCTGGAAGAGGAATGGCGTGCGCTGAGGTGAGGGATCGACGATATGTCTGGACTCCAGATGGAAGAACTTTCCGTCGTGCTTGATAGTTCGTACGCGATCTGGGTCGACGTACTCATCCTTTTCCTTGTTCTCTGTGATCGCATCGTTGGCCCAGCTTCCTTCCCAAAGCCTATCAATATGTCAGTGCTGTTGCAATTTTCTAGAATTGGAGGGAGCCTTACTTATAAAGTACTCGCAGGTACTCATCCGCTTGTGCGTATCGCTCATCATGCTCGATCGGGTTATCCAGTCCAATGGCTTTGAAGGCAGCTTTCTTCCAGCTAGTCACGATGTTCCATCCAAATCGTCCGTTCGTCAAGTGATCCAATGTACTGAATCTTTTGGCCAGCAGAAATGGCGGCTCAAAGCTCGTACTGGCGGTAATAGCAAACGCAAGATTTTTGGTCACCGCAGCCATAGCCGAGATGGGAATCGTAGGGTCAGTCACCGGCCATTGCGCCGCACGTCTGATACAGTCATCCAAACTGTCCTCATAGGTATCGTAGCCTCCGTATGTATCTGCCAAAAAGAGCGCATTGATGCCTCCACGTTCAAGCAACTTGGCAAGATCAATCCAGTAGTCGAGTCTCCGCTTAGTAGCCGATCTGTCACTCGGATTCTTCCATTGGCCAGGAGAGAGATGACCGACTGTGCTCATATCGAAGGCATTGAGAAGTATCTTCTTGGGAGCGTTGCCATTGCTCGGGTGCTCCCTGCTTGGCAGTTGTGATGTGGCCATGATAACGGTCTTGCAAGGCTGCGAAGATAGACAGGCTGCAACTTACTGCGGGTATATGAGTCTGGAGATGAGCCGCAATAATGAGTAGAAGCTTGACCGTCGTGAGGTCTTTAGGCTTTCATAGATGCTGCTGTTGATAGTTGACAATCGTGATGCGGGCCGGCGATTGCGCCATCCTGAACACCGAGCTCGGGCATGGCGAAATGGTGTGGGGTGAGTGCGATACATGCATGCGAAGCCATAAGGTGCATTACGTGCCCTAGACGGTGTCATATACATTGTGGAGTCTTAAGAAATGTGGATCGTTGAGAACGCCACATGATGCCGAGCACAACAGGTCATCCGCTTCTCCCATATTCATCGTTACGATGCATCCACTCATTGCATTATGTGCCGTCTAAAGAGCTCTCGTTTAAATCGAGAATGCCGGAGCTTTAGTAATTGCGCTATCCTAACAAAGGCATGATAAAGATGCATATCAGTGATACAATGTAAACTTGTCGTGCACAAAACTACCGCTCAACTGAATCTACCTCTCAAATTCAAGCAGGACCTTCGGGAGTTGGAAGGACACTGGGCTTATATGGATCAACTGTTTCATGAACAGAGCTGACACTCTCTTCTTCGGAAGCCTCGTTCTGTTTACTGAGAATATCAGCATCAGTAATGACCACTCGAGCATACACAACATACACGACATACCTTGATCTTTTCTTGACAAAAGAATTGATAATATGCGCAAGTATGATCAAGCATACAGCGTTAGCGAGCACGAAAGCCCAGCCTTTGGCAAATCTGGGTCCTTCAACAGTCTTGAAAACCAAGAGCGGCGTCCATGCTGTTGTAGATTGAGCCAATGTGTTGGCGAGTACAAGTGCAACAGCTCGCTCAGCTGGAGAGTAGCTGAGTTGGCTGTTGATCCATCCATACAACACGCTTGACATCGCCACAGCAGAATAAGTCGTCATGAATGCGAACCAGATTGCAGATTCTGGGACATTCCAGATGGTCAGAATGATCAAGCCAATGATGTTCCAAGTGTGTGAGACTGTGATGGCCCATGCAGGCCCCAGAACAAGATCGGAGGCAAAGCAGATAGCTAGGGTATAGAATATACCTAGTGCTGGTGAAATAGCACCCAATTCGTTGATCTTTGCCTTTGAGAACCGGTTGAGACTCTTTAACCATAGCAAATAGCCACCAGAAGATGTGTTGATGGATCCGTTCCAGAAGAAGATATCGAGTAGAAGAAAGGCCCAGACAAGTGGTGATTTGGCGATTTTAACGAAAGTGTGGACGGTTACGTTGCCCTTGACGTTATGTCCCGCTCGCTCTAGGCGGTGTCTGGCAACTACAACATCGTGATCCGACAAGACTAATCTGTTAGGCTTATCTGGGGTTCCCGGAAGGACGCACAGCCCAAGAAGTCCGACAGGAATTGTGATGATGGCACATATAATGTACATCCATCTCCAGCCGGCGAGGCCATGGACACCATCAAGGCGCGATGTAGCACCCGACTGAATCAAAGCAGCAGTGAGTGTACCGAGAGTAAGACCCACGTAGAAGAAGCCGCCTCTACGTCCGATCTCATCACCTCGATACCAAGACCCTAGGTCCATGTTCAGCCTGGGTTAGCGCGTTGTAAGGGTTAAGAACTTACCGAAGATATAATGTATCGCTGGAAAGAATGCTGCCTCAAAGAATCCCACCAAGAATCTGTATGCAGCCAGTTCCGCGAATGAGTGAACTCGATATTGGAGTAGCGTGAAGACCCCCCAAGCTACGTCCAGGAAGGGTATGAGGTAGAACATGGGAATGCGAGTGAACAAGTACATGAACGGTAGTTGGCCGACGACCGCCCCAACTACGTACATAGTTTGTAGTCGCACCAATTCATTGCCCTCGAATCCCAAATCTTCCTTTAAACCGGCAACATAGGCATTGTCTTCATCTGTCAGCTGGTTTCAAGTACCGGGTACAGATCCTGTGTGTAACGTACTGATATTTGCTTGGTCAATGTATTTTACCCAATATGCAAGGAAAACGTAAGGTACAATCAGAAAGTCAAGCTTTGCAATCAGTTTACGCTCTTCGGGAGTATCGTAGTCTTGAAACCATCGAATCTGATACCACTTGCGGCTTTCTTTGGAATTTGACATGTTGAGTGATGGCTCTGGCAAGTCCTGTGTTGCATTGTACCACATGCACGCCAGTGGCTTTATGTATGAACTCTCGAAATCACTCAATCCCAACTCATGAAAAGCCTTGTCTCAGACATTGCTACCATGCACGCCATGTCGCGCTGCAGGCTCGGCAACGGCACTGCACAAGGCCTCAGTATGCAGGGCAGCGATCACGGATGCCGCGCTGGCTGCATGGCGCATACCGTCAACCTGTGGGGTGAAGGCGTGATCGTCACCATCATCCCGAGCTACAATGGCGGAAGACGTGTCATGTATCGTGTACGGAGCGATAACGGATCGGATGTGATACACGAACATTGATACGAAAGTGCCCTCCAGGAGGAATAACTCTTAACCTCACATTCTCCGTGAAGCAGAGTGCGAGACCTCAATCCTCAAGGCTTATCGCGATCGCGTTCCAACTCCCCAATCTTTTACGCTAGTCCTATTTTGAAAGATGGCATCCAATCGCGTCATCCCCGCCGCCGACACAGTGGGCAAGATATCACAGCCATCGACTTCGACCCGTCGCGTCGCTCAGTTGACAGATCATCTCGCGCCAGTGAAAGAGACAGAGCAAGCCCGCTCTCGACCGATACTGCCGATTGAGTATCCCGTCTCACGGCTGGAACTTGATCCAAATCATCATATAGACGACATTCGGCCGCTGAAGGTCGCTGTCATTGGTGTACGTGTCTAGGTTGCACATGGGATTTCGAAAATCCTGAAACTGTGAAAGAATCAAAGTAATAGACCGTGCTAACAAATTAAAGGCTGGCCTCGCTGGTATCAACGCTGGCATCCTACTTCCTGCCAAAGTACCAGGAATTCAACTGACTATTTATGAGAAAAACAGTGATGTGGTGAGTTACAATTTTAGAAACTTCTGATACGGTCTAATTGCTACAGAGTGGCACATGGTTGGAGAACAATTACCCAGGTGCGTAATGCGAAGTTGAGACAGATTGCATGTCTGCTGACATATGACAGGTGTACGCTGCGACATTCCTGCAAATGTATATCAGAGTACGTTCTCGCCCAATACTCAATGGTCTGAGATATTTGCAAAAGGTGCAGAGATCCGCGACTACTGGCAAGCAACAGCGAGAAAGCACAACGTCTATCAATACGTAAAGCTACGGCACCGAGTCGACGACGCATCATGGGACGATTCAAATTCGAAATGGGATCTCAAGGTCCATAATCTCGTCGATGATGTTGCAATCCAAGAGGAGTTTGACTTCGTCATCACAGCTATCGGGCGTTTCAATGCGTGGAAACTGCCAGATTATCCGGGGCTCGATGAATACAAGGGCCACTTACGACATACCTCGAACTGGGATCCTTCCTTTAATCCAGAGGGGAAAAAGGTTGCGGTTATCGGCAATGGAGCTAGTGGGCTTCAGATAGTGCCACACTTGCAGCGGCTTGCTAAAAGCGTAACTCATTTCGTACGAAACCCGACTTGGATTGCCACCAGCTGGGCTGGCGACGAGAGAACTTTCGAGCCACAGCCATACTCGGCCGATCAACTGGAGTCCTTCAAAGATCCAGAAGTGTATCTGAATTTTCGGAAAGAGATTGAAGAGAAGTACTGGCGGCGTTTCCGTGCCATGGTACGTGGATCTGAAGAGAACCAGGGTATGCGTGAAACCTTCATTGAGGTGATGCAAGCGCGAGCAGCAAAAAAACCTGAATTACTTGACGGACTCATTCCAGACTTTGCGCCGCATTGCCGACGCTTGACGCCCGGCCCTGGCTACATCGAGTCACTTACCGAGGAGAACGCTGAGCTCATTAAGACTTCAATCAAGCGTTTCACCTCGACCGGCATCGAAACAATCGACGGAGTCCAACATGACTTCGATGCTATACTTTGCGCTACTGGAGCAAACACCGATCTTGTGCCCCCATTCCCCATCAAATCACGCGGAATTGATCTGAACAGAGCGTGGAAACCTGACGGCGAATTCGGCTTTCCTTATACCTACCTGGGTTCTGCAACGCCAGGATTCCCTAATTTGTTCTTCCTAGCGGGACCGCATGCAACTGGGCCTTCAGGAACGGTACCACAAGCTGTTGAGACGGCGCTCACATACTTCGCCAAGATACTGAGGAAGGTTTCCGCGCAGGGCATCAAGTCTATTGCTCCGACTAAGGATGCCGCGGATGACTTCGTCGACTACTGCGATGCGTTCTTCCCAAGCACTGTATTGACCGATAACTGTTCTTCATGGAACAACGGAGGCCATCCCGGCCAGAGGATACATGGCTTATGGCCGGGCTCTGCGGCGGCGCTCACAATCGTGAGGCGAGATCCTCGGTGGGAAGATTGGGAGTATGAACGTTATAACACACAGAACAGGTTTGCATACTTCGGAAATGGGTACACAAGAGGCGAGACTGATGAGAGTGCCGATCTAACCTCATATCTACGTGCTTCCGGCAATGAAGAAGATCTGAAAGATGTTCATGAGAGCTGGTGGAACTTGCCGGGTGCACTCAAGAGAACGACATAAACTCAAACTTGGCTCTACAGGCCGGCAGCTCATATCAATTCGAATCTCCTCATAATTGTTCATTATTGTGTTAAGACCATTAAGGGCTCCAGTGACAGTTCCGCGATGTCTTTGCTCGGGACAAATCTAAGAGGCGATGTCGGTAGATCGTTGATGCCCGTTACGGTAGTCCCGCTGTTGGAGTGCTTGGCCACCAGGAACACAAAATGTCCGAAATCACGACATCTATTCGGATTGTAGCGTCAGTAGCTTGTGATACGAGGCAGTGATTCTCCGCTCCCGTCCACGCATACACGTGGGAATTCGCAAAGGTCAGGGGTAGATGACGTGCTACCCCATCCAAACACCAACCCCCACAATCCCGCGTAAGATCCGTGCAGCGTAGTCGTAGAGCTATGTAATGCCTCTAGACTCGGTTGTGATGGGTCTAGAGGTCACTGCACCGATTACCGGAGCGATTGCGATAAGTTAGTTTGGCGCTTGTATAGATGTTGGCGTTCAGTTGCGTATTCACGAAAACTTGTCGAATTGCGCCTTCGGTAATTGCTCATTTGAGCTGGTGCCTCAGACTATAGCATGGTAGTCTCGAATATCCAAGAATATATGAGAGTCTGGTCCACCGCAGATCGACATACATTGAGTAATACATCGCAACATGGCTTCTCAAACTCCTTCTTTGGAATCCGGTAGTGCTGGCGAGGTTGAAAGACGGGACTATCCAAGTAACCACATCCATTACATTTGCTGTTGAATCTATCTGACTTATTACACAGCAAAATGGTATCGAAGTACCTTCTTCAATATCACCATACTTGGCCTCTGCAACTTTTCTGCGCCGGGCATCTGGGGTGCAATGAATTCCCTTGGTGCTGGAGGAGCTCAATCACCTCATCTTGTGAACGCGGGTAACGCACTTACGTTCTGTTTGATGGTGGTTAGCTGCTACTTCAGCAGTGCCATTGTGCATTACATTGGTATTAAGGGAGCGTTGATATTCGGAACGTAAGTTGTGCCTCTCCACACAGATGAACGGAAGTTGATGACGAACAGTATTGGATATGCGCCCTACGCAGCAGCTCGTAAGCTAGTAGAATCTCACATCTACCCAGGTACTGACACAGACTAGTGTACACAAACAACCGATACGGGACCGAGTGGTTCATCTATCTCGGTAGTGCACTGTGTGGTATCTCTGCAGGTGTGTTCTGGATGGCTGAAGCCGCCATTGCCATCGCGTATCCCGAGCCCTGGAACAAGGGCAAGGCGCTTGGTTACTGGTTGACATTCCGCCTCGGCGGTCAAATACTCGGTGGTGCAATCAATTTGGGGCTGAACGCAGACCGTGACCAAGCCGGCAAGGTATCATATACGGTATTCCTCATCTTCATCGCATTGCAGTGCATTGGTCCAGTCGTGGGATGGTTTCTCAACAAGCCAAACCAGGTTCAGAGGAAGGACGGAAAGAAGGTTGACCTGGCCATTCTGGACAATCCGTGGTTCGAGATCAAGGCTACCACTAAGCTGTTCTTCACGAAGAGATATCTTCTCACTGTACTTTGGATTGGACAGGCTGTCTTCGCAGAGGCAGTCTACTTCACATATTTGGCCCGTAGGTTGCAGACTCAATATCCGTATTGACCTTCATCTAACGGTTACGCAGTGTGGTTCTCTGTCCGCTCCCGTGCATTGGGTTCGTTCTTATCGGGTATTGTCGCTGTAACCTGTGGCAATCTCCTTGGAACCTATTTGGACAGATCATCAATATCCCTGCGCTTTCGAGCCCGTAGCACTTTCTGGGCTATCGCTGTTCTGCAAGGTGCCTGGTGGCTATGGGCCACAATCCTCGTTACTGAGTATCGCACAACTCAGCCTACATATGATTGGTCATCGCCAGGCTTTGGCCGCGGATTTGCCGTGTTCGTCTTTCTGACGGTCGGCTTCCAGCTCAATTACTTATTCCTGTATTTCTTTATTGGACAGCTTGCAGAGAACGAGCCTGAAGTCATCAGATACGCCGCGCTACTCAGAGGCACCGAGTCTGCATGGCAAGCAGTCAGCTATGGCATCACCTCAATTACGCTTTTTGCTGAGGTTGGAGCGGTATACTGGAATTTCGCACTTTGGGCGGTTGCCATCTGGCCAGCGTGGCTGGTATTGCGCGAATTTGGAGATGAGAAGAAGACATTCGAGGACAAACGCGTTTCAAGAGGCAACTCGCCCCTCGAGACGACTATCGTGGAGCCACACAAGGAATAAATGATCGTAAAATCTGGGACGATCTTTTATAGCGGCTACGCGGGAGGAAATGTGTGTTGTATGCAGATATCGAGTCTTCACGTAACTGGTTCGCAGTCCCATATAGTCATTTAGATATATTTACCACCTTTGAACCGACGTTCCAAGAGTTAAATGTCAGCGTGACTTGAGCTTAGGCATTTCTGCAAGATAACCGAGAGTTCTGAAGGTAACAAGATTCCGGAACTATTGCACCTTATAGGTACAAACGGTCACTGTGCCACCTTCCCCTGACAACTGTAGGACAGTACTACTCGAAATTTGGGAAACGCTAGTCAAGGCAAAATGTTTATAATGTGTACAGGATCTAGCAATAGGCTCAAGGCAATACAGCTACAAGTCTACCCCCACTGATCTCTCTCCTTCTCATCCTATCAAGACCCTCGTTGATGCCACTCAGACCATCAACCGTCCCTACGACATCCGGGGGCACCAACAACCCCTTCAGAAGCAACTTTTCACACCAAATACTCAAGGCTTCCCCGACTTCTGGGATTTCGTGGAACAGCTTAATTGGCACGTTGTGTAACGTAACGTCTTCAGGGATGTCGGTTTTGGGCAGCCCGGTCAAACCAACCAAGTGTGATCGTGGACCACCTTCGATAGCCTCCAGAGGTGTCGATGGTGGGGTCGGCAATTTGGAATCTTTGCGCTCAAATCTCTCCACTTCCTTCGGCAGCGAAGCTATCGGTGAAGTGGTCGATGCTAGCGATCGTAGCAGGTGAGCTGCGGACTCCTTGCCTACAGTATCGAAGCCAAAGCGTGCGCCATCATTTGTCGCTCGCTTGATGATATCAACTGCTCGTTCAGGGTCGTGGGAATCGACGAGCAGATCTGGACGTGTGGCGTTGCTTGAATACAACCGGATCCCGTGTTTTGCGTTGTCTACAACGGACACGATTCGCAACCCAGTCAGCCTTGCGATCTGCTTTGTGAGGTGCGCACTTGTGGAGCTGCCGCCCCAGATGACAAGATAGTCCCCACTCTTTGCGCGATCTGCTTCGCTGATGTTCTCGAGACATTCTTTCTTAATGTCTGCCGGTAGTCTTTCAGGATCGATATCGCGTATAATTTTCAATAGATCTGGACCATCCTCAACACATTCGAAACTGACACCCATACAAATGCCCAATGCCAGGACTGCAGACACGAAGGCCACTCCTAAGATACTCCCAGATTCTGGCGAAACATTCTGAGGAAGTCTTATGGTGTTGAAAGATGACGCAATGCTGTATTCCTGAAAGGCAGCTTTACGAAGATCGCGGTAGTCGGTCGATGGGATCGCTACGATATCGCCTTCGCGAATGCGGGAGTCTGAGGTCTTTGGTGCTTTGACAACCACACCAGATAGTTCGCGGCCAGAGATGAAGGGAAACACGGGAACGCCAAAGTTGAAATCTCTAGTTACTATGAGCTCGATTCTGACCACAATGTGACAATTTACTCACGGTGACTTCCAGTCAATAGGATTGAGGCCTGCAGCTTTTACTTTGACAAGTAACTCTGCGTCATTTTGTATCTCTGGGACCGCATAATCCTCAGTGACCTCGTAGGGTTGACGGATTGCATGAAGCAACAATGCAGATTGTTTTTCGGGCTGCGAGTCAACGACTGCCTCGCGTTGATACTGATCCTTAGTTTCATTCGTCGCGATCGGTGCTGTTGGAGTCTGTGATTCAACAGGCTTGGGGGTCTCCAATACGCTCTTTCGTCGCCATCGCCAAGATACCATTATGACCGAGTGTGAATGATAGGGAAGCGATAACACCACTTCGCAAACACAAAGACGAGTGGGAAAGTTGGATCAAAATTTTCTTAAACGGTAGAGAATGTAATCGCGTCTCACTGGTCTGCTTGCTTCTACTGAAATGGCAATCCCGGACAGCCGACTTCGTCATACTACAGAGTCAGCAGCATCAAGGCTAGCGCACAACCAAGCATACCTGCATCACATGCGTCGGCGTCTACGGCCTCTTCACGGTGACCAATCTATCGGCATTGTGGAGACCAATGGCGTATGAACTACTTTGTGGAGAAGACCCGTGTCGAGCCGCTAGAGTCCGACCTGAATGTGGATAGCCTGCGGGACTGTAAGGGATCTGTATTGCATATATGCCGAGAACAAGTATCCCGGACCACTGATTGCCGATTACGAGTCTCTGTTCGTGTTATCAGGCGCTGACTTGTGTTGAGTCTGCAGATTAGCGATTGCGTGAGTATGGACCAAAGCACATCATCCGCCCCATCAAACTGAAGCAACTTCAATACAGCGATATCGGATAATTATATACACATACAAGCCGCAGTAGGAACAGGATAAGTTCTACTGAGAGCACGACATTGTTCCTGAAAAATACGAAATCATGGTTGCTCAGAAGAAATGGATCGTGAATGCGTTCGTAGAGATGTGTAAGTGCACGTGACCGCGCGTCGACTAGGCGTAGTGCTGAGCAACCACAACAATCTCTATCACGACGGGAAAGGCCTTCGAGGTGCAATTTGACAGAATCATACTGATTTGAAGTGTGAACATTAGGCAGTGGCCATCAGTCCCCCGGACTGTGGAGGCATCCGGAGGATCAGTCGCATGGGTTCAATGATGTCGAGCACTGGGTTGAACTGGCAAAACTCCTAGAGGAAGCCAAATTTCATGGCATATTCGTTGCTGATGTTCTCGGTGGTTACGATGTAAGTCCAGGGATTTTGTAGAAAACAACACAAAGTCTGACGAATCGTAGGTCTACAATGGGAATCTTGATGCCGCGAAGATCTCTGGTGCACAGTGGCCGGTCAATGAGCCATTGAGTGTCGTGAGCGCCATGGCAGCAGCAACCAAAAGCATAGGATTCGGAGTGACCGTATCGACGACGTATGAGCAGCCCTATCATTTGGCACGTAGGCTGTCAACAATTGATCATCTGTCGAAAGGACGACTGGGCTGGAATGTAGGTTGCTGTGGCTAGATCTGATCTGTATACGACTGACCCGCTCTCAGATCGTGACTAGCTATTTGGATTCAGCAGCCCGCAATATGGGCTTCAAGGAACAGCTAGCAGTGAGTATATTCGTCCTGCTGTTTTACAGTACTAACCAGGACAGCACGACGAAAGATACGCGCAAGCGGAAGAGTATGTGAAGGTGATGTATAAGCTTTTCGAATCGTCCTGGAGAGACGACGCTGTTGTCCGCGATCGTGAGAAGGGGGTGTACACCGTTCCAGATAGGGTCCGCGAGATCAACCACAAGGGCAAGTATTTCACAGTGCCCGGACCCCACATCTGCCAGCCAAGTCCGCAACGCACTCCTTTGCTGCTTCAAGCAGGGACTTCCAAAGCTGGAAAGCAGTTTGCAGCACAAAGTGCTGAGGCCATTTTCGTCAGCGCGTTCAGTCCTTCTGTACCCGCAAAGAGCATAGCTGAGATCCGAGAGCTTGCATCAACGCAATATGGGCGGGATCCGAGCAACATCAAGGTTCTTGCTCTCGTAACACCAATCATTGGACGCACTGAAGAAGAAGCCCAAGCCAAGTTAGCCGAATACCGCAAGTACGCTTCCCTCGATGGTGCCCTGGCCTTGTTCTGTGGTTGGACAGGCATCGACCTTGGGAAGTACGGCGATGACGAGGAGCTTCGTCAAGTTGAAAGCAATGCAGTTCGATCGACGGTAGAGGCCTACGCAAAGTTTTCGCCGGGTACCTCGAAGTGGACAAAACACACCGTCGCTGAGCACGTCAGCATCGGTGGCAATGGACCTATATTCGTGGGTACTCCAAGCCAGGTTGTGGATGGTCTGCAAACTTGGGTGGACGAGGCCGACGTAGATGGTTTCAACTTCGCATACGCACTGTTCCCGCAGTCGTTTAAGGACATCATTGAGCTGCTACTCCCTGAACTTAGAGCCCGAGGGCTGTTCTGGGAAGACTATGCCGTTCCTGGTGGCACATACAGGGAGAACTTCTACGGCAAGGCGGGGCAGAGCGGTCCCTTGGAAGAACATGTAGCGTCGAAATATCGCTGGAAGGCTGGTGTCGATGCCAAAGATCACATTATTCCTGAGTAGTGTGGTCTACCTACGCAGTAGATCAATAATTAACAGAGATGAAGACCTCATGCT
The DNA here is from genome assembly GCA_032595095.1 of Didymellaceae sp. YAFEF048. Taxonomy (NCBI): domain Eukaryota; kingdom Fungi; phylum Ascomycota; class Dothideomycetes; order Pleosporales; family Didymellaceae; species Didymellaceae sp. YAFEF048. Next base: position 171,472 of record JAVISA010000017.1, on the reverse strand, counting down.
TGTATCTTCATGCGTCAGGATTTGAACATTAACCACGACGCGTGTTCATGCAATGCTGACAGTAGATTGTTTACGAAGGACGCGTCAATCATCGCGTAGTCAAATCCAGCTAGAGCGTTATGGCTTACTAAGCAGGGCAACAAGCTGCAGTTCCTACTCTTTACTCCGTTGCAACAACATGATACTTTGGACGATACCAAGCATGTCACATGTACATCCTGGCCCCAGAGCGTTGATATAGTTCTTCCCCGCATTTGTATTTTAAGTTCCAAGCAAACATGGTCTTGAAAACTACAACTTCGATGTCAAGGATAGGACCACGCGCCGCCAGTCTCTCGATACTACGGCCTCGAGGCGAGCAAGGAACGAAGGTATGTTCGCTGTGCAAGAGTTGCCGTAGCTGCGTAGCACAGCTGCCGAATGCGCCACAAGTTCTTGGTCTGAAAAATCTCTTCTTGACCACGACGAGCCTCAAACAACACGAGGCATTTCATAAAGTCGTATCTACTTGGCGAGCCACACTTGACGTTCTAAAGGCTTGGTTGTCGCTTGGAATGGCCTTTGGAGGCCGATTGTGCCATACCTGCACTGGATAGCATCATGAAGCTAGCCGCTTAAGGCAAATCTACCTTTCGTGTCGATCACACCTTATCAAGCCTAGAATACCCATGACTGGGAACAGTCAGAAATGGATAAGTTGTAAGTGATCTATATAAAAATGTGTTGCGCGCATTGGTGTGTAAAATGTAAACATCGTGGCCTCATTCATCATGGCGGACAAGAGCATTGACCCGGAGGTTGAGCAGGCGTCCGACGACCATGCGCCGAAGCCTGTGTCGAAATTTACAAGATGGTATCGCAGTCCCTTGTTCAACGTCATAGTCGTAGGTTTGATCAGCTTCACGCAACCTGGGATATGGAATGCTCTCAATAGTACGTCCATGACTTCCTCCAAGGCATACTATCAGCTAACAAAAGCTAGACGTCGGAGCCGGTGGCCAACAAGAGCCCTACCTCGTCAACGGCGCGAACTCATTAACGTTCGGTATCATGGTCTTTGGCTGCTCTATCTTCGCCATCCTTGCAAACAAATTCGGACTGAAGAACGTCCTCATCCTGGGAACTCTCGGATACGCACCATACTCCGCTTCATTGTACGTCAATAACCGCTATGGTACTGAGTGGTTTGTTCTGCTCGGTGGAGCTACCTGCGGACTTGCAGCCTCTGCTCTTTGGGCATCTGAAGGCGCCATCGCGCTGGGTTATGCGGATATCAAGGACCGCGGAAAGTTCACTGGTATCTGGCTCGGACTGCGCGAGCTAGGCCAACTTATTGGATCATCTATCCAGCTATCGTTTAACTACAAGAGCGGCCAGAGAGGCAAGGTTGGATACACTACCTACATTGTTCTGATTGCGCTTCAATGTCTCGGTCTGCCTCTTGCACTCCTGGTATCCCCACCGCAGAAGGTCATCCATCGTGACGGCCGTAAGGTCCCCGATCCAACCAAGAACAAGGCCGTTATGAAAGAAGTATCAAGATGGTGGGCATTGTTGAAAGATCGCCGTTTCTACCTCCTCATTCCTGTTATGATCGGCTTCAACTGGAATAACACATATCAAGGCATTTACTTGACAAGATACTTCTCTGTCCGTGCACGAACACTCGGGTCTCTCACGTCTGGCATCGCAGCGTCGATTGCCAACATATTGTGGGGTTGGTTCTACGATACGCGATGGTTCAGCCGTCCCGCGCTGGCGAAGGGAACATGGGCGTTCTTCTCTGTCATGATGCTCGCCTTGTTTGGCTGGCAGGTTGCTAATGAGAAGCTGTATTCTGAGGCGGTGCCAAAAGTCACTCTGGACTGGGATCTTCCAGGCTTTGCACGAGGCTTTGCTGTCAATGTTCTGTTCCGGTAAGTTTCAATCTCCACCCCCGCCTGCTTTGCTAACGTGTGACAGCTTCATGAACGAGTCGCATTACATGTTTGTGTACTGGATTCTTGGTGCTTTTTTCGACGATATCGAGACCCTGACGCTTGCTGTTGGCCTGCTCCGGTCTTTTGAGTCTGTAGGGTCGTGTCTGGCATTTGGTATCGGTGCGGCGAAGATCAAGCCTATGATCAACTTGATCATTGCGTTTGTCATGTTTTCTGTTACCATACCCTCGACATTTGCCGCGACGTTTCTGGTTCCTGAGCGCCCAGTTGATGAGCGCAAGGCGCTATCAGACGACGAGTCACTTGAGCTTGACAAATGAGTGCCGATGGAATCTGGACGTCAGATAGGAATTGGCAAGGCTCATTGCCGTGCTTAGATAATTGCAACTCGTCGTGCTCTGTTCACGAATACCATCAATTGCGCTTCAGTGCACATAAATTGATCACAGCTTGACGTCCTCCCAATCCTGGCTCTGCGAAAACCCTAAATGGAACCTGCCCGTCTTCGCAAAACTCAACGTTGCCACGTCGGTCTCAAAGTTTACCATCTTACCCCCAACCTCCCCCGAATCTGCCAGGAAATGTGCGTGTATTCTCGGACCGCAAATCCCCTTCATCCACTTCGGCACCGCATACCCAAACACAATCCCCTTCAGATCACGCTGTTCACCGCCATCCACAAACTCCACCGACTTAAACATGCCCACCACCTTAAACGGTGCAAGTGTGTTCACGGCCCGCGCGTGCCCTAGCTTGGGGCTCGAAAGCAGGTCGTCCAGGCTCTCCATGTCGAGACTCGGCACTTCCATGCGAAAGGTGGGGCGGAAGATGGTGACCATTGCGAACGGAAGGCGGGCGTCCAAAGGCGCCGGGCTGGCACTGTTGTCGCTGTTCGAGAGAGCGTGGGCTTCGCCGTTATTTAAAATCATGAGTCGGCCGTCTTCGAAGCTACCAATGCCGTCGGTACCGTGGGTTGTCAGGTCGGCGGTACAGGGTTGGCCTTGGGCGAAACCTGCGACGGTGGCGGACGTGGTGCCGAATTGGAAGATGTCGTTGGGGATTGAAGCGACCATGTTGAGAGTATTTAAATGACTCAGATATTATGAGATCAGGCGAAGAGGTCTTATGCAGGTTGAGTAGCTTTGACAAGAGGGTCAGGTCTTGATATATTGGTGTTCCGGGTGTAGAGGAGACCCGATTTGGTCTGGGTTCCGGTGGTCCTCCGATCTAGCACATGTGTTGTTTGAGTATTGATTCTAGCTATTGTGGGATAGCAGCTTCATACACGCACAGGTAACTTTATGATGTTACAAGGTCCTGATGCCTCGATATAATAGAAGGCGGTTATAATGGAAGCAGCTCGAAGTGACGTAATAGGGATCGAGACAAAGCAATAACAGAGACGCAAGCCTTGGCACGAAATGACTTTTCGATATCAACAGCGCATGTATAGTCTGCAGATGTAGAAGGTCTGATGTAGAACTGTGCCAACAGGCAAGTGCTGCCCTATGGGTAGGTGGTTTGGGAAAGCGGAGCCGAACCTAGCGTCATGTCCGTGCGACAAAAGTCGCAGACACGCCGCAAAGCTGCAAGCACCCATTGCAAGACCACAACACGAATCTTATTCTTGTACGGCACTTGTCACTCACTACTCAACTATAAAGAGAATTAGGAATTGAGGCAGAAGTGCATACTCCAACGAAATGTCAGGCAACACACCCAAGTCGATGTCGAATCGGCTCATGACAATGAAGGTAAGCTCTTTGAACAAGCGCAATGCACGAAAGTTGCTCACAGAATGCCAGTTCATGCAGCGATCAGCGGCAAAAAACGTAGCATCTTCACCAACTACTCCAAATGGTCCTGCGTCGAAGAAAGTACGACTCTCGAACGGCGGATCCGTCGCGGCAGACCACCAGATCCTTCAATCCGCCCTTGCCGAGGAAGCGAAGAAGCAACAAGAGGCGCTTGACAAGGCCGCGCAACATACAGGCGAGACGAAATGGGTCCTCAGCTATACAGATCCTCTGGAAGGCAAGCGCGGAGACACCCTCAATGTGAGACAAGCAGGCTTTGCAGAGCTTGACGCTGAGGACAGCGAAGAGGAGGAAGAAGAACAGGCACAGCCGATCAGAAGACAGTATGGTGGTGGCGTCAAGAAAGCAGAAGTAAGCTCTGAGTAAGCATAAAGCGTTGCATCGGATACTGACGGCGAGCAGAAGCCTACATTCGAGAAGACAGAAGGTTCTGAAGGCGAGACCGAATCCTCCTCGGAAGAGGACTACGACTCGGACGATCCAACCGCCGAGCTTATACGCGAAACGAAGCGAGAGATGTCCTCGAAGAAGCGAGAGACGCGAAAGAGCCACGGAGAAGCATCTCCCCATGCAAAGATCAACGAAGATGCTAACCTCGACCGCCTGACATCCCTCAGCGGAGGCCGCAAACCGGCAGGACGTGACATGAGCAGTATGGAGTGCTTCAAGTGTGGACAAAAGGGTCACGCGAAAGCAGACTGTCCAAACTCAGGCCGTGGCTCAGCTGGAAGAGGCAGAGGTCGAGGCGGCCGTAGGTGAGGAACATTTCCACGTGAAGAACATGACAACAGCACGATACCTGATTGTTGCAAGCGGTCAAGTATTGTCTCAGCCATAAAGATATATACCGCACCACTGAGCACGCATGGAGCACCAGAGGTCTGACAGAAAGCTGAAGCTTCAAGGTTGCCCTTACCTCCTCTCACTGCACGCTTAAAGACCTGAATCATCGGTCAAACACTGGGTGTCCGGCCATACACAGAGCATGTGCTGCTCGCGTGGCTGAGAGGGGCAGAGTTGTGGGGAGCTCTTCCCCGCAGTCTGGGCTGAAAGGCTTGTTCAGCCGCAAGCCACGACAGTCTCTTGTTGCGACCCAATGCTACGGATTGGCAATCTCACGCAACGGCGGACAGCGACACATTTGCTGTGCGCAGCATCGTGGTCTCAGCTGTATGCAACCAGTGCAGCCGAGAACCATGTTTGAACCATGGAGTATGTCAGAACATGCTGCACTGACCATCACTGTCATCTATAAGTAGCTGTAGATGTATCCTTGAGGGCAGCACCACAATCGAGTAACGGCTACACCGAGCCATCTTGAACAACCATCCATCACGATGTCTTTCGATACTAGACCCGCGTTTGTGCACTATTCAACCTGGGACGATAAGACCCGCGCTCACCCAGCTATGAAGTGGATGTGCGTTAATCTACGCTTACCTTTCAAGCTGCCCACCTGACCAAACCACAGGGAAGACTACACCATCGCCTTCGACAGCAAAGCGGAAGACAATATCAAGGACAACCTTATGGCCCCTGACCACGTCCTAGTCCGTACCACGGGCCAAAAGCATGAAGGCGCAGACGCAAGCCTCAATGCTTTATACAGGGAAATCTACGCGCCATTCGCCAAGTGGTGTCATGTTCCATATTCCCTTGTCGCACACGAGGTCGACGATGGGTGGGAAATGTTAGGATTCGCGACTTTGTACTGGACTTTGGCTGTGCCCGGAAAGCAGGAAAGCGGTAACAAGGTCAAGGACGCGCAGGGCAACGAGTGGGATGGATCGAATCCTGCGGCATTCAAATTTCATTATAGGAAAAAGGGGGATGGGATGCAGTTGGCGCGAACGGAGATTGCGGCTGATCCGACGGGGGCGGTGGTGGAGATGCTAAAGAGAGGAATGATGAAGCCTGATGATTTGATGAAGTAGGTATAAGGACAAACATGCTGTGTGGCTCAGAATGTACAGCTCAGCTACTTTTTCTCCGTTCTCAATCAACATGTATTCGTCGCCAACCATCATCCTCATCTGGGTGTCGTCCATGAAGTTTTCGTGATCGCTGTTCAAGGCCGCACCTTCCTTGTCGAACAGGAACTTCGCAAGGCACAGATAGTCCGGGAAAGCGAAGGTGCAGATTGCGTCGTAATCCATCAACTTTGCTTTCCCATGCATGATGTCTTGAACCATCTTTCTGTCGCGGTCTAAGTGGTAGGTGAGGCTGTAGCTGACGATGCCGTGCTTCTGCAGGATAGGCACCGCACGTTGAGCATGATGGTCATTATAGTACTCGATGAAACCAGCGTCTGATAAGCCTTCCTTTTTCTTGATGTAGATTGTAGCTTTGACAACTTTGCGGAAGCCGGTCGTGTTCGGGTATCCTGCCTCAAAAGCCTTGGGCACCATGATGGACCGATTAGCGAACCAAAGAATGCGCAGGATGTGAAACAGCAGCGCAGCGTCTATATATTTCAACCGACACGAGAATTGGTATCAAAGTGCCATCTTTGTCATCTGAGTCACCTTGAGCCTCAATTCTCGTGTCTAGCCTTATAGCACGCGTTTCCATGTTTCTATGATGCTATGTGTAATACTAGGGCGTTTTAGATCTGACCGGTACCGAGGAGCCGGGTCGCATATCGATAGTGCATCGCTGCAGCATCGTGCAGCGCACTTGGACATTCCCTCGCATTCCACGCTGAAGATTGCCTGCCTATTCACCGCCCTTTGCTGCACATTTGCGTTCTGGTACGCTGTTTGCGACTGACTGATTGGCGTGTACAAACAACAGTGCGTGGGTTTGACAAGCACGTTACAGACGCGTGTGCTCGAGCAACATATTGAGCCCCACTGCACTCGTGCGTGGATGAAGACAGCCCAATATCTGGGGAACTTGTGCCTCGTGCCACACGCTCGATCACTCCTCCTTGCGCGCCCCTACGCAATCTGTGAGATTGCGCGACTCGTGCCTTCGTCATCATCTACCTGTCCTCTACCCGCCACTAGCTCCCCACTTCTTGAGCGCCCTCACCTCGCGACTCGCCCTCACACTGCTCAGCGATTCTCGCACCCTGCTCGCCGACACTACACCACCTCGAAACCCGCCCGGGCAGCGCAGAAACATACAATGGGGGAGCCACTGGCAAGAGAAGCTGCGCGGGAGCGCATCGAGAACCTCGAGCGGCCCCAGCTTGACGATCGCTCGTACCGCATCATCACGCTGCCGAACAAGCTTGAGGTGTTGCTCATCCATGAGGCAGGGAGCGACAAGGCAGCTGCGGCGCTGGATGTGAATGTGGGCAGCTTCAGCGATGCAAAGGACATGCCTGGCATTGCCCACGCAGTCGAGCACCTGCTGTTCATGGGCACGGAGAAGTACCCCAAAGAGAACGCATACAACACGTACCTGACGTCGCACGGCGGCTACTCGAACGCCTTCACTGCCGCCACCTCGACCAACTATTACTTCGAGCTCTCCTACCAGCCCGCGACCGACGACACAGACCTTACATCCAAGGACGATTCGCCGCTATGGGGTGGACTCGACCGCTTTGGTCAGTTCTTCATCGCCCCACTGTTCCTCGAAGATACGGTGGATCGCGAGATCAAAGCAGTCGATTCCGAGAACAAGAAGAATCTGCAGAACGACACATGGCGACTTCATCAGCTAAATAAGGCGCTCGCGAACCCTGAGCATCCGTACTGCCACTTCTCGACAGGAAGCTGGAAGACCCTGCACGACGAGCCGATTGCGCGTGGTGTGAAGATCCGCGATGAGTTTATGAAGTTCCACTCGAAGCACTACTCGGCGAACAAGATGAAGCTGGTAGTATTGGGTCGTGAGAGCCTGGATACGCTTGAGCAGTGGGTGGAGGATATCTTTGCGCAGGTGCCGAACAAGGACTTGCCAAAGTCGCGATGGGACATGCCCGTGTACACGGAGAAGGAGCTATTGACACAAGTCTTCGCAAAGCCAGTTCTTGAATCGAGGTCTCTCGAACTTCAATTCTTGTACCGCGACGAGGAGCAGTTCTACGAGTCGCATCCGTCGAGATATCTCAGCCACTTGCTCGGTCACGAAGGACCAGGCAGTATTCTCGCATATATCAAGGAGAAAGGATGGGCAAATGGACTCGGCGCAGGAGGTTCCACTTTGTGCCCGGGCTCTGGTCTGTTCAGCGTTAATGTCAAATTGACTGAAGAAGGCTTGAAGAACTACAAGGAGATCGCCAAGATCATCTTCCAATACATCGCTATGATCCGCGAGCAGCCACCGCAGGAATGGGTTGTCGAGGAGCAGAAGCGCATCAGCGAGGTTGAGTTCCGCTTCAAGCAAAAAAGTCCACCTAGCCGGACAGCTAGCGGTTTGGCTGGCGTCATGCAGAAGCCGTACGATCGCACAAAGTTGCTTAGCGGACCAGCAGTCATCAGCAAGTTTGACTCAAAGCTTCTCGAAGAAGCTATGTCGTACCTGCGACCCGACAATTTCCGGATGACTATTGTCAGCCAAGATTTCCCCGGCGACTGGGACAGAAAGGAGAAATGGTACGGAACAGAGCACAAGGTGGAGAAGATCCCTGAAGACTTCCTAAAGGAGATCAGAGAAGCGTTCGAGAGCAAGAGTTGGCCGAAAGAGCTGCACTTCCCTCACCGCAACGAGTTCATCCCAAGCCGACTCGATGTCGAGAAGAAAGAGATTGAGGTCCCTGCTAAGGCACCAAAGTTGATCAGACACGACGACAACGTGCGCATCTGGTGGAAGAAGGATGACCAGTTCTGGGTCCCCAAGGCGAATGTCCACATCTACTTCAAGACCCCGATCACCTACGTCAGCGCGCGTGTGGTCCTGATCTGCACACTTTTCCGTGAGCTTGTCAACGATGCGCTTGTTGAATACTCGTACGATGCAGACATCTCAGGCTTGGTGTATGACTTCAGCAACCACATCAGCGGCCTGTCCATTACGGTTAGTGGCTACAACGACAAGCTGCATGTGCTGCTCGAAAAGGTCCTCCTGCAAGTCCGCGATCTTGAGGTCCGCGAGGATCGGTTTGCTGTCATCCACGACAGGATGTCGCGCTCGTTGCGCAACTGGGACATTGGGCAACCGTACGGTCAGGTTGGCACTTACTCTCGCACATTCAAGAGCGAGAGGAGCTTCATGAACGAGGACTTGACCAAGGAGCTGGAGAATGTTACAGCCAAGGATGTGCAGGACTTCTACCCTCAGATCCTCGCACAATGCCAGATCGAGGTTCTGGCGCACGGTAATCTGTACAAAGAGGAGGCATTGAAGATTACCGACCAGGTCATCGACATCATGAAGCCGAGGCAGCTTCCCGCTAGCCAAATCCCCATCCGCCGAAATCTTGTCCTGCCTCCTGGCAGTAACTTCATCTATGAGAAGCAGCTGAGAGATCCTGCCAACGTCAACCACTGCATCGAGTACAGCTTGTACGCCGGCAATCGATATGACAACGATCTGCGCGCAAAGCTCCTCCTCGTCGGACAGATGACTGATGAGCCCTGCTTCAACCAGCTGCGAACCATCGAGCAACTCGGCTATGTAGTCTTCTCCAGCGCCGCGTTCCACGACACTTGGGCCGGCTACCGCATCCTGATCCAGAGTGAGAAGGACTGCAGATATCTCGAAGGCCGCATCGAGAACTTCTTGAACTCGTTCGAGAAGACACTGCACGAGATGAGCGAGGAGGACTTCGAGGGCCACAAGCGGGCGATTATCAACAAGCGTCTGGCGAAGCTCAAGAACTTGAGTCAGGAAGACAACAGGTTCTGGAATCATATCTACAGTGACTCGTATGATTTCCTGCAAGGTGCGTTTCCCCCTCTTTCCACTTGACCAGCTCCCAGCTAACATCGTTGCAGCCGACACAGACGCCGAACACATCGCCAAACTCACAAAGCAAGACCTCACCTCTTTCTACGCGCACTACATCTCCACCACGTCCACCTCCCGCGCCAAAATCTCCGTCCACCTGCAAGCGCAATCCAAACCCGCCGCACCGACGCTCACGTCGCAAAAAGACGCCGCCATAACGACCCTGGGCGTACTTTTCACCGAGCACAAGATCACCGCCGCGAGCACCGACGACGTAAAAGCGCGTTTCGAGAACGTCGCCGACACGGCTGACCTTCCTCACGCCTTGGCCAAATATCTCGCGTCGCTGTCGCTGGATAAGGAGACGGAAGAGAAGATCCTCGACTCGGCGAAGGCGGCGCTGGGCATTGCGGATGCGGGGCTGCCTGCTGAGCCGAAGGTGGAGGATGAGAAGGGCGCGAAGGGGGCTGGCCAGCCGGTGTTGATCCAGGATGTGTATGCGTGGAAGGCAGGGATGCAGGTTAGCTCGGGGGTGAAGCCGGTGCGGCCGTTGGAGGAGTTTGTGGATATCGCCGAGAGGCTTTAGGTACGTTGGGGGACAGAGTCTGTTGTATGTTGGTCCAAGAAGATTGAATGGGGAAACTTGGCGGCTTCACGATGGAGCGTAGTCTGCATTGGAGCAGCTGAAAGGAAAGACAAGATAAACCTGTTGTCGTACCACAGCCTTTCAACTACATGTCCAGAGGCCCCCCCCCCCCCCACAACTTTCCCCCCCCCCTCCTCTCCCCTTCTTCTCACACCCCAATCTCCCACCCCTCCCCGTCCTCCCTCACCCCCCAACCCCCTGGCACACCCAAACACCACGCCCTGGGCATACGCATCCCCCACCTCCGCATCAGCGCCTCCAACTCCCCCCTCTCCCCCGGCACAACACCCACAAACACCCTCTCCTCCCTACACCCCGGCTCGCTATGCACCGCGCCCTCATCGCTGCCGACGCGGAAAAACGCTACTTCACCCAAGCCCGCCTGCACGGTTGGCTCGCTGGCGAACGCGGCGGCGAGGCGGGATCGCACGGAGGCGGCGGTGGCGAAGCAGGCGGTGCAGCGGGTGGAAGTGCAGGGGTGGGGTGCGAGCTGGTTTTCCGAGGCGGTGGTCTCGCGGAGGGTGGTGAGTGGGGTTGGAAGACGGGAGCAGGAGGGGGAGGAGGGGATGAAGAGGGTTTGTGGGCCTAGGAGGGCGGTGCTGAGTTTCCAGTTGGCTCTGGGGTAATGCGTCGGGTGGCTTGTGGAGATGAGTGGGTTGGTTGGGTTGCTGGGTTGTATGGAGGTGAGCGTGGGCGCGAAGAAGTCCTCGTCGATGTGCCAGCGGGGAGTGTCGTACTCGTGCGTCGGTGTGGTGGCGCGGATGGTGAGCCAGTAGTGTTGCGCGTCTGCTGCGGCGAGGAAGACTTCGAGGAAGGCAAGGAGTGGGCCGAGGCGCGAGAGGAGTTCTGTGGACGACGATGTGACTGCTGCGGACCAGGTGTAGAGGGAGGGGGGGAGGTGGGTTGGTGTTAGAAGAGGGCCGCAGTAGGTCCATGTTGAGGTGTGTTTGACTCTGAGCGAAGAAGGGGTTGAATGGGCGAGAGGTGGTTCTGAGGGGGGAAGGTAGGGGATGAAGGCGAAGGAGCCGTGGTGTTCGAGAGGCTTCATGATTATCTATGGGGGTGCGTTGAAGTTATTTGATGGATTGAAAAGATGCATATTTTCTGTGTATCTATCGAGTATTTGCCCCTTATTGAGGCTCTTGCACAGCTCTGGTATAAAGGATCCAATCTCGGTGCTGCCATCTTTCAATGGGGGATGTTGATGTTAATGTTGATGTTTAAGGCGTGAGCGATGAACAGGGATTAGATCTGATGCGCGTCAACGCGTCGAAGCCGAGGCGCACGAACTCCAACGTCATACGTCAACACCACACAACTTTCTCTTCTAGGCAATCTTTCAACCCCCAATTCGACTCGAGCAGCTTTCATCAAGATGCTGCAACGCACAATCCTGCGAGCGACCCAGCGCAAAGCGCCAAACATCCACACCTTCCACCCTCGCCGTTTCGCAACGCACCCTACACCACCACCCACCTCTGCCTCACGCATCGACCGCTTCAATCGCCGCCTTCCCAAATTCCTCCACAAATACACCTCTGCGCTCGCCACTGCGCCCCTCTCTCACATTACTTCTTTCCTCATCCTACACGAACTCACCGCCATCATCCCCCTCCTCGGCCTCGCTGCCACCTTCCACTACACGCACTGGCTGCCGTCCTGGTTCGCCGAGGGCGCATGGGTGCTCGCCGGCGTGGAGCAGTTCGGGAAATACTTCAAGCGCAAGGGGTGGATCCGCAGCGAGGATGTGGCAGAAGCAGAGGCTGAAGTGGAATTGAGGCGGCGCGACCGCGCGTGGAATCTCGGTGAGGGTGGGGCCAGGGTGCTGGTGGAGTTTGCGACGGCGTATACTATTACGAAGGTGTTGTTGCCTGTTAGGATTATGTTTAGTGTGTGGGGGACGCCTGGGTTTGCGAGGTGGGCTGTTTTGCCGATCATTAGGAAGGTGAAGACGGTGTTTGGGAGGGGTAAGAAGCCGGATCTTAAGACTGCGGCGGGGACGGGTGCCGTCGAGGGAGGCGCTGTGGCGTCGAAGGTGGTTGCGAAGGCGACGAAGGGTTGAAGGGATCTTGATGGCGTTGGTGTAGTAATGTCGAGTGATGGAAGTGCTCCAGATCTTGAAGAAAAACGCTACAGCCATTGAAAATTAGCCAAACAAGGGCCGTTTGTACAAAGGCCTAGGTTTTCGCACTGCGGCTGCAGTCTCACGTGCGCGTTGCAAAATCACCAAGCGGGATAATGTTGAGGTGAAAGCTTCCATTGCCAGCGACCTTGTTCTAGCCATTGAGTCTCTCCTTATTGGAGCCTAGGTCTTTATACCAATACTTTCCTGACTCGCTTGCATCACCTCAAGACAAAGATGTGCTTCCTCAACGCCTGCTGGGGCACTCGATACGTTACGAGGACACGCATCCATAATGGCATACGCTTCCAAGAGCGAGTGGCCATGCCTCGCTATCGAAGCCACTGGCGCCGCAGGTGGGGAGCATCTTACTACCCGTCCAGGTACTATGCTCGCCCTCCGCGAGGTCACTTCATCGGCGGCCCCATGCCATATCCAGCTCGATATGCTGCAAACGTTGGCTACCCACGTGCTGTAGCTCATCCAGCAATGATGCCGCCTCGGTACATACATGGCAGTAGCAGGTACATGTCAGGTGGCCGTGCTCTCATGCCGAGTGCCTACAATATGGTAAGTTTCATCTGAATGTTCTTACCGCTCGCACCTTCCTTCTCTTTCTGTTTGCCCACGTGCGTTGGCGCAACCTGGATCTCGAACATTGTTGGACGGTCTGCTTTGCCCACCGTCACGCTCCCGCTTTCGCTTTCTGCCTATTTACTTATTTGCTTCGCTGCCAAGTTACCTTCACTTTGCCTCTCTTTGCGCTCTTTTCAACACAACTGCTCTTCCACCCCGCCATCACTTCGCACAAACATCAATCCCTCCCCAACTCTCTCGCCACGGAGCCACCGTCACCATGGTCACGGAAGGCTGGCCGAAGCCTCGCCACAACTACATCTACAATCCTCGCTATGGCCAGCGCGGCGTCCTTACCTACGCAGGGCAACAAGCGAACGGCGCCTACCCCGCCGGCGTCGCAGGCGGCATGATGGGCATGATGGGCGGCTATGGCTACGGCGGCTATGGTGGCTACGGCTACGGCGCTGGCTATGCTGGTGGTGCATATCCGGTATCGACTTACTCTTCCCCTTACTATCGTAGCAGCTACTACGGCAGCAGCTACTACCCAAACTACTCTTCTTACTCTTCTTACCACCCCTCCCACTCGTCTTACTACCCAAGCTATTCCACCTATGGTGGGCTTGGAGGCTACTACAACTACGGTCTTTACGGCTCAATGTATCCTTTCGCTAACTTCTATTCTCCATATCAGAGGCCCTTCTACACTTCAGTCCCGGGTTACGGCTACGGTCACACGGCGTACGTCTATCCGCCTGGTCCAACTACCACTACAACTACCTACCACGTCACCAACGCTCCAGTCAATACTACGGCGCCAGCTCCCGCTAGGGCTGCCTGTGCGCATACCACGACCCGTGAAGACATTCAGATGGAGAACCGACGCGTGGCGACTGAGCGCGGTGCCTACAGCACGAGAAGGATCAAGCCAGCTGATGCTCGTGACGACGACCCATTTTGGTGCCGCGAGCGCAACGGCGAGTGGCATCTAAGGACCTTCTACCAGATTGAGAATGAGTGCTATCCGGGTCAGTGGATGATGGATGCGGAGCTGGGGTTCCTGGTGTTCCACCGTGGTTAAGACTGTCTTCTGTGATCGATGGTTATCTTAAGCTTGACGACTCCTAAATTGCAGCTCATTCGTCAAATATCTTCCCTCAGATTGATACCCAGAGTTTTGGAAGGCGAACGATTTCCAAGCAATTAGGACGGGCGTTCAGTGGTTCGAATTTAGGTGGCTGCTTTGAATTCTCAATATACCTGCTGCAATTGCTCTTTTGTGTCCATGCTTTCGTGATGGTGTGCTGTGCTGCCCAGGTGACTGTTCCTGCGCTACGCGTGACCTTCATCGAGGTCGTGCTACTCGTCCACCGCCCCCCAACGTACTCCTTCTCCTCCATATATTTCTTCTTGTTGATCCTCTCCATATCTTTTGTAGTCATCACTCACTTCTTCTCGCCCTGAATTGTCGCCACAACCTTCCTTGTGTGCTTTATATCCCTGAATTCCAAGTACCAGATGCCCTGCCATGTTCCAGTGTTCAATCTTCCATTTGTGATAGGGATTGTAACGCTCGCTCCAACGAGGGCACTCTTAACGTGAGCCGGCATGTCGTCTGAGCCCTCAGCGTCGTGCCTGTAGAGACCTTGTCCTTTCTTATCCTCAGGCACGATGCGGTCCAGGGCGGTGCCCATATCAGCACGAACTACAATGATTAGCCTGAAACGAGGCACAGCAGCGTAGAAAACCTACCATCCTCGTCGAAGTTCTCATTCAAACTGAGCGCGCAGGAAGTGTGCTGGATGAACAGGTTCAGAAGGCCGGTCTTGTAGTTCTTGATCTCAGGCAGCTCTTTCAGCACGGAATCGGTGACGAGGTAGCATCCTCGGCTGCGCGAGGGCAGGGTGAATTGCTTCTGGTACCTGAGGTGGTCAGTACATAATTCCTTAATCAACTATCTGCTAAAGTTGTATTCCATGGACTTCTGTCCTAAGGCCCGGATCTTGACGAATTCGCGCAAAGCGGCAACGATTATGAAGAAGAAACACACCAAGACATTGTCGGCGGCGCACTGCAGATATTCGGGCTCGAACAAAGTACTGTGCTGCGCGGCGTGGTCGCGGGGAAATAGTAAGCGGCGAGCGAATTGTACGGTGCCCAGAGGATCGAGACGAAGGTTCCTGGGAAGAGGGACAGGAGGAAGAAGGTAGCAATTAGGAAGGTGCTGAGTGGAGAGATCGAGGTGGTGGGTTGGGGCATTTGTGGTGTAAAGTTGCGCTCGAAGAGGCTGATGTCATGGTGTGGGGCGGGCGCAAGCGGCGGGCGTTGGCGAGGGATGGTGGGGACGCGTGCAACTACATCTCTATCTTAGTATTCGGATGCGCAACTTACGACAGCACTTACCAACTTCGTGAAGGCCAATGATGTCTTTGATCTATACAGCACTTGGCGATTTCCTTCAGGCCGTTTGATTCGAAAGTCTGACCAGCCTCAAACACAAACGTCAATACTAGCTCACCACGTTGCCCACTTCGATCCATTTCTATCTGGCAGTACTAATCGTCTCTCTTACACTTTTGTTCTCTCTTGATTCTATTTGGTATTTGTCCAGCTGATCTCCCCGTTCATAAAAGGCCTTTACAACTGCATTAGTGATTGTTCGACTATCTGACGATGGCAAGAGAGCGCGCCACGTCACTACCAGAATGGACGTCAACGCAAGAATCTTTGCAACGAACTCTGCAGGATATGTGGCTGCAGGAGTAGACCGAAAGACGAAAAGAGAGGACTGCGCCACGCCGAAGTTACTTCACTCTTCTCGTCAACGATGCAAGGTAAATGCATTACGGACACATCAAATCTCAGATCTTACCTTCCTGTAGATCCCAACGAAAACCCATTGAAAGCATGCGTCTAACCCTGGTCTTTCGGACGATCTGACTTGTCGATGTACCGTGCGACAGGCTTCCGAGCGACAGCGCTTGCTTTACTCGAGCACCCGTGCCTGCTGTATCCCTAGACTTGATTCTCGGCTGAAAAGGGTTGGAGACAAAGATTACTGGGTGTCTCAGATGACTCGTATCGAAAAGGTAAACTTCGACTGTCTTGTGTGTGATGTTGTTCGCCAAACATGCCATCTGATACTCGACAATGATGCTTATTCAAGACTGACGAAGTCCGTCTCGAGTACGGGCACAAAAACGGTACACCGCACTCTATCTGCCAATGCTCTTGAATGCGACGCTCAGATGTCCAAGTACAACCGCATCGACACCTACATTGACAGAGGGCAGAGTACCTCTTTCGACCGGTTTTTGGCTTCGACGAGCCCTGAAGATGTGTAGTATGAAAATTTTGAAACCCGCCTGGAACTGGAGTGAAGTGCCGTGTTTGGCGTGTATGTGAAATCTGATGTGCACTGGAGGTTGGGCAGATTAGTGACGATGCTTCTGTGAGAGACAGTGCCTCAAGAAGACACACACGTGCGTATCGAGATGATCGACTGCATAAGAAGACCGCACTCAATTGGCAGCATTCCCGTATTTGACGAAAGACTACACCAAAATTGACCGCATCGACAATATGCTCCTAAGAGCTCACCAACGATGATGGTGGTGCACCCCAGGTCCCACAGCCAATGAACGCGCTGCTTACATAGCCCCGTCTTGGCGCCCATAACCACAACCCTCATCATAGCTCACCACGCATACCCACCTCGTCGCCTCAGCACCCAGACGCCCACCCACACAATGCTCTCACGAACGCTCCGCCTCCGCAGCGCGCTGCGCGTGCCCTCGGCCGTACGCACCTACTCGAGCGCGGCCAAAGCCGAAGTCCCCGCCAACGACGCCGCGAGCCGCAAATCCGTGCCCACGGTCTCCGAGACCAACGCCATGCCGACCTCGTCCGAGGGCTCGTTCGACAAGGTGCTGCAGGAGAGCACCGAGAAGGCCGAGGCGCTGCGCAGACAACAGGCCCCGAACCGCGAGGGCATCTGGAGCCGCAGCCAGCAGCCGCGCGAGGTTGCGATGAGGGGACCAAGGTTCGAGCAGAGTATTATGGAGGATCAGGTGCGTTTGAATTCCCCTTTTCCCACCCGAAAAGAGAATTGGAGGTGGTGGGGAGAGCAATTGGGTCATTTCGCGGGCTCAATTGCTAGCTACACAGAGGAAAGAGAACAACCAGAGAAGAGCAGGAACGAACGAAGGAGCAGTTGCGGGTCAATTGATCAGATCAGAACGCAACCAAGCTAATCATTGTCCATTGCTACAGCCCCGCCCCTACGCGGCCATCGACCTCATCCACCAGCAGCCCGTTCGCTGGACACACGACCGCATCGTGTCGTGCGACGGCGGCGGCGGCCCGCTCGGCCACCCGCGCATCTTCATCAACACCGACAAGCCGCAGATCTGCTGGTGCACGTACTGCGGTCTTCCTTTTGTACGTTTGTCCCTTCAACGAACCCCCGTCCCAATTTCTCTCATTGCCCCAAAACAAACCCCAAAAATATCTCAGCATCATCCATCCATCCATCCAAACAAGACAGGCTTCTTCTCCTCTCAAAACTTGGAGCAAGAGAATCGTGTCCATACATACACACAACCGCAGACCATCTAACTAACCCTGTTCGTGTTTTACCAGGCCCACGAGCACCACCGCGCACACCTCGAGTCCCTCCCCGCAGACCAGCTGTCGTACCCGCTGGGCCCCAAGGGCCACGCCGCCGAGGTCAACGAGGCGCAAAAGGTCACCGATGAGCCGCTTGCACAGCGGTAAAGTAGACATGGACAGGACGCTGGAGTAGAAGTGTTTGAAGGAAGAGAAAAGGATTGGAGAAGAAACAGAGAAAGCCGAGACGATGTGTGTATATATGTGTTTCAGATGGGATGGGACGGGACGGGGAAGGAGATGAATCGAATCGAATTGAACTGAACTGAATTGCACTGCACTGAACTGAACTGAACCGTACTTCATCTGAGCCCACTCGCCACAAGCGTATCCGCGGGTAGTAAACGTAAAGACACACGGCCCAGTTTCGCCGTACAAAGCGCGCTGTGCTGTGTAAACGTATTAAACCCCTCTCAGTCCACTCAAGCCCTTCATATCTTTCCTCCCCATCTTTACCCCCTTCCCCCTTCTCTTTGAAACCCACCATTTGATTCCCCCCACGTCTGCCTTCACATATCCATCCCCGTCACCGCAGGAAAAGCGCCGAGCCCACACCAAACCAGTCAGTAAGTCAATCAACCAGCCACAGCCTACATACACTACATTCCCAAACCCCGCTCACGCATCACGCAAGATCCACCTCCCTCCCCCTCCTTCCCCAAACAACCTCAATGCAATCCACTCTCTCCATCCCGCCCGCGCCCCCGGTGCCCCCTCCCTCCCTCGCCCTCCGCCCCTCCTCATCCTTCGCCGCCCACACCACCTCGACATCCCGCGCCACCCGCTCCCAGCTCGGAAACCGCCGCTGCTCGTACATCCCGCTGAACCTTTCCCTTACGAACGCGCGCTGTGCAGGGTCGATGGCCTCGCAGCCTGCGGAGAAGAGCGGCCAGATGTGGGCGGAGGTCAGGGGGGAGGAGAGAGGGATGGAGGCGAGCGAGGCGAGGCAGGAGGTGATGTGGGACGCGCTGATGGGGTTGGGGGCGCCGACGCCGAGCCAGACGCGGTAGAGGTAGATGAATGCGGAGTGGAGGTAGGCGGTGGTGGTGAGGGAAGTGTCTGAGTCTGTGTGTGTGGAGGAGGACGAGGACGAGGACGAGGACGAGGGGGAGGTTGGTGGGGGAGGAAGGGGAAATTGCATGAGCAGGAGGTCCTGCTGCAGGGCGCGGCCGGCGGCGTCTTCTTCCTCTGTGAGTGGGTAAGCACCGCCGCGCGCTCGGCGGGTTCGGATGGCGTGCTGGAGGTGGCTGGTCCGCGCGACGACGAGCAGAATGGCCGCGATGTCGCGCATGTCGGGCGCGCCTTCGACGGCGTCGAAGCCCGCGTCCGAGTGGTTGGACAGCGGGCCGTGGCCGCGCGAGATGGAGGAGAGGATGTCGTGGTACGCGAACAGGGAGAGCAGGAACCGCGCGCTGGAGGATCCCCTCAGCCAGCTCTGGACGCCGCCGCGTTTGGCGATCATCGCTTTGGCGCCCATGAGGTGGTTGACGACGGTGCCGGAGGAGGAGTCGGCGTCCTCGCTGAAGAGCCGTGCCGAGACTTGCATCATGAGTACGGTGGCGAGCGCGGGCTCCGAGTGCGCGTGCTGCGGGTCCTGGATCAGGGTTTGGAGGTGCTGGATCGCGGCTTGTTGGTGTCGGTATGCCTGGACGCGCAGCGAGGGGTCGCAGGTCTGCAGGGCGAGGTGGTTGGCTGCCATGGAGAGGATGGTTGAGCGGAGCGCGGGGGAGTCGTACGCCATGGAGGTCAGGTGCAGCTGGAATGGGGTCGGCGACCCGTTACGCGGCGCGACGGATATCAGCGATGAGAGCTGCGAGATCCAGTAGTGAAGCAGTCTCCTGTCGCTTGGGGAGAAGTCCGGGCTGAGGCTGATATTACGGGGTGGGGTGCGTGGGACGCTGACTACGGACGTGGGCGAGTGGTGGGTATCCGATGAAGGAGTGGTGGAGGAAGAAGTCGATAGGTCGCTGGTCATGCTCGCTGGGGTGGATATACTTCCAGCATCCACGGTTTTCTTCTTCCTGGAAGCCCGCGGCTTCTTGACAACGGTTCCAGCGGGTTGATCTTGCCATTTGAGCTTGATACCGTAGCCTTTGCATACGATCTTCAGGCGAGTACAGCGTTGGCAGACGGGCTTTTGTTCATCGCATTTGTAGCCGGCTTCCCTGCACGTCCAGCATCCGGTCCGGGTTCGTTTATGTGTTGTCGCCATGACGAGGTACCAGTGGTGGATCAGGATCCATAGTTGAGCTACTCACGTGCGAGAACTATACATGTCTGGGAAGAACGGTCGAGAATATGCCGGACGTCTCTTCGACCAAGTTGTAAACGGACAGGTAAAGTGCTGCCATGCAGAAGAGACGTCAAAGTCGGAAGGGCCGAGGCACGCGAGCCCCACTTTTACTTCGAAGGCGACATCGCGAGCCATCACGAACATGGCCAACAAGACATCTCGGCCACATTACCACAAGACATCTTAACCACACTACCACAAGAGCTTCACAACACTCCTATCGCTCCATTGACCTTCTCACTTTCACTAGACAAGAACTACGCTCAATTGACATACATCACGACAGAAAATCCAGCACCCAAACACCCTGCACAGAATGCCAGCCCATGAAAAATGTGGTAGAAATCTAGTTGCCTACTCTTGCCGTCTACTGCACTTGGTTGACAATCTCCTGGGCCTTGGTCAGGCTCTCCACCATCTGCTGGCAGTCCTTCCGCCTCCTGACTGTGTACTCGGACTCCTTGAGCAGCTCGTCGAGCTCGTCGGTCTTGTACATGTTGGTGAGCAGCTCGCTCTGCATGTTCTCCCTCGACCACGAGACAAGGTTGAGCATGATGGCCTTGGGGACCATGTCGATCATTGTGCGGCGGACGATGTTGAAGTAAGATGTGATGAGCAGTTCTAGCAGTTGTTAGCTCCAATACAAATGTGCGATTGTTGATGTCAGAACTCACTGATGACTTCGACCTCCTGTGCCTCCTTCTCCGAAAGGGTGCCGGAGGCCTTGAGTGTCGGTGGCGGAGGCTCCATGGCAGCCATCTTCTTCTTGTTCTTGCTAGCGAAGAAGGAGCCGAAGAAGCCACCGCTCTCGTCAGAGCCGCCCAGGGATGGCGACATGGATCGCGGAGGGACCTGGGGTGCCAAAGGCTTGCCCGTCTTAGGGTCGACCTGTTGCGGCTTGGTGCTGTTGTGGCGCTCGTGCACGATAGCCATGGCACGCGAACCGTTGATGAAATCGGGGTGGCCAGTGTTGATGTAGATGGCTTCCATGCCGACAAGATCGCGAACGAGCTTGTTAGTGGGATCCATAGCCTTCTTGAGAAAGGAAACAACAACAGCGTACAGCTTCTCCTTCAAAGCCGGGTAGCGCCTGAAGGTTGGCTTGTTCAAAAGCTGACCAAGGATACGGATGAGTTCATCGTAGACCAAGCTTACACACTTCAAGCTGGGGTCTTCCAATCGCTTGATCTGCTGCTTAACAATGAGCTCGAAAGCAGTGGTACCGACAAACAGCGCAGGCGATGAACCAGAAGAGTTGTACAACACAGTCCTGATATCAACATCCTTGACCTGATCGAAAGGATCCACAGCCTTGACACCGTTCGCGTACAGCTCGTGGTAGACGAACGAGATACGTGCACCACCCGAAAGCTCGGTCGCTGACAGCTCCTGGTTGTTACCATCGAGGACACCCCTGTACTCGTTTGTGAACTCTGTGATCATGTTGAGAACGATGTTGGAGCTGTTGCCCAGCAGAGAGGTTCCCAGCTGGCCAAGTTCGAGCTGGTATTTTTGAAGCGAAGACGAGATTCGTGCCTTGATGTCAGGGAGGGTCTGCTTGATGTGCATCATGAGGATCTAAAGTAATTAGCGAACGAACCGCGCGCTGTGCCAGCATGGAAGCCTACCAGGTTGAGCTTGCGAGCGAGATATGGTGTACCGCAGTACGAGGCCTTGTTGCGGTATGCCTTGTGGTTCTCGAAGAAGGACTTCTCGTGCTCGAGGGCGTGGGAGATGGCCTTCTTATTCTCAATATCCCTTTGCCCTCGATTCACAACCGGGACGTAGCCTAGTCGCAGGGGAATGATGCGCCCAGCAAGAATATCAACAACGTCGGTTCCCTCGTCCATAAGATCGACCTTTGTCAAGACACCAATAGTCCTCTGGCCCTCAGGATCGACCTCTCTGGCCAGCTTCAGACCGTCCGAGTTGGCCAAATCGGTGTTGGCGGCGGTGACAGCCAGGATGATGGCATTAGGCTTGCTGATCTGCTTCAGAACCATCTCTTGAATCTGGCGCTCAATATCCCTCGGCTGATCTCCAACAGGAACTCGTGTTAGACCGGGCAAATCGACGAGGGTCAGGGTCAGGACGTTGGGCGAGTATATCCGCAGATTGATGGGCGCGGGCGAGATACCCGCATTGCGTCCAGTCTTTGCCTCTGTCTCGCGCACAATCTCATCTCTGATCTTGTTGAAGTCGAAGAACTTCTGGCCGGGAATGTGCAGGAACTCTCCCCACTCGTCGGCGTTGGACTCGGCGTCGCTTGTCTTGACCTCTTCCGCCTTGACACCGTTCGATTGCGCAGCGCGATTGATCAGTTGCAGGACGAGCGGTCTTCGGGTGACGATACCGGAGCCTCGAGGCAGGCTGCAGGAGGAGGCGGTCAGTGTGGGTGCCCAACAGCTGGGGTCGGGCGCGCAATCGCGAGGCACTTACAAGTCGCGGCCGACAATGTTCTCGAGTACGGAACTCTTTCCACTAGACTGCGAACCAACGACGACAATCTGGGGCAAATCTATGGGGTTTTGTACCTGCAGCAGGCATCAGTATCGGGTGCTTCTTGGGACAGGCAACCGAGGCAGGATAAGGCGGCGCAGGCGCATCCGTGGCATTGTAGGGGCGAGACATACTCCTACTGTGGTGAAGACATCCTGCAGCTTGTTCACGAGGGTGATCAGGCCCGGATCGTTGACGTTGATGCTGTTGTCTCGTTAGTCTGGACCCCAGACCGCATCCCCAGATGCCCCTCGAACACAGTACGCACGCATTAGGGTTTGTCGCCATGGCGGGCGAATGTGAGAGGGAGTTGTGAAGTACGCAGACAGTGTGCGCGCGAGGCAGAATATGTACGAGGAGGAAAGTGGCTCGCTCGGGTGCCGATGGCGGTGTTTGAGACTCTGGGCGTTGGTTGAATGCGGGTTGCGTAAAGGGTAGCTGCGACACATGCGTTCCCGAGCTAGAGCGCCACTGTGGCTGATGCACCGCTCCGTCACCGTGCTTCGAGACCCTGTCCTGTCCTGTCCTTTCGCGCTGCACGCTCACCACAATACAATGCAACGAGCTTCAATGCACGGCGTGTTCAAATACAGCTAGAATAGCTTCTCTATGCTCAAGACCAACTCTCCCAGCACATGCCTTTACTACATACACGTGGCTCAGCCCAGACATATGACGATGTTGCTGGTCACAGGGCGCAAGCACGCGTCGTAAGCGATTTTAGGCGTCAACATTGCAAAATCTTGGTACATTCACAGTCTATGTGCAGCAATATATTCGGGACTACTTCGCTATGCAAACACCACCATGTAGACGCAAAGTCTACTCGTCGATGACAGAGGCAAACTTCTCTGTCAGCTTCTGCAACAGCTGCTCGTACTGTACACGTTGTCAGCTCACGTGGCAAATGTGTAGAGTAACTACAACGTACCTTCTTTGTGATCGCCTCCTCGCCCTCAGAAGGAACCTCAAACTTCATGCTGCGCAGCTGGCTCTGGATCTCTGATGTCGCCTCACGCACCTTGGGCCAACTGTGCCCCTGCGAAACTGCCTTCTGTGCCTCGTCGTGGAACGCCATCATGTTCTTCATCATCCACTCGGTCTTCCAGAGAGGACAGAACTGGTCGTAGTCCGAGTAACCGTTCTGCTGCAGGAAATCCTCCTTGAGCAATGTGGCTACGTCAAGAGTGATCTTATCAGAGTCACCCAGAGCGGATTTACCGACGAGCTGCACGACCTGGTCGAGGTCGTCGGAGGTTGTGAGCAGCTCCTTGATGCGGTCACGCAGGCGAGGGAAGTCGGGGTTGTTCTCGGCGTAGTACTTGTCCAGCGGTGTTGTGTACTTGGAGTAACTGATCGAGGTGTTGACCGAAGGGAAGTGCTTTCGCTGAGCAAGCTTCTTGTCGAGACCCCAGAAGACTTGCACAATGTTGAGAGTACTCGTTGTGACAGGGTCGGAGAAATCACCACCGGGAGGGCTGACGGCACCGACGATAGAGACGGATCCGTGACGTTCGGGGCTACCGAGAGCAGTGACACGACCGGCACGCTCGTAGAAGGACGCGAGCTTGGCACTGAGGTAGGCGGGGAAACCCTGGTCAGCAGGCATTTCACCCAGACGACCCGAAATCTCACGAAGAGCCTCAGCCCATCGCGACGAGGAGTCAGCCATCATGGCAACATCCTTTCCTTGATCACGGAAATATTCGGCAACAGTGACTTTAATCATGTTAGTCGTGTCCTGAAAAGTTGTAGTCGTCATATCGAGGTGGGCAGATTAGTTGAAGGCAGCAAGACGAATGCCGTGTAGCCACAATAACAAACGGAGGTTGAAGACGAGAAAAGTATGCTACGGAACATTGTAGCCGTCGTAATGAAACGCTGAATGGAAAGAGAACACGGCGTAGCAGCAGATTGTAGCCACCATAGTGAACAATCGAGGGAAGTCATCTTGCCACATAACGGTGCAATGTAGCGATACGATGGCGACGTGTAGCCTTCAAAACGAGGCACGAAAAGAAACAAAAATCGACACGAAAAATTGTAGCCGCCATTTTGGGGAGGGTCAAACTTACTTCCAGTGTAGATAGAGGCTTCACGAGCAGCCACGGGCATGTTCGAGGTGTTGGCAATGAGGGTTGTACGCTTCATGATAGGCTCCTTCTTGCCGTTGACGTCGATGGTCAGCTCGGGGAAATCCATCAAGACTTCAGCCATCTCGTTACCGCGCTCACCACCTAATGTCGTGTTAGCTTCCGGAAAATGCTCCTGCAGGAATACTACCTACATCCAACGTAAACAATGATGTCCGAGTTGGAGAACTTGGACAGAGACTGAGAAATGACAGTCTTTCCGCAACCGAAAGCACCGGGAATGCAGACGGTACCACCCTGGACGGAGGGGAACAGCGAGTCCAAGACACGCTGACCGACAATGAGGGGCTGGTCGGACGACAGCTTCTCGTTGGAAGGACGAGGCACTCGCACGGGCCAGCGGTGCATCATGCTGTGCTCAGTCTTGTTGCCGTTGAACTCGATCTCAAGGATCTTCTCGTCGACAGTGTAGCTTCCTTTCTCGGCAATGCGGGTGATTGTTCCGCGCGCGCGGGGAGGAAGGAGGATCTTGTGCTCGCTGAGGAGGGAGTTCTCGAAGACGGTACCGAAGACATCACCACCAGTGATGTGGTCGCCGACCTTCAGGCTGCCGGGTGTGAAGTCCCACTTCTTCTTGCGGTCGAGGGCGGGCAGATCGATACCACGGGGGATGTAGATCGAGTTGGAGCTGTCGGAGATACCCT
Organism: Didymellaceae sp. YAFEF048; assembly: GCA_032595095.1. Classification (NCBI taxonomy): domain Eukaryota; kingdom Fungi; phylum Ascomycota; class Dothideomycetes; order Pleosporales; family Didymellaceae; species Didymellaceae sp. YAFEF048. Next base: position 146,270 of record JAVISA010000017.1, on the reverse strand, counting down.
TGAGGGGACGCTGGATACCGTCGTAGATGGTCTCCATAAGACCGGGGCCGAGCTCGACAGAGAGAGGCTGTCCGGACCTCTGAACGGGGTCACCAACAGTGACACCAGCTGTAGACTGTTAGCGCGGAATTGACTGGAAGCTCACTGCTTTTGGCGTACCGGTCTCCTCGTAGACCTGGATGGTGGCCTTGTCGTTCTCAATGCGAATGACCTCTCCTACGAGGTTGTCGTGACCAACACGGACCTAAAGCTGTCAACCAGGGCAAATTGAATGCGCATTTGAGCCACATACAAGCTCGTACATGGCGACACCAATCATGTTCTCGGCCACAATGACGGGACTGTCTGTGATCAGTAGGCGGCGTAGAGGCGCGAGGCGGTGACGTACCCGGAGACGGAGAAGACCTGGCCTGGATAATGTCAGCTTTCGTCGAGTGTGTTGGGTAGCATCCAAGAGAGTGCGCGCTCACCATCAGGTGCCTTCTCCTCAGCCTGCTGCGACTGCTGGGACTTCTCCTGCTGCTTCTTTGGTTTCTGCCACCCCGCTCATTAGCTGTCTGCGCACGACCACCTCTGCAGCCTCGAGAAGCTTACGGGACCCATGCTTGCTGCTGCTGGGATGTCTTTGCGTTGCGCCTTGTTGCTGTTGTCGTCCAATGCGATGGGCGGTGGTGGTGGCTCGCTGACGTCTTCGCGAAGCGGTGTTATCGGCGGGCTCCTTGGGAGCGGGACGGTGCGCGGCTCGACTTCGTCTTCGAACAGGCTGGTGCTGCTCGAGAAGGACGAGATATACGAAATGTTCTTCTTCTGGATAAGATCGAGAAGAGAGGGTCGCTTGGTAAGGCGAGGGCGATTGAGCATCAACGTTGACGATGTTGCAGGCTGGAGCTGCCCGGGCTCCACACACCAGACACCTTGTTAGCTTAGCGCCGTATCCAAGCTAAAACAGCGTCATAAGCCGTGAACAGCTGCGCTCCCGTGATTTTGACATGCTGGCGGGCAGAATCGAAAACAATCTTTACATCTAATCAAAGATAGTATCCGGTATACAAGATCAGTACTGTCGAGGAAAAATCTGGCTCTATCCCATCCAGATACTACTAGAAGTTGTTGGCGCCCATCTATCCTGCCGTAGGCGCGGCACGGCTACTTGCACGTGTGCTTGCACTACTCCTACTCTCATAGGTACCTCACCGCCCCCACTGCTTCAACCACGACTTCGACATCTCGTCTCTCCTGCGCCAATCTGACAGCCTTTTCTTTGTCTGCCAAGCTGCCAGTCAGCACCGCAAGGCCTGTCATGCGGCGCAACATCCTGTGGTCTTCACTGGCCGACACAGGCTGCTCCGACACCATCGCCGGGATCCATCTGGCGAAAAGCGGCTTCATGACAAGTAACAACGCGCAAGTGATAGCCACATTGACCTCGATCGTAGACCATACTACTGCATACATGCCGGATTCGTTGCAATGTTAGCCACATCAGCCATGTGTAGAGACTATGTGTAACTTACTTGTAGTCTTACCTTCGTGAACCGCTTTGTGCACGAGCGTCAGTCTCAGAATACTAACCACACACACGAATCCCCCCAATCCAAACACTGCCCAAAGCCCACACTTCTGCCGTCTTGGCAGTTGCAGCTTTCCCACCACAGGCATGGGCAGTATCCGGATCGCCCAATCGATCACGATGCCAATGATGCTCGTGCTCCAGAGATGGTGCTCTGCGTTCATGCAGCTGCCGTCGATGTCGACGTTCCAGTATGTCTGGACAGGCCTGCAGAGGAAGATGATGCCGAACACGCCCCAGACCGTGACACCGACAATCAGAAGGAAAAGAGAGTAGCGGTAAAACTTTGGATATGGAAGGTGTGAGAAGATGTGGAGGTATTGAAAGGTGAAAGCTGTCTTGACGAGATTCACTGCGATTTGGTAGAGCAGCGATTGGCCAAAGATGAGCTGTTGGCTATTCGATGACCTCTCCCGATTTGCATCTTAGCGATGCGTACTTTCGACCTGTATGGAAGGTTAGGAAGGCTAAGTTGTTCGTCACTGGCGGGCGTCATGTCCACACTATTTCCTGTAGTTTGTCCTCAGTCTGATGACTGCGTCTGCGATAAGTTTATACGCATCTTACCCACACCTATGACGACAGTCATGCCAATTGACAGAAGCTGGCAGGGATGAGCTCATTGCCTCTGAACTTCTAGCATCTACATACCAGAGCGATTGTAATAAGGGCGTCTTCTCTGTGCCATGTACCTGGGGCAAGATATGCCCTGCTGTACCATCGGAGAAGCACTGTGACCAGTGCGAGTGTAGTGAAGATGATGGCTGGAACAAGAGCTGGCTGGCTGAGATCTGCCCTAGCCTGTTGTGACAGTACAAACCAACTTGGAGATTGGACAGGCATTGTGGACAAACTAAAATCACTGTGCTGCGTTCTTGACGAGCCACGGAGGTGCTCTCGGAGTATAGTTTGTTGTCGCTTGTCGCATGCTCCGCGATCTACAGAGACCGCATAGTCGTTTTGATCTCACTCGTGGGTTTGAGCGAGCCGTCTGATCTTTGCATGAGGCATTATATAAGTTGGCCAAGCTCAAGATTGGAACGCTCCATGGAAACGCAACCAGATTTCATGAGAGTCGACAACAACAATGTACAGCGACGAAGAGCGGGTGAGCCAAGTCAGCGCTATACAGTGCCCTTACTCATATGCGATATATTCTGGTTGTAGCATTCGTGCACCAGCAAGCACAGTCCGTTGTTGTTGTTGCTGTTGTCGATATCAACGTTACGTATGGTAAGCTGAATGTCGCGGACGGCGGGACCGATATGCACCAGACACGTTGGGATCCGTTGAACTGTGGTTGCGGGGTCAGCGCGAATTGCCGCACAGCAAGAGCCTTTATCAGCACGTAAGACATCGTGGTGAAGTGATGAAATGGCTGCAGTTGCAGGACAGATTATTGAAGGGGCCGGTGTTGTGGCTGGCTTTGCAAGTCCTAGTACGTTGAAAGTATTTGTCACTCAGGGTTGGTAAGCGGTCTGACAGTGGGCTGCACAACGGATATAGCATCTGTGAATCGGTGTGACAGTGGCCTCCGTGAACTGTCTTGCCAAATCTACTGCGGCATCATGTTCAGATCGTGATACGTGTGGGGGTCGACACGTTAGTCGTAATGCGGAAATCCCGTAGCCAGTCGATACTCAAGCTGCATGTTGTGGAGAATGGGTATATTTCTATTCCAGTGACGCCCGGACAAGCCCGATGCGATGACAGCTATCTAAAGTTGATGTGTAGTGGAGTAGAGGCTGTTTTTGGCATGGAGATTAGCCTCGATGAGAGTCCGACACGCAAACAAATGCAGGAGTGCAGGTGGACGCGAAACTGAGTCGCACCATGTTGACAACGAGCCAAGCTGCCTTCCCAGTGCCGGCAGATGATATTTGAATAAACGTGCGACTGTGAGAAGGCAACAACCGGTAACGTTTCGAGAAGGTGCGCCAGCTTTATCCTATTTGGGAATATTTCAAATACCCACCACGAGGCGGCCAGGACCGCCGCTACGTTAGAGCTCGCGTAGAAGGACAATTTGTCAGACCTACTTAGAGCTATACCTATGGCAGGCTCACATGCAGACGAAAATGAGGTCTTTGATATATTCTGTAAGCTTATTGGTCTTCGATTGCTTATCGCGCACTCCACCAGATTCATCATCCCGTGTTTGCTCGACTGCAACGATTGAGCCGGGTTCGATGTAGTGTACTACATGTCGGTCTTGCCACCTAGCTCTTGAATATGCTCCTACTTAAGAGCCAAGTGAGACACTTGTCGTTGTATACGAGTCGTGCTATCCACAGCACAGGAGCGGTCTGACAGAGCAATCAAGCATTGCAAATTAATACTCGTCTCAAATATAACTTGCTTTCCTTTCGCGTTACCCTCTGTTTCAATGGCTTCAAGATCGTCCTCACGTACATCCTCACTTTGTTCCTCAGACCCCATGGCCTCAGTGGTATCGCAAGAGTCCCAGCATCGTTACTTGACTCCCGGCCGGGCTCATTCAATCACATCATGGACAACCTCCGTTGAACGCACCTGCCATACACATTCTGCTATCGAGGACAATACTGCGTCTCGAGAAGCTGCAATCGAAGCCTATCGCCAACTAAAAGCTGCACTTTTCACCAGAGCTGCTTCAGCACCAAACGGCAGGACCATGTGAATCACCTCGCCATAGCAGTTTTGGTCATTGTATCAATTCCGCTTGCACAAAACCTACCCAAAACTGTATCAAGCTCGTGAAGGGCACAAACGACACGATACATCGGATGACACGACAACACAGCGACACCTGAACCTCGCTGGCGAGCCATGATTCTAGGTCTGCATGATTTACGATATCCATGCTTTTTTACCTAGCTTCGATTTCGGCGTTGGCGGCGTAAGCACACCAAAATAGTGCGCTCTGAAGGGGCATTTGGAATTCACGTAAGGGTGGCTTTTGGCTTGAACATCGACATCTCTTAGTATTCACTTCATTCCGCATGAAACATGCCTGCTACCTTGGAATTGCATCTGAGCCTGTTCTATAGCAAACAAGTCCGATGATACACCCTCGTCGCTTTGAAATACCTGAACAGATCCATCCCTGTGTGAATACAATTCGAACGCAGTGGACGATCTCAACAGGAAGAATCCTCGTACACATGTTCCCTTAATGTTCCAAGCTGTCACTGTGAAGTCCAAACCTCGAGACAAGTGCCATGCCATGATGATCGCATCGTTGCCAGTCAGGTAGCTGCGGCGGGATGGGAGACTGGGGAACAAGCGCTAAGCCTGATTAAGAACGCGCGATCTCGAAAACTCTCGGACAGCAGGCACGACCCCCAGCGACAACCACATCAGCGCAGCCATGCTGCTCCCACGGATACTCGCGCCTGTGCGCGCTTCGATACAGAAACCGTCGACATTCATACTGCCCGCATCGCGCGTCATCGATGCTCTCCGCACAGCCAACAGCGCCACCGCACACGTACCGACCCTGTCTTTCGTAAGACATTCAGCACATCAGGCTCAAGGACGAGCCAATGGCGCCAAGGATGGGCCAGGAAAGCGATTGGGAGCGAAGAAGAGTGGAGGTGCGAATAACGATTACGTACATGAGAAGGAACGGAATACTGATGGCGAATGTAGGAGAATACGTGATCCCGGGCAACATCATCTTCCGCCAGCGCGGCACACACTGGTTTCCTGGTGAAAACTGCAAGTTTGGTCGTGACCACTGCATCTTCGCCACCGAGTCCGGCTACGTTCGCTACTACAAGGACCCCCTCAAGCACCCAAAACGCCAGTACATCGGTGTGGCTCTCGAGAAGGACCATCAGCTACCATACCCCCGCAACGCCCCGCGCGCGAGAAGATTAGGCTTTGTTGCCGTACCGATGACGCAGACAGAAGCAGAGGCTCAGGTGGTGGTCAACGATTTGCAGGTTGGAGAGGGTCCTGGCAGCGACAGCAGCATCATGGACACACCGCGACCAGTGAAGGCTGTGGCCAAATCAAAGAAGGGCTACGCTACTCGCCAGGCTAACTGGGAGATCGGTCGCGCAGCAGAGAAGGCGAATGTGCAGGTTAAGCAGTTTGTACCGGGCGACCGATGGGCGGCCTGGCGCAAGTCGAAGGCCAGGATTCAGGACAACATCGAGAAGAAGAAGTTGAGGAATGCCGGAAAGAAGACAGCGAAGCCAAAGAAGAGGCAGCAGAGGGCTTAAACGATTCCCTGGGGTGTATAACTAAGTGTAGGAACAACAGAAGCTTTGTACATTCAGCCTACTGGCAAATGCGTACCCAGTGGCAGCTCGGACATTGAAACAGCAACTGATCGTAGCAGACTCATCTACAGTTTCGCAGAGTCCTTCCAACCTAACAGGCCGTCGCTATCTTCGAACTGCCGACCTTTCGACCAACCTGTCCATCTCGAGAGCGTCTCCTCACCGCCATCGCCAGCTTTCAATCCCCGCTGAGACCATCCGCTACCTTCTACACCAATACCCTGTCCGACTGCGGCAGCCCTCGAGTCCTCTCCTTCGTGGATTGCAAGACCTGGAGACGATTTCAACGTCACAGCAGGCCGCTGATCAAAGTCTTGGGCCTCCAGCTCCTGTTGTGTGAGTACCGGGGTACAGCAGGCGTCCGTACCGTCGAAGATTGAAGCCCACTCGTCACGAGTCTTTTTCTTGAAGACTGTGGTGAAGAACTCCTTCAGCTTCGGCCAGTCAGCTTTGTCGTTGCGGTCCCCAGGCAAATCCGATGGCTTGAGCTCAAGGCCTTTGAGCAGCTCAGCCCAGAATTGTGGCTCGATTGCACCACTGACGATTGTTAGCCAGACCCTCAACCATGCGCAGATTTCACTTACACCGCGGTGTATTTCCCATCCTTCGTCTCATACGTATCGTAGAACGGCGCGCCTCCGTCAAGCATATTCGTTCCTCTCTCCGCACTCCAGACCTGCGTCTTCATTCCCAATCTCGGCATTGTCGCTAGTATCGCGCTGCCATCGACCATGTTCGCCTCAACAACTTGGCCAGTCCCGTCCTTCTCCCTCGCCAACAGCGCAAGCAGGATGCCAATGAAGCAGATAGCACCGCCGCCCGCAAAGTCGCCCATAAGATTTCCAGGCGGATATGGCTTCTCGCCTTTCCTGCCAAACAGCGACAACACGCCAGACACAGCAATGTAGTTGATATCATGTCCCGCCATAGCGCTGTACTTCCCGTCTCTCCTGAACCCCGTCATCCTCGCCACGATCAAGCGCGGATTAAGCTTGAGCAGGGCTTCCTCCGGCCCCAGGCCAGCCTTCTCCAGCACGCCGGGGCGGAACGGATCAATGACTATATCGACGTTCGGGATCAGCTTCTTGATGAGTGCCAGTCCGGAGGCGCTCTTCATGTTCACGCAGATGCTGGTCTTGCGCCGCGTGAGCTGGTCGCTGGGTGCGCCGGATTTGTGGGCGGGTGCGCGGTCGAGGCGAAGGACTGTTGCGCCATAGTCGGCGAGGAGCATGCCTGCAAATGGACCTGTTCTTCTGTCAGTAGGACGCTGTCATCCGGTGTCGTGCAAATCTACCTGGCGCGAGACCTGCAAATTCGAGAACGCGCAGGCCAGTGAGCGGCGGTGGCTGGTATGTTGGGCTCGACATTGTGCAATTTCAGGGACAAGTCAGGTTTGCGATTGACAATCGGGCAGCTTTGAGCTGGGGAGCGGCACGGCCGTTGCTCGTATAGCTCATGCTCGACGTCGACGTTGTTGGTTGTGAGGTCGGCTACCTGGGCGATGCCGCGGGGAAGAGCTCGGTTGCCGAGGTGTGGAGAGCTGCAGCTCCAATGCTGACTAGGATGGATTCATGAACACGCATGCGATACCTCACAGTAACTTAGGCCCAAACTTTACGATACGCGATATTCAGTTCGAAAATCGACGTTAATACTAATGATTGATACTAAGAAAATCCGGTTACTGTCTCACCACGTACCAACGTGGCCAAGCAACACCTCTATTCCTGCTCCAGCAAAGTAAGGCACAAAGACGCTTCTATTGGTGTTCTCCCGGAGACCTCGACTGGCATCTCACCGTCGACAAAAGAGTCGCAGCGCTTCGAACGGTACGACGCCCAAACGCGATACGCCGACCACATCACCTCATTCAACACCGAGCACTTGAGTCCAAACTTCTCGCCAACGCGTTGCATCAAGAAGAGCCCCGATAGCTCAAAGTACGGCTGCTCGCAGTCCACTCCGTACAGCTGCTGCTCGAGCCAAACAGTGCCCTCTGTCACAGTGACTTGCAAGCCTTTATGGGTCTCACGAAAGATTGTGTCATGCAGGATCTGATGCTGTGGCTTCTGGAGCCAGTCTGCCATCGGGACTTGCATTTTGATCCGCGGTAGTGCGAAGTCGACTTCGATGCGCACTGCGGTTGCGATGTACTTACCATCGACAGGTGAGGATGTGATGAACTGCGGTTTCTCGTCAAAGAGTGAGCGGATGGAGAGGTACTTGCACGTCGGGACCAGTTCATTCTCCAGTCCCTCTACTGGTTGCTTCTCAAGAGCAGCCGGAATGGTGAGCTGGCTGATGGCATCGTCGACGTCCATCCCCGAGAAGCGAAGAGACGCACCTGAGGTTTTCGTGTTGTTCAGAGTCAGTCTGTACTCACCATCTTCCAGCAGGTAGTAGTAAGACGCCTGTCCTTGTTGGCGGGACAGAGGCGTGTCAGACAGCATGTCAAATGCACCGCCCAGAGGAACGCGGAACGCGGTAGGATGAAGCGCGTGATCAACAACAATCGCAAAGTTCTCGAAGCACATCGCTACGACAGCATGATACCCCGTCTCTGCAGTAGCACGCTTCGCACACGTCAGCAGCTGCACGGTATCTGCGTACTCGCGCAGTTCGTAGATCGCGTGGCTCCACAGCTCGGCTCGCAGACTCGCCACGATGCGAGTGGATGCGCCCAAGCTGGTACCGAAGTCTCCGGTCAACCGCCAGAAGCCACGGTCTGTGGCGCGCAGGTCTACAGGGGGTTTGTTGGTGTCGACGACGTTCCAGGAGTGCCAGGTTGACCAGGTGTAGGTCTGGGCGTACTTGAGAGCGATGTCGTTGGCGGCTTGGAGCAGCTGCTCTGCGATCTCGGGAGTTGGGGATGGGGTGGTTTTGTTTATGAGGGACATGGTGGAGAGTTGTGATATCTTGATTTGGGGGATGTTTGGTTCTGCGAGAGTAGAGCTGCGTTTCATTGATGCTTTTGAGTTAAGCAGGTACTTTGTTTCTGCGGTGTTGGCAAACAGTGGTCATCCTCGTTCTGCACCAATGTTTTCGAGACAGGGCAAACATTGTTGGTTGTTAGCCATGTACATGCTCTGCATACACAGCGGACTAGCAACGTCTCATAAGAGTGGACACCATGAGTGGACACTACACAGACTACGATCATCTCACTCCAAACTGCTTACATCTACACCAATCCCAAGAAGCATATATCAACACCTCACGCATACATACATACAAGAATACAAGACCACCGCCGCATCTCCACAGACCGAGACATTTGAGTGGACCCCATCCTTATCGATACCACTAGTCGCCGCTGACTAATCTCTCTCCCTCTTCATAAAACTCTGCGCACGCTTCCAACCTTCCGCTCCCCCAACGCACCATCAGACAGTTCATCCGCCTATCTCATCAGCCTCTTACGTTTTGTTCGAGCGCTATCGAGTCTACAATTGGGCGGTTGCGATTCAGCGCTGCGGAGAGGGAAGCTATCGAGCACCATTAGAGCTGGCTGCGCATTTTTCACTGTTGCGCAGGCGGTGTCATAGGGGCTGTACATTTCATCGTTTGTGATGTTGTTTTTGTGCTTGAGGTGAAGTCGGGGAGATTACGAGTGCGTATCACATTGAGGCGGGAGCTGTCGATGCTGTGCAGGCTGGGCGAGACGCGGTCGAACGGCTGCTGCTGCTGAAGATGTGCCGCGTAGTACGAGGCTGGCGCATACTGCTGTCACGACTAGCTTTGAGTGCTGGGCAGAGGGTTCACTGAGATCGTTGCACCGATGTTCAATACTGTTTTACACATCTGTTGTACAAGCTCTTTGGGTCACACCGTTGCAAGCCAGATTTCCATTTTACATGACCGCCTGTTATCCGCTGTGGCGGTCCGATAAAACAACACAGACTGTGAGGTCTTCACAAAGGCCTAGACGTCGTCGTGAAATTCTGCGCCTTCGTTCCGCGACTTCTTTCGATATGCCTCATTGGCTGCTCGGACGTCTCCAGCGACCACGCTGCTGTGCCTCCTCACCTCTGCCTTCTCGTTCTCAATGTATTTCTGAGGGCGCTTGGAGGAGATGACTTCCTTGTCTTTGAAGACGAGCAAGGGGGCGTCGCCAGCAAAGTATCGGTCCAAGTCTTCCAGCGTGCGGCCTGCGGTTTCAGGGTAGAAGAAGTAGACTGCAGGGCTGTCAGAGGTTGATCAATGTTGGTGCAGGGAGTGGCTTACCTGTCGGGATGAAGGCGAAGTTGAACACACACCAGATGATGTAGAATCGCCAGCCAAGGCTACGGATTCCAGGCGGCGTGACTTCAACGACCATGAAGTTGAAGATCCTGCAGGCTTGGTTAGTAAGTGTGTTGGAATGGGCTGCACTGTCCTTACCAGTTAGTTGCTGTTCCTAAAGCAGCGCCTTTGGTGCGCATAGCCATAGAATTGATCTCGGTCGGGTAGAGCTGAAGGGGGTCAGTAAGGCGTGTCATTGTTGTAAGAGGATGAACATACCCATGGCACACCTTGCCAGCCGATACCAAAAAAGACATAGTACAGGAAGAAGAATGCAATGGACGCCTTTGCCCATTGTTGATTTGTTGCTGCTGAGAGCGACGTGTCTTCGTTGTAGCGAATGCATATGGTTATGATGCAGTAGCAGAAGAACTGACCAGCGGCTGCATACATCATCATCTTACGGCGTCCCCACCGCTCAACGTTGGGTATACCAATAAGGGAGAAAAGAAGGTAGGAGACTGAGTTACATGCTGCCAGGAGGCGAGCAAGATTGTTTGACAGGCCCACTGACTCGATCAGCACAGTAGGTAGATAATACGACGTTACGTTGATGCCAGCTATGACGAGCAGTTAGTTGGGTGGCTTCAAAGTGCGTGGTACACTCACAAAGCTGTTGCATAGCTTGAGTACCCATTCCCAGGACGACTCGTCTGATACTATGCGTTCCCGCTTGGTCACCGGTACGGCCACGGAGGAGGTCTCGCCAGCGCACGGCATGGTCTTTTTCGTACTGAACGGCCCACTGGATATCCTTGGATTGAGTGATGATGTATGGGTCATCCACATCGGTGGCTTCAAGGTCAGCAAGAATTCTCTCAGCTTCGTCAACTCGTCCTTTGGCCATGAGCCAGCGGGGAGATTCGGGCAGCCATGGAACAGTTGCAAAGAGGATGAAGATGAACAAAAATTGAAATGCGAGAGGGACGCGCCATGAAACACTTCCTCCAACGAAGCTAGATTTGGTCAGCCATTTGTGGATTTACCACTGAACTAGAACAGCTTACGAGAACCCATAGGTGACCCAGTTCGATAGTGAAAATCCGGCAATGTTCATGATCATCTCGATAACGATTAACTTGCCACGCCAGCTGGCTTTTGAGGTCTCGCCTTGCCAAACAGGTGCTGTTCTTGTTAGCATCAATTACGATATGGTCCACAACAAACCACATGACTTACCTGTGGAAGTATTGATGCCATTTCCGATACCGGCGATGATTCTATAACACGTTCAGTATTTACACCCGTTCAACGAGCAGGGGGATCTCACCTTCCCACAATCATCTCAGGTACATTGAAAGAGGCGATCTGGATGATGGCTCCAATACTCATAATAGTCGTGCCTAGAAGTACACACTTCTTTCTTCCTAGTGGGTCGCCGATTGCACAGACCGAGATGGCACCGAAGAAGCATCCAATGTCGTAGATAGCAGTGACCGTACTGATAAGAGAAGCATTGTTGTTCAAGTTGAGTTGGTCGAGAAAGTCTTGGGTTACAACGACGCCGCCTGGTCATCTGTTAGTATTCATCACTGCCAACGATTCACGTATTTCATTACCAAATACACCTTGGTCGTAGCCAAATAGTGTCTATGACAACGTTAGGTGTGTCGAAGTGATGTTCGAACTGGGGCTCACCATATCAGTGGCACAGGCCACTGTAACCCAAACGGTCAGCCATGTTCCTGTCAAGCCAAAGTATGGCTTTTCTGAGCCAAACCCAAACATGGCTCCAGATAGTTGTGATATGATTTGCTGCTTGCTCAACTGTTGCGAAGTTGAGATCTGTACTTCATCCAAAGGACAATCACGACTATTTCAATATAGCACTGTGAGCTTGACTGTGCTCGAGTGCTATGACGAAAGGCGGCATGGTAGCTTCGGCGCTATTGGTCGTATCCCACGATCGTGAATGCGGCGCACGCCAACTTCGTTGCTTTCCCCGCGCGTTAAAGCTTGATCGACAGAGGCGGCCCCAAGATCTGGGGAAATCTGACAAGTGACGGCCGCGTGATTTGCTTGAAGCACATGTCGTCTCCACTCTCGGAGAGAATCTCGCGTAGGTCAGTCACCGTCAGTGCGTAGGTCGTGAAGTTGTCAACATTTCTGCTGCGTATGCCCGGCAAGCGTGAGCCGCAGTGCAAGGGAACCATGCTGCGATGACGACGATGTAAGGTTGTAAGGGCCGATTTAGCTCCAAGCACCTCGACAGCCCTATCACCGCGCTTCAACGTTGTGACGTTCAACATGCTTGCAGGCGGCTAAGCACTTGTAATGCGTATTGCGACAACAAGCAGTAGTTAGTAGATAGGACAGTTCTGAAAGACATGAGTGATTTTGCGGATGCATTCAGTGATGATTCTACTACTATTCCGTCAAGCCTTGACAAGCTACGCGAGAGCCGACGAGGCGAATGGTGGATGAGCAAGCTTTGCAAAAGGGCGCCAGTGGACCAATGCGTTTAGAGGAACAGGGCTGGAATGCCAACTTCGTGTGACGGCATGGAGCTCTAACATGGGTCAAAGTGTTGAATTGTTAGTATAACCCCTCAATAATAGCAATAACAATGTGAGCTCTGAGACATGCATGCGTGGAGTGCAGAGCCCTTGTTAGTCTGTTCAGATGGTAAAGCAGTATGACGTCATGATTCAGATTTCAACAACAGCAAGATGTATCATCGAAAAGACTGTGAATTGGTGTGTAATGCTGTTCGTTGCTTCGCAGGACCATGGTGTCGAGGGTGGACGTTGTCATGTGTGTTCAGGTGTTCAGAGCGGCTCCGCTGCAGAGTAGGGTAAGGCAGGAACGTGCGGGCTTGGCGCTTGCTGCTCCCGAAGGCCAGCAGTTCAATGAATTCAGGGTGCAACAACAACACCCCGCCAACACCGCCCGTTGACCTTCTCGCATGCGCATAATGAACCCGTGAACGACCCGTACTAGCGATCCTTAATTAGACATTTCAGTTTCCCCGTCATGGCGTCGGCGGTGTTCTTCCTCGACCTGAAGGGCAAGGTACGCTCGTGGGGCACCCGCGTGGAGGAGCTGCCTGCTAACAGGCACATGTAGACCCTGCTGGCGCGCAACTACCGCGGCGACATTCCCATGTCAGCAGTCGAGAAGTTCCCTGTCCTGCTCAGTGAAGCCGAAGAAGAGAGCTCTGCCGTCCCACCTTGCTTCTCCAGCGAAGGCATCAACTACCTCTACATCCGCCACAACAACCTCTACCTCCTCGCACTCACCAAGCGCAACAGCAATGCCGCCGAAATCCTGCTCTTCCTCCACAAGATTGTGGAAGTCTTTACAGAATACTTCAAGGAGCTCGAAGAGGAGAGCATACGAGACAACTTCGTCATCATCTACGAGCTGTTGGACGAGATGATGGACTTTGGATACCCACAGACTACCGAGTCTAAGATCTTGCAGGAGTACATCACACAGGAGTCGCACAAGCTGGACGTACAAGCACGGCCGCCTATAGCTGTCACCAACGCTGTCAGTTGGCGAAGTGAAGGCATCCGCTACCGCAAGAACGAGGTATTCCTTGATGTTGTCGAGTCTCTTAACCTGCTCGTGTCTGCCAACGGCAATGTGCTGCGCTCTGAGATCCTGGGTGCCGTCAAGATGAAGTGCTACCTGTCTGGTATGCCTGAGCTGCGATTGGGTCTGAACGACAAGGTTATGTTCGAGACCACAGGCAGAGCGACAAGAGGAAAGGCAGTTGAGATGGAGGATGTCAAGTTCCATCAGTGCGTGCGCTTGTCAAGATTTGAGAATGACAGGACGATCAGTTTCATCCCACCAGATGGCGAATTTGAGCTGATGAGTTACCGTCTCAACACACAAGTCAAGCCCTTAATCTGGGTTGAATGCATAGTCGAAAGTCACTCTGGCAGCAGGATAGAGTACATGTTGAAGGCAGGTCCACTATCGAGTTTCGAGTACCACAACTAACACCTCCTAGGCGAAAGCACAGTTCAAGAGACGAAGCACAGCGAACAACGTTCAGATCTCGATACCCGTACCTGAAGATGCCGATACCCCACGATTCCGCACAAACATTGGCACCGTACACTACGCGCCCGAGACCTCCTCGATAGTATGGAAGATCAAGCAGTTCGGAGGAGGCAAAGAGTTCTTGATGCGCGCCGAACTTGGTCTGCCATCCGTGCGCGGTGACGACGAGAAGGGAGGAGGTATGATGGGTGGTTTCGGTGGAAGCATGGGAGGAGTTGGAGGAGGAAAGGCGAAGAGGCCGATTAACGTCAAGTTTGAGATCCCGTACTTCACAACCAGTGGTATCCAGGTCCGGTACCTGAAGATCATTGAGCCGAAAGTATGTACAGACACAATGCTCGCTCTACTACACCAAACTAACTATAACACAGTTGCAATACCCTTCCCTTCCTTGGGTACGATACATCACTCAATCTGGCGATATTGCTGTACGGTTACCGGATGTGGCATAAACAACAAGGAGCGATTCACTTTAGACACCAATTCAAACGATGAAGCTACACAACACTACTGATACCTCTAAGTTTTGGCTGATAGGCACAGATGGACAGTACGCAATGTATGAACGTACGTACAATATGCAGGTTCGAGACTGTACTCAGGTTCTAGGCGTATACTTACGACGTCGCGCGTCGTGCTTTCTACCTAATAAGTCTGCAAGCGCACATATTGAGCTCAGCCTCCCGCGGACTGACTCGTTGCCAATTACGAATTGACTATATTCCATCACGACATGACGGTTCTATTTACCTACAACACTGTAGGCGGCTGAGTGGGCCGCGGAGTATGCTGGAAGGAGCGACTGCCCCTGCCACTTGCGACCTGGACTTGCCTGAACGAGCGCTGAGCCGAATCGCGTCATCCGCGGTAACTGCCTGCCGAAATGAGGAGTAACACCACAACCTTTGATTACAAGTACTATAAGGAAAGGCAGTGTTTGACAAATCTGCACAATACTGCTTTCTATACTTCTGCCATGTGGTCTTCTCTGGTAGCATTGCTGGCGTTGTCGTCTAGCGCACTTGCCGCTCCAACAAAAGACGCGCCAACGGTGCGAGTCAAGAACGGCACTATCGCGGGCGTACACTCAACTTCCTACGATCAGGACTTCTTTCTTGGTGTGCCATTTGCCCAACCGCCGCTTGGTGATCTGCGGTTCAGACAAGCTCAGCCGCTGAATACGTCATGGAAGGGCACTCGAGATGCAAAGCAGTACGCAACGCATTGCGTGGGCTACGGAGTAGGTACAGTGGTCGAATATCTTGGTTGACCCTGTCTGATGATGTCAGCTTGATCAAACGTTCTACAATGCCTCGGAAGACTGCTTGTACCTGAACGTTGTTCGGCCATCAGGGTACGAGGGCAAGAGACTGCCGGTCGCTTTTTGGATCCATGGCGGAACTTTTACCAACGGTATGATGAAACGACCGCCCTATTACATCGTACTCACTGTTCACTACAGGCGGAGGTGCCGATCAACGTTACAATCTTTCCTTCATCGTAGAGCAGTCAGTCAAGATCGGCAAGCCGATCATTGGTGTTTCGATCAACTATCGACTTAGCTTCTGGGGCTTCACTAGTTCAAATGAACTCGCAGATGAAGGACTACTCAACATCGGACTGAGAGATCAACGGTTGGCTCTTCACTGGGTCCAAGAGAACATCAAGGCATTTGGAGGTGACCACAAAAAAGTTACCGTCTTTGGTGAATCGGCTGGCGCTGCTTCAGTTGGCTTTCATGTACCTTCCCACTTTCAGATTAACAGACTCGATACTGACTCCTGCCAGCTCACTGCGTACCGTGGCCGTAATGACAACCTTTTCCGCGCCGCCATTTTGCAATCCGGAAACCCAATCTTCTACAGCGCGCAACGCGGCCGCAATTCCTCACAAGCGGCATTCAACACTGTCGTCTCCCAAGTTGGCTGCTCTTCCTCATCCAACAAGCTGCAATGTCTGCGTAACACCCCCTTTGCGACCCTCAACGCAACTATGAACGGCACACTCTCTTCCACCGGCGGCTTCGCACCTGTGACGGACGGCGATCTGATCCAAGACTACGGCTCCGTTCAGCTCTCTCGCGGCGAATTCGTCAAAGTTCCCATTGTTGTCGGCGCCAACAGCGACGAAGGCGCTTCGTTCGCCCCATATGGCATCAACACGACCGCGCAATTCCAAGCTGCCCTGGCAGGCTCCAACCTTCCCCCAACCGTTCAGCAAGCCCTCATTACTGCCTACCCTGACGATCTCACCACCAACGTCATTGCCGCCCTAGGTCCCAACCGCCCTGCCTCCCGTTTTGGCGCTCAGTTCCGCCGTGTAGCTACTTACATTGGCGACCAGCTATTCATCGCGCCCCGTCGTGCGACCGCTACAGCCTGGGCAGCTCACAACGTCTCCGCGTACGCCTATCGCTTCAACGCAGACCAGGCTGGCTTTGCCCCCGAGCTTGCAGTCTCGCACTTCAAAGAGATAGGCTTCGTGTTCAACAACATCGCTGGTCTCGGCTTTCGGCCTGATATTCGTCCCTTCGACGGAAAGCCGCAAAGGTACAGAGATCTCGCAACGTTCATGAGTAGCACGTGGGCGAGCTTCGTGTATGATTTGAAGCCAAGCGATTGGGAGGGGAGGGCGAAGGAAGTACCGGCTTGGCCAAAGTATAGGGTTGAGGATCCGCGGGATTTTGTGTTTGAGGTTAATGGCACAAGCAAAGTGGAGAGTGATACATGGAGGAAGGAGGGAATCGATTTTATCAATACGAATGCAGTTACGCTGTATGGTAGGTAAAAGAGTCGGGAGTAAATACTTCAAGGTCCTCGATCGTGGTAGAGAAGAAATATTGTTCATTGACACTGATGTCCTCAATACCTTCTTTACGAGAAAGTCTGACTACTCTTTGGACATGGTTATATGACAATCATTGTATTCTGATTTGAACATCAAGAATCCTCAACCGAGTCACAAACAGTCAGTTCTCCAAGATATCACAGCTCGTGGTAAGAAACATTGAACCTAACTGGTAATGCAGTATCAACGAGCGTAAAACAATCCTCCATCCTCACCCATACCGCCGCAACTCGCATCCATCGCCACTCGGAAACCCGCCACCTCTTGCCACACCCTTCTCAAACAACCCCCTATACGCAAGCACCTACAACCCCACCGCCACCCCCAACACCGCACCTGCAAGAACCGCGCCCAAACTCGCCGTCCTCACGCCCGCACCTCCTGTACTGCCCGACGACCCGCCACTCGCCGCAGCCCCATCCGCACTCGCCGCCGCAACCTGCAGCCCATACGCAGTGGTCGGCACAACCGTGATCCCACTCGCACCGCTCGTGGTCACCGTGCCCACGCTCGTCGCTGTGGTGCTCGCCGTGCAGCCCGACCACGTCGTCCAAGGCGCAGCGGTGCTCCACGGGCCAGCTGTCCAGCCCGGCCAGTCGGAGCCGGGGCACGCGCTGCCATCCCACCAGGCAGTCCACGGGGCAGAGCGCCAGTCTGAGCGCGTCGACCACGCGCTCCACGGGCCCCAGGAGGCAGAGCCCCAGGGTCCGGGGCCGTTGGGGCCTGTGAGAGGTCAGTGGGGGTTTTTTGTCGAGGTGAATGAGGAAGGGGTAGGGTAAAGGGTGCACTGAGGGAAGGAAAGCAGAGAGGGACAAAGAATGGCAAGAACGTACCTCCCCACCGACCGGGTCCGCCGCGGCCTCCTCCAGGGCCGTCGTTGTCGCCGTCGTGTTGGCCTGGACCGCCACCCCAGGGTCCTGAGCCCGGTCCGTAGCCGCCTGTGGGCCAGGGCGCGTTTGTGAGGGTTGAGGGGACTTTGCCGGCGGAAACGAGGGAGTTGTAGTAAGATGTCCAGCGGGGCAGGTCGGTGGTTGCCCAGGGCGGAGTTACGACGGGGGTTTGTGGGCCCGCGGTTGTGAGCTGGGCGAGGGAAGGGGTGAGGAGGGCGAGGAGGGGAGCGAAGGTGAGTTTCATGGTGGATGGATTATGAGCAGTTGTGTTCGTAGATTGAAGGTTGGCTTGATTGTCCTCTGCTTGGCGGTTGGTGTTGACACTGAAGCTGGAGTTGAATGTGTAGATGGAGCAGGTCAAACGTTCTCACACGCAGTAGATATAAATCCCCCAACCCTCCTACCCGAAACCCATACCACGCGCCCATCCCCACCATATCCTCAGATACCCACACGCCTCCCAAACACGCGGCCCACCAACCCATTGGCCGCCTCCCGCTGACCTACCTGACTTTGAGCTTACCTTACTTTACCTCACTCACCCATCTGCACCCCGTCATCAACCGCTCTCCGTCGGGGTCCCGCACCACCAACCCTTCCTCCCTCCCTTCCTGCCCAGTCCAGTCCAGTCCACCTCATCTCACCTCTCTCCCGCCCCCCGCCGTCGAGCCCACTGACGTACACCCCGCTGACGCGTTTCAGCGCCATGCACTCGTCGCTTTGCAGCTGCTGCAGGGCCGCTCAGCCTTGTGGGACCCGCCATCGCTGCAGTGCAGCAGAAGCGCGAAGTTTAGCTGCGCGAATGGTGCTAGCGGCGTGAGAGCGCGAGGCTGAGAGTAGACTACCGAGCAAAGAAATGGATTTGATTGGGTGTGGCAGAGAAAGATGTTTCAAGCCATGGGGCGGTGGAGAGGGATGTGCGCTTCGGAGAATGGGGTGGGGGAGAAACGCGGGAGTCGCGTAGCAGGCAGTACGGTACGGTAGGGTTGTTCGAGCTGTCAGGGAAGTGGGGCGCGCGTCATGGCTTTCTCGTGCACATCATTCTCGAAGAAGCTTTGCACGCTGCGCGTTTCGACGGGGAGCGCAGATGCTTGGTTGCGTGGTCCAGGTAGCTGGAGTGGTTGCGCGAGGTGTGAGGTCGTTGTGTTGCCTGATGGGGAAGGTCCGAGTGTCGTTCGCGTCGGTGAAACGGGAGCGGTTAGCGCCGAGGGCACGTCGAGGAGTGAGTATGCTGTGCTCATAGTCGCGTCGTCATCTTGGGTTGACGCGTCTTTGGACTGGAGAGGAGTCGAGGGAGCATCTGACCTAGGAGTGGGTAGTACAATGGCTGTCAAGTCTTACGTCTGCATTCTGACAGTATGTGTGATAGGTTGCGGAGCAGCACTCCCTCGCTTGAGCTGCATGTAGGAGTCTGTCGTTTGATGCTGGAGAGGTGTGATGCAGTTGACTTCTTGTTGTCGTCACGGTCAGGTCGGTCGACTTCTGACAGCCCTGTCACTGTTAGATTTTCCTACCAAAGAACGTCGAGGTTTAGTACCACGCCAAATGCGCGCATTGATACGAAGGTATCTTGCAATTATCAAATACAAGGCTGATTTACAAGGTGCCTGAGACCCACAACCACGGGCTCAATCACTCTACAATATCTTTGTCAGCCTTGCCTTCCACCCTGCCTTCTCACCCTCCATTCCTTCCTCACCACTCCCACTTCCACCCGTCGACACGCCCTCGTCGACATAACCATGCTGCTCATAAATCTCATCCGGTAGAACCGCCTTGTCGATGAACGTCTCTCGCTGCGGCGCAACAAACATGCTTAGCGCGACGTACACAAGACTCGTAGAGACGAAGCCCAGGAACCAGCCGAAATGGTACGGTCTCTCGCCAACTCCTACTTCGATCTTGGGATTGATGCTGTGAATCAGGCCCGGCAGATTCGGCGCCACGCCCACGAGGAAAGCAACAATGGCGCGCCAGTTACAGCCGTACGTGTAGCGGTAGATGCCATGTGGCTGATACAAAGCAAGCGTGTCGTACTTGCGTGCATGGACGAGCCAGAAATCAAACACCATGATCGACGCAATTGGGCCTAGAAAAACCGCATACGCGACCATGAAGTTGAGGAAGCTGCCTGCGCTCGCAAGGATCTTCCACGGCACCAGCGCCCAAGCGACGACTGCGCAGATGAGCTGGCCGCGGCGGATGTTGACGAAGCGCGGGAACAGTGCGGTCAGGTCGTTTGCGGCGGAGAGCGAGTTTGCGGAGATGTTGACGCCGAGCGCGGCGAGAGCGAAGCTGAACGCGCCGAAGAAGCGGCATGCGCGGTTGTCCCAGTGCGAGATCAGTGCGATGGGGTCCCAGTTGAGTTCGCCGTACTTTACGGCGCCGGCGGAGGAGGCGGCGATGCCGATGAAGGCGATGAAGGTGAAGACCAGTGGGAGGAAGGGGACGTAGATGATCTGCCACTTTACGCTGACGCGAGAATAGCGGGAGAAGTCAGCCTGGAAATGTTAGTTCGGTACTCGATCAAACCAGAGCCATGTTCAGTACCTGATTCACCGAGAGTGTAGCGTAATTTCCAATAACACTCGTCAGACTTGACAGGAAACCCCACGAGTACGCCGACCCAGTCAGCGTAGCCTTCTGATTCCACATCTCTCCACCATCCGTCGTGACAAACGCCCAGATCAGAATCGCAATCCACGCAATCGGCACGATGATCGACTTCGCCATAAACAACCACCGAAGGTTATTCGGATGCATGCACAGAAACGGCAGCGAAAGCAGCCAAAAGATGAAAAAGCTGATCATCGTATTCGTCTCAATGCCCTGCGATTCGGGGATTCCATTGTGGAGCATCAGAAAAGACGGCCAGATGGCGCCAATCATGCACTTGACCGAGTTGGCGCCGTTCATGTTCTGGATGGCAAACCAGAAGACGGCGAGCACGGCGCGCGATACGATGGCAATGTAGGAGCCCCAGAAGCCCCATGATGCGCGAGCTAGGACGGGGAAGGGTGCGTGGTGGATCACGCCAATGGCGCCGTTGAGTGCGATCACGAAGGAGATGATGAAGAAGGCTAGGGCGACGATGCCGAGGGACTCTCGCCATGTAAGGCCTGGTGGATGTTAGATTGTTCGTTTGGTCATGGCTGGGTGATCCGCACCTATCGCGATGATGCTCGAGGCGAATTGCCATGTCGCCGCGCTTTGGTCGTGTCAGTCGCCTTTCACGTCACTTGTCTTCAGCTGGAGCGTACTTGAAGGCGTCAGATATCCAGTAGGCGAGGAAGCTGGTTACGCCCCATTTGCGACTCTGTCTTGGGACCGGATCCAGATCTTTATTCGTCCTGAGCAGACTCTATCAGCCAATTCGTCTTCCCATTCCCATCCCAGGATCCTCCCATCCTGAGAACACTCGAAGACGTACCATCGCGCATTGCCCTCCGCAAACGTAGACTGCGGCTGCTCGACCTTGAGCGAGAAATTCGGCCTCGCAATACCCAGCATGATTCCTCTTCAAGAACAGCCTATGAATCCTGAACCCAGGAAAGCTGTCGCGTGAGGGGGGCCATAGCATATTTAAGGTCCCGCAGCTAGTCTACCAAAGACCCCCGGCAAAAAAACTGCGCGTTACATGCAGCTATCACTCGTCCAGGCGCGATAAGATAAGCTAGACGCATGCATCTGGGTGGTCTAAACGAGCGCCTTGGGGGATTGGCGCTGCAAACCAGCCACTCAGGTGCTGGGCGTATGAGCTTGCACGGCCCTGGCCGGCAATTCTGCCACGAAGAGACTGGTAGCTGGGACTGAGCGTTGAGGCTGGCTACCGACAGCCATGTGTTCGCGTGCCAGAGATAAGGGAAGCTGGGCGATGGTCGCGCTATCGTGCTTTGGACGGGGGTGGTGATGGGTGGTGATTGGGCTAGTCTTGTCTCCCCGCTTGAACCCTGGGAACGAGCCTAGCGAGGAGATACCGTTACCGTACGGGTACCTTTTCGTCATAGAGCCGTTGCACCTACACTTGTGCCTTTTACTGTGTATGTCGCAGCTATGGCTATGGAGATCTCCACCTCTCTTGATGCCCATCATGGTTCTTCTATAGTCTGTAGTCTCTCGCCACCCAGAAATCGACCCTGGTTTTGTTATTGGACTGGCTTCCCCGCTTGGGAGACCCCACTCCCCCACGCCGTTGGCCCCACTTTCGCAGTATGGATGGTGAACAGAAGAACACAAACTTTACATTGTTGACCATGAATCCTGAACATACATGTCTACAAGATTATTTTTGTTAGCGCATTGACTTCTTATCCGTGGAGAAGGTACTGACCGTTGCCGCGAAATGTAAGTTTTCTCTCGACGTCCCCGAACTCGAAGCACCAACGCTTACTCTTCCGATCTGGAAACATCCACCATAATTGGGTTCGCAAGAGCCAACTTGGGCGCGCACCAACACCAAAATGTAAGCAGTCAACGAGGGTCTGTGTCCGGTAGAGTTCGAGGCGCTTATTGGCAGCATCCCAGCGTCTTTGCCAGTAAGGCACAAGCGTCTGCGGCATTGCTCGAAGAGCTGGATGAGCTTTGTAGAGCAGGAATTTCCGCACAACTTCCGGGTCAATCTCGTTGTGACATGGGTCAAGAACTCGATACCATCCTATCGCAAGATATTCCAGGCCTCTGCCATCTTTACAGCCTGCTTCAAGCTGAGCCGATACTGTTCGGTCCAAGATGTTGATAAGCACGTCCGTCAGACTCAAAGTATAATCCGGATGAAAACGAAGGTTTTCTGGAAGTAGGGACATGACTCCAAAGGCTTTGTCTCGATTGTGAAAGCACTCTCTTCTCGCTGCAATATCCCAGACATCTGTCCAATTCATACTGGATCTTATGAGCCGTAAGACGAAAAAAGCGAAGATTGGCAACTGCTTTGGCTCCTCAATCCACCCGGACTTAGCCATAGGTCCCATGAAGAACAACAGGCCCATTTGCCGAAGATTTCCATCCCACGGGATGGTCTCAGTACCCACACGCAGCTCAGTTTTCTGGTTGAGCGAGATCTCTTGCACAACCCAAAGTCGTGACCAGTATGGTAACGTCAGGAAACGTTGCAGGGCCGAGCGGTGCTCTACAACCGCTGGGTCATTTTGCATGCTGTCGAGGTCCTCTAAAGATAATCCCTTGGTAAAAAACTCCAAAACCCAATCGCTTCCCTCAAAAGCAAGCCCTAGCCATACCTCAACTGTAGTAGCTTTTGTGTAGACGTCGGACATCTGAGTTACCTGGTGACCCTTCTCTTCGTCGTTCGTTTGGTTTATACAGATCTGGTCAATCCAGAACCATTGGTTATGAACCGAACAATCTCTTATGGTCTTCAGAAAATCGTACAGGTTTTGGCGTATGGACATGCAGCCGTGATGGCGGCCTTGTTCAATGGAGATGACGTGGGAAGGCGTCTCGGCACCCCAGACATAAGACAGCGCTGTGAAAGGATCAGTGACCTCGTAGTCGTCAGTTGAAGCCTCATAGCTGGCACTGGGCTCTCCATATGGACTTGGAGCAGGGCGCGGCTGTGGGTATGAGTCTAGGCTAACGACTTTGAGTGCGAGCTGTAGTGGATCTTTGTCGTTAACCGCCGGCTTGATTTCAACTAAACGAATTTGCTTGGAGCTCCTATCCAGAGGAGTGTATTGGAAAGGGTTGGCAGAGCCCGGCAGTTGAGTTGAATTTGAAGTCATCCTCGCTATCTCGGGCTCGGGATCAGTACAGCCAGAAGACATGTTGACCACTTCGCAAGCGTAGAAGAAAGCGTCGAAAGTACAGAAGAGGGTGGTACATGCTGTGTCAAGGCATCAAAACCGTGATATTTATCTGCAAGTCACAAGGCTGAAAAGCGGCGGCGGGGCATTGTCACAGCCTTGCTGCGCCTCAAGGCTGAGGCAAGTCGGTGAGACTAACATTGCTTGTCTATATTTGCGTATACTCCTTACTCGTGCCTATGATCGGACTCATTTACGACCAGAAGGTACATAGAGATTCTGTCTCATCAAGGCTCTTTCTAGCGCGGGTGAAAGTGCCGTACCACATACTCGGGTCCTATCCATCCTGACCTACATCTTTATAATTGCGCAGATGGCACAAAGAATAGCTTACTCTCTATGCTGTATGCACTGCCCCCTGCGTTAGGCTTTGGGTTACATCTCTTAGCAGGCTAGCAAACTGCAAGAGGAATCAACCACACTCCCGGTAAATCAAGACCTCACGTCTGTCACTGCAAAAACTATCCTCACTTTCAAGCTAGATTAACGTCTATACAAATGTCCTGGGCGTCGATTACAGCGCACCTGGACCGACCAAGCAGCGCTGTGTTGTAGCTTTGAGAAACTGGTGGCTGAATCTAGATGTGACTGAACTCATCAGCAGGCGGAATGTTCCCCACGAAAAAGGCTACGCGACATAGTGCTCTAGAAGGCTTGTGGCTAAACGTGAAGGTCAGCTCTAACTTTTTCACCCGGCGCATCCCAGCGCTATACGCCCTGCCTCGTCATGGAACATAGACACATAGACGTAGGCCCTACAAGGCTCGTGCAGCACGCTCCTACGCAGACGACACCACGCATGAGCCCTGTGAAGCTCTAGGCCTTGTTGCGACACTGCTCTAGCCATGCTGCGGGCCCGCACTTTCTCTCCACAGTGACGGTCCTTGACCCTTAGCCGAATGCTGACAATGATATCGATCAGGCTCGAAAACGTACTGATAGCGACCGTGCTTCAACACAACTCTGAGTCCTAACCTGCATGCCTGTAGTGACCGAAATAAGCAACTCAGCAAATAGCAGATCGTGCAGATCCTACATCGAACAAGTCACAAGAACCGCACACCACCACTACAGTCGAAGACAGCACATGTCTCGTAGACGATCTTAACATTGGGTATAAAACCAGCACATCTACCTAGCCCCTCCAAACCCCCTTATATCGCGGCTCAGCCAGATATAGTTCATGAAGATAAAGAATTTCGCACACAAAGAAATACAACTTAAGCTTCCTGCCAAAAGTCGCTCGCCTGCCCGGTCTAATCCTACACGTTCGTCCCATCCATCTTATCTCCGATTGAACAGAACCACAACTACACCATGCCGTGGTGTTGGTGGTCTATCTATGCGAAGAACCTGGTGAGGAACTTGGCAGAGCGCTTCTGCTGCTGTCCGGCACCGGCGTTGCGGCCCTGACCGTTTCCAGCCTGAGCTTGCTGGCCCTGCTGGCCCTGTCCGGCGCGTTGCTGGCCCTGACCGGCTTGCCCCTGACCGGCGCGCTGCTGTCCTTGACCCTGACCGGCCTGGCCCTGGTTAGCGTTTCCAGCGTTGCCGCCACGGTTGTTGCCGCGGTTGCCACCCTGCTGGTTCTGGTTCTGGTTCTGGTTCTGGTTGCCAGCACCGGCACCAGCGCCAGCGGTGGGAGCAGCGGCAGCGGGAGCGGTGGCGGAGAGAAGAGCTTGAGAGAAGCGTTAGCATGTTGTTCAGAACGAACGAAGAATGGTGTGAGATGGATAGGAGACGGCGAACGCACCCGAGATAGCGCTGGCACCCTCGTTGCCACCAGCGGCGCCTGCGGCCTGGTTGGCGGCGATGGCAACAGGGAGGTCCTTCTGGTTCTGGAGGATCTGGGCTGAGACGCCCTGCAGCGTTTGGGCTGTGTCGACACCTACCGTTTGGATGAGTCTATGTACGAGGGCATGGGAGTGCTGAAGGGTGAAAGGGGGGTGAGGGGGGCTTACCAGCGGCGGTCTGATCAGTGCGGCCCTGGCCGTCGACCTGCTGGACGGCGAAGCAGCCACCGAAGGGACCGGCTACGGCGTTGTTGCGGCAGCGGACAGTGCAGATGTTGCCGGTGGAGGCGCCGATGCAGTTGAAGTTGTCGGGCATGGCGACGCTGATGGTGAACTGCTGCTCCTTGGCCTGGGAGAGACCGTTCGTGCCGGGGACGTTGTTGGCGACCTTGAGCTTGGTGAACTTGGTGGCGGCATTGCTGGTCTCGTCGAGGTCGCACTCGTAGGGGCCGGCACCGTCGGCGTTGACCTGGTGGATGGTGACGGTCATGACAGTGCCGGCCTTGACCTGGGTGACGCGCTTGGCGGCGAGCTCGTTCTCAGTCTGCTCGCCGACATCGATGTTGCCGTTGATCTCGGTGCGGCCGCAGGAGTTGACGATGTTCTGCGTGATCTCAGAGTCACGGATGATGGTGGCATCCTGCTGGCAAGGCGAGATGGTGGTGCAGTTACGGGCCAAGGCCGAGTCGACCAAGAAACCCTGGCTCTGACCAGACTCGCCAGAGGCGGAGAGGATGACTCCGTGAGCGTGCACGTTGGCAGCGAGGGCGGCGACTAGCGCAAGGGCGGAAGCTGAGTAATACATTGTGATTGAAGAGAATAGAATGCGTCCGGCGCGGGAAATAGAATAGAAAGCAAAGAAAGAGCGAAAGGAACGATGGACTGTGGAGAACTGTTGATCAGTGATGGGATGAAGACTACTATGCGGAGCTCCAAGTGGAACTATATACACTCTCGACGAGGGACGAGGCTCTACCGCTGACAGCAGAACCAATCTGCGCAAGGCCCATGCAGTGCCCACACCCACGAGACGAGCTACTCCATGGTGAAGTGAAGGATGCGGTAGTCGGCAACGCGACAAGTACCTCACACCTCCTGGAAGAGGGTCTGTCAGGCGAGTGAACGTCGCATCTGACGCGCTGAGCAGCGAACAGGCGCGACCCACCGCATCCTCCTCAACGGGATGCCCTCGTCAGGCAGGTGGCGCGTAGCTGCGATGCTGAGGCGCATCCACCGGGCTCAAACTTCTAGAGCTCGTATGCGCTGAGCAAAAGGGCTGTGCCAAGGAATCCTCACATGGTGTTTGGTGAGCGCTGAGGCAGTTTGGGTTTGGAGATTTTGTGTCAAGTTTCGAAGCGGGCGGTACATGGCACGTCGAAACGCGACAGCTTGATTGCCGATGTATCTCCTGTGCGAACATGAGCCGAGGTTCTTGGCATTATACAGGGCGTTATAGAGCGATCAAACATTGTACGAGTGATATAGCTATGAGGTTGGATTAGCCTCAGGAAATGGGCGTCTGAGACCTGAGGCGCCGTTAAAGTGGAGCCTTTTCGAGACAAGCGTGTGGAGCCCTTGTGTCAGCATGCCGTAGGTGGCAGCTGCGAAAAAGCTGTCAACAATGCGAAGCGATGGGATCAGTCGACCGATGGTGCTCTGACGCAAGGCGTTGTTTTGAGGCGCATATCCGGCAGGTGTTGCCGCTTCTCAGCGCATTGTTTGAGCGTATCGAAAGCTTGAGATGCTTAAAGACTCGGGCGTCCGCGGGCGCACTGCTTGCCGTCATCTGCCGTCGTCTGTGAGCTGCCTGTCGTTTCCACGATCTGGTCCCGTCCTGAAGATGTGGCTGCAGCTGTGGCTGTGAGCAGCTCTGGCATCTCCAGAGTCGAGACTGTAGGGTAGCAGATTTACAAGAGGTGGTCTCCGTGTGCAAGCAAAGAACATCCACCTCCCATCACCTGTCCTTGCGAACACAATACTCAGACAATATAGATCTCCAGAAAGCAAACATCATCGCAGACGCAATCTCTACAGTCGCCATGTACAAGTAATGCAGCGTAGTCAGTGATGTAAGCCTCACCGAGCTGTCCCTGCAGCTCCGCCGGCGTCGCGCGCGAGCCAATCGCCCGGGGCTCAGCCCTATGAAATCAGACCACTTCCACCCATCACCAAGAAAACATTTCGGAAGTCCAACATCTGCCCACGACTCCGCATCTTACCCAATCTCCCTCCTTCACATACAGACAGTACATACACACACACGCACCCATTGCCATCATGAACACAGTACGCCCCCCACCTCCCCTCCCAGCACCTACAGACACAGCAAGCTAACACCCACGCCCGCAGGTCAAGTCCGTCTAGTACGTCACCCACCCCCCCGTACCTCACTCACACCAGCCAACCTTTTCCCTCCATCCCTCCCCGCTCAACACCCCAGCAACACAACGCAGCGCAACAACTCAACTAACTCCCCTCCCCCAGCTACGGCTGGGCAACCCTCATCGCCGCCGGCGGCGGCGCATACTACTTCGCGAAGAAGTCGATCAACGCGGACCGGGCGGCCAAAGCAGAAGCCGACCGGGTGAAGCGACAGCGGCAGTTCCAGCTGGAGCGCGCTCACGGGCTGCACTCGCCCTCTGCGAACAACGCGACGTCTTCGAATCCGTCCGTCAGCCCCAACGCTGTCGTCGACAACGTGACGAGGCTTCCCAGCACCGCGGGTGGAGATGTCGCGGGGAGAGTGAGGCAGCAGGACCGCGCGGCGGGGGAGGACGCAGCGGCGAATAACCCGAGTGTGGAGGCGAGCCAGGATCCGGCGGCGACGAGGCATGCGCCGGTGGTGGAGGGGCAGGAGAAGAGCAAGTATGAGGCTAGTGGGGTGTTTAGGAGTAGGAAGGGGGATCGGTTTTCGTGAGGGATTGGGAAGGGAATGGGGGAAGGGGATGGGGGGAGTGTATGATATGATAAGGTGGTGATGGTGATGTGGAGGTGGTGGGGTTAGAATGAGAATGACACGAACGGACCAGACCAGACCAGACCAGAACAGAACGTGGAATGGGACCGAGCATTGTGGTGTTTGTGTGCATGTATGCTGTGATTCAGCTTGACTACTAGCTTGCTAGGTAACACGACGGTATAAAACAAAACAAAACGCCTCGCAATATAACAGGGTATATAGCGGTTCTACTCGCCCATGACGCTGCACCGTTTCCTCTCGCCTTTCCCCTTCTTCCCCACCCTTGCCCCTTCTCTCTCACGCAAACATCCCGCTCCTCGGGCTATCCCTCCGCTTCTCGTACAGCCACTTGTTGTTCAACCCCACGCTCGCCTTGCCCGTCGAGGGCGTCGGGGTACCAGGGGCAGCGCTCGACCCGCTGTCGCCGAACAAGCTGCTGCTGAAGGGACTACCGCCGTTGTAGCTGGCGCGCTTGTTGGCGGAGCCGCTCAAACCGGGCGAGTAGGATGAGTTGGAGGTGGACCTGCCAAGGCCGAGGGCGGCGGGGCTGCCGGAGCCGCTGAGCAATGGGCGCTCGCTGTGGTTGCTGAAGCTGCTGCGCGGGGTGGAGCGCGAGTAGCGTGGCGGCGTGACGTAGGCGGGCGAGGCGTAGTTGGAGCTGGGGGTCTGCGAGGCGCCGCTGGGTTTCAGGCCCATGGAGGTGCGCTGCGAGGGGGTCAGGGGGATGTCGGCGATGTCGTCTGGATAGTAGCGCCGGACGAGGGGGAGCAGGGCGACGACAACGTTGACGAGGAAGAAGGCGCGGAGGGCTAATACGCCCCACTCGCTGTAGGGGGTGTGGTGGATGAGGGCCTTGACGGGAGCTCTGCGGGGGGAATTAGCAGGGTGTTTGTGGCTAAAGTTGGATAGAGGGTACGCGGTACGCACGTGGCATAGTCTAGTAGCTTGACCTTGGAGGTGACTGTGTCGGCGAAGAACGAGGCAGCGAAGAGCCCGGCGTTGGCGACGACGATCCTCACATTGTGCTCGTCAAAGGTGGTGGCGTACTGGCGGCGGGTGATCTCGTCAAACTTGGGGTGCTTCCAGGTGCCATTGGGCGTGTGCAGCTGCGGTGTTTGCGCCGTGGGCGTCTGCGGTGTCGCGGGCGCAGCCATGGAGAGAGCCATTGCAGCTGCGGTCGAGGTGATGAAGCTGGCAGAGAGTAGTGTTTGCTGTCCTGCGGGTTAGTAATTAGTGTGGTGGAGGCGGAGCGTGGCTATGGCAGCATCAGCATCACTGCAGATCGGGCGGTGACGGTTGCGGTTGCTGTTGCTGTTGCTGTCAAAACAATTGATGCACGTCGGCGGCTCGGGGCTTTCTCTCTGCGCTGCAGCACTGACGGCGCGTCTCCACAACGCGGCACTAGCTTCCGTCGCCGTGGACCCCACTGCCGCTACGTACCGGCAGGCAAGGTAAGCTGTCAGCCAGCGTTGGAGCAACAGCTTCCTTCCTCTTCCCACAACACTACCCAAAATTAGCTGCTGTGAACATGGCTGGTCTTTTGGAACAGCTGGACGGAGCTCTCTCCGACCTGTTCCAGGGCTGGAACGTATATTCGACTGTGCTGCTTGTTGGCATCCTGGGCTTTGCTGGTTGGGTCGTCGCCAGCAACGCTGATGCTGACACGCACCCTCTGTTGCTCGCCCGCCAGGCTCAGGCCTCGTACGTGAGACAGCCTGGGGAGTCTGCAATTTTCCGCTCTCCTGAAACCCCTCATGGCTGTAAGTCCTCCTACAGCTCCCCTGCACTGCATTGCCCAAAGCTGACATGATCAAGACCCGCTTCGCACTGGACTCGCCGTCAAGCCTCCGGGCGCTCCCATGTATTCGGCTGGGAAGGATGGCGACCTACGGGATATCTGGCGCCGTGTCACCGGCGAGATCCCGCTGGAGAAGAAGGCCAGCTCCAGCGGCACTGCGACCATCAAGACTGTCTTTGGCAAGGAGGACCTCTCTGAGCACCACATCCCCGGCGTGACCAAGGAGATCGCCATCGTTGGCAAGCATCTGCAAGACCACAACGCAAAGCGGGTTGCTATTTACCTGCCCAACAGCCTCGAGTTTCTGGCCGTCCTCTTCGCCGGCGCCTTCTACGGCTTCACGCCCATCCTCATCCCCTACAACCAGCCCCATGCCACCCTGGTCGAGCTGCTCCAGGCTACACGCGCCGATGCCCTCATCGCACAGGCTGGTTCGGTCCCTCTGGCTGAAGTAACGCGAGGCGTCCCCGCCCTGCGCCAGATCATGTGGATTGTGGAGAAGACAAGCAGGCACATGGACTGGAGCGAAGTCCCAGAGGGCATCGGCGGAAAGGTCGACGTCTCTGTCTGGCACGAGCTTGTGCAGGACTCCAAGAACACTGAGACCACACTGCCCACCAACGCGGCCAAGGCTCCAGGTGTTGTCTTCCTCTGGCAGGAAGCTGTTGGGAAGCCCGCCGAGATTGTTGAATTCTCGCAACAGGTACGACCAACAACACTGATGTTCGACTGCCTACTGACTCGTCCAGAACATCGCCTCAGCCGTCGGCTCGCTCATCACCTCACTGCCCACAGTCCACCGCCTCTCCGCCTCCGACACCTTCCTGCCCGCCGACGTCCTCACCAACTCCTACTGCCTCTGCCTGACCCTTGCAGCCCTCTTCTCGCACTCCACCGTCGTCCTTAACTCTGTCGCCGGCCCGGGCGTCGACCTGACCCTGGCCACACGCTCCCTCTCCCCGACCGTTGTCGTCGTCTCTGCCGAGACCGCTCTGAGTCTCCACGCCAACACCGCCGCCACCGCAACAACCGGACCCAAGCAGCTTGCGCACTACCTCGAATCTCAATCCCTCGCCGCTGGCCGTCTCCCAACCCCATCTTTCCTCTCCACCGCACTCCCCGCCGCCAAAGCCCCCATCGGCACACACCCAGGCAAACTCCGCATCCTCTTCACCTCCGAACGCGCCGGCCTCAACACGCCCCCTCTCACCCCCCACGACCTCTCCGACCTCCGCATCTTCACCGGCGCCCGCATCGCCTACGCACTCACAGCCTCCCGCGTCGCCGGCGCCATCGCACAAACTAACATCTTCGACTACCGCATCAACGCTGGTTCAGCCGGGTCATCAAAGTCAAAACACAGCCACTTCGGCGTTCCGTTGAGCAGCGTCGAGGTCAAAGTACGAGACACAGCGACGCTGAAGACGAGCGAGGACAAGGCCGTGGGCGAGTTGGTGGTTGCCGGGCCTGCGGTGCAGGGGGGCGAGGTGAGAGTTGGGGTCAACGCGGTGTTTGGCGAGGACCATACTCTGGCCTATGCATAAAGGGTCGTGTATCTCCTCCCTTGACCGCGGCACAGCAGGTTGAGACCAGGGATAGATATTTGCGAAGTTTTACTTGGCGGATATACAAATGAGTATGTTGTCGTCCACTTACATAGTACTGCATATATTACATACACCACCCTCACCATGATGGACCAGTCAATCAATTATACAATCATCATGTATTGCCTATACTGCGTACAGTCCTCCAGATAATGACTGCTGTATTGGCCTCATGCAGTGCAGGACATGAGAGACAACTGAAGATGTGGAATATCCTGCGGACTGAACACAAGGCTGGGGATGGTGGGTGGGTGGCTGAGTGGCTGAGTGGCGAGTGACACCCCCTTCCGGTGAGTACGTACACGCAGGAGAGCAAGGAAGAGAACAAAACAGAACAGCTCCTTAACCTAACTGGGCTTTGTCCGTCCGAAGTGAGAAGTGCAGGGATGGTGTGAGGTCACGGCTTACGTGTGAATTCATTCCACGGTGGTACACGGAGGAAAGACATGACCATGGAACTAGTCCTCCAGGAAGCAGGAATCACAGACAAATACCTTTATAAGCTATAAAAACTAAAAGGGAGACTTAACACATCTTCCAGCCTCGTAGCTTTATCACCAGCACCCCTCAACCAACCAATCTCTAAATAACTTGCAAGATACTTACTCTTCCCATCGACACTACATCACCCCCTCCTTCCTCTCTCTCTCTCTCTCTCTCTCTTCCACACACAAACACACAAACACACAATGGCACAGTACGCCGAAGCTCACAAAGTCGCCAACCTCGGCGGCCCAGGAGACGCCCGTCCCACAGCCCTCCAGATCATCCGCGACGAGGGCCTCGTCGGCAGACTAACCGACAAGGTCTTCCTCGTCACAGGCGTGTCCTCGGGCATAGGGATCGAAACGCTCCGCGCGCTACACACCACCGGCGCCCACGTCTTCGGCACCGTGCGCGATGTGCCCAAAGGCCGGGCTGTCGTCGCCCAGCTCCTCGCCGAGCAGCACCCAGGCGGTGGCCAGATTACGCTGCTTGAAATGCAGCTCGACAGTTTCGCCAGTATCCGTACTGCTGCAACCTCGTTCCTCACCAAAAGCAGCAGCAAATTAAACGCCATCATCGGCAACGCCGGCGTAATGGCAACACCACACGGCACCACCGTTGACGGGTACGAAACGCAATTCGGCACCAACCACCTCGGCCATTTCCTCCTCTTCCACCTCCTCAAACCCGCGCTGCTCTCATCTGCCTCGCCCGACTACCCCAGCCGCTACATCAGCGTAACGAGTCTCGCGCACATCTTCTCTTCCGTTCACACCACCGACTACCACTTCACCCACACGCCCTACTCACCCTGGTCCGCGTACGGCCGCGCCAAAACAGCAAACATCTGGTTCGCCAACGCCATCGAGCGCCGCTATGCAGCGCACCACCTACACGCGGTGTCTGTGCACCCGGGCGGCATCGTCGAGGGCTCCGGGTTGAATAAGTTTGTGGGCGAGAAGGAGAAGGAGGCCATGTTTGGAGACCCCATGATGCAGCGCACGTTCAAGAGTACGGGGCAGGGAGCGGCGACACAGGTTTGGGCCGCGGTGGGGAGGGAGTGGAAGGGCAAGGGGGGAAGGTATTTGGCGGGGATGAGGGAGATGGAGAGCAGAGAGGTGGTGGCGAGGGAGGAGGGCATGGTGGAGGCTGCGAATGAGGGGCATGCGGAGTGGGCGTTTGATGAGGGAGGCGAGGAGAGGCTGTGGGTGGATAGTTTGGCGATGGTGGGTTTGGCGGAGGAGGAGGACGTGTTGTAGAAAGGCGGATTTGTGTGGTAGGTTGGCATTGGAGGTTGGGTACTGGCGACGTTACGGGATGTGCTCGCGAGTAGATGGATTTGAGATTCGTCTCGGGGTGCTTACCGGTAGTTGCACACTCCGGGCAGTGAGATTCCCTCTCGAAGAGACATGTCCTCACCTAAGGGTAGTGACATCAGGTACCTGGATCCCGTAGGCCGTGTGTAGGATACACACCTTCACCAATCAAATCCGCGACAATCCCGCTGACCTACCTTGGAACGCAACGCCTCAGGCACGCAACCGCCCACCCCCAATGTCGTGACCAGCAGCTCACCCCTGCATCCACCGCGCACAGCAGCCGCGCATCCATCTGACGAGAAACCGCTCCGGACAGCAGATCGTCGCGGGGTGACTTTTGCCGCTGGACTCACAATGGCACGAGAGTGGGCTGATCCGACGCGTCGAGGTCGGTAAAGGGCGCGGGTAGCATCGTGTCGGGCGCCCACCTACGGCTGTCTTCCCCACATCATCCGTTGCGTGCGTGCCCTGAATACAACTACCCTGGCTGTGCAATCCATGCTTCGTGTGAACTCTGTTAAACATACTCCCGTGAATATTCTCTTACTGCCAGACAGCCGGTATTTGGTTCTGACTACACCTGTCGGAGTTTCTCATCGGCAAGGAGCGGATTACGGTACCTGACCAACCTACTGATTTATAAGGAAGCGCAAAAGACGTGCTCGTCCCTGCATCTTGCGGTGCCAGCCAGCCCTACGGTCGCCTGACGAGAGATCCACTTTGCATCATCGCGCACGCTAGATTGGTGAGCACCCCCTTGGCTCAGACATAAAGCAGAGGGTTCCCCTTCTGGCAGTGAATCTGTGATTGTCCCGATCTACTATTCAGCTTGTTGCATCGCTTGTTCGTAGGCATCTAGCTGATTTGCAAAAGCCGCACCGCACCACACCGCACAGCCTCACTCAGCTCTCCACTCGCATCTCAGCACAGCACAGCTGCCTAGTTGCTAGTCGCAGCAACATCAAGAAGGATATAATATAACACAAGTCCACCAACTCAGTCCTCAAGGTCAAAAGTCATCTCATCTCAACTTGCAATAACTACAACCCACACCTCCACAATGGCCCTCTCTACACACGCCCTGGCCTCTATCCGCCGCTACTCCACCTCGCTACCTCGCGACCCACACTACCGCCTCAAAGCCACGCTCGCAACAGGCTACGTAGTGTCTGCGCTTGCACTCCCGTTCGTGCCGCCGCTGCTGGAGACGCGACGAGCGAAAGCTGATGGTAGCTATCTGACGAGGTGAGTGCTATATCAGTGTTTATACATGCCGAGAGAGATTCCCGCTTTGGGTAATCGCTGGTTGGGGGAGAAGGCTTATCCGGCCAATCATGTGGAAGCTGTGTAGTGTGGTGTGTGGTGTTCGGGAGAGGAAATTCAGGCTGACAAGTGATGATGCAGGGAGAATGTTTATTGCTCGAGTCAGTTTCATCAGTGTGCGCATTGAGCTGGATGATAGGTAAGCTGGGTTGGGCTTGTGGCAGATTGGTGCTGGTGCTGACGTTCTTCGAGGTTACGATGTTCTGGTTCGAATCTTTCGCGGCGATCTGATCATACCTATTCTATACCACTTTGATATATGGCGTTTGGGGGGGTCTGCATACAGACTGCATTGTTGGCGTTTTGGGTCGTTGGGTTGACATGTCGGGGCATCATACGGCAGAGTGTGATTTGACACTCTGATTGTACGCAGCAAGATAACATAAAATATCAAAAACTCTCACAAGCAATTTGTTACTACACTAGCATATGTCTACCAGCTCCTTGAATGTGACGAGAATGGTCAGTGGGTTCGTCTACAAATTGGCAGCACCAATTCGCTCAACCCTGCGGGCGCCAGCTGCTGCCTGTTCTTGAGTGATAGTTCATGGATGGCGGGGCAGCTCAGTCGCGTTTACGCGCCAGCGTCATTGGTTCCCCACACGAAAAGCGCAGCCCCGCAACTTTCTTAACATCCTACGCGCTCACGCTGCGCGGACTACAACCCTCTTGTAGACCTCGAATAGCTTTCACGATGGCCTCGACGCTCCTCGGCAGCATAGACCACCGCCTGCCCAACGAGCTGACCCTCGCAGTGGTCCAGCAGCTCGCCCACGACAAGCGCACCCTATGCACGCTCGCGCAGACATGCCGCGGCTTCCAGCAGCTCGCCGAAGAGCACATCTACAAGACCATCAAGCTGCGCTCTGTCCGCGACCTGCAGCGCATCATATCCGCCTTTGTCGCCCGCCATGACCGGGTCCGCGCTGTGCACACCCTCAAGATCCTGTACCGATATAATGAGCACCTCGATGTAAGCCTGGAGAGGCGCAAGGCTTTCAACGAGTGCGTCGCCCAGATGGTGAACCTACGCGAATGGCATATCGAGAGCCCGTACGACAACTTCAAGTGGGAAAAAGGCGGCCACGAGTGGGTCGAAGGCGATATGGAGCGCTTCAGGCAGGCACTGGAGAAGGCTTGTGTTGACGGCGCTGAAGAGAAGGCGCGCTTTGCCCAGGACCAGTCGCTGTGGAACAGCTTGCAGCGGACCGTGGGCTTAGCACAGCTTCAGTCGCTCACCATACACTCGCATGGGGCGCGTGCTGATTTCTGGGACCTGGATGGGTATCACTGCCTCTTCCGCCATCCGAGTCTGCGATATCTGCATGTCTCTTGCGTGACGTTCCCGGAGACGCTGGACGTGCTGGATCCGCACAAGAGATCAACCCCGTTGACCACGCTTATTCTCGACGAGTGCAATCTGGAGCCTGGGAGCTTGCGCCAGATATTATTTACTCCTGAAAAGTTGAAGTACCTCACTCTTGGCGAGAACATATTCAATATCAACCGTAGCGCTGAGCTAGCCCCTCGACTCTCTCCTAACCCGCTAGCAGCCTTGGAAGCTATCGCACCTGTCGCGCATTCGCTGGAAAGCCTTACACATCTGGATTCGAAATGGCGCCTCGATCCGGACAACCCCAGCATGGCGCGCAGACGCATTACAGGCGACGGCATGAGGAATTTCCGCTCACTGAAGACCATGGAATGTGATACAGGCTCCTTCTTACACGAGGCTGTCGTCATGAACCATGAGTTTTGCCCGCCAAATCTTGACACCTTGATCGTGCGCCGCCACTTCTACGTAGCCGAAGACTTCTTCGACTACCTCCCAGATGTTGGCATCTACACCGAGCTCCCGTCTCTCAACACCCTTGAGCTGAGACAGTCAGCTGCATCTCTGTCCAGGCTCGCAACAGCCGAGTACATCTGCCATCCAGAGCGCCTCAGGAATCGACACGCATACGCCTACACACTCTTCAAACACTCTATCAACTTCAAAGTCAGTATCGAACTTGGCCGCGGCTCCTCGCTCATCCCACCATACCTGCACGGCGAACCTGTTCCGAAAGTGCGCTGCCTGTACGACGCCTCTCAGACAGGTTTCCGCCGGCGTATGGAGCCTGACCCCAGCGAGGCAGTCTACGACACCCCCGTCACTTTCCCTGGCCATATTGTAACACCATTCCACCCATTTCGCGCAGACAATATCCCTGCCGTTCCTCTAAACACATCCTCGTCCACTCGCGAGATACTAGATACCTCACCTACGGCCAACGACAACGACGACGATCTTCCTGAAACAGACCAGCTTCCCCAAACCGCCATTCGCCAAATCACAAACTCGACTCACCGTACCCTCGAGCATATGCGCTCGCGCTTCAACCGCTCCCGCGACCGGCGCCTCAATCCCCTCCTAGATCCCACCGCCGCCCTCGCAACCGCCCATCCCGATCTATCCTCGTCCTCGTCCCACTCGTCTTCCGACATTTCGGACGATGACGATGACGACGACATCGATGGCGCTGACGACTTCTCTGGCGAAGAGACAGATTCCGACTTCGAAGCTATGCTGGCAGATCTGCAAAACGATGGCGACGAGGCTCAGCTGATAGCGTTTTTGGCGCAATTGCAGGAGCAGGGCGTCCAGGTTGTTATGGGGAGTGAGGACGAAGAGGAAGAAGGCGATGACGACGGGGATGGGTCGTGGCATGATGCTGACGAAGTGTTGGGGTTGGATGACGATGGTGATGGAGAGGATGAGTGGGAAGATGCTGAGGATGATTTGGACTGAGCTCTTAGACTTGATAAAGCCGTGGAGGGTACAGAGTAATAACGTTTGGGACTGCCTGGCCCAAAATTATGAGTAGGATGTTAGCTAGATTCCGTTCACCTATCGATCATCTTCTGCCGTTTCTCTGGCACTTCAAGGCCGCGTCGCTTCCTCCAGATACCTCAGCGCCTCCTCCCGCACATGCTCTCTCGGCCACCCAACCTCGACGACATCGGTACCTCCGTTTCGCTCCCGCTCCAATGGCACCGCCACATTCTCTCCATCCTCATCAACAAACCCATACAGCACAAAGTCCAGATAGTGCCGCTGCACATCCAACCCCCTCCTAATCCCCTCCATAACGACCACATCAACCGCACTATCCATCCTCTTCCCATCCACATCCCACCCCTCTCGACTCAACACCCCCCACTCCTCCTCCGGAACCCCATTATCAATCTCATCCAGCAACCACGGATGCATATCCGTATCCAGATCCTCACCCAGATACGTCCTCAGCACCAAATCCGTAACCTCATCGTACCCCAGCCTCACCCTCCCACTCAACACATCCGCCAACAGCCCCAACCCCTTCTGCGCCAACAACAGCCCCGCCAACCCACCCGTCCCATTCCCCAACACCGGGTCTGAGAAATGCATGTCGAGCTTGATAAAGACTAGCTGCAGCACCAGCACCTCCTCATCCCCCCACACCCGACGATCCCGCACCACCGCCTCCCTCACCGCTTGCGTCTTGCACTCCATCAAACACCACAGCTTACACAGGACCTCGAACGCTCCCCTCGGGACCCTCACGCCCTCCCTCCCCAACAAACTCAGCACTTCGCGCACCACCCGCTGCCGCCCCAACACCATCCCCACCCACCTGAACCCGGGCACGTCTCGCGCCAGCCACGCCCGCCCGTCCATGGGCCGCAGCATCGGGTCGCTGATGCACAGGTGCGGGAACAGCGTCCAGGTGAAGATCGGGGCTGCGCGGGGGGCCCAATACAGGGTGTATTCGTGGATCAGGCCGACGGAGTACTTGTTCAGGCGGTAGTGGAATTCCTTGTCGATGGCGTAGAGGGCGAGGAGGGTGGGGTAGGGGAGTCGGATGCACAGGGTGAAGAAGAGGTGGGGGTGGCGGAGGAGGGATTTGTAGATGTTGAAGGGGCGATGGGGCGGCGGAGCTGAGGTGGATGGGCGAGGTGTGGTACCGCTGGGAGGGCGGAGAGAAGGCTGGGGAGGGAAGGGAGGGTGCGGTGCGGGTGCGGTGTCGACGCCCCAGGTGGAGGTGGCGATGTTGGAGCGCCGGTGCTGGTGGCGGCGGAGGATGAGCGGTGGTTCGGAGCTGGTGGTTGTGTGGGGAGGTGTGGGTGTGGTGGCGAAGGGGGTCGAGGACTCGTCTGCTGTGCGCTTGTGGCTGTGTGGCCGGTCCATGGTGGGGTGGGTGTGATTGAAATAGTTGGAAGGTCGATGGTTGTTGGGGTGAGTCTCGGGCGAGAGGTGTTTGCGTGAGGAGGAAGGTAGGCGGTGGTAGTCTTTCCAAGACCAACTAGCGCAGTTTGGTAAGTGAAAGTGAAGGTGAATGTCAGATTTAGAGCGCGGCCGCATTGGTCAGGTAGCACGACATGAACCGCTTCCGTGGATCATACATACTTGCTCGCATAATGTGTGCTTAGACAATAGAAGGACTGAGCGAATAGCAAGCCTGGGTTGCGACGACCTTGATCCCACATCGTATCCCAAGATATCAGGTGAGAAGATGCAGCCTTTCTCATGTAGCTTTAGCAAGTATAATTCATGAGACTCAAATGGACTGGAGCTCGCAGATGTCGTTGTAAGAAAGGCACATCTGGTTGATATATAAGTAGAGATCAACAAACCGCAACGCACGAGGGCTTGATCCACGTCGGCGCAATCAACAGAGGGTAAGTCTCTCGGTTATCTTTCCATGAGATATGGGCACTGAGTGGCTGTTTCAAGATGTTTTTTCACAACAAGGCAGTTCTGTATGCTTGTTGGTGTAACCGGGCACCAAAAGTATGCACGCAGTCTGTTGCGAACACTCCTGAAAAAAAACTTGAAAGGATTAAAGCCGTACACATTGAAGAGGGAGGAGATGAACCGTGTAAAGCGTCCAAACGAGCTGAGTAAAATGTTCAGCGCCAGCACAGCAAAAGAGCGAAAATCCGCTGCCAGACCACCACCACGACCGCCACCACGACCTGGAAACGAGCATTTGTGTTGCAAAAAGATGACCTAACCAGGGGTCGAACCTGGAATCTCTTGATGGCAGATTAAATCGTAGTCAAGCGCCTTGCCATTGGGCCATTAGGCCAGATGTTGATCTGATTGATGAAAGTTCGCCATCAAAGAAACATTATAATTCTGTCGTTTCCTACAGCCCTTGCTATCATTCGATATAAGAGAACTCTTCCCTGCGACTTTTAGAGATTTGACGAGGTTGTGGATCTTGATGAAGGTTTTTTCTTCGTTTCGCCGAAATTGCGGCCAACTACCAGAGTGGGTCGGGTCCAACGACCTCTTGATCCAGTATCAGACTTGGAACTACATGACATTCCTCGTAATCACTCAGAATGAGGGCAACGACCTCATTTTTATGTTGCAAACAGACTTGGCGATAGATCAGTATACGCGTGTTAGAGCACTTTTGTAGTGGAGGCACCCAAAGGAAAATGGTAGTTTCTCCGCAAACCAACAAATGACTTTGACGTCTACAGTATTTCTGACCATCGAAATGTCGTTGCTCAGAAAATACTGAAGACTTCCTTGTCGGTTCCACAGAGATTGACCATCGCTCGCTCTTCGCGCTACTGGTAGTTCGCGCGACTTTCTCCAATCCCAACGACGGTAAGCACTGGAGTAGCACTGTGATACCTTGTTTTCAAAGATTAAGGCGGGTATTCATGTCTATGAAGAACAAAGTGCGCTATGAATAACCAAAAGAAAACTGTCCATCTAGCACAAAAACAACCTCACTCAGGCATTCTTACGCTCCATCTTAAAAGGACCCAACACTGCGGTTTACATGGCTTACAAAGCGGTCTGATCTAGCTCGTGGGCCTTCTTCTCAAGCTCGTCGGTTGCCTGCCTGTGTTTCGTCGTCGCCTTATCGGCTTCCTTGAGCGCATACCTAGGTGCGTTGATGCGCGGGCCAAACCCAACCGAAGGGAGTCCCGGCCAAACACGACTGTAAATCATCTTTGGTGGAGTCGTTGTGAACGAGCGTGTCGAAGGTCCAGAAAAACTGCGTGGTACCTCAGTGTGTTCAGTTTTCATGACAGTGATCGGAGTGGCAGACGGCTTGTTGTCGACCGACTGCGTGGAAGTCGGTGTCGTACGGTTGGTAAACAAGGCAGTGGTGTTTGTCATCTTGTTCCAAGCAGATGCTACGGCCGTCCATGGCTTGGAAGGTCGTTTGGTGGGTCGTTCGACGACTTTGTCGGAGGCGCTGTCGATTTTTCGCTTCCGACTACCGGTAGCCATCTGCGGCTCCTCGCGAGCGACATGGTGGGTGCGTGCGGCGGATACAGTGACCTCTGGGCTGCCCGTGATACGTGTCGTATCAATCACTGGCTTTGCCAACCCATGAAGCTGATAACCATTCTGATGGAACCGAGCCCGACCAACAGCGTTACCGGTGCTGGCGTTATGAATCGTGACGTGCTCCTTGGACCAATCGCCCTCCAAGCCGCTCTTACCCAGTCGGTGCAACGACACAACATTGTTAGCAGTCCCAGACCTGCACAAGACATTCTCCAACACCAGCGTCTTTCCGTCATCAAACGTCAGCGGCACATCTCCGCTCCAGTTGCACGGCCATCCTTTGCGTGCACTGGGGCATGCTTTGTAGAGAGCGTCCTTATCACTAAATACAGATGCATCTCTAGCGATATGGTACATGGCCGTGGAGTCCAGCTGCCACTGTTGGCTGCCGACTGAGGTAGGAGTCGGGAGCTTGCCGCTACTGCCTACGCAGTACGCGCCCGCAAGCGCTGCGAGAAGCGCTACCCCGATCGTTTTGCGGTTCTCACGCACGAAGCCCCAGGTACTGTGCTTAGCGTTGCGCAGTTTCTTGATACCGCCGTCCTTTGCCTTCCGAAGCCCATCCCGAAGCTTGTGCGACGTGCTGTTAGGCTTTCGAGAGGGCTGCTTTCGGATCTGAGGGCGGGGGACATCGGGATTCGGTGGCCTAGTCGCGTTCTCAGATGGGAGGGGCTCTGTGTCCGTTTCGTACCCCTCGGGCTCGATCTCTTCTGGTACCGGCTGCTCCGCGTGAACAGCTTCAGTGTGGGAAAGTGCGATGTCTGCGGCTTGGCCTTCTGGCTGGACGGGATCGGACTCGGGGATATCTTCAGAGATGCGTGGTCGTGCCTGCTCGCTTTCCTCTGAAAGCTGGCGCACGGCAGCCTCGTCGTCCGTGAGGTCGCTATTATGATTGCGGTTCTGCCCCATAAGCGCCTCATAGTTCTCAGGCTTGTCCTCTTCAGGCTTCTCCTCTTCAGGC
Organism: Didymellaceae sp. YAFEF048; assembly: GCA_032595095.1. Lineage (NCBI taxonomy): Eukaryota > Fungi > Ascomycota > Dothideomycetes > Pleosporales > Didymellaceae > Didymellaceae sp. YAFEF048. The sequence goes on along the minus strand of JAVISA010000017.1, from coordinate 104,001 downwards.
TTCTCTTCTTCAGGCTGCTCTTGCTCTTCTTCAGGAGTCTCCTCTTCAGCTTTCTCTCCTCCAGTCTTCGTATCTGGAGAACTTACTTGTAATACCTCGTGAACGAATTCTGTATCACTAGTAGACACTGGTCTTGGTTCAGAGGTCGTACTATCATGATTCATACTCAAAGATGATCCAGAGATAATGGACATATCTGCTACAAGGTCTCCGGTACTATCAGTCATGGGTGTGTAATGTTCAGTGGGCTCTGCATCCTCTGGAAACACATCAAGCGACGGCGAACGCTCTGAAAGCCCAGCTCGAGGTACTTCGGGCTTATCATCGCTTGGCACCGATGACAGTGGACTGGAATTCCCAGTCGAAGGTGACCCTGCAATGGGTAAACCCGCAACTACATGTTCTACAGTTTGCGGAGCTTGTGCAGGGGCTTCTGGATCGGATGAGTCCTGGGGAGAACCTATCGTTTCCGTGTCAGAGATATCGATTGGTACCATCAGTGCTGGAACAGGCTGATGTCCTCTTGGCTGGTATCTACTCCGAACCCAATCACCATCATGACCGGTCTCTCTACGATGTCGGATGAAAGCATGTGTCGCTGTAAAACCGACACCGCATGAGCAATAGAAAGGGGGCTGACCAGCAGGTGGGAGGGTCATCGGGTCAGACGCAGCTACAAACTTACTGTCGTGCCCGCGAGTCCTTTTATGGCGTTCAAAGTGGTCAGCACGGGTGTAGCGTGCGCCACATTCACACTGGAGAGTTTTGATGTGTTTGTTAACACGGCGATGAGCGGGGTGTCGCGAAGACATGGGAAGCTTTGAAGATCAGTGTCAGTTATAAGGGCTTGTAAGTGAGTACTACTCAGATGAAATTCTACTGCAGTGCATATCTTCAGTTATAAGTTCGTGAGTGGATTCCCAAACTTAATGTCTCATGCAAGCGCAATGGCTAGTAACAAAGCGTCATCGTGTAGAGACGATCTTTGTTGTGCTGGCACAAGAACAAAGACACCGCTCCATGCTAAACTCCTGTGATCTGGCGCATCCGACAATAGCTCACCCGTTCATCGCTCTATGTATCAATCAAATACACTGTGTACGCACGAACGTTTCCTTTCATACTCATGGTAGAATCCACACAGCCAGTCAACGCACAGTAGCACGATGCAATAAGAGAGAGCCAAACAGAGTCCAGACAACGCGAATGTTGTGCGCGATTCAATTGAACGAGTTTAGCGAATGCGAACAGCCGTCTGTCATAGCGTAATCTCTCTTTTGAGGTCTAGATGTGTGTTAGACCGAAGCCCCTGGTGGTGTCTCAGTTCAGACACAATTAAGACGGATGTTTTGCGAGGAAAAGTTGCGCAACACAACAAGTTATACAATCTGCGTCACACGGCGGCCACAGTGCCCTTCTCGCCAATCTCCCTCTTGGCGATCTCTTCTACGTTCAAGACCGTCCCCTCTTTGAGAGATTTCTCAAGCTCATCTTTCTTGAGACCACAGCTGGCGCTGTAGCTGCACTTGTTTCGGCCACAGTTTGTCTTCCATAAGAAGTTTTCGCCCCAACAAGTGCTTCCGACCAGCTCCAACGTCAGCACACACAGCACTAAACCAGTGGTTGTTGCCACTAGCTGCAGACTGTCCAAATGTGCTAGGGGTAAGCAGATGATCACGATTGCGACCATGACGCGGAATATCAGCCGTAAATTTTTCTTGATGCGCTGGTTTGGGATCTTCCGATGCGTGTGCGTCCAGGCTATGATTGCGAGACAGATGAGTGAGATACCGAGGCCACCACAGTAGTACCACTGAAGGCCAGCTGAAATATGATCCTCAGAGCGAGGTATGAATGTCTCGTATAGAGACTCCACATCAGCGTCGGGGCAATCGTGTGCGCGTACCAGGACTGCTAGTGCGCCAGCGCTCAAGACGAAGGACATGATGAACGGTAGGTGTATTGAGAACCACACCATCGCTAAAGATCATGTAAGCTTGTATTCTTCTAGCTGATCCATCTCAAACTTACCAGACCAAACATGTCGTCGTATTGCGTGAGTGTGAAGATTAAACGAATCGATCTCAAAGTAGAGCCAATTGAATGTGAAAGCTTGGATGAGACCCAGCGCGGCTTTGCCGAAGAATGCATTGACGCCGAACTTGGCGCTGGATTGATACAGTATGCCCAAGACACACGATCCGAAGACCAAGGTAACGAAGGCATTTGTTCGCTCAATCCTGTGCTCTATATTCGTACCCGGAAAGAATTCGAGCCGTTCTTTTAGTTTGGCAGGTAGTTTGTTTTGGATGATGCCTGGTCTCAGTACAGTGACCAGAAGGAACCCCCCGAAGAGGTCAAACACAATCGCAGTCCAGATCAAGCCTTGTCGACTAGGCTCTTCGACGTGTATGCTCCCCAACCACAGGGCTATTGGTATCAACGTGACAATACTGTTGCCGATCATGGAGGCTCGAACCATCGGGATAAGATAAGCATACCATAGAAAGCTTACGACAAGATATAGCCTTGCTGCGATATAGAAAGCCACAAGCGAGGTGTAGGTATGATCGAACGCGTCGACCACGTTAGTCGTAAAACCAAGCAAGCAAGTCAAGACGAACAGAACACTGCAACGCCGGAGGACATCATCACTATCGAACCAGGAGATGAGTAGACTGATGTCGCTCCAAAACTTCCATCCCATGATGAAAGTTATGGCGAATCGCAGCAACGACTGCCCATCCGGGTGTTCGGCAGCTGTGTCGCCTGTTATAGCGATGATGCCAACGTAGAACAGGTCGATGAAGAGCTCATAGCTGGCCACCTCTTGAGCCTCTTTCGCTCGCCACAGTAGTCCCTTGTGGAAATATTGTCGTACGATGGGTTTCTGATAGAAGCGCATTGTGTCACCGAGCTTGCGGCCTGCGTTCCATGACTCTTTATCGAACATAGAATCTCTGGACAAGGAACTTTCCTCGTCGTCTGAGTCCTTTGTTCGCAGATGTGCGGAGTATCCGTATTTGGAGAAATTGGCATCGAGTTGCACAGCGTGTTCACTGATCATGTGAAGCTCTCCTGAAAGAGCGTCAAGCTCACGAAGCACGTGTTCTAACTCGGCTGCAAGTGCTGGATGCTCTTCCTTGAGCTGGCGATGCCGCTCTTCATGGTGGGAGTGCGTGTGACGTAGAGCTTGTATCTATGGTCGAACGGTTAGGGGTTTGCTCTTGCCAAAAGCTCGCAGCAGCCTACATGCTCAACGCTTCCATGAACCACCAGGTCGAAGTTATTTTTCTCTTGCGTGTGCAGTGTCTCGCTCATTCGGCGCGCTTCGTCCGGGTTGCCTGCGATGTGAACTTGCCGACCATCTGGGCGTAGAAAGTGTCGTAATCTCCGACCAGCCCCATGCAAATGATGGTGCTGTTGAGAGCCGGAAGCTCCGCTTTGAGGTGTACCAATCCCCTCGATGAATGTCGCGGGCGTCGAGGACATAGTTGCAAGAAACGTTTTCCCTATAACATCTTGGACACAGCAACGGAAATGTTCGGCACCTTATATCTCGTGGGGATTTTCAGATCAATGTCTGGACAGCGGGCTTACTGCTATCAAAGTGCTTGGACGTGTGATTGGCTGAACCATGTTTCGAATGGTGAATAAGCACACTAGCTGCGGGGTAGAAGCTTTCATGGTGTGAAAGCTAGGTTCCTGCGAACTACTTTAAAGTCCGGAGGCATGATTCCCAGGACTTTCATTGCACGTAGTGGACAAAGAAAAACGGTGGCTATTCCTAAAACACACAGTGCCCAACAATAAGGTAAAGTGAAGTATGTAAACTGTGCTCGGACAGTAAGATGGTTCAAGTATGCTCGCGGCTGACAGGCTTACGGCCAAGAACTCTTCGCCGACGATCGCAACAGCGCCAACTCTAGCGAAGATCCGAGTATGGCCTTGAAATCAACCCACCGAGTCTTTACCAAGGTCCGTTTCGTGACGCATAGAGTACCGTCGTACGGCCAACAGACTCTCTATCGTTTGGTCAGTGTACGCGAGAGTCTTTACTTCGCATGTCTGTAAGAATCAGCAACGCATTGGTGTGCCCTATGATCAGTGGAACTGTCGGTTGCTTGGCGTGGAAGAAGAAGCAGGCCGCCAAAACCTGAGAATGCACCTCCATGAGGTTGAAAGTCTGGTGTGGTGGCCTGATCTACCAGCCCTGGATGATGCGTATCGTTACACAGAAGGAGGGAACGTGCAGATCATATCCCCTGTCAGACGGTACCGTAAGCGAGTCTCGGCTCGCAGCGCTCGTAATTCTGCGGCGGTGTCTCTTCTGTTGCTAAGTGTGGAAACCACACTCAACGGCATTGCTCATGTTACTCTTGCTATTCGCAATCTTGGCAAGCTACGTGTCTGCACAGAGCGAGGTTGCTGCGGCTCGAACGTACTTCTATGTCGGCGGTAGCTACGAGGATGACGGCAGCGGCGGACACATCTTCCAGGATCAGATGTATGTGGAAAAGCTTGTATCATCGTCCCCTATGGGCAATGCTTCGGATCCCATCATCTTTATTCACGGGCAGGGCCAAACCGGTACCAATTTCCTGAACAAACCCGACGGAGGGATTTCCTGGACCTCACGATTCCTCGAGGCAGGTCACACGGTCTATGTTATTGATCAGACTTCCCGCGGAAGATCAGCTTGGGCTCCTGGTAACGGCAACTCATTGCTGTCGACATACTCAGCAGAACGTGTTCAGCAACGGTTCACTGCACCGGAGCGATACCGCCTATGGCCACAAGCTAAGCTCCATACACAATGGCCTGGTACCGGGGTCATGGGAGATCCCGTTTTCGACGATCCCGTTTTCGACGCTTTCTACTCTTCAAACATTCAGTTCCTGGCAAATGCTACGTACCAGCAGCGTACGGTACAGTCCGCTGGTGCCCAGCTTCTGGATATGGTCGGAACTCCTGCATGGCTGTTAGGTCATAGCCAAGGGGGACTGATGCCTTTGCTCATTGCCGATGCGCGTCCACATCTTACAAAAGGACTTATACTTCTTGAACCTACGGGTCCACCGTTCCAAGAAGCAGTCTTTGGGGCCGATTCCGCTCGTCAGTGGGGCTTGACCGACATCCCCTTGAACTACACACCTACAGTATCTGATCCTCTTGTTGATCTTGTTAGAGAGGTAGTCCTGCCAGCTAACGTTACGAGTGATAACGCCACAGTGCCTTGCATCCTGCAAGCGGCCGACCCACCCCCGAGACAATTAAGCAATCTTGCGCATCTTCCTATACTGACTGTCACTGGCGAAGCGAGCTACCATGCACCGTACGACTATTGTACTGTAGCCTTTTTGATACAGACTGGATGCAAGCATGCAAGCCATCTCGAGCTGGGGAATGCTGGAATTCATGGTAATGGACACATGCTGTTTATGGAAAAGAACAGCGATGAGATCTGGGACCGTGTGCACGCGTGGATCAGAGCCAAAACCTAAGGACTGGACTGAGCAAAAGGGCGTGTATCCGGGTTCACCACATGATCGAAGATGGGAAGGAAGTGAGAGGAGTGGAACACCGCTGCTAAGACGCTAATGAACGAACGCGTCAATGTCGCGTCATTTGAACGGTACAACATCCAGATGCTTCGCATGTTCTAATAATGCTGGAGTATTCACGATAGATTTCCACTAATTGATCTCTATCGATTCCGCATTGGTATCACGCCCTTCACAGGTCTTTGTTGAGGTACTCAACAGGACCAACATACACCTTGCGTCCTTTCAAGAAATAATACACTAACGAGAAGATAACAACAACGCCATAGATCAAGATGTTCCAGTTCATCAGATCAGCTGTTGGGTGTGGGAAAGTCGGAAAGAAGGCGAACGTCAAGGCGATACACAGATAGACGACAGATATGCCGTTGATCCAGATCCCAGCACGGCCTAAGGAGAACTTGCATGGAAGCAGCGCCTCCCCATTCCACCTCTTAACAAACATACAGGAGATACTGATGATGTATGACGAGAGCAGAGCACAGGTGCCCAAAGATGCGACCGAGTTGAACGCAACTGTGCTGCCAATGTTGATGAGCGAGAGTCCAATGGCAATGATGAAAGACACGATAACGCTGTTGAGCGGGATGTCCCAACCAGGCCGAACATGGGACAGGAAAGCGCTGTAGGGCACGCCCTGGTCTCTGGCGAAGGCGAAGAGCTGGCGAGAGCAAGTCGCGACATTGTTGACACATCCGAAGACGGCCATGATTGTTGTGATGGATGCAAGCGCCGTTGCTCCGGAAATTGACTGTGTGGCGTTATACATAATCTGAATATGCGGTTGACCTGTAGGCGATGCAAGGGCACTTTGGACGTCCCCAAGGCAGACGCAGAAGGTCACCAGCATGAGGAATCCAAGAGTGCTGTTCACCACCGCAGTCCAGATCATGGCTCGAGGGAGGGTGTAAGAGGCGTCTTTCAACTCCTCAGACATGTGGGTAGCCTACAAGGTTAGTCATTGTCGTGCTTTGATGGATCAAGTCGACTTACAGCATCAGCACCAAGCAGAGCGAAGATGGGTGAGAGCTGTCCCACGAGCACAGAAAGGCCTACGCTCCCCCAACCTGCGTTGTCCTGGAACCCGCTGAAAACCTCTTTCGCAGGAGTGCGCGGACCCAGCACCCACATGGTGATGAAGACGGCAAAGAAACCGAAGATGTGTAGCACCAATACAATGCCCTCGATAAGTGGCAACTTGCGAGCAAGAAGTGTGTTGAAGAGAATCGCGAAGGTGGCAACTGCAATAACCAGCAGAGTACCATGCCATCGCTCAGGAACGTAACTGCCATTGTTTAAGATCACAAGGCCTTGGATCTGACCACCAGCGAGGAAGGCGATTGAAGCGATACCAGTCTGCCATCCAAGGACGCATAGCCAGCCGACAATGTACGAAAGAAATTTCTGGTGCTTCCTGGGGGCAAATTCTGACACCCAGTGATACTGCCCTCCGGAAGTGGGCGCCCTGACGTTTGAGTTAGTTTCTAGGGTGGGTTGAAAACGACACGCAAGAGCACTCTTGTACTTACATCGAGGCCATCTCAGCCATCGACACGATTACAAAGCCCATACAGACCGCAGTAACAAGAAACATGACAATGGCACCTCCGGTACCGCCATTGGTTAAGGGGATGATAAGCGTACTGAGGAGTGTTATCAGCCTACTCGTGTTGTACTTCGGAAAAGCCTACGTTAAGATGGTTTCCCATGTTGCCATCAACACCATTGAGTAACCAAAGATCGACACAAAACGGAAGTTGCGTCGAAGCTCCTGCTGTTTACCCATACGATACATGTCTTTCTGGTCACCAGCGGTTCCCTTCTTCTCCGTGAAGACATTTTCCTCTTGGGACTCGCTGTCGCGAGACTGGACAACGGCTTGAGCCTCAGGCTTCACGTCGGCCATGGTCGATGCAGGTGAGAACGAACGAGAAGTGAATAGTCGACTCTGACCAAGAAAAAGTCAACGAAGTGGCTGCACAGCCAAGATTCTGAGGAGACTATTTTTTATCTTCAAGCAAAACACGAGGGAATACTCCCATCTAGACGCATGGGGTCATTGCCCCTCGCTATGCGTTACAGATTTGCGCGAATCAAAATGACGCGCTTGATGGCGTGCGTCAGGACATCCGGTTGATCAAATCGATGGCCCGAGAACACGAAGGTGCAGCCGACGCGGCAAAGTAGCTTGTCAGGATTCAAACACTTGGATCCGGCATGCATCCCTATACGCTGGGTTCTCGTCTCTTGCTCTAGTCTACATGGGATCTCGGTTGCAGGCACAATTCAAGACATCATGTCCGTGCCGCTGCGATGGGACGTCGTGTTGGGACGCTGGCGCACTGGCGCTGGTATCGTATATGCTCGGGCGTCAGGCCCCCTGCGACAGATTCATCTAGAGCGAACAATAGGCGGAGGAGAAGGTCCGGTAGCAGGGGACGGGCCGGTTGAAGGCTGCGGGAGGCTAGCGCCACCTGTCTTCCCCGGCTGGGCGGTTCACCGAGCGGACGGCGCGATAGGCGTCCGCGCAAGGTGTATGCAGGTTCTTTCATTTCGCATACTGCTCTGCAAGCCACCAATGCCATTCGCTTCGACACGGCTCGAACGCGAAATCTTATATCGATACGAGGTTGCGTTATCGCGATTTATGCTATTACCAGATGCGTGATTGGAAGGCCCTTTGTCGTTTAGGAGGCAGACGAGAATGTAGTTTGGGGGCGATGGGAATTTGAGACAGCCATAATGACCATAGCTGTACCATGATATTCCCCAGCCAGCTGCGTAGGCAGTTCATTCTCCTCGAAGCATTTCATGGTCAAGATGGAGAATCGTTGGGCACGCGTTACTGCTGATGATCGCAGCGGTGCTCTGTACATTGTTACTTTTCTGGGTTTTACTTACACCAGTATCACGTTCTTGGCACGGCTGCTGATCAAATGGAACATGCTCGGAATAGATGATCTGGTGATGCTCCTAGCAGAGGTCTGTCATTGTACTGATCTCAGAATGGTGAAGTCTTCCGCTGACTACAACAGATTGCCAACATCGTTCAATTCGCGCTCTCGCTGCTCTCCCTCTCAGCTGGGCTATCAAAATCGTTCACACTGCTCAGCGATGCTCAGTACTCACAAATGGCGATGGTAAGTTTGTTCAGTGATTCATGGGATTCTAAGCTGATGCAGGTGAAGACGTTCGCGGGTGCTCAGGTTGCACTGTACCTATCACTCGGTCTTTCGAAGATCGCGACAATCCTGCTGGTACGACGGCTCTTTATACGGGACATGAAGAGCGCATGGGTCATGTGCAATGTCGTAACTGTGATTGTCACGATCTGGACGGTCCTCTCCGCATTCCTCGTTTCCGTTGGATGCTCAAACGACAGTCTCTCCCCGAAAGAACCCTCGAGCATATGTCTGGGAATCCAAACTCGCTACCTATTCGTCGTTATCACAGACTGCTTCACGGATGCAGTACTCGCCTTCATACCGACGTATCTATGCCGTCGCCTACAAATGAAACTGTTCTTCAAAATGCAGGTTCTCGGGGTTTTTGCATTTCGCCTGCCCCTTGTGGTGCTCGCTGGCCTTTTCTACACACACTGGAGCAGCTCCTTACATGGGGGAAATCCTGGCGTAGCTCGAACGACGGCATTGATGTATCAGCAATGGCAACTCTGCGTTTCGTTGATTGCAGCCACGATACCATGTGTCAAGTCTTTCATTCAAAGCTTCGACACCGGCAGTGGCCAGAAAGCAGGCGTCGGATACTCCTCCAACTCAGCCGCGTATGGGCATGTGTCGACAGTGCATCACAGTGCTGTGCATATTGGTGACCATGGCGAGGGCTACCAGTTGTCTCGCCTGGATAGAAAGCAAAGCAGTTCGCCCGGGCTACGCCACAGCGGCTACGGTAGTGGTGCACTTGGGGGTAAAGGTAGAGCACCAAGTGCCGACCCCTACCATACCACGGAAGAGGGAGCAATCGATCTAGAGCGCAGAGACACTCAGGAGTCGGACCGGAAGAGCGAGCAGAGTACCCAGGAGCTGGTCATTAGGAAAGATGTACAATTTATTGTGAAACGCGAGCTTGCAAAAGCGGGTGTTGAGCCACATCGACCGGGCCTGCTGCGGCTACCGAAGTAGAGCACACGTACTGATCTCCAACTCCAACTACTATAGACATTAAATATACCCCATAGAACATCCTTTTGCGCGAAGGGAATTGCACTGCGTTCGATGCAAAGAGGAGTCTCGACGAGCACTTACAACTGAGTCCTGCATAGTTCCTTTCGAGACAGCATGGATTAAGCCACAGAGGTAGCCTGAAGAACCGAGCATTTGACTAGCCGGATGAACGAACACGCATAAAACGAAGGTGCTCCAACCCATGTACCATCTAAGCACCTACGGGCCACATGAACAAGATGTTACCGCCTTTCACCTCTTCCTTCTGCAAAGGGTTACCTTCCCCTTCGTTCGCATTCCCAACGACCTCGGTAAAGCCACACTTCAGATAAAACGCTTCCGTCCCATCACTCGACATGACACTCGCCCTGATTCCTTCTTCTTCAGCACGATCCAAGCCCCACCGCACTAGCAGCCGTCCCGCGCCTTGTCCCTTAGCGTCTGGATCCACGCAGCATAAGGAAAGGTACCAATTGGTCGCATTCTTGCCGGCCCAATGGTGTTTCGTGAACGGCGCAGAGTCAACGAGGATATCTTTCTTGGAAGGGTCCAGAGCCCGATTCGGGGTTGCGGGCAGCACTGGCCACGGACCAGGATCGTTCCACTCTGAGATGACGGCCTGCGCACTCGTATCGTCACCCTGGCGCTGCCAAATTGCCGCACCGATGATCTTTTCTCGATCTGCGGAGTCCGTGGTTACGGCAACCGTCACTTTGTTGCGTGGGTTCGACCACTCGCGCCGTACGAACTCATGCCAGAAGATCTGCACGTCGTGGGGAAATTCGTGTCGGTACGGATGGATGACGCGACCGAAGAGATCCTCGTCGAAAAAGGCGCGTGTGCAGATGTCTGCGATGAAGGGTTCGTCCGAGGGAACCGCCGCACGGAGGCTCATGTTTCGCCGGCTGCAGAGTGGTCGTATCAGGTCGGATATGTCAAGGCGAAAGTACAGCTTAAATTCAGCCTGTACAGCTTAAATTCAGCCTGCACAACTAGCCCTTTCCTCGCAAGCGAAGACGCCCTCACTTAGCAGGAGAATCCTCCCGAGGTCGCATACTGCCTCGGTCGGCTTCGCCCCGGTCTTCTAACGTTACCCTTGTATCACCCATGATGCTATACGGTAATCTCAGCACTCTGACTCAAGGTCATACATCAAATTCTTCCGCGTTGTATTTTCTGCCCATAGTCACCAAGGTCACAGGCTAGCTCCGGTGGGAGCTTTGCACTAACGGTGATGACGGGTAATTGTGCGGACACCTAGTATATTAGTACGCACGTAGGGCGGCACGCATGTAGAAGACGGGATTTCGTCTTCAGTATTCGTGATTGGACTTAGTTCTTGATTCGTTGTTATTAGATAATTGCCACGTCTGCATGCGAATTCTCGACGGTCGATGTAGTTCAATGATGGTAGTATCTGTACAGCAAGATAGTACCAAGGGGAGACCCCTCCTCTTTCGATGGAAATCTATGCACAGTGGGGCGAATACCCTCCTCTTTGTCTTTGACGTTTTCTTCCAACATGACTCGGTGAGGGTATTGTCAGACCAAACATACTGTGCATCTTGCGCGCCGTGAACGCTTCTCTTGTCTCGCCATCCTCCCTATCTACGGATACCGACCATTCCGGATGCTCAAGCACCTCATCATCGTGCCAGAAACCGGCCTCGCGGTAGCCTTCGTATTCCAGACTCTTCTTTGCAGCACGTGTCTTTGGAGCGGATCGATGTTGCGTTCTCGTCACAAGGTATGATGATTTCTTATAAGGTCCAAGTGCAGTTTCGGAGATAGTCCAAGCTCCGTAGAGTTGGTGGCTTGGTCCCTCCATGGCTAGAGCTTCGAGATGTGGACAGCGCTCCAACAGGCCACGGAGACTGTCCGGGCCATGGTCATAGTGCCAGCTTCGAGGATCGAAGCATGTCCGTACGTAGAGACTTGACAAGTGAAAAGGGATCACGGCACACAGCGCGGGAAATCTCTGAGACTCGAAACCGCTATCAGGAGTGCCGTCAATGTGAAGATGTGCTAATTGAGATGTTTGCATGAGAATGTTTCGGATAGTGGTATCGTCACATAGCATTCCAAGCTTAAGTCTTTGCAGGTGAGGTAATCCTGACGATAGAGTTGACGCCATCGCGTCACCACCTCTGAACCGTAGGTCAAGACTCCTTAGCGCGCTCCAGTCCTGGTGGGCTCTCCAAGCCTCGCAGACTTCACGGAATACGCCCACATCCCGAGAAGTTCGACAATGATGTAGGATACTAAGTTCCTCAAGCGCTGGCATCACGTCTTGTTCTTCAAAATGGAACATGGCTGGATCATGCACGGGATGACCATAACGCTTGAAGCGATTGCGTGCAGCCGTGGAACCACAATCGATTGGCTCGACTCGTAATCTCAACACCTTGATATTACCACCTTGGATGAGTAAGTTTTTCAGTTCTTTCGTTTCGGTTTTCCCCCTAACTTGTCCCACTTGTCCCTGATCTGGGTCCGTGTATGGGCGTCCGACTGTATTATGTATCGCGGTATGTTGTTCGTAGACGATGCTGAGTGTCACGTTGAGTGTATGTAATTGAGGCGAGGACAGAAGCAATGCATCCAAGGGGAGGTTTCTCCGGTCGTGAACGTTGACGTTCAAGCGAGTATTTGGGTGTAACTTATGGAAACAGTCAAGTATTGCCGGGCTCACGGGTAGCCAAGTGCACCAGTTGAAGGACTCGAGGAATCGTACGTTACGAAGAGCTTCCAGAAGCAATTTCTCAGGTACAGCTGCATTATACGCTACGCTGACGTGCCGAACCCCGCGTGCAAGGCCATCTTCTGGGTCTGATAAGCGCTGCAATATAACTTTGGAGATACGATTGGCGCGTCCCTTGCCATCCGACAAGGTGATGCTGAAGAAGATGTAAGGCTCGCAATGGTTTCGTAACACACGCGAGACTAAGCTCAATTGCTGTAGCTCTCCTTTCGAAAGCTAGATATTTGTTAGCTGAATCGTTCAATGGAATTTCAAGTATAAACATGTGTCACCTGCTGAGCTATGAGCTGGAAGAGCTCGTGTGGTAGTTCGCATAAACCCATCGTAGGGTCGCAAGTTCGAGAGCGGGCGAATGCGAGGCTTCAGATAGCCCTGATCTGCAAACTATCACGGTACAACAGAGATACAGAACTACTCTTGTCCCAAATTTCCTTTGCGCGATGTGCTCATGAGTCATGTTGTGCTCATGAGTCACGTTGTACTATGCCTGAACGGGTAGGTGAAGTGAACTTGGCTGACAGCACACTGATTACGAGGTAGATAAGCGAGCACGTGGCGTGGTAGCAGGGTGACCTATCCACTCAGTTCTCTCTCTTTAGCGCGTTCGTCAATATCGTACCGCTGTGACCATTGTTGACACGATCAGTGTTTCCGAACACCAAACGCATCCATAGTGTTCGCTTCACAGTATCTATCGTAACAAAATAGACATTGCGTCGCCTTGAAAGCAGAGCAATTCGACCAAATCAGAGACTCACGCACTATCAGTTCCTCCCCGATCTCATCCTTCTCCTACTGTCCCTGCTCACCTAACCACTTTTCCAACAATCTCGAAAACACCTTATGCACACGACTCGTCAGATGTCCTGAGTTATACCATAAATACGAGTCCAACCCCTCCCCACACCCATACTTCCCCGGATCAGTCAAAACATCCGCCTGGTTATATCCCGGACAGAACCCTGTAGTATTCGTGAACCCGTATTTCTCAGCATCGTTAAACACGCCATTGAGCACCGTATTGATATCAAACAGCAACACCGCCGCATCACGCCGCAGCGTCCGAAATGCATCCACATGCTGCGCAAGGACACCATTATATGTAGCCACCAACGAGGCATTGACAGCAGGACTAGGCGAGCGATCCAGCGGCGGCAAGTTCAGGAGCAGGAACTTCCTGTACCCCAAGGAGTACACCCTATCCCACAGCTTCTGCTGCGCGGAAATGACCTGCTCGTACAGCGGCGCAAAGCTCTCGTTTTTGCCCCGAAGCTTCGCAAGGTCGTTGATATCGTTGATCCCGATCCAAAATGCTACCAGTGCGTTTTCCTTTCGTAGCACGCTGCGCAGCGCAGGGTCTCCGTATTTCTCGAACTGCTCGATCTGTCGCTCGAGACTCACGGTGTGGTTCCAGTGCAGCGGCGTCAGCGCGGTGTCCGTGTTCGCGCCCGCGTAGGCAAAATCCCAGAGCTGGCGCGGGCAGGTGCGTGGGTTTGTAAGACCAGGCTTCAGGCCGCAGTCTGTGAGAAATTCGGTCCAGATGGGGCCACCCGATGCGGTGGCGGTGAGGTTCTGCACGATGCGATTGGAAAAAAGCTCTTGTGGTGTGAATGCGATGTTGAAATTGTCGCCGATATAGGTGTAGTTTGGGTGGCCATGGGTGCCCTGGACGAAGGTGTAAGAGTCGCCGAAGGCGATGAGGGATTTTGTTTTTTTCCAATTAAATTGAGGGTTCTTGGAGGAAGAGGAGGGAGCCGCAGCAATGGCTGCAGCGAGTGTTGAGCCTGCGAGGAGTAAGAACCTCATGTTTGATGATAGAGAAAGAATTGAGCGACAAAGACCCGGCTGCTAGACATCTTTGTGGCCGCTGATATCAATATGTATATGAGGTTGGTGTCGATCGCGTCGATAGTGTGTAGTCGCAGCCCGCGACGGAAGAATTGCGACCGAAAACTTGGGTTCGGGTTAGTCGCGAAGAAGATGTTGGCGGTTCACAGCCGTTAGGCCGTGGAGGTACGCGGGGTACCCCATGAACTTGGCTGATCGTGGGTTTCGTTCCGGAAATCGGAAGATCTCTTGTTGTGGTAGTCGTGATTGGTATGTCAAGGAAGCTTGTTTCAGAGTAGTTTAAGAGATAGAAGCTATTTAGGACATGGCACAGATATTAACTTACTTGCCAAAAGGGTATTTGAAAGAGAAGTTTCTCAAAACCAGTCACCCCAGTCTGAGTCGCCACCACCACCATCACCGCCTTGATTATCTCCACCCCAGAAGTCTTGTTCTTGATTCTGGCCTCGCTGGTCCGCCCAAGGATCCCCCGCCTGGCCCCATACATCGTCTTCGCTTTGCACGCCTTGCTGCTGGTCCGTTGGCGCTTGATACGGGTCGTTAGCTTGTGGCGATTGATCGTCTGCTTGTGAACCTCTGCCTCTCTGCATCGCTTCGTACCCAGCCATCGTCGCGGCACCGGTCGCGGCACCCTCAGCAGCCCCAAGACCCCGAGCGCCAGCAGCGGCTTCGCCCAGAACACCAGACTCGCCCGCTGCACCCACTGCAGTCCCTGCGCCAGCCGCACCGGCTTCTCCTGCTGCTGCCCCGCCAGCGGCAGCACCCCCAGCTTCTCCAGCCCCGCCGAACCAAGGCATCCACATGGGCCACATCATACCTCCTGACCCGCTGTGCCTACTGAAGTAGTCAAAGTCGATGCTGACCGCGGTTGCGAGCATGATGGCGCGCTGATCGAGCGTCATGCCTGGCCCAGGATGTGCGTGCTCTGTCTGATTTACGAGGTGGTTCGGTTCATTTTCGAGGGCCGCAGCGTCCATCCGCAGTGCGTAGACACCTGTGTCCGTAAAGACCTCCCTAGCAAACCCACCGAAGTTACGATTGACAGAACCAAGCAACCGGCCGTCTTCTGACATCAAGCTGAAGTCCCAAGACAAGAAGCGCTCGTCTACGCGTGCGAATTGAAGCATGCCTACTTCTCTACTGTCGCCCTCTGCGACCGTCATGGCCTTGCTGTCTGATAGGGGAAGATTGCCAGGCGCAATTTGAGGAGTCCCGGATGCAGCATCTGCCAGGTTGCGGGCTAGGTACATGTTGTATTTTCGCCTAAGTGGTGCCCACTCCTGTTCTGTGGCGCCAACGATGCGCATATCAGGCAAATCCAAGCTGCTGACATTTGCACTGGTCTGGTTGACGATGCTGGCAGTGCTGGTGCCGTGCAGTTGTGTGGAGCTAGTGTAAGCGCCTCCAGTCTCACCAACGGCATCGTAAATACGTATGCGCGAGTTGATCCAACTGAATGGCCTGTGAAAGCGCAGCACCTCCCTCTCATCACGATCAAACACGTGTGTTGTGAAGCTTCTGTGTGTTTTGAACATCTGTCGCGCTACTGCGCTACCCATGCCATGATCACGCTCTGCCAGGTAACCAATATGGTTACCATGCGGGTCCATGATTACATAACGATTTGCTTGCTCGAATCCCATGAGCACATTCATCATCTCGAGTTGGCGTTGTATGACGATTGCCGAATTGTCGAGCAGGCGCATCGCCGGATGTGTTTGCTTGAGGACGGCATGCGGATCTTCCGGCATGTAAACAGGCGTGACAAGTGGATTGTGCGCATCAGCTGTGGTGGCAAGCGCATTGGACACAGCTTCGACTTTGGATGGCTCATTGGCGCTGGCGCCCGAGCCGTCTTGAGACGATCCATTCTGCTGTTCGTTGCTTTGACGCCCTGCGGGCCTTACGGGCTCTCTGCGCTGAGGCGGTGTGTTTCGAGGTACGCGGCCACGAGGCCCTGGTGGTGGAGGCGTGCTACGCGTTGCGAATGCTCGAATGCAGGTGTGCGTGTGCGGAAGTCGCAGCAACCATCGAGCTGCTGGGAGCATGATGGGCGTTCGCGTGCGATGCTGGGGGCGTCCCTTTGTTTCCCTTATCCAAGACTCGCAGGATCGATATGGGTGGGTGATTTAGATTATGGAGTGGGAGTGTAGTTGTTGCATGCAGCAGCGTGGCGCTGGGTTATGAGGAAGTCCCATGCTGTTCTACAAGCTCATGCTCGAGCTGCTCAAGATTACGTCACCATGATTGTGTTATTTTACCTCCCACAATCTTCAAACGTGAGCCACGTGTCTGAACGAATGTTCTTCATGAAAAAGGGTTCCACCATGTATCGCACTTCACTTCGGGAGTTTGGTATGTCAGATAACAGGAGCTCATCAGTTCAGCCAATCAACAGTGAGTAACGCCGCGGGCCGACGCACCCTCCGCGCGTTAGCTCTGACTCTCTCAAAAGCTTCCCGGGCGCGAAAACTTTACGACCTGCAACAGCCTCGCAACAACGCCAGCACACCGCCGGCGAGAGGCTCCTCAAACCGTAAGTCACTTTTGATTTTCTATCTCCTCTCCTTTATGATGACAACTTCAAATCATATCAGCGGCACAGCGTGAACATTCAGTTGCTAGCGCAAGTGCTCTATGCTGTCTTCCGTTACAAAATAGACTACAACGGTATCTGATCTACCTGTTACATCTTAATGTTTGCACATCCGAGATTCGAACGTTTTCTAATCTGGAATAGATTGCTGTAGCTACCAACTCGAGTCAACATGGCCACAGAGACCGTGGCATTAGGGCAGGCTTCAGTTCAAGCCGACCCGCCTAAGGTTGACGCTGCTGCGCCCAGTGGCCCCAAGAGTGCAGATAGTGGTCCTAGGAAGCCTCGCCAGAAGCGACCAAACTACAATGAAATTCACGTCAAGCCTCTTCCGCTCGATGTCCATCCTGTACCAGCCTTCATCCCTCATAACCCTTTATCTATCGTGAGGATTGCCATCACACTTCTTTCTCAGTCATTCCGCACGCCTACCTCCCACAAGGTCGTTCACAAGGCATACTTCTCTGAAGACACTCAGTCTATCCACATCACAGACGCTGAATCCATCCGCGCCCTCTGGGAACAGGGTTTCTGGGGTAAAGGGTCGCTCAGTCGAAGTGAGCCACAATGGCTGCTGGCCGAAAGGCGCAGGCGTGGCATCGAAGCTGCAACAGCGAGTACACAAGTCACACAGGCACGAAGGGAAGAGCGCAGGCAGTTCAAGCTTGAGCGTGCCAAAGCTCAACGTGAAGCCATTGAGCAACAGTTGCGCCAAGAAGGGAAGCTAGATGCTGACGGCACTGTTGATGACCTGCTTGAGGATGGTGCTGTCTCAGAATCACCAAGAGGGACAGTATATACACCTGGCGCTGGCGACGTTGTAGGTCCGGCTGGCGATTCAATCGTCGCTGAAATTGATAAGAGCCTTGCCGAGAAAGCTCCTACATGGGCTCAGGACGGATCTGCAGCTGCTGAAGCAGAAGACATCAAGGATATTGAGCACCTGCAGCTTACGCCAGAGGAGGCCTTCTACCTGTCTTATGTTCTGGGTGCCCTTGATGTTGTCGAAGGCAACTTCGTTGAGGGCGTCAAGGCGCTTCCTACATGGTATTTACTGCGTCTGTACAGCGCGTACGCCTTGTCGCCCATCGACGATGCAGCCATGATCGGTCTGAAGAAGTTGTTTCAATACCGCGAGCGTCTTGCCCAGAAGACGGCTGCCCTCCCAAGCACACAGCAGATCGCTCCCGACAACGCCTTTATGCTCAAGTATGTCGTATACCACCACTTCCGCTCCCTGGGTTGGGTTGTCCGCCCTGGTATCAAATTCGCTGTGGACTACTTACTGTATCTCCGCGGACCTGCCTTCCACCACGCTGAATTCGGCATCCAAATTATACCCTCATACTCCCACCCACACTGGTCTGAGACGCCCGAGCGTATCGCACATCGTAAAGAGAAAGAGACCAGGGATTGGTGGTGGTTCCACCGCATCAATCGCGTACAAACGGCTGTTATGAAGACGCTGGTGCTGGTTTACGTCGAAGTGCCACCCCCTTGGGATGGCGAGGCAAAGCAGAATGCACTGAGTGTGAACATTGGAGAGGTGCTGAAGAGCTACTCGGTCAGAGAGGTCGTCTTCAAGAGATGGAGTCCGAGCCGGAACCGCGACTAGATCTGGAACACAGTCTTAGAGACTCGACCTGAAGCTGTGCATCACGCATCAATGACTAGCACGCCTTGTGATCGCTTCCTGTAATTACCGAGATATGATAATGATACTGTACTATAATTTCTCAGCCGCCACCAAGGCTTGAGTACATCATCCTTGTTCATTGGCTTAGTACATGATGATAGCATGGTACCGAATATCGATTTCCAGCCTTTTCAAAGGGCAGGACTCTTACCGTTCCATACATCACATTTGCCAAGCTCTGTAACGTTAAGTCGTATATTGCATTCTTTTAAGTATAGATCAGAGTACTGTACAGTCTATCATTTAATGAGCGCTTAAGGACTTTTTCCCCTGGCTTCCAGATGTTTCGTCCATTTTCAAGCCTTCTCTGCACTGTCCTCTGCGACAGCCTTTGTACCACTTTTGTCCTTAATGCTAGTCCAATGCAGCATTGCTGTCCCAATGATCGTACACGCACTGAGGATAGCTGCGACGAGGAAAACCCTCGTGATGCCGTAGCTGTAAGCACTGACAACCAAATCCATCTTGTCTGCCGGAACAACGTCCCTGATAGCAGTCGCGCCCGTGTTCACGATCTGATGCGCGTCCAAGCCAGCCACACCAGCGAGCTTATCGACAAGCTGTGTAGCGAAGACATTCTGGCACACAGAAAGGAACACAGCACCGCCAAGCTGTTGCATGAGGAAACCCAGCGCAAGGCCCAGTGGTACATCCTTCTTGGGCAGCACGGCCTGCGCTGCGAGACTGGCTTGTTGTCCACCGCACCCAAGGCCCAAGCCAAAGAGTACCTGGTATCCAATCCAGTAGCTATGGTCTGAGAATCGTGTCATAGTGCTGAGCAGCCCTGCTCCGATGGATGACAGGATGGCGCAAACAATCATGGCTGGCACGTAGTAGCCGATCCTTTGGGTGATCTTGGCCGAGAGAATAGATGCAACAACCATAGCAAGGACCATGGGGATGGTGTTGATGCCGGCGTGCATGGCGCTGAGTCCCTTGGCGACTTGGAACCATATTGCCAGGTAATATGCGATTGCCATGACGGCGCCGTAGTTGAGGAATGTGAAAAGAAGGCTTCCAAAGACAGAACGATTCAGGAGGACACGAGGAGGGGCCATGGCAGTTTCCGGCATGAGTGTCTCGACAGTGAGAAATCCAGCGAACAAGACTCCAAAGGTGACAAGAAGTCCGATGATTCTTCCATCTGACCAGGCGTACGTTGTTCCGCCCCACTGCAGTGCGAGAACGAGGCATACGATGGAGGGTACCAGGAAGAAGATGCCCACTGGGTCAAGACGTTTTATTTGCTGGAACACAGATAGACTCTCTCGGTTGGGAGGATCCAGATGAAAGAACGCAGAGATACTCGCAAGCGTGATCGCGCCAAAGGGGAGGTTGATGTAAAAGCACCAACGCCAGGAGCTAAGCATTCAGTCAGCCTTCCACTCATCACCAACAATTGACCATAAGCCCCACTTACACATGATCCGTAAAGACGCCACCCACGATCGGTCCCAGAATTGCACAGACCCCAAACGACAGACCAAACAGCGCTGTGAACATTGGTCTCTTTCCCAATGGCACCAAACCCACGATCACCATCATACCGCCCTGGAAGATGCCCGCAGCACCAATCCCCGCGATCGCCCTACCAATGATGAAGGTTATCGAAGAAGGCGCAGCACCGCACATCGCAGAACCAATCTCGAAGATCACAACGGAAGTAAGGAACACCCATTTGGTCGAGTACAGCTGGTAGATGCGACCGAAGATGGGGTTGAAACAAGCGCCCGTGAGAAGATATGCCGAGCCATACCAGCCGATGTCGCTGATAGAGTGGAAATCGTTGGTCATGGCGGGGATGGCAACGGCGATGATCGTTCGGTCCTGAGGGGGTGTTAGTGGGCGGCTTAGGTGGAGATGGTGAAAGGTGGGATCTACCAAAGCAACCAGAAAAACAGACATGTACATGCCGATCATGACGGCAATGAACTTCGCGGAACGTGGGTCGAACGCCTTTTCGTCGACATGGTTTTGGTCGGGGCCCGGAGCAGGTGATTTGGGTGATGGATCGGAGGTGGAATTTCTTGATGACATTTTTGATGATGTGTCGATCAAGCTTTGCTGCTAAGTGCTCGAGTTGCTTGTGGTTCTGGGATTCTATGCTGTGGCCAAGCTATAATCTTTATACAGTCATGTTGTTCGGCCCCGATAATGTGTCTCTGTGAAGTCGGGGATAGGGATCTACTGTGATTGGCTGAATAGACCGAATCGGTCGGGGTTAGCAGAGCGCGCTCATAACAATGCGATCCCGCGTTGAAGACACGGCTGGAAGCCTTCGACGCATTCGTCATGTTGCACGCCTGATGCGATGGAACGTGTTCGCAGTGACCACTTAGATTTTGATTCTCTACACGCCTGCTCGTCTAGATAACGTCTTCGCACAGTGGGTTCCTCTTCATCTAAGCATATGGCCAAGGGGAATGAACTATCGCAAATGATATAGATCTACAACACAGCACAGGGTCCACTCATACTGCGGATAGTACGGGCAAATAGGGAAGTAGTGTCTGCAGTGCGCATAATCCGCTGTGGGTAATAAGGCATCAGTTCTCAGTAACGTAGTCAATTCAGGTTGAACCGGTTGGCGGGTTTTACAGGGTGCGAGATGCCGAGCAACGCGCGCTGGTGTCGGGAAGTCGGGCATTCAGCCGTCCCTAAACGTAAACCAACCTGCCACACCTCCACACCTAGGTATTATCTTCATGTTCATTGCAAGCTCATTTTCCGCGGCCCGTTGACATTGCGATTGATCTTCGTTATGGACCCGCGCCAATCAACGTCTTTGGCGTCTGCATATCGGCCCCCAAAGCCACAACGTATCCTTGCATGTGTGCTCTGCCAACAACGGAAAGTAAAGTGCGACCGCAAGTTCCCTTGCAACCACTGTGTGAAAGCGAAAGTGCAATGCGTCCCTGCTCAGCAGATGCCGAGGCGAAGAAAGAGGCCCACAGAGCAAGAGTTGACAGAAAGATTACGCCAATACGAGGATTTGCTAAGGAAGAACAACATCACCGTGGACTCTGTTGATGACATGGACACCGAGGATATGGCCGCTGACAGCAGTGATTTGCATGGACAGAGTGCCGGTAACCCCGACAGCCTACACCCTGCACAGGTCAAGAGCGAAGATCAGACTACAGGAGAGGCGAAGAACTTCTGGGACGCAATGCATCAGCGACCCCAGAACGCACGAGACGAATCCGAGGAAGCTGTTGTAGACAACAGCACAATCAGTAACTCGACGTTCGATGACCTTTCAGAACCCGTCATAGTCAAGGTCTGGGGCCGCGTATATGAAAGCGATCACAACCATCTTTTTGGTGAGAAAAAGGTCGATGCGCCCCTGTCATCTTTACACCCCAGCCATGTTCAGATCTTCCGTTTGTGGCAGATCTATTCAGACAATGTCAACCCATTGCTGAAAGTCACACATGCTCCAACTTTGCAGGCGCGTATACTTGACGCTGCAGTCGATGTGGCAGGTATCAGTCATGAGCTTGAAGCATTGATGTTCAGTATATATTGCGCCGCGATTATTTCGTTGAGCAAAGAGGAGTGTGTCAGTCTGCTGGGGGGTTCGAAAGCGGAACGGCTTCGAAGGTATCAAGATGCTTGTCACCAAGCTCTTATCAATTGTGGGTTTCTGCGGTCAAGGGATCGTGATTGCTTGACAGCATTCTTCTTGTATCTGGTAAGGTTTCTACAATATAGTCTTTTTTGGCAAAGTCCTGATGGTTCCTAGGTTTCCTTACGACCAGACACTCATCCTCATACGCTGTCGCCGATGTTTGCAATTGCGTTTCGAATCGCTCATCGGATGAACATCCACAGCGAGACTACGAACGCAAAACACAGTGTGTTTGAAGCGGAGATGCGCCGGCGATTGTGGTGGGCGATGGTCGTCTTCGACAGTCGCATCTCCGAGATGACCGACTATAAGACAACGCAACTCATCCCTACGTGGGACTGCAAGATACCACTGAACGTCAACGACTTCGATCTCAGACCTGATATGTCGACTCGGCCGAACGATCAAGAAACATCAACTGAAGCACTATTCGCAGTTGTGCGCGGCGCCATTGGGAACTTCATCAGGTACAACGCATGGCATCTCGACTTCGTCAATCCAATGCTGCGACATGTCGTAAAAGCGACTCAACACTTGTTTGACCCCTACGACGACAATTTGAACGGACTTGAAAACATAATCGAAAATCGCTATATCAAGCACTGCAATGCCGAGAATCCCCTCCACTATACCACGATGTGGTGGGCGCGTAACTATCTCGCCAAGTATCGCTTCTTCCTCCATTGCTCGCAGCACTCCAAGGCCCTTGACGAGCAAACTCCAGAGCAGCGTGATGCTATTCTCTCGTACGCTTTGCGTATGCTCGAGTGTGATACGGCGTTGATGGCCTCACCAATAACAAAAGGTTACCGCTGGCTCATTCAGTTCCACTTCCCTTTTCCAGCATACGTTCGAATTGTACAGGACCTGCGAGTGCGGCCATTCGGACCCCAAGCAGAGAGGGCGTGGGAAGTTATGAGCGCGCATTACGCCGTGCGTTTCGTGGATATGGAGCCTAGTGCGAATCTGCTATTCAAGATGCTCGCATCCACAGTGCTGCAGGCATGGGCTGCCAGGCACGCGGCGCTATTCGGTCAGGATGACTCCGGTAGGGCGAGAAATATGATCCTGGATATCAGAAAGAAGCTGGGTCAACCGTCACCTCCTCTCGTCACCCACGCGGAGACCACGGTCGCTGTTGGGGCCGCGATGCTCCCGCCAACTGACGTGCAAGCGCT
Source organism: Didymellaceae sp. YAFEF048 (assembly GCA_032595095.1). Classification (NCBI taxonomy): domain Eukaryota; kingdom Fungi; phylum Ascomycota; class Dothideomycetes; order Pleosporales; family Didymellaceae; species Didymellaceae sp. YAFEF048. The sequence continues at coordinate 80,543 of JAVISA010000017.1, read as the reverse complement.
ACCGTCCACGACCCAACAGTCGGCCAGCTACTTTGATCCGAGTCTCGCTGAGCTCAATTCGGATCTGTTCGAGATGGATTGGAGCAATATCGATTGGAATACGTTATCCGGATTTGGTTGGCCGTAGTCTTGCGGTTGCAACACGAAGCTTCAGACACACCAGTCTTGACCTTGTATCATGATCCAGTCCTGCTGGATCCAAGTTGTATTATTACGTTGAACTTATCAATTAGGAGGCTAATATCTACAATCTATTCCTGACGCTATGCACAGAGCCAATACAGTAAAAATTAAACACGACAATGATCTAGTACCCAATAACTCTACCAAAACGCCTGGAATGTTATCCTGAAAGTACACCGTACGAAACACCGTACGGAACACCGTTTACTCTGCCTTCTTGCTAGCCTTGGTCCTCAGCTTCATGAGCAAGTATACCAACCCATAGCTCGACAGCGCAAACAGCACGCAAATCGCTGCATCTCTCCAGCCATAGTAGTAATCGTTGAGGTTGATTGTATGCAAGTAGTCGCTACCCGTTCGGTACTGGCACACTCTGCAATCAGCCGTCGCGTCACCGTTGATGAGATTGTTCCTGGAGCCAGGCCCTCCAGGTGCAAGCCAGGCTTCTAGGTACTGTGCGCACGTCTGGCCAGCTGGGGGGTCGAAGATCGCAAATTCGGATTCCTTACAGTTGACGTTCCAGTCAAAGTCGGCAAAGACGAGCAGCGCGCCCATCAGGTAGTTGAAAGGGTCGAGGTAGTATAGCCAGTAGCGCCAGAATGCTGTGATCTGAGAGTATGGAACGAGGACACCGCAGAAGTTGACGAGGATACCGATGAAGAGGGGGTTTACGAGGGATGCAAACACGGCGTTGGGCGCGTAGGCAGCGATGAATTGGCCCAGACCGGTATAGAAGAACCTAGTGGAGAGTCAGCACGGATCACGCCCGTGGGTAGAGGATAGGCACTTACTGATAAACCAGCATGACGAAGAAGATAGCACCAGCTTTGTCGGAAGCAACGGGTAGACCCGCGGTGTAGTAGAAGCACAGGAAGTACAAGATACTGCAGATGACGAGGTAAGGCATCTCAGAGACGATGAGACCAGTGGTGAAGGGAGCCCAGTGGTACATCTTAGACTTTTTCTCCCTTGTCTCATAGATGTCACGTCGATCGATGAAGAGGGGCTGAAGCTGCGCGATGACTCCAGGAGCGACGAAAATGTAGTTGAAGAGCGAGAAGAGAATCAGCTGCTGCTCCTGGACGGAGTCACCGATCTGCCAGAACGAGAAGCCAACGAAGAGCGCGACGCCGACGTGGAGAGCGAACTTATTGTTGACATAGTCGATGTTGCGGTACAGGCTAACATTCATGCGCTGGGTGACTAGTCTAGTCTGTGTCCAAAAGTCAGTGGCAAACTCATGGCCATCATCACTCGTGCCTGGTGGTTTGCCGGCCGCGTCCGTGATGATGTGCTCCAGATCTTGTTGCATTTGAGCCTGTTCTGGAGAATCAAGCCAGACCTGATGCCAATCTTTGTCGGTTGCGTGAGTACCAGTGACAACATCGATCATGAATTCGGCTGGGTTGGCCTCCCGGGGACATGGAACACCGTTGCGATCGAAGTAGTCCTTGATGGTCTGCCCATTGTCACCAATATCGCCAAAGTACACGGTTTTGCCCCCCTTCGCCAGGAGCAAGAGGGTGTCAAATTGGGCAAAGAGCTGAGCAGAAGGCTGGTGGATTGTAACAAGCACTGCTTGTCCTACATCTGCAAGCTTGCGAAGGAAGCGAACAGTGTTAAAGGCAGCCTGGCCATCAAGGCCGGATGTGGGTTCATCCAAGAAGATCAGGATCGAGGGCTTCGAGACGAGTTCGACGCCAATAGTGACACGCTTGCGTTGTTCGACAGACAAGCCAGCACCAACGCGACCAATAAGTGTGTGCTCGAGATCGTGAAGCTCCAAAAGATCAATGATTGTGTCGACATAGGCAAGTTTCTCCTCGCGAGGGATCTCACGGCTCTGGCGAAGGAGAGCAGAGAACTCAAGGGCTTCACGGACCGTACAGAACGGCTCGTGGACATCTAATTGCTCGCAGTAGCCTGCAGATCGCTGGAAGGAGACTGGAAGCGGACGTCCGTCGACCAGGACCTCACCCTTGATAGTGCCGTCGGTCTTGCGCTGGGCCAGAACATCCAATAGGGTGGTCTTACCGGCACCAGAGGAGCCCATCAGAGCGCCCAGCATGCCTGGCTTGACGTATCCGTTGACGTTATCGAGCAGAGTGCGTGGTCCAGATGGGGTCTCCACGACATAGGTCAAGTTTCGCCAGGTAAAGACCGAGGTGTTGCGCATCAGGCTCTCTCCACCTTGATCATCCCCGGACTCAGTGTTGTCGTTTGCGTGGGTGCGAGGCGTCTTTTCGTTGGCTTGGGCTTCCACATCCGTAGGTGCTATAGCCTTGTGGACCTTCTTTGCGTTCTCACGTGGGATAAGGAGCGAACCAGTAGAACCAGCGGAGTCATCCCAGCGAAGCGTGAAGAAGATGGTCAGACCGACAAAGAGTGCCCACCATGCAAAGAGAATACCGACATTCCTCCAGATGTGTGATGGTGAGTAAGATAAGCTCATCAAGTACTGTTCTCCGGTCAGGGACACAGCGCCAGGTGCGGCACCTGCTACACCTGCACAAGATTGGTGAGAGGGATCTGTGTATTGCGGTAAGTAGTTGGGAACCAGATTGTTGTAGACGCAAGGGATCACCCTGTCCTTGAACTCGTTCGCCATCAAAGATTCGAAGCCATATGACAATGGGTTGATCCAATAAATCCAGACGAACCAGGGGTGCATCTGCGGCTTTGGGATCTGGTAACCGACGTAAAGGATCAACGAGGTGATGGCAAACCCAGAGACCTTAGATGCGGCATCGAAGTTAGGGAACCCTGCACCGATCATGCGGAAGAACGCAGTCATGACAAAGGTGACGAGATATACGACAAACCAGCAGGTGAAGAAGGCTGCTGCTGTAGCCTTGAGCGCAGTCATCCAGTACAGGATGACTATAAATGAGGTGACCTGGAAAAAGAGGATTGGGACGTCGGCAGCGATTTGACCAATGCAGAAGGCAGCCGGGTTGAAGAAGGCAAAGTTCTTGTGCTTCGCGAGAATTGGACGACCAGCATAAGAGTCGGTGACCTCGGACATAGCCATCAAGGCGTTGAGCAGAAGGGCCAAGAACAAAGCGCCGCCTTTGACAAAGAGACCAGCTGAGTTGTTAGGTGCGTTGTAGAACAAGGATCCGGCGAGCAGCGCTTGGACAATACTGGAGCCTTGCTTGATGATGAAAGTTGCCTTATCACCCCAGATAATCTGATACTGACGGATGACACAAGCCTTGACCTGCGCCAAGAATGATACTGTCATAGGCGAGCTCTTGGGCAGGTGCTTGGACTTGTCAAGAGTCATTGCTTGACGGAAAGTATCTGTATTTGTCTTCGCTTCTTCGGTATTGGGGTACTCCAGCTCGCGGTCCATGGTAGTTTTGATGGGCGATTCGCGGTAGGCTTTCTCAAGCTCGATGTTGTTGCGGGGGAAGCGTGATTCGAAGTCCGGTTTGATCAAACGTTCACTTGGAACGGTCACACCTGTGAGGAAGTCTGCCACATTGGCGCCATCAAGACAAACAAAGCCCTGAGACTCCATGAAAGGCCGAGCTTGCTCACGTGAGCCATAATAGACCTGTTTGCCCTCATCAAGGACAAGAACCTTGTCAAATAGATCGTAGATACCGTTTCCGGCCTGATACAAGGTCACAATCGTGGCGATGCCCATAGTATCGGTCATAGAGCGCAGGGCACGGGTGTATTCGAGAGCTGTGGAAGCGTCCAATCCTCGAGTCTAAGCTTGGTTTAGTAGGAGCTGTGACATGCTGACTTTCTTGACTTACCGAGTTGTCCCATGCCATGACACTACCCCTAGTACACAATGTCTCAATAATGGAAACTCGCTTGCGCTCGCCACCAGACACGCCACGCACGAATGCATCGCCGACCTTTGTGTCCTCGGTGTGCGCAATGCCCATAGAGTCGAGTAGAAAGTTCTTGAACTTAATGCGGTAGTCTTCGCGGCTCTCTGCGTCATTGGGAAGGGCATTAGGTATGTTGAGTCTTGTTGCAAAGTCCATGGTCTTTCCAACAGTAAGTGAAGGATAGAAGAGCTCTTCCTCAGTATTGATGACGATCGATCCGCGGTACTGTGCAGCTTCCTTGGCCGTCATGGTACCAAAGTGAACATCGCCCTTGACCTCAGCGTATCTGTGCTAAGTTAGCTTGGAACCGTACATACAACATCAAGTTATCAACCCACCCCTTTCTCTTGTTGGCGAGCATCTTCAGCAAAGTAGTGCAGCCGGATCCTGGCCTTCCAAGTACCAAAAGCATCTCTCCGGGCTTGACGCAACCGGAGGAGCCATCAAGGATCGTCTTCAGTGGAGCCTTGTTGCGTGCCTCCTTCGCTTGCTGAACCTTGTTGAACTGACTGAGGACGTTTTCCTGGAGTGTGGCATCGGCTGGCACCACCTTGACAGTAAGATCTTTCCATGTAACACCGAGACTTCGTCCTTCTGCGGGGTCGTTCGCACGAATGTCTTTCACATGCTGATCCAGACGCCAGTCGTTGACCTTTGTTTTCTCCGAAAGGTCGTCAGTCTCGACCGCCATGTCTCTTGAAGTCCATCGCTCAGCAGCGTGCTCCTCTGGTGGTTCCTCTTGCTCTCTTTGAGATTTGCCAGAAAATGTTCGAGACAACCTGCGGAAGATATCGTCTCCCGTGCCTTGTGGGAGGCCACCTACGCTCATGACCGATACGCTTCGTCTTCTGTCGTCCATCGCGGATGTGTAAGAGGTTGATCCGCCAAGGCTGGCATCCAAAGTAGCTAAAGACACTTAATTGTCAAAATGTGCAGAGAAACAATGGTCTAAATGCCAGAATACTACTTCAAAACGCGCAAGAACTTTTGGATGTACGTAGCCATTGTTCGGCTTCGGCCCTCTGGACGAAAAACGCGCGATTCTTAGGGCACAGGGTCTAGTGAGCGATCCTGATACTCCATGGTAAGCAAATGAAATCAAGTGGATATCGAGGTGCGAAGCTCCATTATTGCACTTCAAACGATAAGTGTATTGCCGCCATTGGTCAGAATTGCCAGAAAATGGTGCGTGCATGCCGTAGCCATCCGTAAATGTTTGAAATGCGGCTGTGCGGTCATCCTCATGGAGCCCGTGAGGTCCGGATGCCGAGAGCTCATATCCCAGATCCTCGAAAATTCTCCTTTGCGGTGAAAAGTGGATCAGATCGGATTCAGCCCCTGCGGATCTAGATCATTCGGATTTAGAGTACGCTTCGACCCTCACGATAATCACTACTGCAGCACATGGTCGGAGAGCCAAGGGGCCGCGACCGAAGTTGAAGACGTCATACTTCGAAGAGCTGACATATTTCCAGGCTAAAATTCAAGACAGTCCATAAGGCAAATAATGTGCTTTGGAAAAGGTTTGCGAACTGCTATGTCCCGCTCAGGACGTACAGACGATGACAATTGCCACTATAACGTCAAAATGGCCTCGGAGATTTTGCGGCCTGCGATGTGGATTTGGCTTCAATTCTGAGCCAGTGGTCCCTTCCGACTGCAGGACAATCGCGATCGGATTTATCGTCACCTTTGAATACGAATTAGCAAGCAGGCAACCCAGAAGGTCCGACTTGAATAGCGTGTAGGTAAATCTGGTATTGTTGAGAGATGCCAAGAAGAACAAACGATGTCCGCAACCTGCAATTGTACACGGACGATGCGCGAGATGTCCGGCAATTTTGTTGTTCGTCGCATCGGCGTCGGCGTTGTGTGAATGCCGATTCTCATCGCCTCGGCTGACGGGGGAGTAAAGATCCATAGTCCGCATCTAAACGCCAAGCGGTTGAGGACCTCCTACGTAGCATGTTTTGGTTTTGTGCTACGGCTTCCTTATCCAACGGCATCCGCCAGGGCAGCTGTTCGTCGCTCAATATCGCAGTCTAGGTTTCCAGGTAACAGCGCCTGGCGGACGATAGTACAGTGGCCTTGACACATTGCGTGTTGCCTACCAATCGGTCCATTCAATCTCGAGACGAACTTCAAACGAGATAATTTGAACAGCAGAGGCAATTTTAAAGATTGCAAGTCGGGCCCAAATACATCAACAGCGCAAACAGGTCAGCCAAGCGGGTGCCGGTTTTCGATGCGATGTAGATCCGGTTTCTCGCTACGAGCTATGCATGATTCGCGTTGTCTGATACAGTCGGCCTCCAATGCACATATATACTGTATACCTTCCATCCCAGGCAGCACGTTAGGGCATTCCATCCGCGGAAACTACGTGCGCAATGGTTCGTGGACAACGAGGAATCTGGACGTCCAGATCGAGTAAAGATTCTCTATATGGTTTTGAATCAGGTCGACGGGTCGAACCCGCTCGTCTGCGCCGCTTACCCAGCGGCTGCTCGCAGCCGGTCGATAGTTGTGGGAGAAAACCATGCTGATGTCAACTAGCTTTGAAACTTACCACTGGGATTTCCAAGACACGACTTTATACGAGAACAACTAATTAATGCAACCGTCCAACGAAAAATAGAATGGTCCCGTTCAAAGCAGTCTGGCAGTTGAGGAGTGCCGAGACTTTTGTCCCTGGAATACCGCAAGGCCTGCAGCTGGTGAGCAGCTCACATTCCAACAACGGCTGCAAGGGGAATTTGAACCCACCAATTACAAGTCCGTACACATCCCACTAACCTCAAAGGAGTAGAACCCGACATGCAACAAGCCTTGTGATAAGCTTTTCCGACGCCACTTCTTCCAGCCCATATACCGCTACATCAAGAAGCTTCGCACATACATTGCAGATCTTGCTACCCGATTGCGTGGTCGCTACGAGGATTGTTCCAAGCATCTGTTTACATTGCAGGGATTTCAACGATGCATGATTGTATCACACACGGTTTTCTCGATGGGCAGTGAATTAGTGCTTCCTGTTCAGCTACGCCAGGCCTTAGATCCACGATTTGCTGCCAGGGCGACTGATTTGACGGGAAATCATTCTCATTGCCATCCTCAGCCCCGCCAACTAGGGTCAGCGAATCCGGCCAGGTATCTCTTAGCCATGAATACAGTCGAGTTTGGTAAAACACTACGACGTACATGGCTCTTCTACCGGTCTTAATTGAAAGCTTTCCTGGAACGGGACAATGCACAAGATGAGATACAAAGTAATAGGCGAAACAACTGGAACGACCTCGGGACGGCATGAAGACAGATTCCACGTGGGTGCCAATCTAACTGCGCCAAACCTAAACCTTTTTGGGAGTTTGACCCGCTCTGAGATTATACAGAGCGAGTCGCAAATGCCTGCAACAGCGTCGGCGGTGCTTGTCGTGTCCTTCGGCTCGATACTTCTTCTTTGCACTGCTGCAAAGTCTCCTATAACCTTGTCCCGCATTCGCGAGGGTAAGAAACGTACGTGATATTACCGTCATGACGCGCTGAAGTTGTTGCGGGTTGCCAGCAATAGGCCCGGTGGAATAGCAAATGTCACCTCCCGCTAGTGCTTTATCGCCTTCTGCACGGTTAATTCGAGGTCTTACAAGGTAAAAGCCCCTGTAATCATCGGGCCTACCCTTCACAGCTGGAGGGCGCCAGTACTGTTATCCGCGTTCAGCCCAGTAAGTCCCAAGATTTTGGTTGAAGCGGGACAGGTCAAGATGCCTAGACCCCGCTATTTACCAGATGCTATATGATCCTCGGGTAGATCTCTGTAATATACAGGCTCATCAAGCTGCAGCATCCCTTGCTTCTCGGTCTCCTCAAAAAGATCGCCATCACCATGCGATCTCTATGCTGTGCGGCGCTTGCTGGGCTTGCAGTTGGCCAATCTAACTCTACTGTCGGTCCCATATCGACTTTATCAAGCACATCCGCTGCATCCTCAACTACATTGTCATCGGCGACTAGCAGCGTCGCCGCTTCCGCCATTACAGTGGCGACAGATGGGTCGGGTCAATTCACTGCCATTAATGCTGCCGTCAATGCAGCACAAATCAGTGAAATTCCCACAGTCACCATTCTGCCTGGTGAGCTCTCTGTGATGACCGTAGCGGCTCTGAATCTTATTGACGTTGTCAGGAACCTACACCGAAGCCGTCAGTGTCCTTGGTACCGCTACCGTTACGCTTGTCGGCGCTACTGCAACCGCTGCTGCAGACTGGTCTCAGAACCAAGTTACTGTTATCAACACAGCCGCAGCGCTCACAATCGGCACGAACAATGCCAAGGGTGTAACGTTAAGAAATCTCAACTTTGTCAACTCTGCGACCACAGGTCCGTATTCCAATCTTCCTGTCCTTTCCCTACGAGGCAGCAATCTAGGATTCTACGGATGTTCGATCGTATCCCCCGGAGCTATTGCCATATCTGCCTCGTACGGGTTGGCCATCTTTGTAGGATCGAGGGCTCAGATAAAATCTTCTACAATGCACCCTCGATGTACGTGTACCAATCGACGATCGTGCCCTTGCTATCGGGCGCTAGTATTGTCTACTCTAAGGGCAGTAGTGTCGGCGGTACTTTCTACAATTCTACTGTTGTTTTCGATACAAGCTCTATTGTGCAGAAGACTGGAAATAGTAACACTGGCGTGTTCCTTGGCGCACCCAATGGCGCGGGAGCCGTTGCCATCTACCGTAATGTCGCGATGGGGAACCTCATCTCAAATCAGGGTGTCCACCCTACTGGGGGCACGGTTTCGTCATTCTACGGCGAGTTTGCCAATACAGGCCCAGGGTCATATGCGAGTAACACAGCGACCCGTCCCGCATATGATCACTCGCTCAGTGCAGATCAAGTGTCACAATACACAATCGACAATGTTTTCGGAAACGCTTTCCCGCCTTATGGTAGCCCCTCTACCTCCTGGGTTGACTCGTCCGTGCTGTTATCTATCGCCGCGTCGGATGCTGCGCAGCTTGTCGCAGCTTCTTCAGCAACCTCATCGTCGATGGTCTCATATGCTTCAACATATCTGCTTACAACAAGCTCATCAGCAACGAGTGGTTCGTCTATGATCTTACCGTTTCCTTCGGTTGTACCGAATATCACTGTTTCGGCAACCGCTAGTGTCTCGTCCATCTCGTTGTTCACGCCTTCGATGCAGTTGAACACGACTGCTTCCATCTCGACGAGTGCCAGCGCCTCTCCCACCATTCCATCTTGCAAACCGTCCGCCACACTCACCGTTTCGAAACAGCCAGGTGTATGCGACTACGGCAACGTGTCCGCTGCCATTGCTGCCATCCCCAACGACTCTAAAGCGTACACTGTCATGGTTGGACCCGGAGTGTACAATGAGCAAATCTCAATCAATCGCAATGGCAAGGTGACACTTATTGGAGCTACCAATTTCACTCGCGACTACACTCAGAATCAGGTTACTATTCAGACTTCGAACGGGGCACTCACTAGCGCAGGTCAGAATGAGAATACTCCTGTCATCTATGCTAAGAAGGCCAACGACAACTCTGGGCTTGCAGTATACAACATCAACTTCGCCAATACTTATCCGCAGACACCGAATACAGCTGCATTAGCTGCCGATTTCTACGGTACTAACATCGCTGCTTATGGATGTTCCTTCACAGGCTTCCAGGACACCTTGCTTGCGAACAAGGGCACACAGGTTTTCTCGAACTGTTACATCGAAGGGTGCGCCTAAGATTTTATCCGCTCCCTCGCGAATCTGCTGACAGACCCCAGGTCTATTGACTTCATCTGGGGGTTCTCGACAGCCTTCTTTCACCAATGTATGATTGTCTCGAATACTCCCGGCGGCTTCATCTCTGCGCAGTCACGCGCCACTGCTACTAGTCCTGGAGGATATGTCTTTGACCATTCGGTCATTACATACAGCTCTACCTACGGCAGCACATTTGGTCGGACTACTCTCGGTCGTCCTTATTCTCAGTATTCGATTGCAGTATATACCAATTGCTTCATCGATAAGCACATCTCCGCAGCTGGATGGTCAATATGGTCGACCGGTGCGCCTCAAACCTCCGACGTTGTTTTTGGTGAATACGCGAACACAGGCCCCGGCTCATGGCAAGCCACCACTCAGCGCGTCAGCTTCGTCACAAATCTCACTGAAGCCCAAGCTGCGCAGTACCAACTCGCGGCCTGGATTGGCGATACTACGTGGCTTGACAAAACAGCGTATAGCTACGTACCTTCTTACAGCTTGACTCAAAGTCCAATCTCACCTTCAACGAACACAACCACACTTCCGCCAAGCTCGTCTACGTCAACAGTAAATGCTCACCCGGACAGTGGTACTGTGCCGCCAGCGAACGCCGTCATTGTTTCACTCAATGGTAGTCACAACGCTTCTTACACCAGTCTTACCGCAGCCCTTGCGTCCTTGCCACAGGATGCCACCAACCAGACAGTTTTTCTATACCCAGGAACCTATAACGAGCAAGTACCTCCAATCAGTCGTCCGGGTGCTGTTCGTATCATTGGATATTGCACTGGCAGTCCTGGTCAATCGTATAAGGACAACACGGTCACGATCACTTTTGCGCGTGGGTTGTCTGTCTCGCCACTCCCCGTTGGTCACTCGAATGCAGAGACTTCCACTGTGCAAACAACCTCGAATCGTATCAGCTTCTACAATATTGCGATAGTCAACACTGACAACCTTGATGGTACCCGGGCCTCCTACGTCACGCTTGCGGCTTCGATCTACGGTAACGATATTGCTTTCTACGGCTGCTCATTTGATGGATGGCAAGACACACTGCTGAACGGCGCCACAGCGGGCTACCAATATTATGAATCCTGCTATATTGGAGGTGCTATCGACTTTATTTGGGGATACTCGAAGGCTTACTTCAAGGGCTGCACAATTGGTGCTAAACGCAAATCTTCCGCTATAACTGCTCAGAACAGAGCTTCATCTTCTGCCATTGGAGGTTACATCTTTGATAACTGCCTCTTCACTACTGCCCCTGGAGTTGCCATCGATCTGACCAATTCAGTCTATCTCGGGCGTCCGTACTCCGCAAATGCCCTTGTGGTCGTGAAAAATAGTTACATTGACTCGGCCATAGCACCAGCTGGATGGAAAGTCTGGAGTGCAACTGATCCGCGTACCAGTGGCGTTACATTCGCGGAGTACAATAACAGCGGTCCTTCGAATTGGGAGAACAATGCAGCGGCTCGTCAAGCATTTGGCTATGCCACGCTCTTGACCTCAGACGCGTATTCCCTGTCATCAGTAATGGATTCGACAGATTGGATCGATATGACGTATTGGAACTCGGTTGTCACACCGATACCTACAACGGCTCTCCCTCCAAACACTACCGCCAATGGTAACTCCACCTACGATGGCACCACACCGCCCGAGGGCGCTCTTATCGTTTCTAAAACACCTATCGATGGCTTCACCACCTATCAAACCATTCAAGGCGCTTTGGATGTGGCCCCGAGCTCGAGCCAGAAGAATGCTACCATCTTCATCTATCCGGGTGTATACAATGAACAACTCATTGTGAACAAGTCAGGCACGACAATCTTCATGGGTTACAGCAACGCCACGGACGACTACTCCCAGAACCAAGTCTCTATAGAGTTCAACCGCGGTATCGACACTCAAGGCACAACAGGTAGCAATACCGACGGCGCAACAGTCTACGCTACAGGTAACTATTTCTACGCATACAACGTAAATTTTCGCAACACAGCTGGCACAACTCAGAACATAGCTTCTCTTGGTTTTGCCATTAAAAGCAGCAAGTTCGCCGCCCTATATGGGTGCCAAATATATGGTAATCAAGACACGCTCGCGATCTCCGGAACATTGTTCACTTTCAAGACGTATATTGAAGGCAATGTGGACTTTATCTACGGCAGTGGAACGGGCTATTTCCTTGACTCAACGATCTCGCCTAACGAGGACGGCGTCAGTATCACGGCAGACAAGCGGGCTACCAACACTACTGTGGGAGGCTTGGTCTTCGATCAGTGCACATTGAAGCCCGCCCCAGGTACAGGACCTTTCAAAAATATTGGCCTCGGTCGTCCTTGGAACAATAACGCACGCGTGGTCTTTGTTGGCTGCTACCTTGATTCCATGATCAGTCCCGCTGGTTGGAATCAGTGGAGCAAGTCATCGCCCCAGACGGACGGCGTTGCCTTTGTGGAGTACCACAATTCCGGGCCAGGCTCTAGCATCTGTAGCCGTGCCTCGTTCTCGCACCAGCTCTCTGATACAGATGTTATGCAGTACCAGCTTGGGAACTTTCTTGCTTCGAGCGTCAAGTTCATCGATTTCTCTCACATCGATACCCAGCCCTTCGCAGCCGGTATTGGCTCAGCGCAGACTTGCACCACTGTCTCGTCTGTTTCATCTTCGGCCACTTTGTCCTCAACTATGGCATCTTCTTCGTCGCTGCCTGTCGTTACCGCCTACACAACTTCTACGTTGTCAGTCAAGCTAACCGCGACTACAACACTCACCCAGCCGGATGTCACTTCGACCACAGTACTCAAGGTTACGACGATTATATCAACTACCGGTGCCGACGTCACATCGACTGTGGTAGATAAGGAGACAGCCACAGTTTCCTACACCTCGGCTGCTGTTACCTCGACCTTGACACTCATCGTTACCCAGTATGACGGCCTTACAATTACCCCCGATGCTGTGACCAAGAATAGCGTTGTCGAGGCGACGACAACAGTTGGAGGAACTGTAACGCAAAACGCCCGCACAACGACAGTCAAGGGAACGACTACCGTATCTGTTGCCCAGACCATCTTCCCTAAGCCAACTACGATTACTCAGAGTGTAGGGACTACTGTCACTTACACCAGCTTGATCACACCAAAGGTCATTTCCACAACGGTCAGGTCAACGACGTCCATAGAGCCGATTAGCACCAAAATCACTACTGTGAAGGCCGCGAGCTCGCTGATTATCAGCTCGACTTCTACCAAGGTAGTCACCAAGAAGACAACCACAACGCTTTCCTGCGTCCCCACCGAGGCTGCTCGCATGATCCGCCGTGGAGCTATTCTACCCCGTGCGACTGCCAGCTCTACCACGGTAACTTTGACCATCACGATCTCCAGTCTTGTTCGAACAGCCGTAGTCACTCAGGCTGGCTCCACCGCCGTGGTTACGGCTACCTCGGTAGCCAAGACTAAGACATTTACACAGCCTGGTGTTACCACCACGCTAAGCCGGACGTCCTTTGTCAAAACCATCACAGTCGTCCAACCTGGGAGCACACAGCTCATCACGTTGAGCTCGACGAAGAACATCGGCAAGAGTACCACCCTCAAAGCATCTACCACCACCATCCTGTCTACAAGATACATCACACAACAGCAGCTCAGAACCATCACTCCCGCTGCCATTACGCTCAGTAGCTTCAAGACCCAAGCATCGACAAATGTTGTCACTGCCGCCCAGCAGACTGTGGTTGTCACAAAATCTGCAGACGTGACGCAGACAGTACGCACTACACTGCCAGTCAGGACGCAGACTTTGATCCAGACTATCACTGAGGGTGGAGGCGTGGTGACAAGCACTGTAACTGCACCGCCGGGAACGAAGAGCGTTGTTGTAAAGAGTACCAGGACGGTGTTGCAGGTTGTTACGAAGACGGCGAAGAATGCGCCTGCTTGCGAGTAAGTTACATGTCAGTGTTAGTTGATATAATGTAATGTCATTCGTTGGTCACGGTATCCCTAGGTACGTTGTTGGGAACAATGTCTCAGAGGAATTCCTTCATCTCTACTCGAAGGTGCAGAATGTGGCTCATCGTGTTCTTGAAGTGTTCGGTCGATGATTTCTGTGGGCAAGCCGACTTGAGTGCTATCCAATTGCAGGAGCAACGTGTGGGCACTTGGTAAGAGGGGAGAATCCGCGGAGACACTTACCAGCAGGGGTTCGCTGGTCAGTACCTAGCGCAAATGCACGGGGCTGGACGTTCAGCCGCCCACTCCAGCCGCCACCATCGACTGTGATCCGCCCCTGCGAGTCATTGACTCAGGGAAATCAATATCCTCGGTTTCTTGCAGTATCCCACAGCAGTGCGCCCTGTGGAAGCTGCCGATGCCAGGTGTATTTCCATGCTGGAGCGTGAGCGTATGCTTTATCCAGCGCACGCTGTTGAGCTCGCCCAAATCTTGTCGCATAAGATACTGTGATTATGAGTGTATACGCAGGGTATGCGCGTGAACTTCCGGTACTGGCCGGTAGATCGAGTATCGCCGCGCCTGCAGCCTTGTGAACTCTGACTTGGGATTATGCATGGCTCAACAGGTGCTAATATGTTCACAAATTGCCCTATATATCCTAGTATTACCTTCTCACAATAACAATGGACATTATCAGGCGGAGCTTCAGACAGCTCTGAGTTCTGGCTTGCTGGCCAATGATGTCCTGGTTGATCATTGCAGCTTCACTGCACAGCATGAAACCGCGCAGGCACTTCCTGCGCGCTCCTCGCGCCAGCTATCGCGCGTCAGCACCACCGTCGCTCAAAAGCCGACGTGCGTTTGCTCCTACTCGCATTGTTTACTTGCAAAAATCATACAGAGCACAGAGAGGTCATGAACCTACAGTATGATCTGCAAACAGTTCTTTAATCCACCTCAACATGAGCGACTGCTGGCCATGATAAACCTTGCGCAACCCGTAGAGTGCACCGGCTGACTTGCGATCTGGGGTACATAGGTAAAGTTTCTATTCCCCAAGAGGTAAGGCCGTGTGAGTTGCAAAACATTCTTCTGTTATTTTACGAGCGAGGTCATATGTTTCCAATCATTGATTGGGCATACTATGTTACTTCGGTACCAGTACGAGTAGCGGAAATTTGGAAACCTAAAGCTTCTTTGTCATCATCTAAATCACGCAAGTTCGTGCATTGCTCACCAGCAAAGACCATAGCCCCACTGCGGGATGGACTCCGCATACCTTGTGTGGCTACATAAACCAAAAGGAATTTCCGAAGATTGAGCGTCCCTATCTCAACATAAGCCGTCGACTGCCTGTATGATTCAATTTTGGATTTGCGCATATCTGAAGAAATAGCCGTCAACGATGAAAACAACAACCTGGTTTGTGTTACACCTTGCATCACACGTCGATGGACTATCTCCATCACGAACGCCTTATCAAGAAAAGCCAAGAGATGCTGCACGCGCTGAAACGGGCACGCTCGGCCGCTTGGTTTACGGCATGATCTCTACGCTATGTCTGTGTGCATTGTCATTTGCCCTAGGTACAAACGTCCCGCCATAAACCCATCGTGATCCTGACGCCCTATAGGCCTTCGTGTCACGCAGTTTGAGAAAAAGAAGAGACTGCAGTTTGCCTGGATCTTGTCACATCTCCAGACGGTAGTCGCTATGATGCTTGTTATCTCGGGCGCGATCCTAGTATATGGTTTGAATCTTACGTCCTACAAGCAGTGTCGAGCATCGATCACCGTCTGCCTGTTCTTGTACTTCTCTTCCAAGATTCTGCTGTGAACAGTCCCTATCCTGACATGTGGCAGGGTAAGCACTGACATGGGACAGATACATATTCTACCTGGAGAGGATACACATTGCACGCTTACCAGTAGCTCCTGACCGGAGACGTGATCCTATCTGGATCGCCGGTATGGCCATGACCATTGGGTTTTTCGGAGGTATGGCCATCTGGTCCATCTCTACTCCTCATGCGAAACTAAGCATTGACGATGGCCATTGCCGTATCGGAAGCGGCATGATTCCGTCATATATCACCTTCTCTTGCGATGTCATCATCAATGTTGGGCTGACTGGAATCTTCGTGTGGCTCATTAGGCCTGTACTGGGAAACCAAGCGCGCGCCCCAGCAACCATCATGATCGAAACGGCACACCTTCCTATCCGGAACCAATCTGTGCTAGGAAGTGTAATAACAAGCAATAATGGCAAAGACGACCAACTTTCGTTGAGTGTCAGCAGAATGTTGAGAAGAAACATCATCGGATCCGCTTTGACACTCGTTGCTGGTACAATGAACCTCATTATCTACTTCGTTGATGCTACCAGTCAGATAGCATACGTGTGTTACACGCTATGTACCATTGATGGTGTGTATAACTCCCTGATGTTGCGAAACTCGATACTCATGGAACGGCAGTGGTACTTGGTGTATTGGTGGTTCAATGGCTCACGTTTGGGTCAAACAAAACGAACGAAACCTGTAATCAACAAGTTACCAGGTCCAACCTCGCTAGCGAGACGATTTTACTCGACACCCTCACTTTGCCTGAGACTTCGAATACCAATTCAAAGGCATCCAAATAAATCTTTATCATGCTGGAGCGAGGATTTAAGACGTGGAGTTTTGTTTATCCACCAAGCTGGAAGACCAGAGCTGAGCAATATGCTCGATTTATGCTCCACATTCGGGTGCATTACAATGACTCCGCAGAGTTGCATCTTTTCTCTCATTAGTCCCACTCCAAGAGATTTACGGCCGCCAAGACAACCTGTCAAACGCCGGGCCAACGACGCCATGAGAGCTTGCAACTCCCTCTCCGCGTGTCGCCTTGATCACACTAACACAATTTTCCCAGATCCAACCTCTACCCAGCATTTGAAACGCCGAAGACAACATCCTCCACTCCTAGCGACGTAAGATCATTTTGCAAAGCTTCCGAAAGACAGCAATGCGGGCCTCAGAACCTGAGACCCTCAATCGTCGCCAACTATTGCCATGCTCTCTTCGGATCACGGCCAACCCCCTCAGGCCCATACAGCGACAGCCAGTGGAGCGAGCCCCGCGAGACCACCCAACGGAACGCATTCTTCACCATCCACCTGGTCATCGATCTAACCGTAGGACGCTCGACCGCCATGCTAACCAGCCCCAGAAACCGTATCTACGGTCTCGCACGCAAGGGGGATTTCGCCTGGATCAGGCTGCCGATGCACTGGCCGGAGGCATCTTGCAGTGGCTGGATTAACCCTATGAAAGCCGGCGAGCTGCTATACCCCGAAATGGCCCGGCTGAGGAAACAGTGGCACACACTGCTGAGTTCATGGATCGCAAACACTCAGGGAGGCAGAGAATATGGGCGTTCAGAATGACAAGCTCGTCGTTCTTGCACGGTAAAAAGATCCGGAGACCGGGCTAGGGTTGAGCGAGGCCGAACTCACAGCGAAAATGACCACTTTGCTGATCGCAGGCAGCGGGACGATCACCACATGCATGACAGGTTTGCTGTGGTGTCTCGCGCGGTGGCCGGTGGCATATGAGAAAGCAGTGCAGGAAGTCAGAAGTGTCTTGCGCCGCAGAAGATCGGGATGAATAGGCTGTCGACCAAGTGCACGCATCTGAGAGCGTGTTTGTGCGAGGCGATGAGAGTTTTTCCCGCGCCGACTGCGCCGTTGTATCGTGAGACCGGACCTGGCGAAGCGGTGGTTCGTGGGATTTACGTTCCGGAAGGATGCGAAGTCGCTGTTACCATCTACGCGCTTCATCATAACGAGAATTGCCATGCGAACTCGTTCGACTTTGACCCAGGATGCTGCTCAAACAACAAAGACACCTCAGAGTGAACAATTTCAGCTTGGGCGCGTTCTTTAGCCGGACAGCGAAACTGTGTGGCCATGAGTCTGGCGACTTACGAGGCGCTGATTGTAGTGGCTACACTGCTATGGCAGCAGATTCCAGGGTCGCTGAGGATGCGAAGTTGACTTTTATTGGAGCTGGGTCTGAACGATTGGATATAGGGAGGCACAGAGAGAAGGAGTTCCAGTCATACGATACGTTTGGCGTGTCGACCGAGGGCCCTTACTTGCAGTTCAAGCGTAGAACTTTTCCGTGAGACCAATCAAGAATAAGCAGATATGTTTCGAGAATTAGCTCTCCCCACGCCTACTTTCAATGAAACCCTCATTGAAAGTTTTTTCCATCCATCCAAACCGGCACCTGAAAATGAATCAGAGGTGTTGTCTGATTGGCTTTTTTACCAGCGTAGTCGATACACAAATGGGCGAGATCTTCAGATAGGATGAGTATTGAGTCATATTTAACAAAACCCGAATGTGTCAAGTATCGAAATACATGAGCCTTTGTCACACATACAACTCACTAGCCATATTTTGCGAAAGGTATGTATTGTCTCACCAGTTACTCATCTGACAGTCCCACAAGCCTCAACGAGTCCTTCCACAGTCTATCCGCCAAATCTTCGTCATAAACCCATGGTGCATAACCAGGAGAGGTGAACTTATCCTCTCCCTCCTCATAAGGTCGCGCTACAGCACAATCAACGAGATACTTCCCTCCTGCATGCTGCCATTCCTTGCCCACGGCCGCCCACACCGTCGTCGCGGCACCCTGCTGGACGCTTTTCATGAGCGGATACAAGTGACCCATATCCTGGAAGGCATCTGGGGGCATGTGCTGTGTCAGTCCCGTCTGCACAATGCCTGGATGCACGCTGGTGGCATGTAGATTCTGGTGCCCGTGACGACGCTCGATTACATTCGTCATGAGGATGCTCGCTGTCTTGGATTGCGCATATGCTACGCTGGCGTTGTAGCCTCCTTTCTGGAAAGAGTAGTTGTCGGGTCGATTGAGGCTGTGCACATTGTGTGCCGAAGATGCGAGGTTGACAACGCGCGATGGGAGTTCCGGAGTGGCAGAGGCGAGTAAAGCGGGCTCGAGAAGTTTGTAGAAGAGGAGATGAGAGAGGTAGTTTGTGCCAAACTGCAGTTCATGGCCATCGGCCGTCAGGCGCAGGTCAGGTATAGCCATGATACCGGCGTTATTTACAAGCAGGTGAATCTTGGAGGTCTTTTCAAGGATGGTAGCTGCGGCGGCATGGACTGATGACATAATCTCTTGATCCATTTCCACAATCTGCATGCGAGATGGCTCGTAGATCTCGTCAAGGGCGGTCTTGGCCTTGTTGATGTCTCGTGCCGTGAGGAGGAGCGTTGCGCCTGTGGCTGCCAGGGCTCGAGTTGTCTCAACACCTATACCGGATGATGTTCCAGTGATGACGATCACTTTGCCCACAAGTCTGCCATCCATACCCTCGTGCTCAACGATCTGGAGGGCGGTTGGACGAGCGTCACCAGGTCCATTGGGTTTGACGTGGACTGCGGCGTAGCGAGACATGGCTGTTGCAGAGACGATTGGAGAACAAAGAGTTATAGGAATGATGACTTCTTGTTGGCTGATGTTCAGGTGTGATATCAGGTGTCCGGGGGCGAGGCGGTTCTGCTGAGATCTCAAGTGTAGCCCAAATGCTTGCTCTTTATATCTCGAGGCTGCACTTACAAATCAAAGTATACCTGTCATGTCATGCCCGGCGATAAGATGCACAAAACTTGCTACCAGCACTGAGCAACTATGCAGGTAGTCCCACTGGGTGAGGACTGTGCATAATCAGAGACTCGCCGGGATGACAATATGCCTTGATATAGCCTGGTCCAACTCAAAACGAACTAGACAAGCCTGCTACCGGTAGAGTGTTTTAGCTAGCGGCTTCGGGCCCAGCTCGACATCGCCCTATGTATATTTTTGATATGACACCTTCTCTCATGCGACACCCAAATACATTTGATTTGTGACATGTATATACAGAAGGCCGCGAATGCAGAATGATCCACCCAGGCGGCTGCAGCCCATCCCTAAAGGCGGTTCTCCGGCGCTATCTGATACGGGTCTTCGGCACTTCCTTGTTCGCACTGATGGACATAGTTGAGCGTGGGTGTATGAAGGTGCAAGTCTTCTTCACCTCGCAACCGTCTCCATCGATTGCTGCAATCGATGAGCTCAGTACAACCTTTCACAGCCCACGCCCATTTTCGAAGAAATTGAGGAGTTGCCTCCCAACTTCGCATATCATGAGGCTCACCCCAAACGATGAGTCCGTTGCGCCCAGCTGTGATCTCATCCCCATCTTGCTCGAGAACATGGCTCAAAACACTCTTTGGCTTGGGATCAGACACGGTGAAGGAATAAGATGTCTTCCGTTGCTCTCGAGACGGTGTGAAGCTCATGAGCTCACCTATAAGATCTTGGAGCAGTTCCCAGTGGTCAAAGCTTCCTTCGCGTCTGATCAAATTATCACGAACGCGTGGAAAGGGGATGAAGTTGATCCACAGAGAATGCAAGCGAGTCTGCTGGAGATGTGTGGGAACAAGAGCGGTCGGGATGTTGGGGTTTAAAGGGTAGACCATCGTGTCATCACGGTATGGACCTCCAATAGGGCAGGTATTAGGGGACGAAGGCTTCTCGGTCCAGCCAGTAAGAAGCACATTGAGAGTGCGTTTGTTGGAAACGAAGGCACGGAACACGTTGTAGTGGATGAGATGGAGCAGGTGATCAGTAGACAGCGGAAAGACAACAGATGGTTGTGTGAGGGGTACTTGTTGACGAGACGGAGCTTGGTGCTCATGCTCTCGAAGGTCTGCCGTGGGCACGGACCCGGAAGCTGATAAGGCGCCAGTATCTTGAGAAGGCTGTCGCAGATTGTATGCAGTGATTGTGGTGACAGCCGATGCTTCCATGCCATCGAGCTCGTCGAGGCGCCATCGTTCGACCTTGAACGGGCGCAAACTTTGCGAGCACGTGATACCACTCCCCTTAGCTCGTAGGCCTGTATAAGCCTGTCAGCTTAGCAAGAAAGTAGTAAAGATAGACTTACGGTGTGTCCTTTGGTTTTTCCGGTTCTGCATCCTCCTGCGCTGCTTGCTAGCCTGGACCGGGTCAACATCTCCGTCAACCCCGTCCTCGACGCGCCGGCATTGAGCTGAGAACAACGAAGGGGTAGGGGTTTCCATTGTTCTTGGAGGCAAAAGACCATTTCCTGTTGCCGAAACACAATCGTGATCAACGAAAGAAAGTGCGACTGGACTGGCTTGCGATAGATCGGCGGATTTCGTGACGTTCCTAGTTTAGTTTCAGCTGCGGGCACCAGTCCAGATATGGTAATTTTGTCATCTGCGTACGGAGAGCAAGACAACTGACAAATTTGCCAAGCTGAAACCTTCGTTCATTAGTTGTCTTGAAGTTCGATTTCAGAAGACACGGCGTTAATCAAGGAATTATTTGTATCGCCATGTAGAGACTTGAATTGGTGCTTATCACCGTCGAATATAAGGACTGGCCAGATACCTCGCAACTCTCGACATTAGCACATCACCAGAAGCCAGGGCAAACGAAGACAGAGGTCTCGTAGAAACGTCTAAGGATTCATTTGAGGTTCATTATGGCTTATAATTCGGCCTCGCAAGATCTCAGGGCCCAAATCGAGATAACCGCTAGAAGTTTTCTCTCAAGATTCGAAGAGGGTTCCGCGCAACAAAACGCATCCCTCATCAACTGCGACGTCACACCCGACTGCAAACGCTACGTCCAGCCGACATCGGTAACGGCTGCGTTTGGAATGCCCGCCGACTATCATCTCGACAACCTCGCATTCCAAAACACGTTTGCTGAGGACATCAAGAAGTTGAAGTTCAAGAAGAATGTTATGAGCAACTTGGTTGTAGACACGGAAGCTAAGAGAGCGAGTTTTACGTCTGTATCAGATGTGGAGACGAATAGTGGGGAGACATTTCAGGTTGAGCAGGCTTGGTTTTTGTACTTTAGTGAGAATGGGCTGAAGATTACAAAGGTTGTTGAGTTTTGTGACAAAGATGCCCTTTTGAAAATGGCAAATGTTTCATAGAATCTCTATAAGGTGTCATACTACAGGTCTTCACATTGTGTTGGTGGCCTTTAAATATAGAAGCAAGCACGTGCTAAAAAGCGTTGTATATCTATTCGTGACTGGTACAAATGTCTCAGGATTTCCGTAGAGTGGTCAGAAAGGGCCTTATATCAGAATCTCCAAGCATGATAGTTGGGCTCTGCGGTACGAGCGTATCTACAGCTTGTTCTTGACTCTTTCCTGCGGATGCGGAAGCACGAGAGTTACTGTTCTCTGCTGCGTCAACCCTAACAGACGCGCAACGGGTTGCGACAGCCTCCTGTCTAGCCGCGATCTCAACACGCGGCTCGTCTGGAGGTAGCGGTATATTCAACATCTCATCCCTCTCCTTCTGCAACACAAGTGACATCAGCTTCCTCGACACGATCAGGCCTTGTGAAGTGACGATGCTCTTGCCTGTGAGTCGGGACTGCATTTCCATTACCCGCCTGAGACCCACTTTACAGTCATGCGATTCTTGGCTTATTGGATTGAGACTGGCTAAAATGGACAGCGTAATAGCGGCAGTCAAAAGATGCAGGCAGATGAACGCGACAGCATATGTGGACCCAGCGTCGTACATGAGGGGCAGAGAGCAAATGTCAGAGATTCGTAATGCAGCAGCCTGGCATGCCCGGATGGAGGCCTGGCATGGGTCTGAGCCGTCTGGTGGAGGCGCGCTGGACTGAATATCGCCTGATAGTGCTAACCTGTATCTCAACAGTGGTCTGTTAATGAGAATCCTTGCGTTCTCGAAGGCAAGCTTCAGAGAGAGAGCCTGCAGGGGAAAAAGGTAGTGAAAGCATGCTCTGAAACATGGCCCGGGTGCGCCATCAAGCAGAACCCTTTCAATTCAAGAGTGATTACGCTAGTACAGAAGGGCTTGTGTGCTCAGTGGTCTCTGTCGTCGACGGGAGCACCCCGACTACTAAGGAGGCGGTACCTTGGATGTATCACAGGTGACCGCGTTATTAGACAAGAAAACTAAGTGATTAGATTGACTTATATCGACGATTAGGGATGACGTCGCACAGTCAGCTGTAGGCTTGCTCTACCTCCGCAGGAATGTCCACATGAGGAATGATACCCTTGCCCCTCGGCCCATACCCATTGCTATCATCTCGCATGCGTGGAATCTCTCCCATGACTAGCTCCAAATAACGTTTCATTGGCCACATCTGTCCTTGAGTAATGTTTGGGGCAGTGAATACCAGCTGTACATCTGCATCTGTGCTGACGAGCGGCACAATACCGGGCAGCCCTCGAACCGTGGGACTTTGGGTGCGGCTTCGTACTCCTTCTTGAAGCATTCCAGCGTGCGTCGAACCATCGTGGGGTCTTGGATAATGACTATGGAATCGAGATTCTCCAGACCATGGGTTTCGAGTAATTTATGGGCCTCAGTGGCGTTTGTCGCGCAAGTAATCGAGCGATCTTCTAAGAAGATCTGCGGGGATGGTATGCAACAGCATCGTAGATGGGTTCGGTAGAATGACCAATACCGCCACATAAGACCAAGGTTTTCGTGATTTCAGGCCGAGCTTGGATGATGTCGAAGACTGTCTCGCAGCTGTGGAGCACGGATGAGACACACAAGAGTGATCTCTGATACAATCAACAGACTGTAATGAGCTAAGGTCGGAAATATCCTCGCAGGCTAGAAAGCGTGCGATGGTGTTAACGTCCTCGGCGATATCCATCTTCCCAGCGTTCACTTATTGGGTGCTTTGATTGTGTTCGTAGTTCCGAGTAACGATGTCAGTATGTTACAAATCTAGAGACGGAGTAGATCAAGCAGAGATATGATAAGCCTTGGAGTTACCGCGCAATAAATACGTCTTTCTCTCGCTCCGTCCGGTTCGAGATGCAGCGTGCCGTCAGAAAAGGTTTCTACCAAGTACGTCTAGCGTCGATGTCATCAATCCACATCTCCACCGGACCGGAGCTCTTTCCAATTCCCTTCCATCGATCATGGAAAAGGGGATGTCTCGGATGATCACACTTTTGCAAGCGAGCGCGAACGAGCCAGCATCTCATTGAATCTCGGCTGCATGTCAACGACGCCGCTAATAAACGCGAAGGAGACTTCCCTTCCTTCCTTCCATACGCTCGAGCACGTACGACTCGTGATACTTCGGAGGTGACGATGTCGTATCGGGTGTGGGTATCAATACAGGCTTCGCTCGAGACCTGCGATCATGCAGGTCAAGGTAAGCCTCAAGAAAGGTAAAGTATTACAGCAGCATTCTGAGCATGTTGTAGCTATCCTTAACCAGCCACGCGGTACAGGCTTCCAGGGCGGCTTCAGTCCACGTGCACTTGGCCACAGCCGAGCTTGGAGCTCCAATCTTGACTTACGCTTCCTTTGATACCGTAAAATCTTGACACATCAATGCCGGCATGTTCAGCTGAAGTTGCTATGAAGGTCTTCGATGTTGAAGGGTTTACAACTGGCTCCACACAATCTACCCGCGAAACGGTACTTTGGACAGTAAACGGAGCAATATGAGTCGAGGCATAGTTCTTCCGGACTCCGGATATGCAATCCAATAGCCCAAGCATCTAGTGACGCTCAGACAGAAGTAAGATTTTCGGGTTCGTGATGTCCGGTGAAACCGGAGGCCAAGCTCAGTAAAGCTTTCCATGACGAGTAGCCACCAGGCCATTTTAGGCAATTCGAGTCCGGTGGAACACCACTGGGTACCACACGCTCGCCCTACCGATGCTAAGTCGAGCTTGAACGTACTTCAGTATATATGTCAGTAAAGAATCATTTTGGATTTCACATATCGAAAGACTCAAATCCAGTCTACTCGCATGTCAAAATTCCCAATCATGGCGACGAACACAAGCAACACAATCACGGTCACCCTCAATGACATCGCCAAGATGATTGATCACTCTTTACTTCATCCAACCATGACTGACGCCGACATCGTGGCGGGTATGGCGATCGCTCGGGACTACGACGTGGCCACGGCGTGTGTCAAGCCCTATCTAATTCCCATCGCGAAGAAGGCGCTTGAGGGAACGAACGTCCTTCTTTGCCCTGTCATCGGCTTTCCCCACGGCAACAGTACGACCGAAGTCAAAGTTTTCGAAGCCACAAGGGCTGCTGAAGAAGGGGGTAAAGAGATAGACATGGTCATCAACATCGGCAGAGCCCTAGGTGGCGACTGGCAGTACGTCGCTGATGAGATCCGACAAATCAACGAAGCAGTCGTCAACCGCGGTGCAATTCTCAAAGTCATCTTTGAGAATGACTTCCTGGAAGAGAAACATATCGTCCGTCTGTGCCAAATCTGCTCTGACATTGGCGTTGCATTTGTTAAAACGTCTACTGGCTACGGATTCGTCAAGCAGCCGAACGGACTGTACACATACGCCGGAGCTACGGTACCCCACCTCAAGCTGATGAGAGAACATTCAAGACCTGATGTGCAGGTGAAAGCAGCTGGTGGAGTACGCACGCTTGATGACTTGTTACATGTCATGTCATTGGGAGTGACGAGGATTGGAGCTACAGCTACTGTAGCAATCATAGAGGAAGCTAAAAAGAGAGGAATCACGGACAAGCCTACTACAGTTGAGTTTAAGTCAATCAGCGGAGCAGAGACTGGGGGATATTAGTTCCTTAGGAGGGGAAAGACGCAAGTAAGAGATACACGAGTCAATCTGCTTGCGAGAGTGGCTGCGACATGGCTATCAGAAAGACTTGAATTGGAAATCAGATTGTTCTTGTCGCACGTGCATTGAATCGTCAACAGGTCCCTGGAAAAAGCTGAACTGAACTGCAAGAAGCCCACCCGCGCAACTCACATCCTTTTTCTGAAAGGATACAACAACAACAAAACCTCCCATCACAACATCAGTGCTCACCTCAACTACAAAAACCACACCCTTTCAGGCAGCCAAAACCCACTCAGCAAAGCCTTAAACTCCGGCGGATACGACACTCTTGTGTCCCATCCCACATACAGCCCATCGGTGTCCATGCCTACTCTAGTGCCATCAGACAAGTAACCCATAAAAGCATTCTCGAGAGGCGACAAAAGTACGTTGTCGATTTGCACGTTGCCATTGGTGAACAATGAATACGAACGCTGGTTGACGATGATAGTTCCGGAGGCGATGACGCTCAGCGAAGAACCGTCGGGCGGGGGCCCGGCATCGCTGGCTGAAGCTGAAACCGATTCTGGAGACCAGAGCCAGAAATTTGAGCCATCATATTTCATAGGCAGTGGTGTGGCTGCTGCTTTGAGTGCATCCAGGGCGCTGGGTTGTAGAGGCAATAAGACCGGGACTGACGGTTGAGGAAGTGGGCCGAGGGGTAGATCAGATGGCACTGTCACTGCTGGAAGAGAAGAGAGAGGTAGAGAGGGTACATTTGGAAGATCGACGAGAGGTAAAGGCACGAGGTTTGAAGGGAGTGAAGGTGCGAGGATCGGATTTGCAAGGGGTCCTGTAGATGGCAGGTTGGCCAGCGGTATCGCGTCTGCCACATTTGGCACACTGATTGCTGTTGGAATCAATGGAAGAATGGGATCTGCCGCAGGTAGAGTCGGTAGTATAGGCACCGGATCGGCGACTGGAATCAGTTGTGTAACACTCGGAAAAGTAGCTGCTGTCGGCACTGACGGTAACAGTGCAAGAATCGAGCTGACTATCGGCAGCACTGCTGGTACAGGCGTCGCATCTAGGATTGTTGGCACTCCCGCAGCGTTCAAACCACCGATCGCTGTCGGGACCGAGGGTAGAAGAAGATTTGCAATACTAGTAGTCGATAATACCAATGGTGTATCGATGATTGGGATCAGCTGCGCAACATTCGGAAGGGCAGGTGCCGTTGGAATTGATGGTAGCAGTGCAAGAACTGAGCTCACGGCGGGGATCACTGCTGGTACGGGTGTCGCATCGAGGATTGATGGAACTCCTGCGGCGCTCAAACCACCAAGTGATGTTTGACCCAACGGCAGTGGTGCAAGCACTGGGCTGACAACCGGCAATAGTGGTGGTAAAGATGCGACAATGGGAAGTGGTGACAGTTGCGCTACAGCAGGGGTGTTGAGCGTCGTTGGAATTGAAGGTAGTAACGGCGCCAGATTGAGGTTGGTAGAAGGCAAAGCTCCTATTATAGTAGGTGCACTGATTACTGGCACTGCGCTCACAACACCAAGTGCTGGCGACAGACCAAGCGGCAGAGTCGATTCCAGTGGAACAGCTGGAATCAAGGAAGACACTCCAGCATTACCTAGAACTGGCGCATTGTTGATTGCGGGTAGAAGACTAGGCAGAGCAGTACCAAGTACTGGCAGAAGTGCGGCCGCAGGGGGCGTTGCCGTCAGCGTTGGGATCGCGTTCACTGCTAAGCTTGGTACCTGGCTCTGAGCCTGACTTGGTGCCAGATCAACAGGCAGCAGACCAGGCAGCTGTGATGATGTGAAGACTGGCAAAGCATTGACGACCGTGGGAATGACCAGGTTCGAGGGTACAATAGGAGTCACCACGGGGATGATGGGTAAAGCAAGCGGAACAGATGGTGCCAAGTTCAAGAGCGGAAAGTTGAGGAGAGAGCTTACCACAGGCAGCAGTGCTGCCTGTGGTGTCGAGACTTCTGCTACGGGAGGTATTAAGGCCGTAGGAATAGATGCAAGTGGCAGTGCTGGTGTGGGGATCGCAGCCTGCACGTTTGGTACTGAGAGAACTGGCGGCGCGGCTAGTGATAGCGGCACCTGAGACGTGACCGACGGCAAGACCCCAGCCACAGGGAGTGATGAAAACGACACAGGAGCCAAGACTCCAATGACGGGAGACAGAACGGCAGTCGGTATGAGTGGAACGGACACTATAGGCGCAGAGATCGCAGCAGGCACACTGGGCAACGCAGCTAGAGGCGTAGAGACGGGAGGTGCCAGTCCAGGCAACACAACGATAGGCGTCGAGACCGCAGCTGGAAGACTAGGCACTGCAAGCACAGGCGCAGAGACTGCAGCTGGCAGATTCGGTAAAACAAGTATTGGCGTCGAGACTGCAACTGGCACACTCGGCAACGCTACTATGGTCGGGATTGCCAACACAGGCGTCTGGACCGCCAACGAAGGTAGGATGGCGATTGTAGGGGAGGATATGACAGCTGGCACAAGTGAAGACAGCACAGCCGGCGAAGCCGGCAGTAAAGTTGTCGGAACGATCGCCGGTAGACCTAAGATGTTTAGAGTTCCGGTTCCAGCCGCTGAAGAGGAAGTTGATGAACGATTGGGCAGCGCAAGTACACCAAGCGCAGCTTGCTGACTTGACGTACTCGATAGTACCGTAGGAATGGCCGTACTAGCTGAAGACGGCCTCGAAGTCAGTGTAGTAAGTGGCGCTGCTGGAGCTGGAGCTGGTTCTCCAAAGAAAAGTGCGTTGAAACGGCCGTCAGATGAAGCAGGGCTTGCGGTGGTCAAAGATGGAGTAGTAGGCGAGGCTGCAGCAACAGACAGCCCGGCACTACCGACTGCTGATACTGCTAACCCTGGATTCGTTGAGGTGGTGGGCGACGCTGCGGCAATGGACAGTCCTGCACCGATACCTGCCGACACAGCTAGCCCTGGGCCTACCGCAGTCGATATCGCGGGGTTACTGGATGGACTGGAAGAAACGGACGTGGCGGCTATTGGAGTGTCTACTAGAACTTGAGGAACCACACGTGAAGTCGATGAAGATACAGGAGCAGCAAGTGGCAGACCCACAACCACAGCTGTAGCAGAAGAAGGCTGTACAGCTACTGCTGACGGTATTACTGCGGCAAGTGGTGTTCCTACTACAGCCACAAGAGACGGAGCAGCGACAGCTCGTGCCACCGCGAAAATCGCTGCTCTCGCACTTCCACCACACGTCTGAGTGGCATTTCCGGTACAGGGCGTCGAGCAAGAGCTCTCGGGCGCAGGTATAGGTGTGAAAGAGAACGAGTTACCACATCTGCAGGTGGTTCCGGCAGTGACACCGGCATACTGATAGCCAGAACAGAAAGATGTACAGTATGCCCAGGTCATGCTAGTAGCTGAAGCGGTGAATTTTGCCGTGAGTAGATACTGAGGCGCGACGATCGGCAGTGCGAAGGTGGAAGGCAACGGGTCCGAGTAACATCCTGAGTATGTGTATCCAGGAACTGAAGAATTGTCTGGTACCTGTTGATATTGTCAGTCCGCGCGTCAGCTTACGCTTTTGGACTATGTCTGATGGATTATGCGTAGCGCATATCGCGACCACAATCACTGTTCGTAACGCTCTCAATGCTTGACGTACCGCAGCGACTGCGCGAGTCCTAAGTATTTTGCCTGCCACTCCAACTGCTTCCACTCCATGATTCACAATTCTGCCAGCGGGAAGACTCAGCGCCGGGCGCGCATACCAGGCGACGCAGGCAAGATAGAATACGAGTACATTGAAAGTCCAATTGAAACGAGAACGACAGCGCGACAAAGCCATGATTCCGGTACGCGACCAGCAAACGGGTAGATCAACCGAGTCTTCTCCAAGTGGGCGGGAGGCGAAGATATCGGCGCTGCGGGTGCGCTCTCAGGAATGCGCAGGCGGAATGCACAACCCGCGGCCGCGAGGCACGATCATAATAGCCGACGCGCACTTGAATGCCATTGGAGCAGGTTTTCGATCCTGGTAATCGGTGAGGCGTGTTCGAAGGGATGGTGTGAGGTCTTCGGGGGTCTGGGCGCGTGGTCACAGGCGCCGAGGGGTGGTGAAGTCGAGGCGTTGATGGGAGAAACCTGGACGACCTGTCTAAAGTTGATCATATGCGTCTTTCAAGGCATACTCTAAGTGTTGGATTGACGCAGCTCTCGAACAGGGGATCATTGAAACCCCTTACGAATGTATTCTTACAGCCCCAGGAACTGTTATGCGCAATTGATGCAGGGCCTGACAGATCGGGTCATTTACCTTCTTAACCTGGTATTCTATGGAATCCTTGCGAAGGACTTCTAGTGATCGAGGTATGCAGATATCAAGGCTCGACCAAGTTGCCCTTCGTAACTTTGGTCATGCGCTCCTCGATGCATTTGTGCATAACGTCTCACAGCTCTTTGGTGGTGGTTGCTAGCAACTCAGGTACAGTATGGGTTGAGGTCGCTGGTTCTACAAAACGTGTTTTGGTGGTGGTAACGCGTTTCGCGGCTGTTTGTCAACGCAAAACGTAGGAGGTCATTTGATCTTGCGGAGAAGGTACCCGTTGGCGCACGTGACTTCACTGCGTGAGAAGGCGCGAGCATCTCTCACCATGCAGACGCACGTGACTCGGAGCATGAACGCTTGCCCACCTGGGCACCAGACAGCTCTTGAACGCGTAAACAGAGATTGCCACCGCAATCGAACCTACCCGGCTCGCCTCAGACGGCACCCAAAGCACTTGTTGGCGGGAGACATGCTTCACGTGCCACACTGGTACTCTTCAACAGCGTCGCGCTCGACGGCAACCGAACGCCTTAACTTCTCTCTGGCAGTGGCACAGGTCTGAGGCTGTACAACATCAAGGTGCATTCGTCCAACTACTAACTCCCCTCGAACCATCTCTCTCACATCACCGCCTCTCATACGCCCCCACCCCACCCATCTCAATTGCCACGCCCTCTCCCTTTATCGCATCAAAACCCTCCCTCTCAGGCGGCGGACTCCTGACCTCCTTCTCCCAGCCACTCGCACCGACACCCTCAGGCCCATCCCCCCAGACCAAATACTGCAGCGCCAGTCCCAGATCACACGTCGCCTGGAACACACCACACGCCTTGAACGCCCAGGGAACCTCACCCTTCGCGCTGGCGAAGAAAAACCACATCTTGAACGTGTCACCTACAACCCAGTTCGCAATCACGCTAGGCCGGAATCCTTTGCACCCGCGCCGCTGCCAGTTGGCCAGCAGCTGCGGGAGAGGAAGGGTGGCTTCAATGGCGAGCGCGACGGCGCCGAGGAGATCGGTGTAAGGCAGGAACAGCGCCGAGGAGCTAAGCAGCAGGTGCAGGACAAGCAGGATGCCGGTGAAGTAGGTCAGGAAGGACCAGTAGGGGCGCGTGGAGCGCCACTGCCAGAAGTCGTAGGGTCTGCGGCGCGGTGCCGGAGCCAGCGCGTGCGAGAAGGGCGTGTTGTGGGTAGCCGGCGGTGCGCGGTGGGTCAGGGCGACGTGCAGGAGGAGGATTTGTACGCCGATGGTGAGCAGCGCTTGCACGAGGAGCGAGGTGCTGAAGTGCGCGCCGAACCAGTAGAAGATTCTGCGGGGGCGTGCTGTTAGTGACGGTTGCGCGATGGTGAGGGAAGGCGGGGAGGCGTACTTCAGGATACTGGCAACCAGCATGATCAGCGGGATGTCGAGCGAGAAGCCCGCCGAGCTGCGCGTCTTGTGGATCGACCAGATCTGATCCGCATAGCTGGTAACGGGGCTGGTGGCAATGAACAGCGGCGCGATATTCTTGACGATGGCATTGAGGCCAAACATCGTCTCGTGTCTGTGGACGTGAAGCGTCTCTCGCCGCGACAGGAGGGGAAAAGAGACAAGCGGGACGGCCGGAAGAAAAGGAGGACGGCTGCGCGCAGATCTGTGTTTATCAAGATGATGGGTCCAAGCAAGGGTGGCGCGCATTAGCTCCCGCTGCGGCTGAGCTTAATCTTATCACCCGCCTTATCTACGTATACCTAGGTATTTATCATTGGACCGCGGCTTGCACA
The DNA here is from genome assembly GCA_032595095.1 of Didymellaceae sp. YAFEF048. Taxonomy (NCBI): domain Eukaryota; kingdom Fungi; phylum Ascomycota; class Dothideomycetes; order Pleosporales; family Didymellaceae; species Didymellaceae sp. YAFEF048. The sequence continues at coordinate 48,988 of JAVISA010000017.1, read as the reverse complement.
CAACATCCACATCGACTTCTACACCCACCCCCCGCCCACGCCTGCATCCGCCCACCATCTGATGGACTTAACCTCTCTCTACACCCACCAGCACCGTACCACCACCTCTCCTCACTCCGCTCACCTCCACACCTCTCCTCACCCCCCTCCCTCCAGCAGCACAAACCCCATCCCCACCCCAGCCATGTCACACACCGCATTCTTCTACGGCACCCTCATGGCGCCCCCAGTCCTGCACCGCGTCATCTGGGGCTCACCCAACCCACCAACCCCCGCCCACGCCTCCCTACTCTCCATCCGCCCCGCGCTGCTCCCAAACCATCAGCGCCGGCACGTCCGCGGCGCGGACTATCCTGCTGTGATCCCTGTCCCTACTACTACTACCACCACCACCACCGTCGCCACCTCTCCAGAACCAGGGGAGGCGAGTGGCGGAAGCGAGGTCAGAGGTACCCTCGTAACGGGGCTCACCGACGGGGATATGTGGCGATTGGATATCTTCGAAGGGGACGAGTACGCGCGGCGCGAAGTGGAGGTGCGGGTGTTGCGGGGCGAGCAGGAAGGAGCGCAGCCAGGAGCAGAAGGAGAGGTGGTGAGTGCGCAGACGTACATCTGGATTGCGGGCGAGCATAGGCTGGAAGAAGGCGAGTGGGATTTCGCGCACTTCGTCAAGGAGAAGATGGCGCGGTGGGTGGGGGAGACGCCTGCGGATGAGGGGTTTCGAGGTGAGTTGAGTTGGATGGGGGGAGGTGGAAGATGGGGAATGGGGAGTGAGAATACAAGGGCTGACGACGAGTGCAGATGTTGATGATGCTGTTGCTGCGTTGGGCGATCCGACGGGTGGGCGTGGGCCGAATGGGCAGATTACGAGGGAGCTTGAGAGGGGAGGGCGGGGCGAGGATGTGCTTCAGAGCGCTGTATGAGCGCTGTGTATGTTGGTTGGACTTGAATGTGGTATGTATGTACGTCGTGTTCTTATGTTCCCTCGCACTGGCCGCACGCTGCGGCGCTTCATCGCACACGCCGCCATCTGCAAACCTATCGTGCATCTCCAGATCATGTACATCCGTCCGTTCTCGCGTCCCTGACCGAAGTTGCCACAACATCAATACTCTTGTCAGTCCAACATTTCGACATCCGCCGGCGGGCTGCTCCTCCTTTGCTCGGGTGACTCAGGCACAACGCTATCCTGACTATCCATCATGTCTATGACCTGGCGCTGTGTAGCTGGACGCCGTGGATGGGAGTGGGAGTTGGCCTGAGGCTGTTTTGTGAGCCGGTGCCGGATTGGTGATGCAGCATCTTTGAGCGGGTTTTTCATCGCCTGTGAGAGCCTTTTGCTCTCGCGCAAGTCGCGCCAGTCGGCATCAAGCCCGTCTTCGTCCTGAATCATGGTCCGGTGAGTAGCCTCACGAATGGGCGACAGACGATGGCTGCCTGGCACCACGACAGACTCCTGCGAACGATCAAGCTCGATGATTTCGGGCGGAGGCTTCTTTGCTGACTGCGAATTGCGCTGCATCGGCGCATCGAGATCTTGTGAGTCGTCGAGGGGAATGGGGTCATTGTGGCTACCTGAGCGAGCGCGTGATTGCAGGGGGCTCGACCGTGCTTGTCGCTCACGGGTTACCTTAGAAGGTGGATGTGTTTGAGCTTTCTTCGCTGACAAGCTCTGGCCTGTCTTCTCCTTTGTGTTGCGCGATTGCGCGGTCTGCAAAGGATCAGTCAGATCTGGCGACCCCTGCACCTGTTTCGATCCTTCACTCGCACCGTCGTATCGAACGTAGGCAGAAGCATTGGTGGGGGGTGACGCAAGAATACGGACCTCGGGGCTACCGGGTCGTTTTGTGGGCGATGGCTTTACAGTTGCAGGTGCCATCTTTGCGGTGACCTTTGAAGACCGTGCTGTAGTGTGGGTAGCCTGGAGGCTCTCCTCCTTTGTCATCTGATCGACGGACTGTGGTTGACAAGTATTCGCCTGCGCCTTAGGAGAGAACGGCGACGCTAAGCGAGGTTCTGCTGCCGGAGGCGTGGAAAGTCTGGAGGCAGATGTCGCTGCCAATGGTTCGGGTTTAGCCTTCGATCGTGGAACATTCAGTACCTCAGTCTCGGCGGTTTTGTGTTGTACCGTAGAGCTGGACTTCTCAGGATCCAGAGGAGGCGGCGAGGTTGGCGCACTTGCGGACTTCGATGCTCTCTTCGCTCTTTGTGCTTCCTTATTGAGTTTATGCTGTTCGGCGTAGAGGTTGAAGACAAGCTCGCGTATATCTGAACGCATCTTTGAAGCGTCCACGTCGGGCCACTCTTCCTGAGAGAACCACTCTCCTTTCAGCATCTTCTCCTTGAATTCGTCCGGATCAGCAAAAAACTTTTTAGCATAGCTGAGGACATAGAGGCCACAGTCTGAAAAATTATTTTGCATCGGGATCTGCGGGCTCTTGGGGTAGCAGGCTCGATTTTCGAGTTCGACAGCCAACCCGCGCTTGTCCTGGCCTTCAGCCTCGAGCCATTCTCGCAATGCCCGTGCCGCTTTACTGTGAACCCCTCCCAGTGAATCCAGCACCATGATGATTGGCTTTTTCGGATCTCGCTTGGGAATTGCAGGCTTTTGCTTCATCTTCTTCTTGCTTTGCTGCTTTGACTGGTATGACATCGGGTCTGTTGTAATTGTCTCTTCACGTTGTTCTTCTGTTGCTGCAGTCGTAATAGGATCGATGACTACCGGTTCTTGTTCTGCTGCAGGCGGTAGATCTTCGCTGGCGGTCTCCTTTTCTGGATCCACGAGACTAAGCCTTCGCTCTTCTTCGAACAAATTCTCATCTTCAGGCTCAACGTCTGTGTTGGCAGGTGGCTCGGGTGCTGACAATCCACCATTGATCTGATCATGAGACTCCGCACTCGGTTCGCTGTCCGTTTTCGCAATGGCTTCAAAGGCTTGAGCATTGGCATTAGGCTGGTCCAGATCCTGCGAATCAGCTTCGGGCACTTCGGTGACCGGCATCCTGACTATGTTCTTAACATTGCAAATTATCGCCAGATACCAGTGGTAACTAAGATGGTGAGCGCAGGCTACGTAAAGCTTATCGAAGCTCGTACCTCTCATTGATAGGGACGACAATGTAGTCGTACCCAAACACATCATCGCGTCTAGTCCAGCTTTTCACGGCATCGTAATTGATGACACTGCCTCGTTTCGTGTTTTTGGTGAGGGCCTCGAAGAAGTAGGTATTGAAGAAGTACACACGATCAAGATCGACTTTGAGATTATGGTAGAGGTACCTGGCAACGCATCAGTAAAGTCAGACAGGACGCGAGTTGTACTCACAAGAGGTAGAAGTTGACCAGGCTGTCATTAAGAAACTCTTCTTCGTCCAGTCTAGGAAGATCATCCCAGTTCACTGTGCATCGCCGTCGCCTGAGGAACCTGTCTGATATGTTGTAGTCTAGCTGACTGTGACTTCGTCAGTTGTGTTCAGGGTATAGCGGCAGCTCACTCACTGTTGCCATGGCTTCCCTAACCCTGTGGCTTGAGAATATTTGACGACATCGTCCTTGCTATCGAGATGCTCGTCATAGAGTGGGGCCCTTGCTCTCGTAGCTCGAGCCGGTCGCGCTTGACCTGATATAGACGGAAGTGTTCTTGAGGCTACAGAGGCTGAACTCGTCGTGGTAGTTATATTGCGGTACTTGTTCGCTAGGGAGTCAACAAGCCTTGGCCTTGAAGGCTTTTGCTCGGTGTATACATGACCCGCCGGTCGAGCATCGCTCGACATGGAGCTCTCACCAACTTTGTCGTTCACTTTCAGTGGATTCTTGAAGACAGTCTGCATATGTGATCTGTTTGCTTATCAGTGAATTTACAAAATCGGTCAAGGGTACGACATACGGTCCTTTGATGATTCTGGCGGAAGAAACACATTCGGGAAAAGCTCGGTCGTCACGGAACTCTTTGAAAGCTATCGGATCTTCGAACCCCAAATCATACCAATACATCTTGCCGTTAGAACCCATCGAGCCGGTGAGTCGCATACGATGAGTGTCGTCTGCAACCACCTTGTTGACGCTTGCGAGATTCAACTGGTGTAAAATCTTCTCATTGCCGTTCTTATCGATGCTGGTGATGCTATAGATCTTGCGATATTCGGTCGGTCGTAATAAGGTCTGCATCTGGTCGGACTTCGAGGCGTACGTCTGGAAGAAGTTCAATCTATAGCATCCTTTGGGGACTTGTCCATTTCGAGCGGCATGGTTTTGCTCTTTCCTTAGCTCGACCGCATCAGGTCTCGAAAGTTCGTCCTCGCTGCCCTCTATTGGATCCTCATCGATACCAGTAGCGGGGCCTCCAGCACGCCAAAAATGCCGCAAGTCTTTCTCCACGTACGAATTGCCATGGTTTACGCTTGTCACCCGATCGTCAACCTCTGCGGTGGACTCATTGATGCGCATCGCTCCATTTGAAGAGAAGAATCTTGATGTCTTCTCTCCAGCCAGCTGTCGCGTGCGACTAGTACGCTGTGGTGAGTGGTGAACGCCTCGCTCGGCGGGTTCGAAGTCATTGTGTTGTGGAATCTGGGTGCCTCTGCTCGTCGCCAGCGGGTGTCCATGTGAGAGACTGCCAGCATCCACTGTCGGAGCATGGAAGGGATACCCGTTGTAGTCATCAGCAGGCTCGGAGCCGTCTTTACGTCTGCGCTTTGTGCGCTTGGGTTGCATCATCTTGTCGGTTGCAGTAAACTCACTTGTAGGCTGTGATGCGCTTTTTACTCCAGTGCCTGAGTGCCAGCTAGCTACACTGCGAGGGCTTCCTGAGGAAAAGGTTGAGTGATTGTGTGATGCAGATATGTCCTGAGTGGGCGAGGCATCCATCAGCACCTCGTCCTCACTATCCAGTATTTCGACAGCTTGTGTTGGCGAGGTGTGGTTGTTCACTATTCTTCGACGCTTCACTGGAGAAGCCGAGGCCTCAAGTTCGCGTCGAGAAGCCGCAGCTGGGTACCTTTCCAAATATGATTGCTGGCCGCCATGTCGCTGGATACCAATAAGTTTCCCGTTCAAAGCACGGTCGCGCTTGCCGTATGTTGTGTGCTTCGACCTAAGGGCGGGATTGACTCGGTCGGCTATTGCGCTGGAGTTGATTGTATCGATTGGCTTGTGGCTGAATGTAGAGCCAGGCTGCTTCTTGTTAGCTAGCGCTCACCAGTGCGTCTTCAGCAACTCGCACCTTCTTCGTCATGTTGGGTGGGCCACGGTACCCGTAGGCAGGATTTGGTACTGGTGTTGCGTCTGAAGGCTTCCTGGTCAACAATCAGTTCCTAGCTCTTGTCCAGACCAAGGCCCTCGCAGCGCTCTGCTGTAGGCCGCGCTATTGTGACTGACCGTCTTTTTGCGTCGCTTGCGCTAGGCGCGAGTTGAGGTAGCAGGTCGTCCTCGTATAATTTCAAAGGCTCTTCGATATCTATGTGCGTATGCGACTGTCGTGGGGAAGCGCTCGGCGATGGGGCCCATGGATACGCGGGCAGCAGTGCATCTGCATCGTTGCGCTTTGAAGACATGGCGTCAGCAGTGTGCATGTGCAGGGAGAGCTACTAGGGCGTGGAGGTGAAGGCAGATTGCGCGCTTGCTGGGGCGTGCGGTGGGATTGCCTACGTCGTTTGCTGTCTCTGCAGCGCCGCCTTCTTCAAAGCCTAAGATGCTTCTAATGCCGTTGAAGACCTTGTCCATGAGTGTCGAACGACGCCTTGCAGAAGCACTGCATCGTCTCACTGCGGAGCCTAGGGGTGCGAGTGAAAGGCTTCAGGTACGTGCGCTCTCGTGCGCGAGGCCTCTACAGTCGTGAGCCTGCCTGAGACCCAAAGCCGAGACGCGGTGCAGTTGAATCGGCGTGCACAAGCGCAAGCGAACGTCAGAGCTGATCTCAGTCCAACCCGGAGTTAATGGGCTTAACATATCACGCTAAGGGCTATACGAGGCCGTTGAATAAGGCAAGATTGACACAACATAAATCATGGTAATGCCCAGAACGTTTCCTTGTCATGTTGACTGTTCAGCCCTTCGTGCGAATTACCAAATCTGTGTGAAGACCATCCCCTGTCGCGGGTGCGCCAATCGCTGATTGCGTGGTCAACAACAGCTATGTAGAATACAGTATGCAGAAGTGAGAAGTTTCAAAGTAATGCCACCCGCTATTCACACCACAATGCCCATCCGGATCCAATACGCCGTGCTGTTCGCCGAAGAGTGTCTGAAGTTTGGGTTGCCAACTTATTCAAAAAGTGTGGCTTTGTTGAAAGGGTGAGCTATGAGATCGTCGCATTATTGCTGGACTGGCTGTCGTCGGTCGTCTTGCCAAACACATCGCGTGAATTATGAGATGGCGCTGGCGCGATCGTCCAGTGCCACTGTCGTAAAAGCGCCGGGCCAGCGCGTTGCTGTCCGGACGTAGTTTGAGACGACCCAAGCGGGCTGAAAGTCATGGAGTCGTAACACCGAGGTCTAAAAGCTCTTGTCTATCTAGACCAAGAACAGTTCTAGCAGAACGACTGGTCGAAGGCCATCGAGAGTCTCTGCAAGGATTTACCGCCACACTAAGCTGTAGTTTCATTTCACATCGATATCGCTGCAGCTGTTGACTTCTCTGGTGAATAGCGCAGAGACAGCAGTGATAAGACGACCGCGCTCGAAGCTTGGATTACAAGCCAGCTGTGGATTTCTCCCGCTGGGTCTCGTCCGACGATATTACTCGACGCTTCTCGTGATTGAGTTGGTTCTTCTCCTGACGCGCCTGGTCGATCGCAGTGCGTTGCGCAATGCTGTCGTCGTGACTGCGCCAGATGATTTGAGTACCCTCAGGCAGGCTAAGCACACGCTTAACGGTTTCCCTGTGTATGTCGTAAGCGTCTGTCAACCTCACACGAACCACCCGATCCTGAACCTACCTGATCTTGATGTTGCGGCCGCCATCGTTCTTGGTCCAGATGCTGAAGACATCCTCGCCGCTTCGAACACTGAGGACGAAACCGCACACCTCCTCGCCAGCCTCGTTGAACTGATCACCGATGCAGGCCATCAGCAGCTCCTCCCAGTAGCGATCTGCAACTCCCTTTTTCAGGCGCATGATCCACTTGCCGCCGCGCTTGTTCTCCTCATCTTCCCACACAGGTCGAATGCCTTCCTTGAAGACGTGATAATCCGAAACGGTGGGTAGCGACGAGGGTCGCTTGAGGTGCACAAATACCTTCCAGAAGTCCTGTGCCGTGCTCATCCTACACAAAGGCTTCATAGACTTCTCGTAGTCGTTGTTCTTGGGCGTGGGTGGGCGGAACCAGACGACCCAAGAGTATTTCAGCGGCCACGGCGAGCTCGGGTCGAGAGGCTCTGAGGACATTGGGACCTCTTGCGGCGCAGAGGCGGGGATGGGCTCCTTCCGTGCGGCCTGCACCATCTTAGCAGGCGGCTTCCTTTCCGCTGGCGTTGTGGGTGCTGCAGCAGGTAGGGCAGCCGTCTTAAAGTCAAAGGCGGTGCCAGGCGTCCTTGGGGTCTTATTCGCAGAGCCGAACGAGGCAAATGCCCCCGACCCTAGCCCAAACGCAGAGGAGCCGCCCGTTGTGGGCGAGGCGAGGGCGCCGGGCGTCAATGGGGTGATGGCGTTGAAAGGATTGCGGCCGCCGTGCGACGACGTGGTGCCGAAGCCCTTTGCAGTGGCAGAGAATGTGCGTGCGGGGGGAGCGTCGGCGACGTTGTCAGACTGCGAGGTGGATAGAGAGAGCTTGCTGGTGCTGCATGGGGCCGTTAGTCGACTGATAAAGGACGTGCGGGGACACAAGGGCGGACCTACTTGGAGCGGCGCGTCCAGAGGTTCTCTCTGTTATCCATTGGGGCAAGGGCACGGCGGAAGGCAACGGACAGGGAGCGGACTCTGTCTAGAGCTGGGTAGGGCGAGCGAACGAACAAGCAGCAACAACAGAGCTATGGAGTCGAGGTGCGGCGGCCAATGTGCGTCGGTGGTGGGCGGGGATCTGCGAGAGCGTGCGTGCGTGCTGGGGCTGGGCAGAGAGCAGAAGGATGGCTATGGGCAGCGATGGCTGTATTGGAATAATGCTGGTCTACAGTAAGAGCGGAATGCCGGGGGCGTGGGCGGTGGCGGGCGGAGCGTTTGGCGTAGAGTTCGGCGATGATGATATTGCTGTCTTCAAGAAAACGTGTGAGAAGGTTGGCCTCTGCTCAGATGGCAGGAGTGGCTGACGCTTGTCCGCGGCTGCGAGGGCGCCCGTGCGCGCGACTACAAATTTCTCGCGTGCGGCGGCCGCACCGTCTCTCCTTCATGGCCTTCTACTCAAATCTGCGACAGCTCGAATTCTTCCTACTCAGCTGCCGCCTCCGAAGCTGGCCCAGATTGAGCCATTCCTCTTTTAAAACCATCATCACGAGGGCCGCCTTTGTGGCTTCCATGATGCGGTGATGACCTACAAGTAGGGACATTTCTTTGTCACGCGCTCACGCGTTTGAGGCAGCAATATTTTGACTCTCGATGTATGTTCTGCTCCGGCTTCTGCAGTGCATGTTGTATTGTGAATCTTGGGATGAAGGTCTGCGGACCACTTCTGGTAGTCTGAGTCTCAGCCAGAGCCCCTGTTGCCATGTTGCAGCAATCTCTTGGTTGAGTTTGAAGATCCAAGGCATAGTCTGAAGCTATTGTTTTGATACTTGCCAAATGTGCAGATGATGGGACATGTGCTAATGATACACAAAGTTCTTGAGCCACGCCTCTGGTAGTACGTATCAACTTGCACGAGTGAGCCCGTGCATTGCAGTTTTGTTCTTACAACGCATCGTTAGGCCTGTGCAGCACCACGTAAAGAGCTACCTTATCCTTGTACGAAGTAAAGTCCACAAGGCACGTGTCGAAGAGAACAAGCATCAACATGGACACTTCCCAAATAGAGAGAACTAGCAGACGGATCCGCTTTAGGATCTTCGATCGAAAGAGAATCGTGATGAGTGATTGTTCGTGGCTGGCAGGATGCAGTGCCCAACAGGGCAGCAAACTGATGCTACTAATCCATGACTGCCCAAACAGCAGACTGCACAAAACAACCACACGCTCGCAGCACTCTCTTACGATAACGCTAGATTTTGAGCTTTGAGACACTGACAGCCCAAAGCGGGTATGTGCAGCTGCCTCACCGCCGCATTCGCTCCCATTGGCCTGATAGGCAGTGATTGCTTTACGTTCTCGTGGCCTACAAGGCAGATGCATACATCTGATCAGAGGCGGCGAAGTCACGGTTGGTGCAGTGCGGGGAGTGTGGATAAAAAGGCGCTCACCGTCCTGCAGGTCGAGTGTCGTGCAGCTTGCGGCGGTTAGTTAATTCTACGTCATCTTCAACGCGACTACCGGCACCTACCCCACCAGCCGAGCTCCAATTGCAACCTTTCAAGTACAGATCATCGTCCCTTCTACACCTCACCAACTGCCCGTCCACCCGTAGCACTGTCCAACCTACCGCGTACTACCCACCCCGCTGTCTCGCGCGCATCACCGCAGCGCACCACATCACCCCACATTGCGGCCGTTTCACGTGCAAACAAACATCGAGCCCACCGCACCCAGCCACCGCACAGCGTCACCGTAACCATGACTGCACACTCACCACTGCACTCACCCTCGTCGCACCCCGAGCGGCCAAAGGGTCAGTAGAGCTATTGGCCTTACGGTGCGTGCTGCTCACATCTCGCAGGCATCCTCAAGAACTCCAGCTCGTACAGATCCAACTCGCACAGCTCCCCGTCCGGCGAGGGTGCAGTTGCCGCCAGTCCCCCCTTGGAGCGCCCTTCCCTCGGCCGCGAGAAGTCTGAGAAGGAGATTGTGCTCGAGAACACACTCCACAATGCTGGCCCAGGCCACCGCCGCTCCTCGTCAAACCCCCGCGGCTCGACCTCTAGACGCCAGTCTGGCGCCAGCCCCCACCTGGACGAGAGCAACCCACAGCTCAAATGGGACGAGGCGAACCTCTATCTCAACGAGCAGAACCGTGACAGCACCATGATCATTGACGAGCCCAAGACGCCCTACGCCAAGCAGTATGACCCTGCCGAGGATGAGGAGGAAATTGAGATGCTCGACGCCCGGGAGTTGAACGTTGACGAGCTAGACGCCAAGCCTAAGCGACCCAACAAGGTCGAAGACATCCCCGAGTTCGACCTGGGCGAGCCTTCGCTGAGGGCTCGTCGCGAGTCGCAGACGCCTGAGAGCGAGAAGCGCGTCTTGGTCGATCCCGAGGAGGACAAGGGCTATCACGGAGAGCTGCCTCCCAACGCCACGCAGGAGGAGAAGGAGAAGCACCGCAAGTTCGAAGAGCTGCGAAAGAAGCACTACGAGATGAGGAATGTCAAGGATCTTCTCAGGTAAGAATGTCCATGTTTGCATGTCTGCATGTTCTGACAGCTGCCAGCCACGTCGAAGACGAGGACGATGACGAGCAGGCGCCCCCACCCATGCCTAACGGCCAACGCCCTTCGTAGCTACCAAGATGCGGTGACATGCCCGCTACACGCTTGGAGAATGATGTGACTCACGACTGAACGCTTTTCCTTACCATTGCTCTGGACGTACGTATTGCAGCATCACGGTGGAGTTACGGGGGTTTTCGCATACACACAGTTTCTTCTCAAATTGCTGAATTTGAGGTACCTTGTAACAGCCCGTCACGGTTCGATGCAACTTAGCTAAATTCAATTGCACGATTGCTATTGCACGATGGCTATTGTGCGTATCAAGTTTCTATGATCTGCGGCCGCATTGTTTGAATAGATTGGTTGCCTGCACGTAATGCTGCGGTGCATTCTGTCGTGCATCGAACACATGCATCCGTGAACTATTACCCGATTCGACCATATCAACCTGCCGATCGGTGAATAATTGCATTCGTCGCGTTCGTAGTAGGTGGATTCCCCACTTGGGAGCTCTGGAGTGCACGGCGGTCACGCCTGAGGCTCACATGCAAGTGCGGTGTGGCAGGCGGGTGGGTCTTCCCCAGATTGAGACAGCTCCGCCCCTGCAGCTGACGTGCTTCGCCGCAGCCAGACATCAACAGCCTCACGCCTTCAGGTGTGCTACCGCCCATACATCCCCATATTCTTCAAACAGCACGTATCGTCGACATCATGACGAGGAATCACCCTTCTCTCCGCAAGGCTGCGTCCAATGCTGATCTGTACGCGGACCCGTCACCGCCCCAGCAGCTGCGACACTCTCACTCGACGCTCTCGCGCTCCCACACAACCGCCGGATCGTTCGCACTGACCGACCACGAGCCCCGTAGGTTGGCTAACCATATGTGCAAGCCATCCAGCCTTGAGCAGCACAACACTCGTCGCCTCGCTGCTGTCCAGAACAGACGCAGCTATGCTACTCCCTCAGACCTTGTCGACGACGTCCTGCCCAGCAGGCAGAAGCAGAGCCCGCCACCCATCCCGCCCAAGATCCTCGAAGAGACGCCAACCCCTGCGCCCATTCTCGAGTTCAGAGATGGCGAGTACCGCCTGCCAGCTGCCAAAGTCGCCTCCAAGCCGGTGCCGTCCCATGCCTGGCTGCCCGCGCAGCTGCCTCCAGCCCCCGTGCGCCGTGAGAAGGAGGGCCCTGAGAAGTACACGAAGCCTTTCACCGACTTCATGACCGCCAACCCGACCATCTTCCACGCCGTCGATACCGTAGCCAAGGACCTGGAGAAGGATGGATACCAGAAGCTGTCGGAGCGTGACTCCTGGGAGCTGAAGGCCGGCGGCAAGTACTACGTCGACCGCAACGGCACCTCCCTCATTGCCTTCGCTATTGGACACAACTACGAGGCAGGCAACGGTGCTGCCATCGTTGCAGGTCACATCGATGCCCTCACGGCCAAGTTGAAGCCAATCCCCACGCTGAGAAATAAGGCTGGCTATGTCCAGCTGGGCGTTGCGCCTTACGCAGGTGCTCTGAGTGACACATGGTGGGACCGCGATCTTGGTATCGGTGGACGCGTGCTTGTGAAGGAACACGGCAAGATCGTGACAAAACTGGTCAAGCTCGACTGGCCGATTGCAAAGATTCCCACACTTGCACCTCACTTTGGCGCTGCTGCCAACGGTCCCTTCAACAAGGAGACTCAGATGGTTCCCATCATTGGCCTGGACAACAATGACGATCAATCAGCCGCCGCCAGCACACAAGAATGGCAGGCCTCCACCCTCGGCGGTGAGGGCACCTTCGCCGCCACGCAACCGCCACGACTTGTCAAGACCATCTCCTCCGAGCTAGGTATCACAGACTACTCGTCTATCGTGAACTGGGAATTAGAGCTGTTTGATGTCCAGCCCGCCACCACTGGTGGACTCGATCGCGAGTTCATCTTCGCTGGTCGAATCGATGACAAGCTCTGCTCGTGGGCCGCCATCCAGGCTCTGCTCAACTCTGATGCGTCACTGAAGTTCTCTTCTCAGATTCGCGTCGTTGCCCTTTTCGACGATGAGGAAGTTGGCTCGCTTCTCCGCCAGGGCGCTCGTGGCAACTTCCTGCCCATTGTCCTCGAGCGCATCGTAGAAGAGTTTGCCGAATCCAAGACCAAGAACACACTCGCCCGTACCTACGCCAACTCGTTTCTCGTCTCCAGCGACGTCATTCACGCCGTCAACCCCAACTTTCTCAATGCATACCTCGAGAACCACTCGCCCCGCCTCAACATTGGGCCCGCCGTCTCCGCAGACTCAAACGCTCACATGACCACTGACGCCGTCAGTACCGCCATTCTTCAGCGCTGCGTCGACGCCGACATTGGCACCCGTAAGAAGGATCCTGCCCTGCAGGTCTTCCAGATCCGCAATGACTCCCGCTCCGGCGGCACCGTCGGCCCCATGCTCTCGGCCGCAACAGGTATCCGCGCTATCGACTGCGGTATACCTCAGCTCAGCATGCATTCCATCCGCGCTACGACTGGTAGCCAAGATCCTGGGCTGGGCGTGTTCGCGTTCCAGAGCTTCTTGGAGAGGTTCGAAGAGGTGGACAGAGAGTTCAGGTAGTTCCTGGGCAGTGGTAATGATGGGATGTGTGGGACGAGGAGGCGTGCCAGGAGAGATACAGGTGGGGGTGTGAGTGCGTTGAAGAGTAAGTGGGAGGAGATGAGCGCGTGATGTGGGTTTGTCGAGGTAGACAGGAGGGAGCTGGGTGGTGTTGTAGGGGTATAGATATAGATAGGTTAGCATTCAGCGGTGTCAACTACTTTCAGCAAGTTGCAGATGGTTTCGTCCCTACATGGTCTCGAATGTGACATAACAACATCAACTCAACACCTCTAGAATCAATCGTCCTCTTGTACATCGTCCAACTACAGTTATACAAACACAAAAAAGAACAGTAGAAACTGCACAGAAGAACATTCTAAACAATTGCCCAGCTCCTGTGTATCATGTAAACGATTAAACGTACTCCATGCGTTATTGTAGTCTGCAAGCTCGGGTAAGTGTGTTGCTTGCGATCGGCCAAAAGAATCAAGCTCCTCCGTACAGTGTATCCTGTCTGGCTGCAGTCAAGTGCTGATATGGCAGGCGGTGGGGTTTAACAAGCTGAAGAGGCGAGCCCGCTAGCGGTAGCTTGGAAGGGGTGGATGTCCGCTGGAGATCTGCCACTTGTAAAGGAGGTTAAGAGAGAGCTGGGGGATTTCCACAGAGGTAGATGCATTATCAACGGTGCTTCGCCATGCGTATTGCTCAGTCTGTAGCGGCTGCTCGTGCAGACTTTTATGCGGCATCTACTAATTGTAGTACTGTAGTAGCGGTTGGTAGAGCGTGTGGGCAATTGGATCCCATATGCTGAGGCCGAGTAGTTGAGAGTGATGCCGGTGTGCAAGACATCCAGCGTCCGCTGATTAAGGGAAACGAGGCAGGCCTCATCTACTCAAAGCACTGACAGTGGAGGTCTCTCAGAGAAATGAAGGGCTCATTCCTGCAATCGACTGTTTGCTTTGCTGGCTACAATGAATCCGGTACACAAACACATCCTCCTGTAGGCACACTAAGAACCTCCTTCTTAATTCTACTCAGGCTGACTCTAGTCTACTTTCTGTGCTCTGTAAACGCCTAATTTAACAGTGTCGAGTCCAGATTACAATGTAGGCTTCGTAGATGCATATATCAAGAAAGCAGCCAGCTGTATCACCAATCATAAAGGACTACTCCTCTCTTCCTAATGGTTACGAAAAGAATAGAGAAGAGGCATTGAGCGAAATAGTACCTAGCGTGTCCAGGGCCGGTCTCGTCCCACCAGCTGTAGTCCTTGCTCCCCCTTGCCTAACCCCCCCACCCCCCAAAGCAAAACTTCATCATCCCATCAACCACAACGCAGCAAAAATGCATCGGCCGGGAATCGAACCCGGGGCTAGCCGAAACTGAGCTGTGACGCTTGGCAACGGCTAATTTTACCACTAAACCACCGATGCGAGTGAAGGAGGTTGGTCAGATGACTTGATGAATGTTTTTCACCAAACAAACACTATATTGCCAGCGGAAACTACCCGTCGTGCTCTTTGTACATCTGACATCCAAGGGAAAGTTTTCGCCAAAACTCTGAGGAACAGTTCGTGGTTGAGTGTGGGCATATGGTGGAGTCAGTGGAGCACGTGGGGACGGACTCCACATCGGCGAATTTCTGCTCAACCTCATCTCAGAGAGGGTATCTAGTCGTCTACTGTCTACTGGCAACAACAAAACCTTTGTTAAAACCTTTTGAATTTCGTGGTGCGAATCACTTGGCTTCTGTTCAGGACGCAATGATGAGGCATTGTGTCACGATTCGCAATGGCTAATTTTACGGACGTACCACCGATATGAGACGAGAGTACGCAACAGAATGCAAAAGATATATCAATTTGACTTGAGCGGTTGATCGGACTTTTTCGTCTCGTATACTAGGTAATCTAGCTTTGTGCTGAATTGCAGCCGACACAAACTTGCAGTTCACGGTTGACGAGCTGTAGTAGTGTTCAGACCGATGTGAGCTCAGCTTTATTCCTTAAGTATAAATATGCACGACATACGCCTAGCATGCGTGGGGACCGTGATAATGGATACTTCAAGTGTCAGCGACACGGTTCGATTGCCACCTTCCTATCGCGAAAGGTGCCACCTGCCTCTACGGGCTAGATGGAGATCAACACTCAAAGTGGGGTTGCACGCAACTCTATACAATAAAACGTTCACACAGCATCGCAACACAGGACCTCGAATATCAAATCATTGACTTTAGTACCGACAATATGAAACATCTCAACACCCTCGCCGCCCTCGCCGCCTTCTTCTCAGTCCCAGCCACAATAACGGCAGCCCCGAATCCATACCCTGCCAAACCACCGCTCCTGACATGGGATCTCACCCCAACAAACACCACCCAGCAATACCGCGGCCTCTCTCCTGTCTCTCCGTCCACCGTCTGGGTCACAGGCACAAATGCCACCGTCCTCCTCACCACCAACGCGGGGAAAACCTGGTCCAACGTGTCGCCGTCCTTACTTCCCGAAAACTCAACTGCTTTCCAATTCCGCGACATCGAAGCCTTCTCTGCCCGCTCTGCAGTCATCCTCTCCATCGGCGAGGGAAACGCAAGCCGCATCTACCTCACTCGTGACGCGGGCGCGTCGTGGCAGCGAACATTTGTCAACGACGACCCAGCTGCGTTCTACGACTGCATGGCCTTTGAGAACAAGAAGCATGGGCTTGCAATGAGTGATCCTGTAGGTGGCAAGTTCAGGCTGCTGGAGACGTGGGATGGTGGTGCGTCATGGAAGCTTGTGCCGGACGAGGGCATGCCGGCTGCGTTAGCGGGCGAGGCAGGATTCGCAGCCAGCGGGACTTGCATTGAAGCTGCTGCGGGGCGATGGTACATCGCATCTGGTGGAGCGGATCCTGGGCGGATCTTCAGGAGTAAGGATGGGCTTAAGTGGGAGGTCAGCAATAGCTCGATTGCGGGGAGTCCTGCGGCGGGTGTGTTCTCGGTACGGTTTAGGGATGCGAAGAACGGAGTCGCGGTCGGTGGCGACTACGAGAAGCCAACAGGGAATAAGGACAACGCGGTGTGGTCGAAGGATGGAGGGAAGACGTGGCAGAAGGCGGAGAGTTTTCCTGGCGGGTACAGATCTGGTGTTTCGTGGGTTCCAGGGCGTAGCCAGACTGCTGTCGCGGTGGGGACTTCGGGGTCGGACATCACGCATGATGGGGGCAGAAATTGGCAAGCTATTGGCAATGGGACGTTTGATGCTGTCGAGTGCGTCAATCAAAACACCTGCTGGGCGTCCGGCTCGGGCGGCAGGGTAGGCCGGCTAAGGCTGGGCTAAAGCACACATGGCATACTAGAAGTCTGAGGTATTTAGATCACATGAACCACAGATGATAGATGCTTCTTTGAGCCCTTATCTACGGTCTATAGTATTCAACTTGCGAGAGATCGGCGGCTCGCAGGAAGCTTCTCACGTGCTATGTGACCCATGCCTGCTCAAAAAACATCTAAACATCTCTGCTTTTGACAACAATAATTTGAAGCCACAAGGACAAATGACGCAGATTCTGGAATGTTTGAGTGAAGTGGCTTGGACGAGGCTGGCCAAGCATCTTGGTGCCAGACGCGTGCTAATGAACAGTACGACCCTGATCATGGTCACTTGTGGGTAGTGAGACAACTTGGCGCACCCGACAGCAGAATGAAACAAGCAGGTGCTATTCCATTGCGTACTTCAATCTAGAATCTAGCCGTAGATGAAAAGCACAGATGATGACCTTGCACTTAGCTCATCAGGTTCCCTGCAGACTAGGTGCTACATGAGAATGGAGGCGAGGAATTCCCAGTGTCAAGTCGTGACTTATATCAAATCTACTTATATACTAGGAGAACCTCAGCTGTCAAGATCGAGCTGACTACCACTTCTATTGCTTGCCGTAGGGCCAAGACTTCCCATTCTTGTCCTTGAAATCAATGCAACCCAAAGCCGAGATCGCCAACTTCGTCTCTAAACTTGCACCACCGTCAAGTTTTGCGCGAGGCCCAACGACACAGAAAGGCATGTTCCAAACGTTAGCAAGGCCATTCGTAGGGCTGTCATGGTTGGATTCCTTAACACGATTGAACAGTTCTTCAGCGCCAGGTTTGTAGTCGAAGCCACCGATATCGTGGTTCTTGATGACACCAGCGATGATGTCTGCGCGGCTCAGCTTGAAATCATCAAGCCTATCAATGCCCTGCACGTCAGCGAATGCGTCTCGGCCCCAGTGTGCGATCATGTAGAGACTGTTGTCGCCGTCACCACAACCAATCTTGAAGTCATCGCTGGCACGGAGTCCCGGGAACGCATCCTCAGCGCAAAGATCGATGCCAGCGTCTTTGAAACCTTTGCCATCGAATCTGATAACGTAGTTCTTCGCACGGCGCCAGATGGCGTTGATAACTGGCGCGGCGAGCGAGCCGCGAATGCCGCGGTCCTTGAGATCAATACTTGGAGTGTCCCGGCCAGCAAAGTCGCCAGTATTGATGGCCTTGAACATTGGGTCGTTCATGATCGCCGGGGTCAGTGCATTGATGCCCGTTCCCTCCCATTCGAGAGGCTGCTCAAACTCCTTGTTGATATGGTCGTTGATAGTGGTGGTGATCTTATCGACGTTGTTTGAGAAGATTTTGGAAGCATCTTTGAACTTTTCGAACTTTTGTTCCGAATCTTGTTCTGGAATAACTTCAACTGGTCAGAGTCACTTTCAATGAGCGGGCAATCAACTCACGCGATCCAGCAAATGTATCAATAAGACTCAATCCAATGTCGGCACCCAGACCTGCCGGCCCAGGTAGGAAGGAGGCAAAGATTCCGGCCACTCCAGTCAGAATGCCAATGGGCCTGAGCGAGTCAGTCAGCACATGATACCGGCCATCTTTCGGCAACTGTCTCAGAACTTACTCAGACCATCCTTCGTCATCGTTCACCTCGTCCCCAAAGTCATCAAACATGGCAGGTATTCGGCCAGAGATATAGTCACGAGCATCGTCGATCGCTTTCTTGAAGGAGTCCATGTAATCCCAATAGTTAAGAGCACTCTCCAGGTAGAGGAAGTTGTAAGCGCTGGTCTTCGTCTTGGTACACTTGTCACCAGCTGCCTCTCCGATCTCGCACTTGGAACTAGTTTCCATTAGCCATACGATTGAAGATGTCTTTGGGTAGCTTACTCATTGCAATCCCAGTTGTAATTGTAGTTCAGGCTGTCGGCAACGAATCGCGGAAAAGACTTAACCTTATTCGCACCGTTTTCTACGTACTTCTCGTAGGCATCGCCTGTAGTTGCGCTTTGCAATGTGAGTTGAGATGAAAGTGACTGATGCAGCGTGACCTACATGATCTTAAGAGTACCTCCTAGATTACCTTTCTCCCATACTTTGTTCTCCTGTTTGTTGCGGTACTTCGTTGTGTTGCAAAGCTCTGGCCAGTGCTCCAATGGATTGCCATCGTCATTCGCACGCTGATACACGTTTGATTCCTGGAAGGCTACGACAGTAGTGCCTTATGCTGTTAGCGCGCACTCTTTGCGGGAGATGAGCACAGCGAAATGCTTACCCAGCAACAAGATGACGATCGCTTTCATCCTCACGGCTGCGACTGAAAGAAAAGTTGGGCAGTCGTGGAACGCAAGATGGCAGATATCGCTGCTACAGGAAAGGAAACGGTGTAAGAAGAGCGAGCTCGTGCAAGAAGGCCGATGTCTGAATGAGTAGAGACCTAGGAAGCTAAAGGATATGGGTCCTTTTATGAGATCAGTCTCAACCTTGCTTACCCGTCATACCCATGTTGCTGTCGGATGTATGGTAAGTAATTGTCGAAAGGCGTGTTCGCATCTGAGTTTAGCAGCCTCCCTGCGTGAAGGATCTTGTAGTAAGCCCCAAATTATGATGATAATGATTGACCAGCCCTGTACAAGTTCTCATGTGATTCGAAGTCCGTTCTCCTTCATAAGTCGCCTCATGTGCGTCGGTCGCCGAGAATTACCTATCTAGGTTGCGGTTGCTTACGTCGGTATCCGGCTTGGCGCGCATCAATGAGTATAATGTACGCCTCGCTCAGTCTCATCAGACTTAAAAAATGCCGATTCCTTCTACGGTCTACTTATAAAGACTACCACAGGTATCCTCTGGAATTTGCGACTTCAGAAACTCTATCACTTCATGGGCGCTTTGGGTCCACATGCGCAACACCAAAATGCTGGCCCAACCTGTACATGAGGATAGAAACATGAGTTATAGATGAAGCGATTGAGCGACTGCACTAACACAAATTAGATCAAGAATTTCATGGCTGTCTAGGTCAGCAAGATTGGTTTCCTGCATGACATTCGCGTGAATCCACATGCCGAAGTCACCCAGAATCTCCTCTACCGGAATAGTCGCACAAAGAACCGGCTGACTCTGGGGCCTGATGACACCGTCGCTCGCTAAACCCTGGCATATCGATGTTCTCCCACATTTACGTCCTGACGTCGATCTGGGCAATAATCCACAGGCTCGTTTATTTGAGCAGCTTCGTTAATCTCGTATGCGTATACCAAATCGGCCCACAACGCTGCGGCCTCTGAGATCTGAAGCCCGTGTGAATTTTCACTTAGGGCCTCAAGCCCAAATAGCCATCAACGAACACGCATGCGGCCAGCAGAAGCACTGTTACGGCCGGTACATTGTGATCAGACTGGCTGATGCCTGTTCGTTGCTGCCAACACCAGAACCACGATCTTGAGCTTTGTTCAGACCCTGCCGTCAATGCCTACAGCAGGTGAAAGTGATGACTGGCTCCAGGATAAAGTCAGGACATCAGCACGGCAGCATTACAAATCTGTTCGATGTCGTGAGATTTGATTTGAAAAAGTTCAAGCAGATATCAGATACTAAACATGCCCCTTGTATATCCTAGTGCGCTTGCCAGTCTGCAGGTAAATACACAGACTCACTGTCTATCCTCTGACCGAATCAGATGGACGTCCCGGTCTCTCTGCAGTGGAAGGATTTCTTATTGTACACACATTGCTGGGGACCCTCTCCGGTACATAAAATTCAAAAAAAGATTGAGAAACTAGCTCTTTAGCATGAAGCTGCTGTACATGCGCAATTGATGCCGCCTGGAGCGAAGCACCTGGGGCAACAGCAACACCCTGCTCCGCACTGAGTACCTGTCTCACCTGCACAGCACTGCGTACTGTCTGAGTTACATACTCCATTATTGAAGGAGTTGCAGTTTGCACACCGCTCAGTGAGTGGATCGCAGATTGTGCTCCTCACAACTGCGCACGCAGTTCCAACAGCCGTAGCTGCTAAACCACCAGCTGCTCTCGCACAAAAGGCGGCGCATACTACTGCTCCTGGACCTGACGCACCGCATGCCGATCCGCATGCACCGGCGGCCACTGCTGCCACACCAGCATTAGCAACTGCAGCTAGGCTTCCACACACTGCTGTTGTTATTATGGTCGCTTGTGAACCACAGTATGTTTGCTGATTCCTGCAATCCGGACATGTCTGGAAGCATTCCCCGGTCCGGCTGCAGATGTTTGTTTGCTTGCGTGTCAACTGCATGCCTGATGACTTGAGATGGCCCAGCAATGGTGCATCCGCGGTACTTCTATAGTCCTCGATGGCTTCCAGCATACTCCGTGTTAGGTCGTGACTTTGATCGGTAGTAAATGCCCGCTTCTCGTGCCTCTTAACAACGTTGTGTATTGTACCGGTAGTCGTCGTCACAGCCCTATCAGTTCCGTTGTTTGGGCTGTTGATGACTATCTGATAGTCTTGTCCATCAGTTGAACGAACTGAAGCGCATGTTTGGAGGGCATCTAATACCAGATTTGTTAGGTCTGTCAACTGGCCAACAAACCCCGAGTCTGCTAACAGATCCAAACAGTAACCATACTCTGTTGGATCAGTGTATGTTTGGCACGGATTTGTACCTAGTGCCGCTAGGAAGTCGGTTGGTGTTGTAATACCCATCATAGCGCTCTGTAAACGATAATCTACCAGCTGCGAACTCGCGATAGAGTTGCTTGCCAATATACCATCCATTACATCGAAACAAGATGCTGTATAGCATCCAGGGCCTGTGCAGGTGCTAGCAGTGGGGATGCAGGCACCGGACTGGCAAGTAGTGCCGAGTGAGCACTGGAGAACGGTGTTAGTGGCGTTCACTCACGGTAAAGAGGCGTGTAGTTAGTTGGGGAGAAGGCTCTGGGACATTGCATGGATGAACTTAGTTCGAAATGGTACATACCGACTGCCCGCAAGCCCCGCAATTATTGTTGTCAGAAGTTAAGTCTGGACATTGCCCGTTGCAGAGTGGCTGGCCAGAATTCGTGCAAACGCAGGCGCTTGAAGAGCAGGTTGAACCAGCGATGCACTGAACTTTGGTAAATAATGTGGGTCAAAACATGCGTGGGTCTTGTAAGCTTACCACATCTCCACAGGCCCCACAGTTGTTACTGTCCGATCTGGTATCAGTACACGCGCCTTCGCACAACTTTTTATCAGTACTGGTCCTACGGGGACCGCAGACATAGCAAGGCCCAGACCCAAGCGCCGCAAGACTGGTACAGTTGGCTTCCATGGTTGGTGCGAAGCTGGCCGCGCACCACTGCGCACATCCGATATTGCAACTGGAGATCCTTGTCTCTGCAAGGGACAGAGGGGAGGTCACTAATCTCATCAGTCATTCACACTCAGACTTATGAATGAAGAATGGAAAGGTTGTAGAACACTGTGACCTACCAACGGCAAGCACGATGAGCAAAGAGAATCTAGCCATCTTGAAGACGGATGGTTACCAATAAAGGGTTTCGCAGCTCACTTAAATCAAGATGTGGTATACAAGTCCATCTAGCGGAAACTTCGCTTTATATGTCTGTTCCTAATTGCGTTCAGGTTAAATGGTAGGCGCTCCCGCGAAAGCGAAGAGCTGAAGACTGCACGAACGTCAGCTGTCGAGGTCTCAGCCTGTGATAAGCACGCCCAGTACAAAGGTAGGACATGAGCGAATTCGAATATGAGGTTCACCAAGGTTGTATTGAGGCGCCCGGAAGTTTTTCAATGGTCGTCCCCTCGATTGAGCATGTTTTTGTTGTCTCTTGAGGGCAAATTTGACGCTCGTATCGCAAGTCTCCCATGTTCTACTTCCGCATCACCCCCCCCCCCCCCGGGAGGGGAGTGGGTTCGCGTGTAGAGTACACCGAGAAAGCGGTTAGGGCGGTGGATCATGACGCCATGCGTATGATGAGTAAGGGACGGCCAGGGCTGTCCGATCCGTCTCCAGGTTTTGAAGGTGCGATCAGCGCGAAAAGAGCAGGACTTGTCGCACCGGTTGCACAGCGTCATGCTTGTAGCACAAAGACCAAATCTTAACACCACGGCGCAACCTTGTGGCTACATTACCTCACCGTCAAGAATTTTCGAAAGAATTATTATTTTGCTCAAGCCGAATCAGCACGATAAAACGAGGGCGAGTAGATCGGCCACTCAAACACTTGGAAGAACAAGATGAGGCAACTCAAGCTGACTCAGTCGTACAAAGCTTTTCAGCTCGAAACTTGCACCTCAATCTGGACGTCCAGCTTGCACGGACTCGGGAGGCGAGGTACAACACCAAGGTAGGCATACATAATCAGTTCCACCGCAATCGAGGCTCTTTACATTTGATCCTGCTCTTCAAGGAACATTGTGTCAGCCAAACGTGCCTTGGAACAACCATTGGGTCTGACCCGAATCATGTAATACAAGTTCCACATCTTGGCTGCGCTTTGACTTGAGTGGTCATGCATGACTGTTTCGTAAACAGTTTGTCAAGAGTTCCCAGATTAAAGATCGAATAACGCCACGATTCGGTAAGCATACAAGATATGAGATACGACCCTCAATTGGTTCGGCACGTCGCTTCAAACGCCTGAACCCCTGTTCTTCTGTGACGATGTCTGTCCTCGGTTTCTACATCTCGATTTGAGACACGGCATAGGTCAGATGTCAAAGTGAGTACCACACCCTCTTATAGCCATAGAGGATCATCTTGAAAAGGTCTCGCAGCTCCGACCAATTCTAAATTCATTCTGATGAATATTTCTGCGACACAACATGATGTCTGCGCAGGATGTCAAGGCATTCAGGCCGCCTGATAATGGCAAGGCGATGCACGGGAAGAGCTCTGTGCTTAGCTCATGCAAGTACTGTTGTATTCGGATTAAATTTTTGTGTCTATAGGCACAAGACTTTTGCAAAGATTTTAGCGTCTTCCTGCAACTGCCTTGATAGCTCCCCCGTCTGGGTTGTTCTAACTACTTCTCCTTCTGCGTTCACAGTAATCAACCTTATACATGAATCTACAAAAATCCAAATCGTTCCCATGATGCATTTACCTTAGCCTGGAGATCTGCAGGATAAGAATGCTTGAAGTCGGCCAATTCCCAATCCGGGATGCTAGTGTACTCGATTGGCAGCAGTGCATCCGAAACAACCTTACCCTCCTTGTTAGAGGCCGCTGTGCCATGCGACATGTATGGAATGAGTGGAAAGCCGGCACAATTTTGGTAGAAAGTCTCATCCGTTGCGGGTCGGCAGCGCGTACTGAAGGCAAATAGAACATCTTTGAAGTTGTAAATGTCGATGTCTTCTCCAACGAGTACCAAGCGGTGAATGGTGTACCCAGCTTTAACAAGAAAAACGGCGTCGCCAACGAGCTTTCGGAGTTCAGCTGGAGTCGTCCTCATGGCTCGCAACTTCTCGTTATCAATTTTCAATACGACCCACGTGACCTGCGTCTCGAAAGGAGCGAAAGCTTCCCTGACTGGCAGACCTGCTTGTTGACATATCTCGGCGATTTGTGCTGCTGCCAAGGAGCCGATCAGTGTATGAGTCTCGTCCGTTATTCTTCCACAATTGGAGACTGGAAGAATGGCATCATTTCGATGGGTAATCTTGTCTACCTTGTACCGTGGCCAGTTATGTGTATCGCCTTTGTAAACATACCCATGGATCTCTACATAAGACCCCTCAGGGGCAAGTCTCTGTAATCGAAAGAGTACCTTTTAAGACAATTTTTGCACTTGCTGGAACAAAAAGGCCATTCCTCTCGCACTTGAAAAGATCGAATGGCTTTCCAGCCATTGCACCAACATAAGCAGCTTCGGAGACTCCGTCCGGGATGGGCATACTCGAGGCCATAATGACCATAGGAGGCACGCCAAAGCAAAGAGCCCATGGCACATCTTGACCGAGTTTCTTCCACATTTGATGGATTTGCCAAAGATGCTGCGGTTCGATGACGAGACACTCCGCGTGTAGACAAGCAAAGGCATCATGCACTGAGATATCGTCGCGTGAGCTCGAAGTTCCAGTAAAGAGAGGCAGGATGACTATACGTACCATACAGCTTGCTGTCCTCAATGTGTTTGCTGGAAGGGTGATGTGAATATTGTGAATCCGCAGCAAGCATCGCAAAGAAGGTCGCTAGCCAATATAGCGAAGGAACCTCACGGTAACCTTTTGGAATCAGGTCCCCGTCTTGTAGAAACAAAACAATTTCAGCATCGAAGTTGACAATATCGAAAGGATGGGGACTGAAAGGAAAAGCAGAGTTTTTGTACCATTGAAACGTCTTATGATCACGTCAGTGAATCAAGTCCCATCTCATGTCGTTATGCGCCTAGCCTTGTGATGTCAAGCCTAGTGCTCGCTGTACCACAGATAATGGCTCTGTTGTTATCGCCCTCGCACCGGTCCCTGTTCGCTGCAGGCCAAGAGCTGGGAGAAGCAAGCTTCGAAGCTCACTATGATCTGTCCCGAGTCGTTCCGCTTCTGCAGGGGAGACGCCGTCTAGAACAATTTTTGGAACAGACGAGCCACCCAGAGTAGCTTCCGACTGTGGCCTAGTTTGATCTCCGCTGCCATCCCATCCTGCCATGGTTGCCGGGAGGCTTGGCACATATGACGCGGGAATCTCGGGTATTCTTTTACAAGTCGCTGTCGAGGACTATGAATTAGACGAAATCATTCGATTCAGTCCGCCTACTAGTCCAACTGCCTCCGGCCCTTGGTCCGACATCTGTTCTTTGGCGGCTGCCCCGGCTCGTAGCAGTACAGCGCTGGATAGTCTCGCTCAGTGCATCGCTTACACCGCCGCTCGCCATCGCATCCCACTATCCGCTGTATGACAAGGGTAGCATGCTTTCTTGCGATCATCCTTGCTCTGTTGTTTGAGAAGCTGATGAATTTCCTCGGCAAGGGGGGCGAGACTTGCAGACTTAGTCGCCTTGACCTCAAAAGGTGAGCTATTGTTACTAAAAGAGAGATAGGAGGGAAGCGTAGTTCTGTCAACACTATTCAGACATACAGATCGCGATAGCAAGGCATAGTGCGAATTGCCAGCTGTCGCACCGTAGTGCCGTGTTCGTGCGTCTGCATGTTGCGCTACCGTAAACAGACGCGTAATGTAATTGATTACGTAAGGCGCGCATAATCATACTACGCCCCCCAGAATACATAATTATCACTGATATCTTTCCTCACGTGTAGGCTATTATACTCTACTATTTGTTATTATGTCATATATTATAGAATTATATATGTAGTATATATAGTTAGCTACGCAGTCTAGGTCAAACCAGGTAACTTGCCTGAGTAGGCCTCCTTACCTGTAACGTACGTTAATTACTAGATTTCAACTCAACACCCTGTGAGCTTCGAAATGTCCGTCTCAACGACAAACTCATTCCCAGTACACTCAAACTGCTGAATGCCATCAGCGTTCCCGCCGCGCTACGCGAAATTCCCAGTCCCCACGCTTCCCAGCAACCCAAGGCCAAACTCAGCGCAAAGACATTATATACCAGAGTCCAGCACACGTTTAGCTTCGCTTGCGCGACGACCTTCTCCGAAATCGCAAACAACACCGGGAGCGCACGCAGGTCTCCTGAAGCGATAATCACGCTTCCCGAGCAGACAAGATAGCCCTGCGTTCGTGAGATGGAGACGCCGACGTTGGCTGCAGCCTGCGCCGGCGCATCATTGATCCCGTCGCCGACCATGGCAACGTGATGACCACGTCCCTGGAGTCTTCTAACGTGCGCAACCTTGTCGTGTGGAAGAGCCCGTGAGGCGAGCACTTCTATGCCAAGAGTTTTGGATATGCGTGCAGCTTCCGTCTCGTTGTCACCAGTCAGCATTGTGACTTGGCGGCCCGATTCTAACAGCTCGCCAACGACAGCGTACGCATTGGGTCTGATGGCATCGCGGACAATGAGAAATCCAGCATAGCTGTTGCAGAAAGCGAAATGCACCCTCGAAGCTGCTAAATCATTGCTGTTGTGCGAATGAGGTATGCTGATACCATTCTTCGAGAGAAAGGCCGCGCGACCTACGTGCACAGCCGTCCATTCATCGGAATGCCCTTTTACTTCGCAACTGACTCCCATTCCAAGGACGCGCTGTAAATTCCTGGTTTCCGGTACTGAACGTGGTGATTGGCAATCATGGAGGTTTGAAAGTGCCCATTTGAAGACCGCACTGGCAGCGGGGTGAACACGTGCTTCTTCAAATTCAGCAGCTGCAAGAAGCCTGAAGCACAATTGGCGATTAAGCTTTACGTCGTTTGCGAAATGATGGTCGATGACGGTAAGATGGCCCTGTGTCAGGGTACCTGTCTTGTCCATAACCACATGCGTGATGGAGGAGATGGCGCGCATGGTCCGGATTCCGCCGCCAAGTAGAATGCCTCGCGACTGTGCGATATCTGCCGCAAGGGTCAGTCGAACCTCACGCTATAGTGCTGTCCCGTCGTTTTGTTTAAAGCGCACCTATACCTGCCATAGCAGCGGATGGAGTTGCGAGTCCTAGTCCACAGGGACAAGCGACAGCTAGTATGGTTGCCGCTCTCTCAGACGCAGCGACGATAGACTCCACAGACCACGCAGGCTGGTATCTGCATATCTCTGCAAGGAATGCCGCAGCAGCTAGGATCACCACGCCAGCGACGAAGTACCTCACGATGACATCCAGATACTCCATACCCTCCAGCTGCTGCTCGGAAGTTGCTGTTACGCCCTCGATAACTTTGGTCAGAGAGGATTCGCATTGCTCCAGTGCCACCATGATGCGGATTTGAGTGGATAAATTCTTGGTCCCTGCTAGAAGTAGATCGCCTACAGTTTTCACTACAGGGAGAGCTTCTCCTGTGATTGTTGATTCATTGATCGCCGAGCTGCCTTGCATTATATAGCAATCGCAAGGGATGGTGGCAGATGGCTGGATGAACACTTCATCACCTTTCTTCAGCAGCGACGCCGATATACAGATCTGGTTCTATATTCAGCATAACCCTGTAGCACAAAGAACGATTTACTGACATCACTAGAAGCGAGTTCGTAGGTCTCCCTCTCAGCCTGGAGCTCATATAACGCAGCTAAGTTGCTGTTGCCTTCCCTCTTTAGCACTGCTTCAAGGTACCTGCCCACAAGGATGACAATAGTAAGGAAAGAACCAGACGATGCGTATGCGATGCTTTGATAGTATTGTCCAAGGGTAGCTTGCAGCAATCCCAAGCCA
Source organism: Didymellaceae sp. YAFEF048 (assembly GCA_032595095.1). NCBI lineage: Eukaryota > Fungi > Ascomycota > Dothideomycetes > Pleosporales > Didymellaceae > Didymellaceae sp. YAFEF048. Next base: position 21,372 of record JAVISA010000017.1, on the reverse strand, counting down.
AGCCCGAGGATCAAGGAAGAACTCAAGAGAGTCTCCATGCTCATTCTGCGCCTACTGTGTTGAGACCAAGCCTGCACATGAATCGGCCACGCATCCATGATCTGAACCTTGGCCGCTAACAGAAGTGCCACGTAATTTGACACAGCATACACGAATGCAGGCGAAGTGCCAAAAATTCTGAAGGTTGGCATGTACTCAAGGGCTAATATGTATGCTGAGTATGCGCTAGCAGACGAAAGAGCTTGCCTCAGTCCATGCAGCTCGTTTGACTGATTTAAGCGCTCAATCGTCTCCAATGCGTTGAGTTTTCCGATCGTCGCAGTATAACCGATTTCCTCGACAGCTTGGAGCATGGCTATAGGCATGATCGCAGAAGCGTCATAAGATACGGTGGCTCGGCCTACAGCAAGCGATACGCTTACCCTATGCACTCCACGGAGTCCTTCCAGTCGCTGAACAATATTTGATACACAGGCACTGCAGGTCATACCGCTGATAATGATATGACACGTTTCTGAGTTCGTTGTCCGTTGTCGGTAGGCTGGAGCGCTAGACCCTCCTTCTTCGTCGTCTTCATTGTATTTGATTCGCAAGAAGCTGATATCGAGTGTATCGCAGATCTTGATGAGTTGATTCATTATAACGGCTGTCAGGATACAGCACGCCATTCTGCCGTATTAACATGGACCTTTAGGACGAGCGCGGAGAGTATCGGGCTGTTGCGATAAGGAGCGTGGGCTGTGGCCCTACAGAGGATTTATTGAATGCGATCCGTAAATGAGACTTAACAGTGACGAGCGCACAAAATTGGATAAGACTTCGGAAGTATGAAACCACTACGCATCCAGAATCGTGATACCCGGCACTGCACCCTTAGTTTCCATGATCAACCCCGCACTTCCCCACGTTGAATATGCCGCGGATGATCAGCCTGCCCTGACTCGAATTTCACAAGGGACAAAAGGTACGAAAGTGTTTACCGACATTCCCTCTTCGAACGACCATTGGTTTTCGGAGGTCGACGTGATCTATGGAGACTCGCTGAATCGTTAAACTCTAGTCGGCAGCTTAGCAATCTCGACAAGTCATGAAAAGCGGCGAACACCACGTCCGTACGACTTCCGTACTACTGTATTTGGAGGGTTGAAAACCTGTGACAAAGACACTCCCACATCTAGTCATCCTAGCATCATGTCTTCAACAAAAACGACCACAACAACAAGCGCCTGCGCCAAGCAAACAACTCAAAAAGGGACAGTTCTCTCTGCAACAAGGTTTTCTTTACAGGACTTCAACATCGAAGGTAAGTACATGAGCCCCAATGCTTTATTGAGCTGACGGGACAAGATGTCTTGATATCGCGCCGATGCGGCAAAGGTAACACCAAGAGGTATCATCAAAGACGCACAATGGTGCAGTATGTATTCTTAGCAGCCGCTGGACTTGCTACCTTCTACAAGGCCGAGAATCCTCCACTCCGTGTAGCTGGCCTTGGTCTTCTCTTCCCAGGAGCGGGGTTCGTCGCAGTCTGCACCGTTCCATCTGTTTTGGCGTTCATCGTTACCTTGGCTGCTGTGCCGGTCATCCTGTTCATGTGGTTCGGCTGTGGTGGACTGGCGTTTCCGATCACACTCTGGATGTGCTCTTTGTTAGCAGCATCCTTCCTTGCCAGAGATACTGTGTTGGAGTCTGCTGGTACAATCGTCACTGTGGCTTGCGCACTAGCCACCTCATACGTCATCTGGAGGACGCGTATTGCAAACGTCGAGGCCGAGAGGAGAAGAGATGAGCGCAATGCTTTCCTTGTGGATGCGGTAAAAGAAAATTATGCTAATGCAACACCGGCACCTGCTCCAGGAGTTCGAGAAGCTGATGAGCGCTCTATGCGATTCGTTCAGTGGGTTCTAGAGATGGGTCTCGCGCCCCAGAACGACTTTTCATACCACGACATCATCGATCAATTCCAGACTTCTGCGATCCGTTATCAGCTGTACCAAGGCATCTATGAACTCTCCGTGTTTCAGATGAACTACTGTCCAAATTTTCACGGTTACCTATCCGAGGCACAGCGTAATCTAATCGACAAATCGATGACCAAGCGAGTGATGAAGTCAGTGGAGATCATATTCTGGAACTTGAATCTACTTTGCTAATCTCAGACTTCAGCTTCTGGAAGTGGGAGTCGCTCCTTGGAAAGTTTACGCTAGATTGGGATCCGATCAAGGAAGATAACATCGTGGGTGAAACGATCTCTCATGAAACATATCACTAATCGTATGCAGATGGTTTCTGGCTATGTTTTATTAGCAGCTGCTGTGTACCAAATCGTGACTGGGGACGATCGATACACGAAGAAAGGTTCGATGGAGTTCGTTGTTACTGAGAAAGCCCGATACAAGTACGACTTGGGAACCATCGCGGAAGCTGTATTTCGGAACATGGACCAGAACCGCTGGAACCTTTATCCATGTGAGCCAAACTGGATTTACACTCTATGTAATCTGGTGGGTATTAGCGGCATTGTTGCGGCAGACAAGGTGCTGGGTACCGACCATGGCGATAGGCTAAAAAAACGATTTGACTCTGCATTGGCAAGCGAATTCTCCAATGCCGATGGAACTATCCTTCCAATCCGATCCGAGCTGACGGGCTTCACGATTCCAGGCCTTGCTGGTGCTATCTCAGACGTAGCGCCTGCTGTCTTTTGTGGACCGTACCTGCCCCATGTTGCACATCGCCACTGGGCATTGATGAAACGAGAGAACCTCCGTTGGACAGAAGATGGGAGATTAGAGCTCACGAACCTCGTCGGCGCTGACAACATCGATCCAGGAAACTACAAAAGCGGCCGAGGTTTTGTCCGAAATGCCATGGCTAGTGTTGCATGCGAATACGGTGACTACAAGATCCGGGATGAACTCATGCGACAAATGGATAACGAACACTTCCCTGTGTACGAGACAAAGACTGGCGCTCTGAAGAACAAGGGTCTTTCAACTATCGGCCAGTGCAACGGCTTACGTGGGCGATTATCTGCTCAGGGTGACTGGCTGAGGTTGTTGACTGAAGGCCCACCAGATCACTGCTTCCGAGCACCTATATTGGACAAGGCTGCTTTCCCAGATGTTCTCGTAGGTAAGGCTTACTCAAACGATGGTAAATCCGTTGAGCTCGTGCTTTACAACGGCAAACAGGCTGGTATCTTTAAGCTTGAATTCAAGAACATGCAGGCTGGACAGTTGTACAAGCTCGGCAAGCAGAAAGTAGAAGCTGATGCGAATGGACGAGCCAGCTTCTCCTTGGAGATCAACGGACGCACGGCGGTAACGCTAAAGCCAGTGCTTAGTGACGAATTCAGATAGAGACTACAAAGAAGCAGAGCACAAGTAGTATTAGTAGATAAATTAGTCTGTAAAAGATCTTAAACAACATGTTAATCTACAAAACTACTTTGTTAGACTTAGCAAGCCTATGAGGTGTGGATTGAAGGTGAGCAATGGTACCAGCTAATATCCAAGTTGCCAAACACGCAATGAGGAGTTCGATAAGTACGACCACATTTCTGAGCAAAGAATCAATATCAAACTTCAAGACCTTAGCGGACGATTGAATGTCCAAATGCAGCTCGAGTCACAGCGACGTGAAATTTCCAGAGTCACTAGTTGCTGTTGCGTGTTTGGGTTAAACATAGCTGTAAGTACGTAAGTCTAAGAAGATTAGATATATAGTTGAGCAATTATACCTAGCCCTAGATAATACTACTCGTGTGTCCATTAGTTGATTAGGGAACCTATCCGCGAAGTCGCGGAGTCCTAACAAAAAGTCTCACAAGTAAGCTGACTTTGCGACAACCAACTTTAATTCCTGATACTGCGATATCAGTTAGGATAGATGGTACAATATTGTATCCCAAACATCTTATGAATAACCTTTACGAAGGACTAACCAACATGGGCCAGCTCCTCCTGACATCAAACTAAGCTAGTTGCAGGAGATGAAGTTGCCGTTGACGGAATTGTGATGGACGACAGCTCCGCAGAACTTGGCGGTATTTGCGTTGGTGTATTGGAAGATGACACGAGATGGATTGGCTGTTCCTGGAGCTTTAGGACCAGCGTAGACGGTCTTACCGTCTGACATAAGTGGAAACTCGTACCAAGGACCAGTGGTGCACTAGATTGCTTGCGTGAGCTCATACAGCTGTATTGCTGTTTTGGCAAGCTTACCTGGGGGAAGTTAAGCGTTCCAACATTGGGTACAGGGTGGTTGTTGAATTTCTTGGGTTGGCAGAAAGCCACTGCGAAATGTTAGCTGCTTAAGAACTCGTAATTTGATGTCTAAGAGTAGATCTTACAGTCTCGGGCGTGGGTGGACGAAAGATCACATTGGGGAAGCTCTTTGAGGATATCTACGGTTGCTTTGGTGGCAGCAGCATTTGTGATAGCCTTAGTAATGTACGCCTGGGTAAAAGAAACGTCTTTTCCATCAACTTTGATAGGTCAATTAAATTGCTTTGCCACGCTGAGCTGGGTGAAATACCATCGCAAATGTAACCCTTGGTTGGACCGGTGATGGCGCGAGGAAAAAGAGCAGGTCCAGCGAGAACAGAAGAAGCTCCAGCGAGCAGAATAGCAGAGATAGAGAACTTCATTTTGAGAACGTGATCCGAAAATTTGACGTTGAAGAACCAAAGATGGCAATGAACACAGAAAAGTAATGATATAGCTTTTGGAGGGCTGCTTGTGAGACTGATCGATGAGAGTGAATGGCTATCATCAGACACGTAAAGCTTTTATGAGTTTGACCCTTGGAGTGTAGAGTATGCTTGCAAATGTCCGATATGTGCGCCGCACGCCGCACAATGCATGTTCGGACAAGCACCGCAGCATGCTCGGGTAAGCACTGCAGCATCCTTCGCCCAGTGCAGATTGCTTGTGCATTCACAAATTGTATCGCGACAGCTAATTCACCCGTCACATGTATAGGCCTGCAAAGATCAAAAATATTTCCCGTACGTTGCTCGAATGTGAATGAGATGAATCATGCGCGTGTATCAGGAGTGAAAGCCCGTGCACGACAAAGCTGAGTCAGATGTCGCAGGCTAAATACCTATATGCACGGATAAATGCATCGTCAAGAAACAAGATGGGGCTGATTCCGACGCATGAGCCACGAAGCTTATGTCCGGTACCACTGCCACTATGCATACTAAAATTAACTCTCGGTCTTTCTGGGTGGCAGTGCTGGCAGTCTCCACTCCGGCTTACTCTGAGCGTCTCCGTCACGCGAAACGGACACTTGTGTGAGTAGCGAGGCGAGGCGTCTCAGAACGAAATAAAAAGCGCGTTACTGAAAGGAAGCCGATGTTAGCACAAAATTTGAAAGTTGGAGAAAAGCTCCGTCAACTCTCCTTCACCGCCGGACTTCGCAAGCAGGAATGATGGCTGAATCTATCGAAGAATTTTTCACAGATGACAGACTCACCGACAATAATCTGCGCGATAGCGCAATTTGCATTCGGTCTTATCTCGAACGCAAAGCCTCCATACAATCAACAATACAAAGTATAGTTGCTACCATCAGCAGTGCCTCGCTTTCTGAAATACTGGACGAATGCATTGTTCCTGCGGCAGAGCAGCTGTCAGAAACGCATGCTGCCTTAGTCGAATTGGTCATGCAGTTGAGATCCCAGCAGCAGCACCACAGCACCGACCAATGCGCTACTGGCATTGATAACGCATTAGTGATATCACTCGGACAAAGATGGACGCATTACGGCGACCCAAATCCGCAAGATGCGTGGAAGGAGCAAGCACGTGCGGAATGGACGAACTTGAATCACTTTACCGCGCTGTTATTTTCAGCTGGAGTTCAGGGACTATCGTCTCTTGGGAAACAGACTCTTCTAATGACACTGAAGAGAGGATCATGGAGGGTCAACTGGGATGTCCAAGAGAGTGAGTAAGGTGTTTCTGTCATCGTGGTCTCAGACTGACAATTGGCAACTAAGACACCTCCGATAGCATAGTTGCTCTTGAGGGCCATGCCGTGGCGGCTGCACATTGGATCGTTGTCAGTGGGAGGCAGCTGTACAACCAGTGCAATGACGTTCAAAGGGAATTTCCGACGCTCCAAGCAAATCTGAATTGGATCTTGGAGCAAGATGGTCTAAATGACGGGATCAAGACGCAGTTACAGGACGCCAAGACACTCATGGACGCAATTCTCGCGTAGTCCGTATCAATTCAAGTTCATTGCGCAATGACCAAGAAGCGGAGCAAAGGCACGATACCACTCATTTAAGCAGGACTAATACATGTGGATATATAGTCCAGCCAAAGGTTAGCATCAGCAGGATTGGTATGAGTTGAAGAACGCTGTCAGAAACGTGTTTGGTGAATCTGCGCTTTGCAGCAAGTATTTAGAACGCTTAGCCTGAAATTTGGATATGTGATTTGATACCGGTTCTGGCGGCCTTGGAGTTCTCAAAGCTCATAAAGATGGAGCTACAGCACTGCCTCATTCAGGCCAAGCGGTATGTTGAGATCTTCTGGTTGATGCTTGGCACGGGGGAAAACACCCCTGCCATCATGGTGCGGTGTCTCCACTCGTGACCTCGGTTCAACGTGCAGATCAAATGGTCGTGTCACTTCCTCTTAACACCGGGGAGATTGGCATTCGTGAGAGGGAACTAAGTGAACACAGGCACAGACATGTGTATCTGAGCAGAATAGTAGTATTCAACTCGACATGCTGCTCACCAGGGTACTCACGTCAACACCATGAATAGAGACTGCGTCTATACACTACCTATAGTTCCATCTCCACAGAAGAGCCAGTGATGCTATCGCCGGGAGAATGAGCGCCTGTGGTGGTAGACCCTATAGCGCACCTCAGGCGGATCGATTATGACCAGCGGCCAGAAGCAACAGGAGGTACACAAAACACTCAACCACAACATTTCAATTTTGTAAGGCTACCGGCGTAGTTGATCACGTATATTTATATACAGCTACTATCTTTGCATATCTAAAGCTGACACTCTTACACTCATAAGCTATACAAGAGTTAAAACCAATTTTAAGAAGTATAACCAAATCTCTTAGACAAGAAGTGTAATAGCATTTAGGAATCTACAGATTATAAACATTCTTACTACGTATAACAACTATGCGCTCCTACAACGACCATCACAAATTATACAGGTAAGACAACCTTTACACCCATATACTCCCGTTGATGCATGAGCTTACCGTCAATAATAACCTGGTGCACACCTACCCGGTTATGTATGGTATCGGTGGGGTCAGTTGCACTAGCGATCTGGATTTCACGCCACTGTCGGTTGGTAGGCACAAGTTCACCTTCTAGTGTACGCTTCTTGAACTCCCTATAGATGCCCTGCTCTTCGACACAACCTTCGCGCTGAATGAGCGGTGATTCTGGTTTTATGTTAATACTTGGACACGACTGAAGAAGTGGACGCACCTGCTGCGGGCGTCATGCGCAGATCGCCGAGAGAACTGTTGAAGAGCACGAGTGAAAGGCGCTCCTGTTCGAGCTGGTCAATGGGCGGCTTGAACACACGGTGTCTGGTAGCTTTGAAGTGCCCGCCAGAAACAATTTCCAGTGTGTCGCCGATGTTGATGACCAGCGCTCCGGGTTTGTACGGCACGTAGTACCACTGCTCGTCCCTGCCCCAGATCTGCAGACACGAAATGGGCACAGAGAAAAGAAGCGTTGTGAGTCCGAAGTCTGTGTGACCGTGCATGCGAAGGCCTTTCGATGCCTCTTGTGTCTGCTTCTGTACCGGACGGAACAGCGCATGGCGAAAGTAGCCTTCGCCGGTCGGGCCGTCGTGAGATTGGACGTTATCCCAGAGGTAGTCGTCAGGCAGCTCAAGAACCCGCGAGAAGAGGGTGAGTAGGCGGCGGTTAACGGATTCTGTAAGATATTTGCAGAACTCCTCGATCTCATCCATGAATGGATGAAGACATGTAGGGGTGCGGCTCATGTCTTGCCAGTCTGGCTTGTACCAATTGAACTGCTCAATACCATCTGCTGGGCCACGCTCTTTTTTGAACCCCCAGGGGTGCTTGTATCCAGACCATACGCCGGTCTGAGGATTGAAGAGAAGCCGTTCCTTGTCCTGTTCACTGATATTGTGATACAGGTACTGTGCGAGAGCGAACTGTCGGTGCAATTGTTCCAGAGAGACACCGTAGTTCTCCAGAAATAGGAAGCCGTCTTCGCGAATGGCCCGCTTTACTTGCTGTACTAGATCGTCGACCACCGCGGGGTCTTCGGAGTCCATCAACGACAGGTCGATAGATGTGAGTTCGGCGAAGTTTTCCTTCTGTTGTGTTATGGGCGGGGGAACCCATTCTGGCACAAAAGGCTTGCCAGGGAGGTCGGCTGCAGGAGGGTTGAACTTGTGGGCAGGCGCCATAATGAGTAGTTGCGAGTAAATTTAAAGCGACAGGCGTTGAGATGGCCAAAGCTAGAGACTGAGATGATTCCAACTGAAAAGAAATCGATTTCTTATATCCTGACGCGCAAAGCAAGGTACAAATCTGGAACCGTGAATCCCTGAGAGGTAGCGCTGAGCTCACCGAGCTCCTCCACAAGTTTCAATGCTGGACAAGACGCGCTACCAGCCCCTAAGCGTGCAAGATGCGGCCCTTGCCCAAGAGCACAGTCTCCCTACCATTCCCCGCATCCGTACCGTTACCTATCTCTGTACCCACTCTGATTCTCCTCCACTGCGAATGTGATCTATCGTGTTAGCGTGGTGTAAAGTGTTGATGCAGGGTTGCGTTGGAGGAGCGATCGTCGAGGGAGGAGCTCCTCCCCGCTTCTGTGGGGCGTCAAGCTAGCCGTTGTTAGCGTTATCTTTGTCGCGCTTCGGAGCTACTCGTTTTCACATTCAACGTTCAGCGGAACATACTCGCTTCGAAGGAAGGCAATCACTTTCACAGCCGTAGTTTAAAGATGGCCGGGTGGAAGGTCATGCGTCTCCTACCACATCCTCATCATCCATTTCGCGTCAACCCTCCCTAACGTCTCTTCACAAAGTGTACCACACCATAGACTACCTGTCTTCGGTCGCATCAATGTCTCGCCAGCTCATTTCCAGCGAAAAGTTCCCCACCAAGCCTCACAACTGCCCTGCTACAAAGGTACCGGGTCTGGTCTTCTGCGCCGGACAAACAGCCACCGGGGAAATTAAGCAAGCCACAGTAAGCGTCTCCCATCGGAGTGTACAATAACCCTGGACAGCACATGCTTACTTATTCTGCAGAGAAAGGTTTTGCAGAACCTGAAAGAAGTTCTTGAGCTTTCCGGATCGTCCCTTGAGCAGGTCGTCAAGTACAATGTCTATCTCGCAGATATGAAAGACTTCGCAGCCATGAACGAAGTGTACATTGATTTTCTTCCTCAGCCGATGCCCTCGCGATCCTGTTTGCAGGCCCTCGCTCCCGGCGAGGGTACTGTCATCGAGATTGAATGTATTGCGCAGGTTTAGATCAGAGGATGGGTATGACAGTGGAATGGCTACACGTGGACCTAGCGATGTTAATTTCGTTCGTCGAATAGTAGTGGAAGTGTTGCCATGCAGGCCATAGCTACAGATTTAGTATATCAGGTAAAGCTTACGAAAAAAGATCCCTCAACGTGTCAGGCTCTACGTTCTGTGAAAATCGATAAGGTCACGCAGACCGTAATCATTTCCGGTGAACGCAACTTTCGTGCCCATCTGCACTCCAGTAGCTGTGATCCGACGTCACCTTTCTAAACAACACCATGCCATCGCTCTAGCACTTGTGGGCCGCTTTGCCGGCGTCTAGAGCAATCCTGCATCTAAGAAATTACGAGCCCGGATGCGGCACCTTGGGTGGCATTGTAAGTGCGATCGAACACTTGTAAAGGTGTGATCCAGTCCGGCAATGAAACAGAACAATTCCGAAAATCAGATTTACGCTCTCGCACTTTGACATCACCCCTGACAGAAGTCGCAGCTTAGTATCGAGTTACTCATCTCAAAGAGCTTGTCAGGGAGAGCAATCGCGCAGTGAGAAAAACCGGGTTAAGTCCTGCTATTGTTGAGGTGAGGGACGGGGAGTACTACGGAGTCTCTCATCCACGTCTTAATCCGAGGCTGCACCTGAGGCTCCACCCAAGGCCATAGACCCAAAATCAACCTAAGTGACAACATAATGCAAGGCTGAACATTCCACACAGATCAAGTACAGATGGAAGGTGCAAAGCATAAAGGCGCGAGTGCATTTCCTGTAGGTATTGCGTAGTCTAAAGGTGAGACATTACCTGTTACTTATCGCACGCCTCCTATGCCTCCGGCTGCACTCAAGGCTGGGCTACACTAGATCTTGCGATTTCAAATTCAGCCATATACCAATTCTGGATAGCTTTGGTGTCTCCAGTGATAGCGACTGTATCGTATCTCTCACGTGCCTCCTTCGCTGCTGTGCCGTTGTTGACCATCCTCCCCGCCCACTTGCCGTGCTTGCGAGCAGCAGCGATGATCTTGTCAACAGCCTGCACAAATTCTGGCTCATCGCCCCGTGCAGGAGTGTAGCCAAGGAGCGACTGTGAAAGATCGTTGGGGCCGATGAAGATCAGATCGACTCCGTCGACTGCGGCGATCGCATCGACGTTCTCGACTCCAGCGCGGGTTTCGATCTGAATCATGGTGACTATCGTCTGGTCGGCAGACTTCATGTACTCGGGTGTTGTGAGGCCGTGGCCGATAGCTGGGAATGCTGAGCCTTGACCGCGAATTCCTTGCGGGGGAAATTTTGAGGATGCAACGACTTGTGCAGCTTCCTCCGCGTTGTTGATCTGAGGAACCATGAGGCCATGCGCGCCGGTGTCAAGAGCACGCTTGAGGATGTCGTGTGTTGGTCCGCGTACCCGGATAATTGGCGATACTCCCAGGGCTGAGATGGCGGCTACTGAGTTGTGCATCGCATCATCGCCGATGTGACCATGTTCGCAATCGATGATAATGCCATCAAGGCCTGTCAATGCAACGATCTGCGCCTGACGAACAGACGGTATCGCAACAAATGTCATCAGCGGGAAATCTCCGGCCCTTATTTTGTTCAGAAGCCTCAAACGAGGGTTCTGAATTGTTGTCGTTTGTGCAGTAGGATAACCCATGATGTATGTGGAAGGTGCACTCGAATGTGTAGAGAGACAGGATGATCGTCAAATTGAGGATCGCCTTTTGCCGTAAACTTGAAGTTGAATAAATTTGAAGCGATGAAAGAACAGATAAATGCGAGTATAGATGAGATGAGAAGCCCCGGACAAAGCGGTCACCTAAGTAACATACTGGGCTCACCTGTTGACCTATCTCGGCATCTAGATTCCCCATTACGAGGTCGTGGGTAGCTCCTCCACTGCACTTGTGATGCCGATGGTAATAGGATTCGTGCAATTGACCATTCGGGAGGAGTAGGGAGGAGCTCCTCCCACTAGCTCGCTAGCTTACCGGTAGCTCAGTGCGGCTGCTATGACCCCTGTCAGCTGTACCCCAGCTTTCGCTTTGTCCGCAGATAAGCCCCCGAAAATTAGCGCCCAATCGTTTGGGACTCGAGATCGGCTGGGGTGCTCCTCTCACCCTTATCGCGTATGTTCGAGGACGCACGCTGTGGCAGAGTCGCTATAAACTATGAAAGGTTATTATGAGACGCTGATCATTTGTTGCGACCATCAGCACTATCGTGAGCTGAAGCTTTCTACCACCTTGTCTCAACTTTATTCCAACTTTTCTGACAGCTGAGTCATACCAAGATGGCCACCGATCTCAAGGAGTTGGAAATGATCGGGACTGTTGGTACTGACGTTGAGTTTGGAACTGTCCACGAAGAGCGCATGCCAGACTCCCTGCGTGCCCTTAGCCAGGAGGAACTTGCGGATCTTAACAAGAAATTAGTTCGCAAGATCGATCTCATCGTTTTACCAATTATTGGAATACTCTACATCCTCAACTATATCGATCGCCAGAATCTAGCCGCTGCCAAGCTGCAAGGTATCATGGAGGACTTGAATATGACGACCCAGCAGTTTGCAACGGCAATCTCGATCCTGTTTGTTGGCTACCTGCCTTTTCAGATTCCGTCAAACTTGATCATTACATCCATATCGAGACCTGGGCTATACATCTGTGCAGCTGTGGTCATATGGGGTACGATCTCTGCATCAACCGCTGCTGTGAAGACATATGGTCAATTATTGGCTGTGCGTGCCGTTTTAGGTGCGGCAGAAGCTGTGTAAGTACACCCTCGACAAGGGTTGGATGATCTATGGTAACATCTTCGAGTTTCTTTCCAGGTGCCATCTATTACCTGTCAGCATGGTACAATAAGTCTGAGCTCGGAAAGCGCATCGCTGCTTTGTACATCGCGCAGCAATTCGGCAACGCCTTCGGCGGTCTTTTCGCTGCTGCTGTATTCCAGCTTGATGGGAAGCATGGTATTCGTGCCTGGCAATGGCTATGTACGCTGAATACTTTTGTCCGTTCCGAATTCTGACTTTGCTAACGTGTAGTCCTAGTTATCATCGAAGGCTCTGCCACGGTTGGTATTGGCGCCATATGTGCCTTGCTGATGCCGGAATTTCCACACAACAGCAAGATCCTATCCCCAATACAGCGCGACCTTGCAGTCTGGCGCATCGAATCCGAATCTGGAGCTGCGGAAGGTACAGAGAAAGAGAGCACACTGAAGGGATTCAAAATGGCAATCACAGATCCCAAGCTGCTCCTCCTTATCTTCTGCAATCTGCTCTCCCAGGCGCAGGGCTCGATCGCCAATTACTTTCCAACGCTCGTTGCCTCGCTCGGTTACAAAGGCAACACCAGTCTTCTTCTGACTGCGCCGCCATACATTCTTGCAGGCATCGTGTACTACTGGCTTATGTGGTACTCCGACCGCAAGAACACAGCGTACCCAATCATCCTGGTGTGCATTGCCACGGCTTGCGTAATGTATATCATCCCCATGACGACACTGAGTGTGGGTGCGCGGTACTTTTCGATGATGATCCTCCCATTCGCCTCAGTTGGGCCCCAACTTGTGCTATACAAGACAATCAACTTGCATCTTGCACGACCAACGGCCAAGCGTGCAGCAGCGTCGGCTTTGGTGAACGCCATCGGTGGCACGTCTAATATCTGGGCTTCGTATCTCTACTATGCTCCACCGCAATTCTATGCGGCTTTCGGCACCTTGATGGGCTGTGCATTAACGTTCGCAACTACCATCACCTTCTACCGATGGCTTGTTCGTCGCGAGAACAAGCGTTTGGATTCGGGGGATCCATGTCAAATTGCAAAGGTTGTGAAGGGCGGCGTGACCGAGGAGATGGTTCGGCTCAACTGGCGCTACGAGATGTACTGACGTGGAGAAGAAAGCCAGTCGAGCTTTTGAGTCCTTGGGCCTTGGTTGATAGGTGGTACTTCTCTGTCTTATGAAATCGTTTTCGCGATCTGTGTAAGCGCTAGCAATGGATGCATTTCCCTCGTTTTTCATGGGCCTGGATATCAAATGCGTGATTTCTGTCCGTGAGGTACGGGAACATTATGAGTTCAGATGCCGATCGGGCCGATACCGGTATCTGTGGCGTAGCGTTGTAGCCTTCACCCGACGCCCTTGCTCTCCGCAGCCGTTAGTGAGTGTGGATCCTTTGCAGCAGCTGGCCAATCATCAAACAATTGATAAGCTCCACGCGAGTCCATCCTAGATAAGATTAGGCCACTATCGCCTAGCTGTGCCGTACTACATTCTAGCGGGAGATAAGCATGACCCGCTCGAATTGCGGGGAAGGATATACTAAGTGCCTTGTCCGTTCTTGCTAGGTGCCTCAAGCAGAGTGAACATCATGCAGCCCGTTCTCATCAATTGCACGACCAAATTTCCAGCTCAATGGCTTCTGTCACCATGGCACCGGACCTGCCCGAACAATCACCATCGTTCCAGCCTTTCCAGTGTCAGACATGTCAGAGCCGCTTCACCCGCCATGAGAATCTCAAACGACATGCTGTCCTTCACATTTCTCCCCAGAACGAAGCTTCGCTGACTTGCGACCTTTGCACTGCGACCTTCTCAAGGTCAGATCTGCGGCGACGACATGTGAAGCGGAAGCATCCCGAACATGATGCCAATCGGCCTAGAAAGAGGCAAACATTGCAGGACAAAAGAGACCCATGTGGACCTCATGCGGACGCCCAAGTGGGTCTGTCTTTTGTCACACCGGAGGAACAAGGCCACTTCAATGTGGACAAGGCCTGGCGGACTGCCTTACACTATGACCAGCAACAACCTGACTCTGAGCCTTACCCCGATCTTGGTAGTACAGTAGTCATGACCAACGATACGGTATCCGAACCCACAAGGATACGTTCGTTGTCAGAAACTCACGACGCATTGCAAGATATGCCAGCATCACACTCAAACCTAGTGTTCGATACCACACAAACGCCATCCTTACCGTTCAACACCGACTATAATAATGTCGAACTTTTAGGCCAGTACAGTCCTAGTAGATGGTCCTCGGCTGATTCACCACAAATGAACGATGGTTGGAGTGTCACAACAACGCAGATCGACCGTGGCATTCAGCTATTCTTCACCCACCTCTCGCCAACCCTCCCATTCATACACCGTCCGACATTCGATGCCACTAAAGTGGATAGGCGCCTACTGTTGGGTATGCTTGCTTTGGGGTACCAATATGGTGAAGATCAAGACTGTGGAGAGAGAATTGGCTCAGGAGCGGACCTGTCGATGCAGTGCTTCCATCGAGCTCGTGTGCTCCTCAAATCCGATAATGATGAAGAGGAATTCGTCGCTATTCAAAGCACCGCAATTATACAAGCCTGTCTTTTGTTGCAGGTGTACACCACAATGTATCTTTGTGGAAAAGCATCGGCATACGGACTGAAGCTACATTCTAGGGTCATTTCATTAGCACGCGCAAACGGCCTTATGCAGCCTTTGACAGTCGAGACAACAGCAATCACAGATCTAGAGTCCTTGTGGCGCCAGTCCATCGAGGCCGAGGCGCAGAAACGGACGTGTTTTGCTGTGCACCAGATTGACGCGCTGTGGTATCAGCTGCTCTCCATTCCTCGCTCATTATCTCACCTGGAAATAAAACAAGATTTGCCATGCCCTGAAGACCAATGGGCAGCTGCAACTTCAGGAGAGTGGGCACATAGGCAACTGCTTTCCCGCCAGGTCGGCCCCGCCGTGCGCTATCCGGAGGTTGTTCGGCGATTTTTGTCCTCCACTGCAGATCTCTGCTCAGTGCCGCTCTTCGATCCGTTTGGTACCATCAACATCACCCAATTCTTGATCTCCAGCGCCCGAGAAATATCAGGATGGTCAACTATTACAGGCATTCTTAGCATTGAGAGAGTCGAGCCGCTGAGATTATCACTTGTCGCCCTAGAACCTTTCACACGTTCGCAGGGCAGGCCTTCAGACCCAGCACTTGCTTCCTTAAGCGAGATTGCATGGGAAACGGCGATGATCGAACTGCAGATGTGGTCACCGACGCACACCGGTGGTATCATTGCAGGAAGCATTGACGCGGTGCTTCAACATATGACTGAGCATGCACCCTCATGTGACTTCTTGTGTCAGTCACGGATAAAAGACCTGGTGCAACCGCACGTCGATTGGTTTCTGCGCTACTTGGATGCGACAGTCACACCCGATAGAGAGGCACCTTGGGTTGTTCTTTATGCATATCAGGCTTTCATCATCGCATGGCAACTGGTTCGTGATGGAATTGTCGGGTCAATGCAGGTTGTTGGTGTGCGGGACGGAAATACCGAAGATGCTCTAGCCTGGGCACGAAAGGTGTTCGGCCGACGGCAGCGGTGGCAGCTAGGGAAGGTAGTCCTCAGCCGTATAGATCAATTAGAAGCAGAGAGATTACTAGAATGATAGATACTAATATACACTATAAGGTTATAACCTACTTTATCTAATATAAGAGGCAAAAACAAGCTATTAAAAGTTGTACTTTAAGCAAAGCTTATAGGTACTTCTTTAATTAGTTCTTAAGAATAAATATAGTAATAAGGAGTCTTAAAAGTAGTAGTTATAGTAAAGAGTATAGATATAATCTATCTATTTAAAAGCTAAAGATAATAATAAGTAGTATAGAGTAGACTATCTAGCTTAAGAGTTAAGTAAGTTCTAATAACTTAAATTATTACTTAGATTAACTCTACTTAAGGCCTAAAAAGCTATTATAGTTCTTAGTATTAGAAGATCTTTATAAAATAATTACTATAATATAGTATAGTAGAAATAATAGTAGAAAAGAATAATAAGTAAGTAACTTAGAATATTAGTAAGCTAACTATTAGTAGAGTTATATAACTTTAATTAAAAGGCTTAGTATTAATTAGTATAATTAGTAATTAGTATAGGTAATAATTAGTATAATAAGCAACTTAATACTACTAATTACTTTATATATCTTCTTAGTATATATTTAGATTAAAAACTACTATATAGTACTACTTATAGATTAAGATACTAAAGTTATTAAGAAAGTAAAAGAGAGTATTATAATTACTATATTATAGTATATCTATAGCTACAGCTAATTAGGGGTTGCTAGGTTAACCTAGCAACTACTAATTAGACAGGACTGCTAAGCATCTAAAGTATTACTAATAAAAGTTCTACTCTACTACACTCTACTGTATTATATAGCTCTTTAAGCTATATTCTGTTATAAAACCTGCCTATAAGGTTACTACCTACTATAAATAGCTATACTAAATTAATATAATATTCTAAATAGCTACTTCTTCCCCTAACTACCTACTATACTATAGCCTATAGTATAAACTAACTCTACCCTATAACACTACGTAGCTCCTCCTAAGGACTAGCTACCTACAACTCCTACTACTATACCTAACCTATTATACCTGCCCTCTAAGATCTATTTGCTAGAGTCTCTTCTAAAGGAGGTTACTACCTTCCCTAAATAATAGTTCTAATACCTTAGCTAGCTATATAACTAAAGTAGCTTCTTTTAGAAGAAGCTAAAAGAGGCACTAGAAGATAACGCCCTGCTCTGTATTTATAATAGGACGCTAGAGAAGGAAAATATAACCCTAAAAGAGTGTATTACTAACTAGTAAGGTATAATTAACTACTAGGAATCTAAGATTAATAAACTAACTAAAAGGTTCTACGCTGTCTAAGCTAAGAAGAATTAAGCCTTAGAAGCTATAATCCTAAACGTAAGAACTCCTATTCTAAGTAATTAGCCTATTACTAAAGCTATTACAGCTATAGCAGCTACTTAGGCTACACCTATTACTCTACTATCTTCTGCTTCTACCTGCCTTTCTAAATAACTACCTAACCTAGTAGTCTTTAAAGGAGATTAAAAAGACTTTTACTACTTCTAGTTAAAGATCTACTAGAAGATAAAAACTAACGCTAATTAATTTCCTACTACTACTAAAAGAATATTATACGTTATAAACTAATTAAAAGGACCTACCTATACCTAGATCCTACTATACATCCTAGATAGTAAATACTAACTACCTAATTACCCTAATATTCTCTATGTCCTAGAGCAAGTATATAGAGACCTAAATTGCGTTAATAACGCTAGAAAAGAATTATTCTACTTAAAATAATAGAACTAAGAGTTTGCTGCCTTCTATACTAAGTTTTAAAGACTAGCCCTAGAGAGAGAAGTTAGCCTAGACTCCTAATTAACTATCCTAGAAGCTACCTTATCCTAAGAACTAAAGAACTAACTAACTAGCGTAGATACCCTTAACTATAGCATAGAGGCCTTTACTAATTTTCTATAAAAGTTAGAAAATAAGAGGCACTATTATAATAACCTAAACAACTCTAAACTAATATACTAGAACTAGTATTTCTAGACTACCTCTACCTAAAACCCTAGAATAGAAATATAGGAGTAAGGCGCCCTAAAGAAAGAATATAGGACCTCTAATTCTAACTTTATAGACCTTAGTACTACCTATAATTATAAGAAGAATCTATAAAGACGCTATAAAAGAGGAAAATACTTCTATTATAGTTTAGCCTAATATAAGGTTACTAACTACCCTTAACCTACTCTATTATTTCTAAAACCTACCTAGCTCTATAAGAGCTGCCTAGCTAGTACTACCTATAGCCCTAGCTCTTATTCCTACTAAGGTTACTGCTTATTATCCTACACTTTATTAATTAATTTAGCAAAAGGCAGAGCCTTAATCTAAGTTATAACTAAAAGCTAAGTAAGCACTCTACTACTACTAATACTACTATAAGACTATATAAAGCTTTCCTAAGTATAGAACCTAAGAAAAGGAAGAGGAACTACGCCTAGTTAATAGCCTAGAAAGCTTCTATAGAATAAGGAAACTACACTATAGATACTTATACTATAACTAACTCTAGAGGTAAAGAAGTAGCCTTTACTAATAAATAATAGATTATTGCTAGAGGACTCTAATTAGAGCTAATAATTACCCTTATACCCCTAATTAACTTTAACAGAGAAGAAGATCTAACTACTACTATTAACTATTTTGCTATTACTAATATAAGAATAGGTAATTACCTAGATAAGAACTAGTTTATATTTATTACTAACTTATTCTATTACCTAATTATCCTAGAGATTACTTAGCTAAAGCTACACAACTCTAATATAAGCTTTAGAAAAGAAACTATACTATTTAATAGCAAATACTACTAGAATTACTATAACATACCCTTAAAGCTAACCTAAGTACACGCTATACCTAATATACTGCTAAAGGACTACCTTAAGAATATAGTACGCTAGACTATAGGCACTAATAAAGAATAACTAAGATATATAGTATTAAGTAAGAAATAGCTAAAAATAATAGCTATAAGCCTAAATAAACTAGATATTACAGGAATATTGCTAAAGGCCCTTAGTATAATAACTTAAAGAGATAATCTAAAGATTTATTAAGTTACACTAGACTAAGTTAATAACGTTATAAAAGAATAAGATAACCTAACTAATAGACTAATTAACCTCCCTGCTAAAGTAGAAGACTTTAAAGACGTATTCTAGCTAAAGGAAGCTAAGAAACTACTACTACACTACTTATACAACTATAATATTAAACTAAAACCTAATATAACACCTCTATAGGGACTACTATATCCTATATCTAAAGAATAGCTTATAGTACTAAAAGAATAGCTAGAAAAGAACTTAAAGAAAGGATTTATTAGGCTAAGCTTCTTACTAGCCTTATTACCTATACTATTTATAATAAAACCTAGAGGAGGCCTATAGCTATATATAGACTACTATAGTCTAAATAAGATTACTAAGAAAGATAGATACCTACTTCTACTTATAAAGAAAGCTATAACCTAACTAAAGGGAATAAAGTACTTTAGTAAGATTAACCTTATTTCTATATTTAATATACTCTAAATTAAGAAAGGCCTAGAGTACCTAATAGCCTTCTAAACTAAACTAGGACTATATAAGTTACTTATAATGCCCTTTAGCCTAACTAGAGTACTAGGCTTCTAGTAAAGGTTTATAAACAACCTATTTTAATAGTATATTAATAACTTTATTTAAGTATACTTAAGTATTGCAAACACACTAAGGGTTAGAAGCAGGTTAAGAAAAAAAGTTTTATTTTTTAAGAGTAGGAAGAAGTAGAGAGAGGCAAAGAGTAGAGTGTAGGCAGTTACTAAGCTCTAGGAGGTATAGTAGTAGTGCTGCTGCTGCGTAAAGGTTACGGGAGCAGTGTAGAGCAGCTAAATTAGGTAAGGCAGCGTTAAGATTACACTAGTCCTAAAGAGTAATTTTAGTAAACTACGCTAGGCTTAATTTATATTTTTAGTAAATAGGAGAGCAGCGCTCGCCCTGTAGCTTACTATAACTCCCCTCTCCTTATCTCTCCTCCCTTACTAGTATAGCTTAAGGTAGACTTAAGAAGTACGCTTCTCTAGCAGCTAGTAGGGAAGTATAGAGGAACTATAACTAGCAATAATACCTATAAAGGCAGCAAGAGAAGCAGCTACAGCTACTACCCTAAGAATGCCCCTAGATTATCGCCTATAAGCCCTTCCTGCCTAGAGATACGCCTTAGACAACACTTACTAATATAGAGTTGCGCATAAGCTCTACAGCGCCTGCACTAAGCTACTATAATACTAGAGGGGATAGTAGTAAAAAAGAGATAGAGGAGCTATAGGGAGTAGAGGATAGGGAGTAGAATACAGAGCTAGCAGAAAAAGACGCTACTATTACCTAGCGTATATAGATGCTAGAGGCTAAAGTAGTAGAGGCTCTGCTAGACCTCTAGAAGAGCAGCTGCAACTATAGTGTAGGTAGGGTAAAAGAGCTAGGCGTGCTGCTCTTACCTAGAAGTTCTTACCCACTATAACTACAAGCAGAGGGGGCAAAGAGAATAGGGGCAAAGAGAATAAGGGCAGAGGCAGAAGCAGAGATAGAGAGAAGGGCAGAAAGAGTAGCAGTAACTAGAGAGGGTAGGCACAGAGGTTAGCACAGCGTAGCTAGCCCTTTCTATACACAGAGCCTAGCTACACTAGTAAGTAGTAGAGATAGAGGATCTGCCTACCTGTCTAGTGCAGTAAGCAGCATAAGCAAGAAGCACAAGAGTCCCTTCTCTACCTAGAGCAACAACCTTCTAAACTACTTCTAGCTAGGGCCTAGGGCTCTCCCTATTGCCTACCCCCTTACTGCTTAGCCCTGCTACCTTAGTAAGCAGGGTAGGCTGTCTGCTGCTAGCGCTGCCTCTACTCTTACTCCTCTGCTAGCCTCTCCTCTTTAAGTAGGCTAGTAGGCAGGCCCTCTGCTAGGTAGGCGCAGCGCCGCAGTAGCAGCAGAAGAGAGCACAGCGTCTAAGCTAGCTAAGCAGCTCTATAGCTTTTATAGCTATACCTTAGGAGAGTATAGTAGGGCGCAGAACCTATATACGTAGTATTATTAGCGTAGTAGCATCCATACTAAGTATGCGTTACTCTAAGATATTACGCAGCTACTATAGAGGGGTTGTAGCAGAGCAGCCTCTCTCCCTAATATACTACAAGACCCTAGTTTTATAGATACGCGCCGTCTTAGGGAAGAAGTAGACTACTAGGCTGCGTTTAAGGGCACTATTAGCCTGCTAGCAGCAGCTTTGTCTAGAGGAGACGGAGCAGGTAATTAGGGTTTAGGGTTTTTTTGGGTTAGGGTTTTTTTTGGGTTAGGGTTAGGGTTAGGGTTAGGGTTAGGGTTAGGGTTAGGGTTAGGGTTAGGGTTAGGGTTAGGGTTAGGGTT